>OY293314.1:17286459-17886459 GCA_958502075.1 Orchestes rusci
AAAGATAAAACCTTTCATTCATGTTTTCATTGCAGTTGA
Source organism: Orchestes rusci (assembly GCA_958502075.1). NCBI lineage: Eukaryota > Metazoa > Arthropoda > Insecta > Coleoptera > Curculionidae > Orchestes > Orchestes rusci. Next base: position 17,286,499 of record OY293314.1, read on the forward strand.
ATAGGTAAGTCAAATTTTACTTTCTACTAAATCTGTCCTAAATATTAAACATAACTTCAGGAAATTAAAGTAACAAAATCAGGTGTTTATGCAAAATGAATAAGCAATATGCTAGGTTCAAAAACAAAACACTCATAATTCAAAACATATAATTATTGAGAGAACTGAATCTATGTTCAATAATCATTATAAATTAACAATAATTTGTAATTGAATAACTTTTTTTCCTTATATTAAGATTTTCAAAAGTTATTTGTAATGTAGTATTGATTAGGTACTTTTGAACATTATATTTGAATTTATATATATATATATATATATATATATATATATTATATATATAGTTATTGTCAATTGATATTTTGCTGATATTATCCCTATTTACCATCAATTTTTTTTCCTGTATATCACTAAGAATTTTAGAAAGGTAGTTCATATTGTGTACTGATTTATGTGATGCACAGTTTTGTAAGAAGAACCATTTTTTTTGTTAATTCAACCGATAATAAAAAAATCACAGAATGAAATCAGTAATTAATTCAGCTTCTATCAATAATTAATTTAACTTGCTTTCTAGATACTTTTATTTGCTTAAGTGTTCACACTTGAATGCTTTGAGAATTAATTACATAAATTATAGGTAAGCAAATCAATTATTTCTCCAGTTTCTGAATTGAAATACAAAATTTAATTAATAAAAACGATAAAATTTAATCAAAACTGGAAAAGATGTTTATGGAAAAGACCTGATAGAGCATAAAAATCAAAATAATTGTTCACTCCATGTTAGGTATGTTATTTCGACTTATTTGTGGTAAGATTTATACCATCTATCCGTAGATGAAGAAGCTCCACAAACATAGCACTATTTTAGCATATTTGCAAAACAAAATTATCCTCTAGAAAAAGACAGCCGTCACCAAAGAAATGGGAGGGGAGTAGAACTTTTATTTCAAGGGGTATTGGTATATAACGCTTTTCGACCACTGCGCATCCAATTTTTGTGGAACGGCAAGGACGCACAAGATCAGTATACAAGAGGTTGCCTCACTTCGCCTGAGGTAAGAGACGGAGGTGGGAAAAATATGACGTCATCGATGTCTAGCGTCTGCAGTAGACTGAATCTTGTCATTCGATTGCATCGTATCGTGTCATGTGTCATTCGCAAGGTTGCCAGAAGTACTGTTTTAACAGAAGATCCACTGATTCCGCCAATGGGTTTCTGTTCTACTGTTTTTGATAGGGATCATCTGGCAACACCTGACACAGATGACGTCATGACCGTAAAAGTGAGACAACCTGTTGTATACTGATCTTGAAAGACGCAGACATCTTATATCTGTCAATAATGTCTATTCTACGTCATTTATATGTCATCAATGTCGATCGTCGAGGATTAAAGCTTTGATCCCTGACCCGTGATTGTCGTTGTCATATCGAGTTTTGTTCTTGATGAGTGCATTTTCTGATATAAATTTTACAAAAGCTCAATTGATTTTTGTCAAATAAACTGAATTTTATCACCATAAGTCATTTCTTTAATTTCTATCAACCAAGTAACCATATACCTACTATTGTTATACCTATGATGGTATCAATACTGCAAACTAACACGCAAATCAACACTTGTTTGCCGCTCGATCCCTGAGTGCGGCCCAAGAGCGGTATATAGCAGGTTGCCTAACTTTTACGGTCATGACGTCATCTGTGTCAGGTGTTGCCAGATGATCCCCATCAAAAACCGTAGAACAGAAACCCATGGGCGAAATCAGTAGATCTTCTTTCAAACTAGTACTTCTGGCAACCTTGCGAATGACACATGATACGATAAGATGCAGACCGATGCAATCGAATGACAGGATTTAGTCTACTGCAGAAGCGATACACCGATGACGTCATATTTTTTCCCCCTCCGTCTCTTACCTCAGGCGAAGTGAGGCAATCTGTTATATAGAAATCTTGAATGCGGCCATGATTTTGACAGCTATACTTCAAAATGATGGTTTCGCAATTCTCACCGTTCGGGCATCTGTCAAACGAGTTCTACTCCCCTCCTATTTCTCTGGCCATCACGCGTTCTTCATTCGATAGCTCCAGCGTTGCCGGATTGTAATCAAGACACATTTTATCAACTTCTCAGTGTAAACATTCAAGAAAAACCGTTCGGGCATCGAATGACATACAGCAAAATGTTGGCTAGATATTTCTTGAACATTTCAAATAAGTACGTGCCTGATAGAATTCCTCTATTTTAATAATAACAATTCGATGCTTAAAAATGACATACATCGATAAAGTGTTTGCCAAACGACAACATTGTGAAAACCACAGAATAGACAAGACAAACAAGATCTAATAGATATAAAACAAGACTAGGAAAATATTTGTTTTCCAATTGATTATATGGCCTATATCAACAAACACCTTTTCGATTTCCTCTTATTGCCGATAACGATGTAAAATGACAAAACAGAGTCCTCAATGCAAATTACAAGAAGAAAACGACCCAATAAATCCTGTACAAACTGGGGCATGAATTGTAAGAGTCGTTATAAAACGTCGATTCTGGAACTTTTCCCTGGACAATGCGAGGTTTATGTGACATTATCGAGGAGCGTTTCCAGGAACATCGAGATTCTTTATAAGGAATCGTAAAACTGACGCCAACGATTATATTATGTGAATGAAAATCCCGGTTTTGCTGGAAAAGGCGCTGAGGGAATATTACACATGCAATATCGAGGATATGCAACTTTATTGTTAAATAATCCAGATTCAATTGCTGGAAAGTGTTTGCATCAAGGTGGAAAATGAGAATACTGGTATTATTTAAAAACTTACTTTAATAATCATAAACAATAATAAAGATTCTTAAGATAGCTTGGGCAGACTGGCATAGACTTCTGATTCTATGCCACAGTGGTCCACTCCACGCAAAAACTTAAAGTAACCGTTATCTCCCCAGTCTTCATTCCAGGAGTTGGAAATCAACCAATATTTAACCCCATGTTCCACGCCCCATCCCAAAATCTTAACAGCATGACCACCGACAGAAATTTCAGTTGTGGCCTGATAAACCCCAGTTTTGTAGTTGGAAAAGTCACTATAAACAGTAAAGGCAGCCTCAACTGGACCATTCTTGTAGATCTCCAATTGGATTTGCTTCTCGGTATCAAATAAGTAGACATCTTGGCCATAAGTCTTGGAATCTTCATAGTCTAAAGAAGTGTCGTAGCACGTATCAACACATTTGGGAGTGTCGTAATTAAGGTCGGAGCATTGAGGTCTAGGACCTTGGCTGTGGTGCTGACAAGGTGGCATAGAGTAGTCCTTGCATCCTTCAGAAGAGTTGTAGAGGCCTCCAGTAACGATTCCAGTATCTCTCCAGTAGTACCAGGGCAGGTCAACTCCACCTCCGTTACAACCAAGACCGCAAGAATTCATTCCAAAGCAGCAAGAAATCAAGTCTTCAGCAGATACATACACTTGCTTTCTTTGGTTGCTGTGGATGCAAATCCTGTCGGACATGGCTTCTGTGGCGCCAAATGCCTTTGGAAAGCATGATTAATGAAATAGTTATTGAATAATGAAGTCTTACCCAGCAACTACCACAGTTACTCTGGTCACGAACTTGTCTCAAGCTGTCACACTCACTCCATTGTTCTCTAGCGTCAAAAGATTCCGGAACATCTTCAGCTTCGTCATGAGGGTTGGAAGGGCTGAGGGCTCTGGATCTGATACCTTTGCGGACTCCATTGGCGATTTTCTTGACTCTGTCCCAGTCTTTGATCTCGAAGTTTTTGCCCGCCTTCCAGGTTTTAGTTTTTTGGTTGATCAAGGCGATGTTTTCCTCAGATAGAGGATGGATGTCCAACACAGCTGCTGAAGCTGTTGCTACAACCGCAAATACTGCGATAGCTGTTCCAAGTTTCATTTTGACTCTATGAACAGAAACGCACAATTTTGTTGACACTTGAACATTTCTAGTTTTGAAGATAACATTGCAACCACTTACCTGTTTTAAAACAACTAGTTGTTTCACATTTAACACTGATTTTTTATAGCTGCCGATTTCTACGCAGTATTTAGTTAGCAGATAAGTACTGATTAGAAGTTTTTGTGTCTGATGCAGTCCCGGATTATCCATTAGGCATAAGGACTTTCAAATTGTAAACATAAAAATAATTTCTTGCTGGCCAGAGAAGAGGAACTGTTATAAGAAATAGTTATGGGTTGGTGAAGATATGGTATTGGCAACACTTGGTTCTAAAACATTGTGGATAAATGCATGTCTCTTTCCTGGTTCAGGACCAAACTTTCTATGTCCTTGGAAACCAAATGCACCCCCAGGGTGGGGAGGTTTTGCCATCCAGTGTTGCTACTAGTATCATGTCACTGACCTCACTTCATTCACCTAGAACAGAGGTGTTCTGAATTTTCTATATAAAAAAAATTGTAATGGGCAATGGAAATATTTTTTTCTCTTCACCATTTTTTTACAAGGGGGTGCATGACTAATTCGAAATCCGACGTTTTTTCTGCTCCAAGCAATCATCAAGTTGGATTTGCTGCATAATAAAAAGCTATTAACAGTTTGATCGGAAATTTGCTAAAAAAATTACAGTGACCCAAATTTGATACAAAAAAATGTTTTGAATGTAAGAATGTACGGAATAAACAGCGCATAAAACGGACGAGAAGAAATAATTTTCGTCAACTTTTTCAAGAGTGTGGATTTTTAAAAACTTTTTGTTGTTTTTATTTTTTTTATAAAATAAAAAATAATGTCTGCCTACCCAGAAAGAATGGGACTTACGGTAACAGCAGATTCCTCACACAAAAATATATCGCCCCAAACTTTTCTATCCCGAAAGTTCATATTAACAGAGATACAGGATGTCAAAGTTGAATTTTGATTTTCTCAAATAGCTTTTGAAAATAATCAAGTTATTTTGCCATCTCCACTGTAACTTATACACCGTTATCATCTGCAGGGGGTGCGAAGATTGCTAACTATTAGCAACTTGATCGCAGTTACACTTAAGTGGTTTAAAGAAGATTCAGTCAAGAGAGTCAAGAGGCTGAGTTGTATGACTTGAGTGCGGAGGTAAACTTACCATTACCGCATGATTATCTTGAATAAGTAACACTGGAGCCGGAGTATACGGATTGGACAGAAATGCAGGAAAGGGTTTTTTCTTTCGGGAAACTTACAATGGTCTCACAGCCAAACGGCAATGAGGGCAGTGTGCAACCAAGGATCAGATGATCGCTGGTACAAGAGTGCAGAGATGATCTGCATGCCCTGGGCGAGAGTGGGGTCAAACTGATAACGAACGAGCGGACGAGCTAACCAAACCAGACTAGGGTCTTCATCGTCCCAATCCGGTCCTCCAAAACCATACCAACCAACAAACCGAGGATAGTCCAGTTTCTGAACAAGAGTAGGGAGGCTTGAGCAAGACTATAGGAATTCAGTCGACACTTGCAACATATAGAAATAGGCGAATCGTTTGAGGAGGAAGGGTGACAACCATTCCTTGGTAGGAGTTGGAGGACCTGAGCTGGGATGCCTGCTCTGGCTCACATGGAGACGGAACGGTTCGAGAAGAAGTTAGGGTTTACAATGCGGGGTTGGCGAGAAGGGTTACTGGGCGTACTCGCTGGGCTTCTGACATTAACACCGTGACTACGACGTCAATTTTAGTAAGGAGAAAACTTTTTTTTTTCACGAAAAGTATGGTGATAACTGGCCTACAATGGCACCAAGACACCACACAACGGTTAAGGTTTGCTCTAAATAGCAACTGCGGATCTTTACCTAATGCGGACTTTTGCCCCACACAAAATATGCTCAGGATGCCGGATCAAGAGTTTTGGTTTTCTCAACGCAACATCTCAAAAAAGCCTTTGTCTCCCCAATCATCATTGCATGAGTTGGCAATCAACCAATATTTAACTCCATGTTCAATTCCCCATCCCAAAATCTCAATGGCGTGAGATCCAATAGGAGCACCATTGGCGGTTTGATAGACTTCAGATTTGTAGCTCAGAAAAATCTCATACACGTGTGTTGCTGACAGGGATGCAGAGTAGTCCCTGCATCCTGAGAGGAGTTGTAGAGATCTCCAGTGACGATTCCGGTTTATTTCCAGTAGAGCCGTTCGTCAATCAAAACTCCCCTACAACCATCTCCAGTGCAGCAAGCCAACAAGTACATAGACTGTTGCTATGGATGCAAATCCTGTCGGACATTGCTTCTACAGCAGCAAACGCCTGTAAAATACATACATTGCAGTTCGTTCCATCTATTAGGAACAAACCTTACCCATCAGGTGCCTCCGCAGCTATACTGAATTTGTTTCAAGCTATCACACCTGCTCCATTGTTGTGTGGCATCAAAGGATTCAGGAAGTTAATCATCATCGTCATGAATGTTGGAAGCGCCCAGGTCCTTGATTCGGTGTGCCTGGATAACACGATTGGCGATTTTTTTAACTCTCCCAGTCCTAAATCTCTCGAAGTTTTGGCCAGCCCTCCAGGTTTTGTCCTTTTGGTTGATGAGGGCGATGTTTTTCCTGGATAGAGGATGGATGTCCCGCAAAGCTGCCGCCACAAGAGTGAAGACCACAATAGCTGTTACCAGCTTCATTTTGTTTTTGTGAAAACAATTTTTGCGTACACGTTGGTGATCTGTTTAACCCTCTCCCAATCATTGATCTCGACATTTTTGAAAAAAAAACACATTTCATTGATAATAATGATGATACAAACATTATACAATAGAAATTTTAACACAATATTAGTTATTTTTATGTTTTTTTTTATAGAAGGTGTGATTATTTCATTTTGGTTCTCTTTTTGTTCACCATCAGTACCATCCTGTTTGTTTTTCAATATTGACAATTTTTTTTGAGATGTCATGTGATTTGTGTCATTTTGGATTGTTGTGCTCGACTGTTGTAATTTCGTTTATTTTATTATACTCATTGGTTATTTCAAATATTTTTTCACTTCCACTTTAATCTTTTTTGTTCACTATTTTTTTTATCTTTCTATGGTGGATGCTCAGTTATTGGTTGTTATTTTTTAATCTTGACAGATTTCGTGGGGATTTTTTTCATGTGACCAACCATATCAGATCATCTTTGCCATTGAATTTTGTTTTGATTTTATTTATTTTATTCTCTTGGTTATTCCTACCTTTTTTTCACTTTAGGAGTGTTTGTTCCAATTTGTTTTTTTTGCTTACTATTTTTATCATGTGGTAGGCGATTGTTTTTGTTGGATTTTTTTATGTTGTTTCTTCATTTTATTATATCCGTTATTTCTACATATTTTCAACCTTTGCGAGTGGTGATGAATTTTCCACTGTAGTTCCTCTTTTTGTTTGTTATTTTCATCATCTCGTGATGACTTTTTGATTGATTTTTTCTTTTTTTAATTTTAATAGATTGTTTGAGATTTCTTATATGATAACTTCAGATTATCTTTTGCTTTTAAACTTTGTTGTAATTTTGATTATTTTATTATTTTGATTGTTTTTACCTTACTCGCGAGGTAAGGGACAAAATTTCTTTAGGTTAATTCGAGTCAAAAATGTGCTATGAACATGTGTCCGGAACTGCTTCATTATAGAGCTAAAGGGTTGGTTTCTGGAAGATCCTTGAAAATTCGGATTTGATCTCAGTTTGACTCTAACTTGTAGAGGACGCCACCTACACCTATTTGTCCTGTTATGTACAGTCATAACTTTTTTGGACGTACCTGTATGACATTATCAAGCATCAAAACTAATTTATTTGTATTTCTTACGCAGAAAAAGTATACTTGTTAAAAGTTGCTAAGGGCAAGCACTCTCGAGATATTCGTATTTAAAATAATAAGTACATGCGATTTTGAAAATATGGCGAAGGTACCTTGCTGGAAGTATAAATATTTGGAATGATTGCTACAAATTTCCAGTGAAATATAAAATTCAAGTAGTGTGTGATGTAAACAACAAATTTATTACATACGAATATTATTAAAAAAACAATTGGAAAAAAAATCAGACAAAAAAGCTTCAACACCCTCTACCTATGTAAGGAGCACGTAGTGAAAATTGGTCCTTCACCTCACGGGATACCCTGTATAAATATGGGACCGTAAAGATCTCGTTATCGAAATACAGGGTGTTGAAGGTTTGATCTAATTTTTTTATCGGGCTTAGAAGTGAATGGTTGAGTTTTTGAATTTTTTTTGACCTAGCTTATTTAACAACGATAATTGTATTGAAAATTGAAAACATCTTGTTCAGTTTTCACTGTTTCAAATCTTGCGATAAAAAAATCACATGCGTCGATTTTTTTTTCAAAACCAGATATCTCGTAAACAGTTACTCGTATCAACTTGTAACAAATACAGGGTGTTACTTACTGATATGTCATATTTTTAAGGGGGAGTTCCTGGATAAATTTTGAATCGAAAAGGTCATATAAACTTGGGTTTAAAAAAAAACTAAAAAACAAATGAAATAGATCTTTAACACCCTGTATCTTAAAAACCAAGCATTTTAAGACCCAAGTTTGTATGACCTTTTCGACTTAAAATTTATGCAGGAACTCCCCCTTAAAATTATGACATACCATTAAGTAACACCCTGTATACCTCATTGACGTAAAAATAACTAGGATATCAATAATTTCACTTGCAAATATAATACAGGATCGTACCAAAAAGTTGTGATTGCGAAAAAGTAGAAATACATGCAGGTGGTGACCTCTACAAGTAAGAGCTATATTAAGAATAAATTCGAATTCATCATACCAAAAAACCCCCGGTAACCAATTTTCACTTGAATATTTACAACATCATGAATTTTATTTAAAAATAGAAAAAACAAATAAAAACTTTGACACCCTGTATTTCGAAAACGAAGGCCTTGCGAACTCATATCTATATGGACTTTTATGGATTATTGACATTTCCTCATGAACTGTATAAAATATAATCTATAGTGAAACAAATAACATACAAAATCCCAGACAACTCTATCAAGAATGAAAAATAAAGAAGAACAATCAAAAACTTGAAAATTAATAAAAAATAATAGAAATACTGAACAAAAAGAAAAACCAAGTGCAACTGCAAAAAAATTACGTGTAAAATTGAAAAACAGCTAATATAATTATAAAAAAAAGAAACTACAAAAATGCTCAAAAATTGAATTGATCACATACAAAATCCCAAAAAATGTATCAAAATTTAAAAAGAGTGCACATAAATCGGAAAATCAACAAAATTCTCCATATGATGATAAAAATAGATATTATCTCACTGTATCTATATTTTTTTTTTTGTAATTTAATTTAATTCACTATAACCTACTGGTAGAGGACTATTTAACTTGAGACAACCCGATATTCGACAACTATGTTTTCTTTAAAAGTGATAATAAAAGTATTGTTTGAGGTACTTTTCTCTTAAAAAAACTTTGAGTGAGCTTACAAAAAAATGTCCAAAGATGTCCAGTATGTATTAAAATGAAAGTATGCATGGGGATCTCGTAAAGCGTAAATACCAGGTGTCGCCGATCGGAAATTTCAGCTGAAATTCGTCGTTGTAGTTTCGTACACTGCTTGAAAATCAGTAGCCTTTTTCCGACATGTCTCCCTCGTAAAACTTGTTCTGGGCCGGTTTTTGACCGGATTGTGTTTATGATTTCAGGAATTTCGACAAAAGGGAGTGAACCAACTGTATATTTTACATATAAACTGTGACTTAATTGACAAGAACCCACAAAAACGAATTGTGCACATATTACCGTGCAATAAATAAGTACGTAAGGTACGTTTATGAAAAGTTCCATCACCAACTTGTTGCAAGTGAACAAGCACTTTTCATATCGTTCAAAAACAAACTAGAAAAACAAGCATAACAAAAAAAATCGAAGATCAAATGAACTTTTGTCGGGAAATCTGCAAACTCACGCTCATTACATCATGAATGCGGGAATTTCAATCACTTACATTGTGTAAACACTCAAAATAGAATAGACAAACAAGATCTGATACGAATGTAACAGGACTAAAAAATATTTGTTTATTCATTGATTATATGGCAATAACAATAATTAATTTCAAATCATTCCTGTTTATACTGATAACGGTTTTAAGTGTGGTGAACAATGAGAACTATTCATAGATAAATACTTTCGTCAATGTACCACACCAAAAAAGAACCAAGGAAATCGTACATCATGTCGTTCCTCCAAAACTCACTTCAAACTCGAACATGAATAATAAAGGCCGTTTAAAACGGTTATAAAACGACGATTCTGGTCAAGGCGAGTTTTATGTGACACTATCCAGGCTCTTTCCAGGAAGATCGAGATTCTCCATAAGGAATCGTAAAACTAACGCCAACCGTTATATATGAACGGAAATCCCGGTTTTGCTGGAAACTAGAAAATCCGCTGCGGGAATATTAGATGCAATATCCAGGATTACGAACTGATAATGGTGCGATATGCATTTCGGATATTTGCTGAATTTTTAAGTGTCAATATTGATCTCAAATACTCTCGTCTCGTCTGGTGGAATGCTAATACGCAGCGTAACAAAGAATGTAGTCAAACCAGTAAGAAATATGTGTTTATGGTTTATGATTATGGTCGCGCCACAAGGCTAAGTCATCGACCGGCAAACAAGTCTAATATGCAAACTAGACAAGAAGTTTTTCATTGTAGATTTCAATGTGGAATGAATTTTAAACTTCAGTTTTGTCTGGATTAAATTGGACGGGGACCCTTTTATCCAGAAGCTTTTGCCTTTCCCGCCCTCATGAGGTGTCCAAATTTTGTTTTATAAAAGTTCTTGACTGATTATTTCATGATAAATTTGTGAAGATGTATATTCGGAATAATCAAATTTATTCAGGAAAAATTGGGCACACTGGAAGCATTTCAATTTCACAGTGGTTTTCTCCACGCAAAAACTTGATGTACCCTTTGTCTCCCCAATCTTCATTCCAAGAGTTGGCAATCAACCAATATTCAACTCCATCTTCAACTCCCCATCCCAAATACTTGATGGCGTGACCTCCCACTTCAACGTCACTGGTGGCTTGATAAACCCCAGATTTATAATTCAGAAAGTCATCATAAACAGTGAAAGGAGCCTCTACTGGACCATTTTTGTAGATCCCCAATTGAATTTGCTTCTCAGTCAAAGAGGTTTCGTAATCTCTTCCGTAGGTTTTGGAATCTGCATAGTTCGAAGAAGAATCGTGGCACTTGTCAACACATTTAGGAGTGTCGTAGACCTAGTCAGAGCATTGAGGACTGACAGGTTTGCACAGAGTAGTCCTTGCAGCCTTGTCCTCCATAGCGGATACATACACATGCTTCGTTTGGTTGCTATGGATGCAAATCCTATCGGACATAGCCTCAGCTTCACCAAATGCCTGTTCTACACATGCGCTGTTCAATATTGCCATGGTGATATTGAAGTGCGCATGTGTAGATGGTTCAAGAACAGTTCGGAACTGCTACAATTTTGGAACCAAAACAGGGCGGGCTAAAGTCCAGTAAACATATCATTATTCAAAAAACTCGTTTTTTTTTTATCATAATTCAATAAATATGCAAACAAGATTACTGATTACTGATTACTGAAGTACAGGCGCTACGAGTTTCGGGCTGTTGGCTCCGACACCGCAGCCTCTAGTTGGGCTTATTGTATCTTCTCTGTGCCTGTCTCTCAGTCGAAGAGCTCCATTGTCCGAATAAGGTTTATAACTCGTTCTACTGTTTCTCTGTCCGTCCTTTGAGGAGTGGTTGTGCATTTCCCGTTATCTCTTTTCCAGTACGCCAGCGCTTCACATTCAAATACAATGTGGGAGGCTGTTTCCTCCTCCTCGTTGCACAGCCTACATATGGGTTCCTCGTTGAAAAGGCCCATGATATGCATGTGTTTCCTTAGAGTGCAGTGTCCGATTAATATACCTGTTGCTTTCCTAAGCTGATTCCTGCTGAGTTTCAGTAGGCTTCCAGAAAATGATTGTCCGATTTCGTCTGCCCTCATTAATTCACTGTGTTTCCGTCCTGGTGATTGGCACCATCTAGCTTTCTTTTGTTTTTTGGACCAACAGTTCAGCCAACCTCTTACAGAGGATTTTGTATTACCAATGGCAGGTTCTGGACCCAGAAGTGGTGTGTTTGCAGCTTTGCGTGCTAGTTAATCCGCCCGCTCGTTCCCAGCTATCCCTGAGTGTCCTAGTATCCATCCAAGAGTAACATCGTTGGATACTCCCTGTGTGACAAGGTTTTACTGACAGTCCATGACTTGTTTAGATTTGGTTTCCCGACAGGAGATGGTTTTGATTGCAGCTTGGCTGTCACTAAGGATAAGGATTTTCCTTCCTCTGTAGCCTCTCCTGAGATTCTCTTGCACGCATACATTTATTGCATGTACTTCTGCCTGGAAAACTGTAGTACATCCCAAGTGGTTCATATGTTTCCCACTTTGGATTTTCTCCTACGATTCCGGCACCAGTCCCCTGGCATGTTTTGGAGCCGTCTGTGTACTATATTGCCTCATTTGCCATCCGGAGTTGTTTCACCGTTTCCTCTTCCCATATTAGCTTGGTCTTGGGAGACGTACTTAAGTTATCATTTTTCAGCATGATATCACTCCTCATTGTTACTAGGTGATTCGTGATTGTGCTGGTTATCTCAGTGTGTCCTTGGGAGTTTGAGTAGCTCCAGTTACCGGTGTGCAAGCAAGATGCTGACAAGCAGACTTCCAGAATTATTCGAGAACAGAGTTTCCAGACAAAAAAAAATCAAATTCTTCGTCAGTGTGTTTAGTTTGTGTTAATTTTTGTTAGCTTGTAGACAACAATATTCTCAACATAATTTGGCGATATTTTTTTTGTAAGTTTGATATTGCACGATCCAGCGATCATTAACTCCTATGCACCGTAGAATTCTAATCCGGATGAAGTCTTTATCGCGATTATCTTCCATACCACCTTATGGAAAATAAACCCGGTGAGGTCTTTATCCGGATTAGATTTCTACGGTGCATATACCCCTAAGTAAAAAAAACCTTTTCAACGACTCTCAAATGATAGACAGTTTTCGTTGCTCAAATAATGCAGCGCCGGTTAACGCTAATTGACCACTTCTTGGACATCAATTTGTATGTCATTTATCGTATTTCGATAGAGATAGAGGTTAACGTAGCGAAACGCATGCGCAGTAGATGAAATTGGAGAAAATTATTTCCTGTCCTTGTTTTGATTTGATTGTTTATACTCTCGTTCGATTACTCTTGAGAACATTACGCAGTGAATATGCGGATCATGAAGCAAAAAGTTTATCAAACATAATCAAGACAAAGCAAGAAAACTTTATCAATAGAGAATAATCCATCTGATTATGAGGAAGTTTCTCAATAGATTATGGTTGTTTCCAATTTCTTGGAGGTCGGAAGCCTTTGCTCAACAAACAATTCAAGAACTCTACTTTCTATTCAACTTTGTTTTACGCATAAACATTACATAAATCATATGACCCAGCAGATTTCGCGGATCAGTTTAAGCCTTCGAGACGATACCTGTTCCTTTTCCAAAAAGCGCCAGTCTGATAGATTAGTCTTATATTTCCTACATTTTTGATCCAATCTGTATATACCCAATAAAAACATGAATTTATTCAATCAATTCAATCGAGACAGAATAAAGTAGAATATGACTCTGGAAAGCTGCCATGTGCTTCTGTTTATATCAGGCGTAACTCAAGATTGATTGGACTGTAGACCAGAAGAAAAGAAAAATGTCTTGATTTGATATAAAACTACTTCACCTTAGAATTTGACCTCATTGTCATAAACAACTATTAGTTATTGAATTCTAGACAACTATATATTCCTGTAAGTTATTGAATATAGTTGAAGGTCTGTGCTTTGAATAGGGGATTTTTTCTTGACCATGTGATATCAAAGTAACATAACAAAAGTTGTTTAAACTATTGTTGACCACAAGCTGGAAGAAGAGTCAATGATTGAAATAAAGACCATAATGGACCGTGAAATATGGAAGTGACAAAAAAAATTAAACTTAAAATTGTTGAGGAAGTTTCTGCCTTCTGGTTGATCAGAGCGATATTTTCTTCAGATATAGAGGATGGATGTCCAATACAGCTACTAAGGTTATGGCTACAAACGCAAGGATCTCGACTGCAACTCCTAGTTTCATTTCAATCTATAAAATTTTCATTTCAATTTTATAAACATGAAGTTCTCAAGTTTTGAAGCTTACACTCACCTGTTTTGAGACGACTATAGTCATGGCACATATAATATTTGATATTTATATGAACCGACTTCAATTGAATACTTTGATAGTCTTTAAGTACTGATTATTATATTTCTTGAGTCATGTTGTCACAAACATCAGTAGTTGGTATGTTCATAGTTGTTTATCCAGATGTAATGTATAAATATTGTGTTTGAGGCCACACAGCATTGGAGGATCGAACACACATTCATCACAGACTTGGAAAACCGAGTCTCTCCACACGTGTGTTAACAATATTTTGGAAAATATCATCCCATTTCTGCCGCGATAATGCCTATCGAAAGAATTTTCAAATTCTCTCGGAGAACTCGAGCATCAATTTGCTGGATGAGTTGTAACCAACAGACTTTCAAATATCTTGCTAGAGTGACAGGTCGGTCTGTCAAATGAGAAATAAAACTCCGGAAGTAATAGAATGTAATCATGTAACTCAAGATAACTTAGGCAAACTGGCAGCAACATCTGATTCAATGTGACAGTGATCTTCTCCACGCAAGATCTTGAAGTATCCTTTGTCACCCCAATCTTCATTCCAGGAATTGGCAATCAACCAATATTTAACTCCATTTTCAACTCCCCATCCCAGGATCTTGATGGCGTGACCTCCCACTCGCTTAGAACCACTGGTCGTTTGGTAAACCCCAGATTTGTAGCTCAAAAAGTCAACATAAACAGTGAAAGAAGCCTCAACTGGACCATTCTTGTAGATCTCCAATTGGATTTGCTTCTCATTATCAAATGTATTGACGTCTAGACCATAGGTCTTTGATTCATCATAGTTCAAAGACGTGTCGTAACAATTTTTCACACATTTGGGGGTGTCATAGTCGAGGTCATCACATTGAGGTCTAGAACCTTCACTGTGGTGTTGACAGGGTTGCATAGAGTAGTCCTTGCAACCTTGGGATGAATTGTAGAGGCCTCCAGTGACGATCCCGGTTTTCTTCCAGTAGGACCAGGGCTTGGAAATGTAACCACCATCACAACCGTAACCACAAGCGAATAATCCAAAGCAGCATGCCAACAAGTCTTCGGAAGACACATACACCTGTTTCTGTTGGTTACTGTGGATACAGATCCTATCGGACATGGCTTCTACGGCAGCAAAAGCCTTTGGAAGAGATTTATTATAATAATTACTAGAGTTTGTGATGATCAAATCTCACCCAGCAACTACCACAACTACTTTGGTCACGAATTTGTTTCAAGCTATCACACTTGCTCCATTGTTCTCTAGCGTCGAAAGATTCAGGAACTTCTTCAGCTTCGTCATGTGGGTTTGTAGCTTTAAGTGCTTTGGATTGGGGAGTTTTGAGGACACCATTGGCGATCTGCTTAACTCTTTCCCAGTCTTTAATTTCGAAATTTTTGCCAGCCTTCCAGGTTTTGGCCTTTTGGTTAATTAGGACTATGTTCTCCTCGGACAGAGGATGGATGTCCAACTCAGCTGCTGAGGCTGTGGCAACAACCGCCAGGATCACGAAAGCTCCAAGTTTCATTTTGATTCTGTGACCAGAATTAGATTATCAGGTTTTTCGTTAACCTATACTTGAAGTAAGATATTTTCTGATGAGAATTGAATCACTTACTTGTTGTAAAACAACTAAGCGTTTCTCACATGAGTCTCATTTTTTATACCTTCTGATTCTCACGCATTCCTATTAGATTAGTTGAGTGCTGATGAAAACATTTTGAGAGCTCATCAACACTGCATCATCAATCAGATTATAAACTGCATTCTTTGTACGTTTATTCAAAGACTAAGTAGCATAAAATTTCTAGTTGCCAAATCAAAACACTGATATAAAAATTGCTAACAGTCAGCGTCGTACTGTCTTTTGTCAATAATACTTGTTTCTTAAGTTGCTTACCGGAACGCCACTGGAGATGATATTTTAAATCCAGTTGTAACATAATTTACTATTTCATCACCCTGGATTGGGTTATCAGGTTATCGAGGGTTTATTCTACACATTTACTATCACACACATTTCAATTTGCATAATTCAAGCAAAATTTCACTTTGTGGAGATTTGATTTTGATGATTGGTATTGGTATTGGTATGGGTGGAGGGGCAAACCACTGCCCGGCAAGAAGGCCTTTTAGGCCTTTTTCGCTAACCCCAGGACCATTGCAGTTCTAACTAAGTTGATGATGGAGAACATCACCTAGTATTATATTTGAACTAGCGGGACCAAATAATTTACGCTAATTATTTGAACTTTTTGACTGTCAGTAATTAATAATACTGCAGTCTCGTACCACTTAATGTCGAACAGAAATAATTCCTGCTCACCTAGGGACTTGCACCCGATCACATCGAACTACCTCTCCGGTGACTTTCGTCGAATGGCGTCTTAGACCACTCAGCCACCCAGTCGCTATATTGATGAACTCCTGGCAATGTTCGAAGGCGTTCGTTAACGATCCGTCAGACCGTCAGAGTATACTCCCATGATACTACAACAAACAAGATTAGCTCAAGCGCATCTTCTCCGGTGACCCCTCATCCCCCATCTAAAATGCATATGGTGTTCTGTGCCCTTCACCTATCTTTCTCATATCTTTCCTATGCGATGCGCGAATCGGTTTTAATTTCGTCGAGCTAGTGAGCTTACGTTGTGTGTTTTAGTATCATGACTTGGATGCCTGAGTTCTCCATACGTATGAATATGGAGTTTTCACGGTGACAGTACTCTCATGAAAGTGCTCTCATGAGAGTCACCTCGACAGTCCTATCATGAAAGTGAGGTGTCTACACACATTGAAAAAATATGAGAGTGAATAGCAAGATGGCCGATACGAACATAATTTGTGCGGTAGCAACTATTATTGTATAAATAATATAAGGTAAACCTTGTTGGGTCCTCATATGCGTATTTCAAACATGGCGTTTTTGCGTTTTGTGACTATTTTTAACGATGGATTCAAGAGAATAAGTGCTTTCTCATTGGCAAATCACTCATTGAGATGGCGGTGGTAGCAGTCTGTCTCACAATCACAATCAATCACAGTCAGATGGCGCCAGTCAAACCATGTCAACACTTAGGTGATGTACTACTCATGTTACCTGTGAAACTGCTCTGCATGAACTTGTTCATATAATAGAGCAACCACTGAACAACCAAGGAATTGCCCTAGCTGCATTTCTTGATATAGAAGGAGCATTTGATCATACCTCCTTCAATTCAATGACCACCGCAATTAACCGGCGTGGAATTAAAGACACAGTTTGTAGGTGGATGAGAAACATGTTGAAAAGTAGGAGAATCCAAGCAACTACGCTTGACAAAACTGTAACTATAGAGGCAGCTAAAGGCTGCCCCCAGGGTGGAGTCTTATCTCCTCTCCTCTGGAACCTAGTCGCAGATGAACTACTGGTGGAGTTAAATAGCAAGGGATTTTATGCCCAAGGCTATGCCGATGACGTAGCAATACTTATCACTGGCAAACACGCCAAGACAATATCAGAACTGATGCAGACAGCTCTGACTATCGTGGAAGATTGGTGCAGGAAGGTGAACCTGAAGGTCAATCCTGAGAAAACCTCCCTGGTCAGCATTACGAGAAAGAGGAATATAGCGGAATTATTCAAACCCATATTCTTTGGACAAGAAGTGCAGGTGACAAGAGAAGTCAAATACCTAGGCATCATCCTGGATGACAAACTCACATGGAATTCACACCTACAGACAATAGTCAATCGAGGTAGAGCCACAATAATGGCAAAAAAATGAGCGATAGGAGAGAACTGGGGCATAAATCCGCGCAGGGTACACTGGCTCTACTGTACCGTGGTAAGACCCACTCTTGCTTACAGCTCTGTTGTCTGGTGGCCGAAAATCGAGCAGCGACAAGCAGCCACGGAACTTGCAAAAGTTCAGAGGCTAGCATGTCTCTGTGTAACGGGAGCCATGAAAACTACACCAACACTTGCCATGGAGGCCATGCTTAACCTACCTCCTCTAGATATCTATATCAAAATGGAAGCAAGAATGGGAGCATATAGACTTAGCAACACCGGGAGCTGGAGCTACTCAAACCCCCAAGGACACACTAAGATAACCAGCACAATCACGAATCACCTAGTAACAATGAGGAGTGATATCATGCTGGAAAATATTAACTTTAGTACGTCTTCCAAGACCAAGCTAATATGGAAAGAGGAAACGGTGAAACAACTCCGGATGGCAAATGTGGCAATATGGTACACAGACGGCTCCAAAACATGCCGGGGGACTGGTGCCGGAATCGTAGAAGAAAATCCAAAGTGGGTACACTTGGGATGTACGCTACAGTTTTCCAGGCAGAAGTACATGCAATAGATGTATGCGTGCAAGAGAATCTCAGGAGAGGCTACAGAGGAAAGAAAATCTTCATCCTCAATGACAGCCAACCTGCAATCAGATCCATCTCTTGTCGGGAAACCCAATCTAAACAAGTCATGAACTGTCAGCAAAACCTTGTCACACTGGGAGTATCTAACGATGTTACTCTTGGATGGATACCAGGACACACAGGGATAGCTGGGAACGAGCGGGCGGATTCTCTAGCACGCAAAGCTGCAGACACACCACTTCTGGGTCCAGAACCTGCCATTGGTATTACAAAATCCTCTGTAAGAGGTTGGCTGAACTGTTGGTCCAAAAAAAAAACAGAAAGCTAGATGGTGCCAAACACCAGGACTGAAACACAGTAAATTAATGATGGTAGACGAGATCGAACAATCATTTTCTGGAAGCCTACTGAAACTCAGCAGGAATCAGCTTAGGAAAGCAACAGGTATATCAACCGGACACTGCACTCTAGGGAAACACATGCATATCATGGGCCTTTTCAACAAGGAACCCATATATAGGCTGTGCAACGAGGAGGGGGAAACAGCCTCCCACATTGTATTTGAATATGAAGCGCTAGCGTACTGGAGATGAGATAACGGGAAATTCACAACCACTCCTCAAAGGATGGACAGGGAAACAGTAGAACGAGTTATACACCTTATTCGGGCCTCTCTTCGACAGAGAGACAGGCACAGAGAAGATACAATAAGCCCAACAAGAGGCCGCGGTGTCCGGGCCAACAGCACCAAACTCGTAGCGCCTGTACTGCAGTAATCAGTACTCATGTTACCAACATTGTATGTTAAGTTATTAATTAAATCCATGGGAGACCATACTACCAATGAAATTTCACAGTCTTTGATGATGCAATGTGTAGTCTCTGATGATGTGAAGTGTCATTTACCGGACTGGAAACCAATCCGGTGAATGATACTTTACAGGACAGTATGAAATAAAGATAGTTTATAGTTATAAGGTAAAAGTTGTAGAAGGATTGATTTATATACATAACGTTTCACAAGATTCATGCTTCAGTACTCACTTTATCGTTATCAGTTTTGTTTTGTATTAGTGATCATGTTTTACTTTTAATCCTTCGACGAGTAGATGAGCTTGCAGGAGTAAATAGCATGATACGATAACAAACAAGATAATATGATCAGTGATCACGCGCATCTCCGCTGACTTCACTAGGACACAAAGTGAGGTTATGTTTTTTGTTTGTTTACATCGTGATGTGAAAGATTATTCTTCTTCAACACCATACCCCAGACAAAATCAGACAAGATGCGCAAGTTCGTCCAAAATAGTCTCAGTCATGAAAGACCTTCACGCTTCATGAGTCATTTGAGCTACCTGCACCAAAGCTAGTTTGGGTTAGTTTGTAACAAACTCGTCCGCACCAATCCATTCAACTGTGTTAATAAAGTATGTTTCATACATTTAACAGCGTCTAATTGAGTGATTTTGAAAATTTCATATAAGCATGGGTTAGGAAAAAAAGTGATGTGCATTTTAGTGGCTTGATCGAAAACAATATAAAAATCACAAAAAAGGTCAAAGATATTCGTCAAGGTGTCCATTCGAGACGCCAGTAGCCTAAATAAATTTGATCAAGTTTGGGTTAGCTTGGCTTAGTCCCTTTTAATCACAAATTATACTATCCTAACCTAAAACTCTCCAACAAACATGCTGTTAATAAATAATACATACGTATATAGGTATATGAGAACATCGGCGGCGGCATGGCGGCTGCAGCGCCGACAAAGTTTCACGTCGGCGCGGCACGCTGAAATATTCAACTGCGAGACTTGAGACCTCTTGCGCGAAACTCGAGACGGGAGCAATAAAAGTCTCATCATGAGAGTCTTGTCCCGAGTCTCTTCTCAAAAACAAGACGAGACCATGCGTGGGCATCACCAGTAATCACCACACTATATCATCTGTAAGGGGCTGACTAAACTGTTGGTCCAGAAAACAACAAAAAGCAAGATGGTGCCAATTATCAGACACAGTAAATCAATATTCACTGGAGTCTACTAGAAGGCAGTTGAAATCAGCTCAAGAAAACATATGCATACCATGAGCCTCTTCAAAGATGAACCCATGCAGGCTTTGCAATGGAGAGGAGGAAAGAGCCTCACACATCGTCTTTTGACCCTGAGAGTCCATACAGAAAAACAGTAGAAAGATTCAGAGAGACAATACAGCTCTTCTTCTGAAAGACAGGTACAGAGATAGCACAAGAAGCCCATCACAGGCTGCCTGTAATCGTCTGGGATCCGTGAGTAAGATTTTGATCACAAGAACCTGTTTCTGTCGCTGGTCATAAACATTTCAACCCATTTCTGAGCCATTTTTTGCTCATTAATGTACACACTGCGATATTGACTCTCAAAAAAGTTTTAGATTTTATCAGAGCAATCCAGCATCAATTTCCCGAATCAGCTTGAACTCATTTTTTTTTTAATAATAATAGCTTAAGTGATATTATCCAGCTTTTATCATGATTTTGTTTGATAATTTGTTAGATCGATGATGAATGATGAATAAAACTCTATGGGAATAATAAAATAACTGTAATCATGTAGCTTAAGACAACTTAGGCAAACTGGCAGCAACGTCTGACTCAATATCACAGTGGTTTTCTCCACGCAAGAACTTGAAGTATCCTTTGTCACCCCAATCTTCATTCCAGGAATTGGCGATCAACCAATATTTAACTCCACCTTCAACTCCCCATCCCAAAATCTTGATGGCGTGACTTCCCACGGCATTGTCACTGGTGGCTTGGTAAACCCCAGATTTGTAGTTCAAAAAGTCATCATAAACACTAAAAGATGCATCAACTGGACCATTCTTGTAGATTTCCAATTGGATTTGCTTCTCATTATCAAAGGTGTTGACGTCTAGACCATAGGTCTTGGATTCTTCATAGTTCAAAGAACTGTCGTAACACTCCTCTACACATTGAGGGGTGTCGTAGGTAAGGTCAGCGCATTGAGGTCTAGAACCTTCACTATGGTGCTGACAGGGTTGAAGAGAGTAGTCCTTGCAACCTTGAGATGCGTTGTAGAGTCCGCCAGTGACGATACCGGTTTCCTGCCAGTAGTACCAGGGCTCAGAAATGTAACCACCCTCACAACCGTAACCGCAAGCAAACATTCCATAGCAGCAAGCCAACAAGTCTTCGGAAGATACATACACTTGTTTCTGTTGGTTACTGTGGATGCAGATTCGGTCGGACATGGCTTCCGTGGCAGCAAAGGCCTTTGAAAATATTAGTGTCAGTACTTAAGTTTGCGTTGATCAAATCTTACCCAGCAACTACCACAGCTACTTTGGTCACGAATTTGTCTCAAGCTGTCACACTTGCTCCATTGTTCTCTAGCGTCGAAAGATTCAGGAATATCTTCAGCTTGGTCATGTGGATTTGTAGCTTTAAGTGCTTTGGATTTGGGACTTTTGCGGACACCATTGGCGATCTGCTTAACTTTTTCCCAGTCTTCAATCTCGAAATTTTTGCCGGCCTTCCAGGTCTTGGCCCTTTGGTTGATGAGGGCGATGTTTTCCTCGGATAGAGGATGGATATCCAACACAGCTGCTGAGGCTGTGGCGACAAACGCCAGGATCGCAAAAACTCCCACTTTCATTTTGATTCTGTGATCAAAATTGAGATTTTTGTCAGCTTACACTAATGGAATTATGGTAGTTTTGAATGAGAATTGAGTCACTTACCTGTTGTAAAACAACTGAAAGTCTCTCATTTGACTATCGATTTTTATACCTCCTGATTCTTACGCAAATAAGATTATAGTCAAGTGCCGATTAGGAAATTTTGAGTGCTAATTTGCGCTACATCATCAATCACGGAGTACTACTATCACTCTTTCATTACTCACTCATTGTACTTTCTATTTATCTACAAAATAACTTAAAATAATATGTTACAATCGAGAAACAAACAAAACATGTATTTTTGATCGCAAAAATCAGTGATTTCTCTATTCTAGTGGAGACAATGTCCTTTTCATAACCTCAAATAAGGTTACCAAATTCAGCAAAATCGACTTAAGTATATACAATGTTCAAATTGTTTCTTGTTAAATAGTTTGTTACCGATCGTTGGTGTTTTTTTTTATCATCCTGTTAATTTTTTTGGATTATGCTGGTTTTCCATTAATTGGATATTATTCCGCTTTGTTCTATTTTTTTAAATAATTTTACTAATTCTTTTTCTATTTTTTGACCCCCGTAGGTACTTGAGTTATTCATTTGGAATGTTGTCAGTGCCTGGAGATCTTCGGTTCTCTGATCTCTGTATATGGCCGTTTGTACTTGTTCCAGTGCTATGTTTTTCTCTTGTTCGGCTGGAGATGATGAATTTTCGATTTCTGTATCATCGCTGTTTTCGCTATTGTTATCGTATAGGTTTCTAAAGTATGTTGCCTATGTTTCTTGGTCTATTGCGTTTATTACTACTTCCTCATTGACATGCTTTTTTCTCTTTCGTAGCATGTTCCAGATTTTCTTCTGTCCTCCGTATAGATCATGTTCCATTTCCACCAAGAAATTTTCCCAGTATGTCCTTTTGAGTTCTTTAATCGCATTAGTTATTCTGTTTCCTTCTCTTTTGTAGGGTGATTCACTATATATTGATCCCCCCTCTAACTCATTTTTAGCAAAGTCTACAGAAAAAAGTTTAAAACAAAAGTTGTTGGGATTACACTAAATTTTTTAAATCTGGCTGTATCATTTATACAGGGTGTCCCAGAAGCTTTCCACAGCACCCAGCTTTGAAATTTCAAATGGGACGCCCTTTATTTTATTTTGTTTTTGGATTCCTCATTGAATTCTAAGTCAAATCTGTGTAAGGTATATATATCTTATCTTTTGCCGTTTTCGAGATAAAGGCTGTTAAATTTTGTGAAAAATACAAAATTCCCTATATTTTGTCCCCCTCTAACACATTTTATACAAAGTGTACTAAAAAAAGTTTTTCAAAAAATTTGTCTGGTTTATACTAAATCTTTTAAATCTGGTAGTATCGTTTATACAGGGTGTCCCAAAAGCTGACCACAGCATCCAACTTTAGAATTTTACATGGAACATCCTGTATTCTATTTCAATTTTAGATTCTACGATAAATCCTTAGTTAAATCTGGAAAAGATATATCTATTTTATCTTCGGCCGTTTTTGAGATAAGTGCTGTTGGATTTTGCCTTATTTTTAGAGCTACAATTCATAATAAAGCGTGAGCCTTTTAAAATGGAAAGCAGCTGTTTTTGAACTAATCTAGAATTGTTTTTTATCTTTTATGAAGCAGACTTGAGCTTCAAAGCAATCTTTATTCAATATGGTTGTCAAGATACAAATCCAGAATTTAGAATTTTTCACAAAATTGAACAGCATTTATCTAGAAAGTGGCAAAAGTTACCATAGATTTATTATATACCGATTTGACTTTAATGTATGATCTGAAAATAAAATAAAATATAGGGTGCCTTGTCTGAAATTTTATAGTTGGGTGTTGTTAACAGCTTTTGTGACACCCTGTATTGATGATATAGCCCGATTTGAAAAAATCATCATAAACCAAACAACTTTTGTATCACACTTTTTTTCCTACACCTTGTGTAAAATGAGTTAGAGTGGGGAATATTGGATTTTCCACAAAATTTAACAGCCTTTATCTCGAAAGCCACAAGAGATAAGATAAATATACCTCATACACATTTGACTTAGAATTTAAC
Organism: Orchestes rusci; assembly: GCA_958502075.1. Lineage (NCBI taxonomy): Eukaryota > Metazoa > Arthropoda > Insecta > Coleoptera > Curculionidae > Orchestes > Orchestes rusci. Next base: position 17,310,937 of record OY293314.1, read on the forward strand.
GTAGAATTTAAAAATGAAATAAAATACAGGGTGTCCCATTTAAAATTTTAAAATTGGGTGCTGCGGACATCTTTATGGAGACCCTGTATAAATGATACTGCCAAATTAACAAAATTTAGTATAAACCAAACAGCTTTTGTCCAAAACTTTTTTCTGTACACTTTGTATAGAATGAGTTAGAGGGGGGGTCAAAATATAGTGAATCACCCTGTATCTTATGTAAGTTTCCTTCTTCTCTTCTGCTAGTTCCTTGACTTCCGGGGTGAGCCAAGAGTTATTGTTTCTTTTATTTGTGTTTATTGTTCTTTCTTTTAGGGCTTCCTTGGTACTGTTTTTAATGTTGTTTTTTATCTTTTCCCATGCATGCGTCTTCTACATTATCTATTTCTGTTATTGTATTTTGAATGATCTTCTCGAATCTTGTGATGTAATTAGTCATTTTCCTTTTTTTTATATAGGTGATGTGTTCTGTTCCGATGTTCCGACATCAAAAATATACACATGAAAAAACCGAGGAAGAGAAAAAGATCCTTAATGACAAAAATTACGAGAGAGATTAATCTAATTCAACGTAACAAAAAACACAGTTGAAAAAACTACCAATTTATAAACGAACATACCAGATCAACTGGTCAATAATTACAATATACAGGGTGTTTCCTAAAGATTGGTAAAAAATTCGTTGTGTGATTCCTGGGGTATTTTCATGAAAAAAAGTTCCTATAAACATTTGCCGAAAAATGCTTCCTAAGGGAGCTACGCCCCTTTAAATAGGGCACCCCGAAGACGGTTTTTCCTCAATATTTCCGAAACCTTACATACAAAAATCATGAAATTTGGTACATCATACAAACTTTTAATGCTGAATGAGAATTTGAGCTCAGAATTTCAAAATTTTAATCAGGGGCGTACCATACTGGCGGGGTTAAAGGTTAAAAGAATCCAATATGAGATGAGAAACCCATGGCCGCAAGTGCTCAGTTCCCAAGATACAGGGTATGAATTTTTGATTTTATTTTGAAAACGTTTCTACCGATTCTGATGAAATTTTGATTTAATGATATAAAATTTAATTTTGATATAATATAGGTATATAGGATCATTTTTTTCAGAAAAAAGAGATATGTTTCAAAGGAGGAAGGAAATCCTACTGTTCTATTGTCCAAGAGAAAACAGTCAGAGTCCTTTTTCATTGGAAATTGAATGAGAATTTTGAAAAAAAAAATGTCCAAAAAACAGTAGCTTGTATTTCTTTTTTTTTTTGAAGAACAAAACACCTTTGTGTTTTGGAAAAGACGCATTTCCGGCAATCGGTGTAATATCTGAAATCCCTTTTCGATATACGTACTCTAGAAGTATTGAACCAGTTGATCTTCCTGTATAACAATCTCAATTTGAAAAATACGTGAAAAAAATGAGGATGATAAAACGTTTTGAACGAAAATAAAATGAAAAAATCACAATAAGAAATCAGGCTTGAAAACGACCTATCGCTAAATACAACCATCCATAATAATAACCATATTTCCAGATACAAACAAGAACTTCGACATCAATATGAATCTCTTAATCTCAGTCAACATGGAACGTACATAAGTTATTTTTTTATTGCTGGATTCGAGAGTCTATGAAGTATGAGAAGACACGTGTTTTTTCATCTTCCTGTTAAGCCGGGTCCTGACTAAGTAACTTTGCTTGTATAGCTATATAGTTCGCGTCCACACTTACACAACTTTAGCAAAGTTGAGTAAACGTGAAAAATTATTTTTCGACCCGGGTCGTAATCGGTCATAGCAAAACAGGTCCATGGGTGACACTATGAAATAGTATTCAACGATTATAGTTACACAATTTTGTTCTAACGATAATCGCCAGAGTCGTCCCGAACAAAGCGTACAGTGAAAAGCATTTGAATTCGCATAAAATATATTTTTTACAGATTGCCTTAGAAGCTCAAAACCAACAAAATCACAGCACAATTTACAATAATCACAATCAACATAACCTCATAATTTTGATCCAGATCGAACCAAATTTAGTCCGGTACACCTGCTGCCGAATACCGAACCAAGAGCGGACCAGCTTAGTCCGCAATTGTTTACACCATTCGAACCAAATATTTGCATGGTTCTGATATAGTTCGAATTCAGTACTTGCTCTGCGGACCAAGTTGTCGGTGTAAACTAGGCTTGCGAAGGGAGGAAAATGCTTATCCTCAGTGATAGCCAAGTGCCAACAGAACTTCCTGTCCAGAAAACTGAATCCAAGCAAGTCTGCCTTCTCTGGGACCATCCAACGATGATACTCTAGGATGGATATCAGGACAAGGGGATGGCTGGAAATTCATGAGCGGAGTAACCGGCACACAAAGCTGCAATGGGTAGAAAAACTGCCATTCCAGTCACTAGATCCTTTGTACGAGACTGACTGTACTCTTGATTCAAAAAACAACAAAAAGCAAGATCTTGCCAATTAGCAGGACGTATAGACATAGTAGATCAATGATGACGGAAGAAGTCCAGCCATCATTCATTAGAAATCAGCTTAAGAAAGTAACAAGGATACTAACTGGACAAAGCATCGTAAGAATCAGCTTTAACCAGTATTAGAAGAAATCCTGATTTTTTTTCAATGATAGCTATAGGGACAGATGATTTAATTTAAACGGCAACGTCACGCGAAACCCAACGGCTTCTTTTGAATCTGCTTTCACAAAACTATCGAATTTCTGCAATATATATGTGTTTTATTAATTAAAGAGGACTCATAAATATATAACAAGCTTACATAAGCTGCGGGTGAGTCGTGAAACCTTCAATTTTTATCAAATATAACAGATTTTCGAACATTACACTTCAGGCATTTTTAAAATTGAGCTTTGGACCCCACGCATCTTACTGTCGAACCACCGTTCTCAGGCAGTAGGTATGACTTTTCGCTGTTGCCGCTGTGCCTCGTAATTCGAATGTTAATAACTGAACAATCTTCTCCTGCTGAATTGAGTATTCAATGACTCTCTGATGCAGGGAATGGTTGATCGACAGAAACGATCAAACAATATCATGCTTTTTAATATGGGAATAGAATCACAGGAAACAGCTGATAAGCAAGTGTCTGATATCCTAAATAACATTATCGATAAGTCGGTGAGAATAACAAGTGTCGCTGGAATAGGAAAACCAAACCGAAACGGATACACTCCACTCAAGATCACTATGACCAATGAACTTGATGAAAAATCGTTCGAAACTTCTGACGTCTTATAAAGTGTATGCCGAAGCTGATCTTACTCCGACTCAATTGGGCATTCTTAAGAAAGTGAAGAAGGACCTTAAACAACGTAGAGAGAATGGTGAAGAGAATCTTGTGATAAGGTATGTCAAAGGAGCACCCAACATTGTTTCGGATCCCCCAAGGTTCTGGTCATTCATTCACACAAAGATCTCACATTCGTCACTACCAAACTCAATCAGTGATTCCAATGATACGTTCAAGGTTGTGCATTCGTCAAGAACTTCAGCAGCGTATATAAGCAGTCTACATACATAACTCAGGATTTCCAACCCGTCATTACATCAAGCTCAATCAGTACTCCAAAAATAGAACGATAAATGCTAGCAAGCAACTCAAAAACAAGATCACCTCAGGACTTGATGGAATTCCCAGTTTTCTTGTTAAAGATTGTATATCTGTATTGACTGAACCCCTACTTCACATCTATCAAACAATTTTGAGAACTGGAACCTTCCCAGATGTCTGGAAGACCGCAAAGGTTAACCCAATTTTTAAAAAGGGTGACCGTGGTAGAGTTGAAAACTATAGAGCTATCACCATTCTCTGCAATTTCTCCAAAATCTTTGAGATGCTTCTATTTGCACACATTCTCGTCTACATCAAAGGACTTCTTTCTCCTCAACAACAAGGATTCTTCTCGAAAAGATCAGCAATCACGAATTTAGCGTGTTTCTCGCAATTCACTTGTGATGTCTTGAACAATAGAGGCCAAGTGGATGTTGTGTACACAGCCAAAAAGCCTTTGACCAAATCGACCACAATATTTCAATTCGTAAGCTGCAGAACAACTTTGGCTTCTCGGATGAACTCCTAGCTGTTCTGCAGTCATATTTACTGAAGAGGAAACAGTTTGTCGAGATCGATGGCTACCGTTCACCTACATCTATCCCAATTTATCCCCACGTCTGGAGTTCCGCAGGGCTCAAACCTGGGGCCACTGTTGTTCAATGACCTGATTGTCATGATTCAATGCGAAACGACCTGAAATTATTCAACAGGATCAATTCAGTCGCGAATTGCTTATTCCTTCAACGTAACATTGACCTTGTCAATAACTGGTGTATGCAGAACCGTCAACATCTTAACGTATCCATGCAGAACCGTCAACATCTTAACGTATCCAAGTGTTTTGTAGTATCATACAATCGACTGGAAATCCCATTATGCATCAGTACTCAATCCAGGATTCACCTATCGAAAGGACAGTCGAAATCATGGTTACGAGCGTACGCAAAGTATCTACTTTGCACACTCATCAGCGTGCGCAAAGTAACCTCTTCCCTCATTCAAATTTGAAGTCAAACACCTACCTGTTTGTTGTTTTAAAATTTGTTTCCATACCAACCAAATTGTTAATAATGCAAGTCTTGATTCATGATTTTGTTTTGCGTTCAAAAAGACTTTTCGCGTATTAATGATTTTGCAACCGATGCGATGTGGATAAATATGGTAAAAAACAACGACTCAATGCAGACTGGCTCCGTATAACTATGAGTAAGTATGACAGATCAATTATTGCTTCATCTATGCGCAACGTTGCCAAGTTATTACAAGTCTTTCGTTTCTAATTTGTGCATGCTCGGAGAAAAAATACTGTTCTTAAAAGAAGCGCAAAGTGTCTTAAACCATATCCGAACTAGGGTTGCGGAAAAGCATCAGATGACGCACTTGTTAGGAAAATAAGTACATATTTTCTAAACATCTATTTTTTTTCCAATTTCTGTAGAATGAACATGAAATGAGAGAAGTAACTAGTATATTTTTTGTTTTCGAAGACCTTTAACCTTTATAAAAAAATCAAAACCACTGAATATGAAAGTACTGCAAAAATATACACATGAAAAAACTGAGGCAGAGAAAGATCATCAATGAAAAAAAAATTGGAAAATAGATAAATCAAGCTAAAAAAACGATCAAAACCAAAAAAACACAGTTCAACAAACTACTAAAGCATCAACAAACATATTAATAATCATTATGAAAAATGAAGATGATGAGAGTCTTGGAAAAAAATAAAAGTGAAAAAATCATTATGAAAGTTCATAATGTTTGGTCTCCACTATCTGGAGAGTCTCCAGATGTACAGCTGATAACAGTCATATTCAATTCAGAATATGAACCATATTTCCAGATACAAACGAGAACCTCAACATGAATATACCCAAATTTCTAAATCTCAGCCATTTCATTTGCTGAATTCGAGAATCCAAAAAATTAAAAAGACATGTGTGTTTTTTTTTCTTGTGAATCCATTTGTTACATTGCTATATACACAGGGTGGAAAAAAAGTATAAAATATTGCTAGCATTGTCCAAACCACTAGCATTTTTTTTATACTAATTTGAATACCCACATTAATAACGGGGAATAAGACGAGAAGATCCATAGATCTTATCAAACAATTTTAGTAATAGAAGATTTTATTTGTTTATCAGTCAAAATGACAGTTATACCAATTTGATTTTTTCAAACACGCTTTTATGATTTTTCACTCAAAATTTAGTCAAATGTAATAATCACTGCATGTTTCTGCTTCTATTCCTTCAAATACCACCACAGATACAAGTCTAGAATGTTGAGGTCTGGGGATCCAGCGGGCCACTCAATTGCACCTCTTCTTCCTATCCACCGTTTCGGAAAAGTTTGATCCAAAAATTGGCGCACCTGTGGGCCAGAATGCGCAGGAGCACCATCCTGTCAAAACCACACTTCCCCTCGGTTTGGGTGGAATACTTCCAATTGTGGATCACGCAATAACTCTAAATTGATATCACTGTGTCATTTTGACTGATAAACAAATAAAACTTTATATCGCTGAATTGTGTCTTGAATATCTATAGATATTCGTGAAAATTAAAAATATACAGGGTGGTTCACTTGAAATAAAAAAGTTGATCATATTTTTGACTCATCCTGTATATTTTTGAAAACGCAATTATTCTCACCTTATTCCTCGTTGAAAGTTATGTGAGTGGAAAATTTTTTATCAAAAAAATGCCAGCGGTTTAAAAGACATTAGCAATATTCCACACTCATTCTCCACCCTGTATAACTTTGCTATACAAGCATGTGTTGAAAAACTTGTTCGCGTCCACACACAAATTTTTGGAGTGGCTAAAAGAACCGGAGTATGGAATGAATTTCCCCAGATTCTGACCAAATATAACACGAAGATCAGGGCATCCAAGAGAAACACAGTGAGGTCAAAAAACTTTCTCGAAGGTACATGCCTACCTTAAAAAAAGATTCTCTTCCAACACTGGATAGGTACAACAAAGTAGCCCAGCGGTGAATACAGGAGAACTAACGAAGAAACCATTGAGACACTACCCAGTGCGCACTTCCCAGACTCCCAACAAAGACCCAAAGAGAGAAAGAAAAGATCACCGGGCTATAGCCCGACAAATTGTGACATACCTACAGGAGAATCTGGTAGGCTATTAACTCATTCGAACCATACAAAGCACCTGAATGTGATCAACATCTACAGAAGGGCAAAACCCAACTCATACCAATACTTCGACTATTTAGGGAAAGCTTGGCAACGGAACACAAATTCATGCCCTGGAATCTCTCAAGAGTCGTCTTTATACCTAACCACGAGAGCGGTCCAACACATTTGGAACGACAATCTCTCAACGTTCCTACTCAGACGATGTAAAAAATGACCTTATGTACCTCATTCGGAAAACCTCACTTCTAGAGACCACTTCGCAAAAACCTATCATGTGAAACTAGTGCACAAAATAGAGCAACCTCTGAATAACCAAGAATCTTCCTATCCGCGTTTGTTGACAATGAAGGAGCGATCATTGTGAAAATATTATGGAATTGACGTGCTGGAAGGTGGGAAGACTCAAGCAACCATGCTTGACAACACTATAACTTGAGATGCAGCTAGAGGCTGACCCAGTTCTCATCTCCTTTTCTCTGGAACCTAGTGGCAAACGCACTACTGCAAGGCTATGACAACGATGTAGCAATACTAGTCATAAGCAAGCCAAGCACATCAGAACTGATGCAGACAGCCCTGAACGATAATCAGAAGACTTGTGCATGAAGGTGAACCTAGAGATGAATCCTGATAAATACCCACTTCCTCCCTGGTAACTTCACGAGAAAAATAAATAGAGCAGGCCATTTCAAACCCGGGCAAGAGGAATCAAATAACTCTCGAACAATTTGTTTGGATTTTTGGATTGGAACAATAATAATGTTGCTTGAGACAACTAAGGCAAACTAGCAGCAACGTCAGATTCAATGTCGCAGTGGTTTTCTCCACGCAAGAACTTGAAGTATCCTTTGTCTCCCCAATCTTTATTCCAGGAATTGGCAATCAACCAATATTTTACTCCATCTTCAACTCCCCATCCCAGGATCTGGGAATGGCGTGAACTCCGACGACATCATCACTGGTGGCTTGGTAAACACCAGATTTGTAGTTCAAAAAGTCAGCATAGACCATGAAGGCTGCCTCAACTGGACCATTCTTGTAGATCTCCAATTGAATTTGCTTCTCATTGTCAAAGGTGGTGACATTTAGACCGTAGGTTTTGGATTCTTCATAGTTCAATGACGTATCATAACACTCTATTACACATTGAGGTGTGTCTAAGGTGAGGTTAGCGCATTGAGGTCTAGAACCATTACTGTAATGTTGACAGGGTTGCATGTCCTTGCAACCTTGGGATGAATTGTAGAGGCCTCCAGTGACGATACCGGTTTCCTGCCAGTAGAGCCAGGATTCGGAGATGTAACCACCGGCACAACCGTAACCACAAGCCAACATTCCGTTGCAGCGAGCCAACAAGTCTTCGGCTGATACATACACTTGTTTCGTTTGGTTACTGTGGATTCAAATTCTGTCGGACATGGCTTCGGTGGCGGCAAAGGCCTTTGGAAGGGATTTATTACAATAAGTGATAAATGATGATCAAATCTTACCCAGCAACTAGCACAGCTACTTTCGACACGAACTTATTTCAAGCTATCACACTTGCTCCATTGTTCTCTAGCCAAGCGTCGAATGAGTCAGGAACATCTTCAGATTCGTCATGTGGGTTTGTAGCTTCAAGTGCTTTGGATTGGGGAGTTTTGAGGACACCATTGGCGATCTGCTTTACTCTTTCCCAGTCTTCAATCTCGACATTTTGGCCGGCCTTCCAGGTCTTGGCCTTTTGGTTGATGAGGGCAATGTTTTCCTCGGATAGAGGATGGATATCCAACACAGCTGCTGAGGCTGTGGCGACAGCCGCCAGGATCGCGAAAGCTCCTACTTTCATTTTGATTCTGTGATCAAAATTAGGTAATTTAGTTTTTTGTTAACCCACACATATGAAAGTAGGGTAGTTTTGAATAAGAATTGAATCACTTACCTGTTGTAAAAACACTGGAAATTTCTCATTTGACTATCGATTTTAATACACTCTGATTCTTACGCCAATTGGATAAGTCAAGTGCCGATTAGAAAATGTTGAATGCTGCTACATCATCAATCACGTAGTACTACTATTACCTCGACTATTACTTTTTCATCATTCACTCATTGTTCTCTTTATAAATCTTCAAAATAAAGTCAAGTGATATAGAACAAAAAAAATTGATCTTCAATAATTGTAAAAAGCAAGTACCGACTGTTTTTTGTCAATGATATTCATTGTCGTTGTTTTCCGGAACGATTTTTTAGTCTAGTGGGAACATAATTTCCATTTCATCACCTGAAATAAGGTTATCAAATTCAACAAAATCCAGCTAACGAGTCTCTAGCCGATCTTTAGCGTTTTTTTTTGTAACATGCTTATTTTTGGATCATTATTTATATACTATGATTTTAATTTTTCATATGTTTTTCAAAAAATATCGATTATTTAAATTTTGCAGTTGATAATCACACGTCTGAATAAAAATGAATGATTTTAGCCATGGTTCCAAGATGTGTAATGAAAAAAAGGTCAATTCCAAGGTCATAATCTACGTAATTCACCATCTTGACAATTGATCAGATAGCACATGAATGTGACCCCGTTTTGGCAGTCATGAACAATTCTAGAAGCCGGATAAGATACAAACCACTCAGTGGAAATTGACGGAGATTCTTCATCAAAATAATTATTTGCGTTTTCTTTAGAGTCTGTTCTTAAATGTACGGGCCAATAAATTATTCTGGCTAGAGTGGCGGACGGGTAGTTCGATGGTTCGAGACAGCAGAGTTGACGACTTATTTTTTAAATACTTGATCTCATGGTTGTTTTGTTGTGATTTATAGACAGTGAAAATTTCCTACCAGTCAATTCTAACCAATCATAGGCTTGCATTTTAACATGTTGCTATGGCAACGACCTAATTTTATTGGAAATCACCCTACTCATAATCACGTGACTGAAAGATTAATAAGTGGAAATCTCCCTGGCCCTGGCTTTGAATCTGAATGTAGCTCCCATATGATTACAGTGTTGCCGTCCCCACTCTCCCTAACAATCCCAACCCAACCCAACTGTGTTTGGTGCATGGGAGCTACATCCAGCCGCTACTATTAAATCATCTCAAATAGTTTTGGCATGAAATTTTCTTGCCGAATCTCCCGCGAGCTCGAATTAAAAATCCGGAAATTTGTTCTCGTTGCGAATTTTTCAAGAAAATTCGCAACTCGACAAAATTTCCGGAAATAATTCGCGCTCTAGGGAGATTATAAGTGAAAATTGATCATCTGTCAGCTTTAATATCAAAGATTTCAAAGTTTATACTCCAAACTACAAATGGTTAATTTAAAATGACTGACTAAAAAAAGACTGCAAAAATATACACTTGAATAAACTGAGGCAGAGAAAAATTACAAAAATTGAAAATTAGATAAATTTTGCCAATGAAACGTACCAGTCAAAAAAACTACTCAGGCATAAACAAACATATGAAAATCTCGATTTGAAAGATGCGTGAAAAAGAAATAATGAGGATGATGAAACGTCTTGGAGAAAAATAAATTAAAAATAAAATCACGATAAAAGATTGTAAACTTTTGTGTAAAAACTATCTCCAGCTAAAAGAAAAAACAGCTTATTACAGTCATAATTTCATCCAGAATAGAAACCATATTTCCAGACATAAACGAGAACTTTGACATAAATATGAATCCCTAAATCTCAGACGAGCCCACACTTGGTTACATCGCTTTATACAACTTCGCTATATAGTATTTGTTGAGAAACTTGTACGCGTCCACACTCACACAAATTTTTGAACTCGCTCAAAGAGTCGAAGAATGGGATGGATATCATTAGATTGTGACCCAAATAGGTATGACGAGGAAAAAAGGGCAGCCTAAAAAAATACGTCTTGGAGAAAATCTGCAGAAAAGTCGAAAAAACCTCCGAAGAAAGTTCCGCTTCCACCACTGGGTACAATGAAGAAGCCCAAGAAGAAGTTGGTTCCCTATCGGAAACGATAGGGAACCAACTTCCTTTCTCCTGAAATCCTCATGACCAGAGGAACATAGGTTGACCAGGGGCTATAGCCCGACAAAGCGTGACATACCTACAGCAGAATCAGCTATGAACTAGTTCGAACCATATAAAGCACCTGGATGTGATGGGAAAATACCAGCTCATCTGCAGCAGGTCAAAACATAACTAATACCAAAACTTTGTCAACTATTCAGGGGAAGCCTGACAAGTGGACACAAACTTATACTCTGGAAACTCTCAAGTCTTTTTTATACCTAAACCCGCAGAGGCTTCTCTCGGCTTAAGACATTTGGACCGACAATCTCTCAACTTTCCTACTTAAAACGATGAGAAAAATATTCGGAAAACCTCACTTCTGAAGAACCAGCACACCAACATGGGACATCCTGTATACATTGACGTGTTTACTCTTAAACACTTGATCTGAGATCTGTCGGAACCAAAACAGATTAGGGACAAGACAAGAAGGCTTTTTAACCAAGCAAAGAGAAATCAAATACAGAAGGACTGGAATGAAGACCAGCTTTAACAGATACCAAAGTGAAATCAGGAAGGCCAAAAGAGACTCGCAGTCTATAATGGATACAAATGAGTCTGCAAGGCTAATGAAGATGCTTTCAAAGAAGGTGGTAACCCCGAGAAGCATAAAAAGGCCAGATAACTCATGGACAGAATTCTGCAATGAGACACTGGAACTTTCAATGGAGACGCACTCACCAGGATGTAGGGTAGCAGAAATCAGCAGTTCTGACGAACAACAGCTGATGCGAAATACGAGAACACATGGGGAGGTTGTATCTTGGATGATATCGAGGGAAAAATTTAAGTGGACAGTGCACGGTTGCGAGCCGTTTAAAACAGCAAGACCGTACGGAATAATGCCAAATGTTACAGAAATCCCTCGACAGCATATTTGACGAGGTAGAAGGAGGGAAGTCAAAGTTGTTTTTATACCCAAATCGGGGAAATCAAATAACATTACTCCAAAAGTCTACAGATCAATCAATTTATTCTTCTTTATTATTTCTTCTGAATACGGTTTTCATATCAACCGCTTATACACATTCTTCGAAACGTCCGTAATTGTCCGACGAATAAAACTATCCAGCTGCCCTCCCGACTCAGGGTTCCACGTAAATCCATACCACAAGAGTCTTCTGGTTTTGCATCGATTTTGCCCTCAGAACATCGCGCCGTTTCCGTCCGTATTTTAACGCCGTCATTTCCGCTTTTTAAGAATCCTTTAACTACCGCGTGCCGATTTTCTCAAATTTGATGCTGGATATTTTCATCGATTTTCAGAACAGAATAACCTTCATACGCACTTCTCCTTTACAGGATATACCATTTAAATGTATGTACATATATATTTCGAGGACTGTATGTGGTTTGTTTTTCTTTATTTTTTGATCAATATAACCTATTGATTGTTCTATTTTCCTTGATCTAAGGAAAAAAGTTGTCATACTTTGAGAGCGCAACAACGCCTGAGTCACTCTCTTCACTATCTGAAGGCTTCCCACAAAAATCCAGATGGTGGCGCCCGAGTTTCGGAAAATGTAATTTTGCAACCCCCTTCTTGTAAATGAAGAATGAAGTGATCTAGAGTTTTAGTGACTAATAAATTGATAATATTTGTATACGGCTTCAACGATTTGCCGCCGCTGTTTGGTGATTACGTTACCATACATTGAGCTGTGACTTATCATACAAACTAGAGCTATTTGTGACAGGTTATATGACCTATCACCAAGTAGACGCCCAACATTTATTTTATCTTGGTGTTTACGGTGAAGAAAGCTACACTAGTATTTATGTGGTGGTCAACCTTTGATCCAAGGTTTCAGCATTGATTGTTATTTTACTCTTATCAATAAAACCTCAACCTTGTCAAATGTAACATTTTATTAATATGGAAGGTGACTGAACCTCTTTTTTTTTCAGGTGCGTTTATTCTGGCCAATAGTGGAGCTGAGCTTGGTAAGATTAAATCTTTTTCTCAGTTAGACAAATGGATTCCGACGTCTGTTGGAAGAGAACTTTATTCCACACATGTAAAGCACTGATGAAAATCAAAAATAAATCTTAACCATAGCATTGATCGATTTTACAATGATTTATGGCTTTTTACTGGTCCGTATAGTCCGTATGAAATTGAACATAATGTATAGACAAGGAGAGTTAGATGCTGGGGTCACTACCCTATTTATCACTTATTCATAGGTCTTACTATTAAGGGTCCCAAATATCCGGTATAAAAAATGCCGAGTCAACTATGTTACTTTATATTAATCTCCATCTATCCGAAAACCCTTACGAAGAAAAATGGTCGAAAGAGCGAAAGCCAATGAAAAATATATTAAAGCAAAAGGTTGAAAAGCCGAGAAAATATTATCTGGCACAACGGCCATAAAAATCTCTATCAGATATCCCATTCAGGGACCTTTTACGATTTATTTAACGTTCTATGGAAATGTGGATATTAAAAACCGCCTATGAAAAGGTAATGGAATATATAAAGTTTTACGGGACGAAAATAAGCTAGGCACCATTAAAGCCTTTATGGGGCAGATATGAAAAATCTTGTGCAGAGCATTTTTGCTAAATTAGCATAGCGGCCAAAGTTTAGCGCAGAAAACTTTTTTCATTTTGCGCAAATTGTTGGCAGCACTACTTTGATATCTTGCCTGAATAATTCCAGAAAGATGTTCTGATTGGCCCTTTGATGTCGTGCTTGAGTCAATCAATATGGAATGTATCCCGAAAATTCCTCTACAGGGAAAAAGCGGTCTCAAAGGATTTACCCTAATATAGTCTAATGGAAATACATTATTAAAATCCCCCCTTCTAACTGGCAGGGGCTGAATTTTGAATAATACTCCAGTTAACACTAGCTCCTATAAATTGACTTTTTACTAGAGACTGGATCAGTATTTATAAAAAAAAACAGTCACGCCATGTCAGCGAGGCTCAAGCCCTATTTCACGCTTCGCAAATTTCCAATTGCCCATCTCCATTTTACCTTCTTGTATACATATATTTTTCCTCTGGTGACTATAAAATAAAACAAAGATGGCAAATTTCCGCATCCCTGCATCTCGGGGATGTTTTTCTCCGGGATAAGATTGTCTTTGGGTCACTAGAGCAGAAGGAATAAATTGTTCGAATTAGGAAAGTTTAGGCGAATTTACCTTGGAAAGTTTGTCTGTTTCATTTGTCATGGAAATTGAACTTGAATCTGGATAAATCGCATTTGGAAAGACGTAAAGACGATCAGGATCTCGTATGTTTCCCGTAACAATCTTTGACAAGATGTGCATAAATAGAGGCTCACCTTGCTTTTTTCTATTTGATTCAATTGTTTCATTTATTCTCTTGCTCGATTTCACTGTTTGACAAAAAATGTTAATATGAGTTCATTATTTATTATAACCCAAACTTCCCCCCGTATTTCTGCCTTGACTTAGTCACGGTCACCTTCCCTGACGGGCGGGGAGGCTTGTGCACCTCAACGATCCTGAGAGCTATACCGGCGGTAGCGCAAGCTACTGACAGGATCACCCATGTCGGAAAGGTCAAAGGGCAGAGGTCAGGGAAAAGGTGATACAAAGGGTCAACCCCACGGTCTTATGCGACCCGTGCTTAAGAGGTGGATGAGATCTGAGCCCTAATAAGGTGTTTCGAACGGAGCCTTTGGGACACCGGACGACCTCCCAAAGTACTAAATCGCCTAGCGGCCAAGGCGGGTTCTCCTTGCGTCCGTGGTCCCTTAATTTAGACCCATACCTGTGAGAATCAAGATGGATGAACTAAAAAAAAACACTTCGATGGAGGTAGAGGAAGGAATGCCAGCGAGATCTTCTGATACCCCATTATCTCCTTCGGAAGGAGCTTTAACTGGACCTTCCGTCTCTGACTCACATACTTGACCTACTGAAGGAGCTCTCCTTAGGGCCTTACCTGGCGTGAGACCCTCGGATAGAGTATCCCTCCTGGCATCTGACCCTGCCGCCTTCAGGCTGACCCGGGTGGTCCTAGGGCTTCCGAATGTTAAGACACCCAACAGGTTGCTCTCAGCTATCTGGAACGGTCTAGCCCCTGTCATTATCCAAGTGAAGGGTGTGAGATAGGACGGAGGAGTCCCGGAGTCGTTGATGTCGATCGTGGTCGTGGGACTGAGTAACCGTCCATTCTATGGCTTGGGGAGGGCTCTATTTTCCACCGGCACTGCACCCAAAGCCAAACCAAAGCCGAAAGACCAGGTGGCACCGGCGGAACAGGGGATCAAGGAAAAGGAGGAGGAGCAACTACCCACCCCGACCCCAGAGGATAAAGAGGAGGGCGACAGTTCGTGACTGTCCCCGACGACGCCCATCTTTCTCAGGTGAGTCTCATGTCATTCTTGAGTATTACTAACCGTAGTTTCTAAGAACTTTAGACCAACCTACAACAGTATGAATTGTCGTTAAAATGGCTTTACAACTTATACAGAGTAACCTGGAACATGAGAAAGCCTCAACAGCCGTCCTTTGTAAAACGATAAACAAACTAGGTACACAAATAGCCCTTATTCAAGAACCCTGGCTTAACCAGAAAAAGATTAGGGGACTGGGACTGGCAGGAGGCTCACTGTTTCATATTTTCCCTCCAGCAAAAACCCAAGGTCGTGTATTATAACAAGGGAAGTCAACAGTTTTCTATTGTCAGGATTCTCAACCAGAGATCTGAATGTCATCAAGATAATCACTACGGACCATGAGATCCTTATTGTTGCATCAGCCTACCTCCCACAACCGAGGTGATCGATCTTGTGAATTTCTGCAAAGAAAGGAATCTTCCTCTACGTATTGAACCCACGACCTTCGTCATACCAAGACAAGGCTGTACCAACTGAGCTACCATTGCCTATGGGCAATGCCAGCAAAATGTAAACCGTCTCCACTTCAAGGCAGTAAGTTAAAAAAAAACAAAAAAACTTATATCCTAGAAGTGGGAAAGGTTTGCATTAGGCTGGCTTTGCTCATAGGCATTGGTAGCTCAGTTGGTAGAGCGTTGTCCTGGTATGACGTAGGTCGTGGGTTTAAATCCCGCCTGGTGCCAACCTTTCCCATTTTCCTTTCTGTCCGTATGCAACGAAAATCCCCTTCTTTACATGATTTTGGCAAAGAAACTCCCCTCACAAAATAAGAATAAAAGAGGACATTGAAAGCTTGGATGACTATAAGACAGCCCAGAGAAACTACAAGAAGGTCATAAGATCAGCGCAGAGACATAGCTGGCAAAGCTTTTGCGAAGAGTTGAACGAACTTCTGTCTACGCTCCACCTTTGCAAGATGTTAGCAATGGACCCTGGAGCCAAAATAGGATTTCTAGTTAATGCGGATGGGAAATTAACCATGTCTGAGGAGGAGACGCTCAACGGGGTACTACAAGTGCACTTTCCTGGATCGGGGCAAGTCGCCGTAATTCGACACCAAGTAAGAGCCCGCACAGCTTCCGACTTTGAAACCGCAAAGAGGATAGTCAACTCTGGAAATGAGGAATGTTTTCTCGAGTCCTTTTCTCAGTACAAAGCTCCAGGGAAGAATGGAGTTTTACTGGCCTTGCTACAAAAGGCTGGAAATCGTATGACTGCATTCCTGGTGAAGCTCTTTAACACTTAACAACAACACTCAATCCATTTTCCTAGCCTAACCAAGCTTAGGTGCGGTATTGAATGCGTTTTTAACGTCCAAAGTAACCATAGCACAAAATTCTTGACGCAGAGAACTTTCCCGATTGCGCTTATCGTGCTTCTTCCCTTCCTAAATCCATACTGCTTGTCACTGAGAGCATTCTTTTTCTCCTGCTCCTCCTCTAGCCGCTCTTTGATCAGGTCCTCCAGTGTTTTCCCCATCGAGTCAAGTAAGCACAGAGGTCTGTATGACTTTGGTTGCACCGCTTGTTTTTCAATCAGGACGAGTCTAGCTTTTTTCCAGATCTTTGGAAATGTCCCAGTAATAGAATCAGTATTCGTCCAACAGTCTCGCTGTTCTCTTCAATGATCTTCTTCACAATTTGGGGTGGGATGCTGGGAGTTTGCTCGTTGCAATTCTTATTACTTTTTGGGCAGTAGTATTTCCTTGCGTCTTCCATCTGTCGCATTCTTCCAGCAGCTCGAATTCCTCTTTTGTCTCAGTGAGTTCGGGGAACTTCTTCCTGTATAGCAACTGTATGGCCCTTTCCATATTTCTGTCAGAGTCCTCGACCACGACCACCTAGACTGTAGAGAGCTTACTGTCCAGTTGATTGCCTACTCGTATTTTGGTATTGGTGTACACTTCTGAGATCCATACTTTATCAAAGATTTCCCGCCAGCCTTCGTAGGTCCCTATTTCTTGCATAATTTTGATAGGAGTAGCCTTCCAAGCGTTTTGCGTCCCAATCGTTGCATTTCGTACCAGTGCTCCTCGTTTTCCAACCTTGGATTGTACAAGATCTCCGACTCCTGCCGCATTTAATTTGCAATTTCTTGTATTTCCCGTTTAGTGTTTTACTCGATATACTTTCCGAGCAGTATTATCAGCTTGATGACTTTGGCTTGTCCCTTCGGATTTTTTAGATGTCAGCGTCCTCGTATGTGTCTCCAACTGGGGCTTCCAGTCCTATATCCCGGAGCTTCCTCTTCTCATGGACTTTTATAGAGAGTAACACCTTTTGAGGCCTACCATTTATTGGGCTATAGCCTCTGTTGAGCGGTCATCCAACTCCAGGTCACTTTACTCTCTTCCTGGTGACCTGCTGGTTCTCCTACTTTCAGCGAATGGGTCAGCCTGTCCATCAACCAGGCTCTCCGACGTGTTTGTCAAGCAGTCTCTTGTGAGTAGCCGGGTAGAGCCTGCTCGCTCACTCTCGTCCCCACACGTACTGGATACTGGGGTATTCCTTCCCTGCACCGTAGACTCAAGTTTCTTTTCGTCTTCCATTTCCATATCCCCTATCCATCACCTAGGGAGGACTGGCAACCCCGCACGGGACCTTGTACTAATCTCACCTAAACCAAGACCACCCGACCCAAGCTGGGTTAAAAAAAATGATCTGGGTTTAGATCCAGTTTTGGTTAAGCTCAGGTCAAGGACTATAAGAGAGACGTCAAGTTTCACCGAATTCGTTTCGATCGATCTGTTTCAAGTTTGAATCAACTTCTGTGAGTTTGGTTCAAGTTGAGTTGGTTTGGGTTAGAATCAAAGAATCAACTGTTGCATGAATATGGTCGTTTTCTTCTCTCTGGGTGCTGGCAGGTGAAGTTTTTTTCTGACATGGCTTTGGTGATCTGGAGGGGAGACAGCAGCTGCATGGTCTGCTGGGTGTGGTTATTAGGGGTCAATCTCCTGGGAGGTTATGTGAGTGATTGGAGACCTTTCCTTTCCATGAAGTTGGATCAAAGACTTTCCATATATGCTTTTCTAGTGAGAAGAGTGGCCAAGGTCTCGGCGTATGACTTTTTAATGACCCATGCAGCTTCCAGGATGATGCGTAGGACTCCAAATAGAAGCGCATACGTCAAGATGGGCCTTATGAGGACGTCGGTGGAGGTGAGTAGCTTCAGAGATCATAGTATGGGGTAAACTGCCTTCAACTGGGCATAGATGACGTGGGGCTGGAAGATCAACATCTGATCAAATAAAACCCAAAGGATTGGGTGGAGATTCCTAGAGAGCTGAGGTCTGTTCCTCTTGAAAAATAGAATGGCCTGCGGTTTCTGGACATCTATGACGTTCTTCCATTCGTAGGCCCAATTTGCCAGTGCTTCAATATTATGTTGAAGATCCTGGGAAATTGATATGTGATTATCAGCTTTTATGGCAAATGACCTGTTGAATAGGATCAGCCTGATCAGGTACTCTGGGAACTCAATTTAGATCAACTTGTAGATGAGGCCATTGTACCAAACTCTGTCAAAGGCCTTGGCGAAGTCAAGCATCGGGCAGCAGGGCACCTGTCTTGAGTCGCCTTTTGGCTGCTTCTGGTCAACCTGGTGATCTGGTGATCCGCGAAAGGACCTCACCAAGTTATGTACAGTTCATGTATAAGTGACATTATTGGTAGTTAACAAACCAATAGGTCTTCGCAAATCGTGGCATCGCATTTGGAGTCACGTCGAATCATTGCGCAGAATGAGCTGCGCAGAGGCACCAAAACCAAAATGAAGAAAATCGATGCCTGGTGTTATAATAATCACCCACTCTGTGGTTAAATAAAAATTGTCATGGGGTGTTTTTATGTCGATTTTTTAATAATAAAAGATACATCCCCCATTTCATTAAAATCTCTCTTTTCTATCAAAAGGGGATTTGCAGATCCTTAATTAAGCCTACAATATAAAATGCACGATCCCCTGGGGGTTTATGGCGGAGACAGAATTTTATAAATTGCCATTTATTTTTTTCACGTTATTTTTCCGCCGTTGCCAAGGGAAGTTGAATTTTAATTTCGCAGTTGTGCGGCCCATATTACGCGATACTTTGTTATAATTTGGGCTCTGCCATATGATTATCATAAAACAAAAGTTTTATTGTAAATCTGGAAAGCTTCCAAATAGTGTTGTTTTCCATATGTAATTAATCTAATGCTACGCAATGCGGTCTATTTTATATTGCCCTACAGGGGGAGTTATGGAGATGGATTAAATTTCAGTCGCAGCTGCTAACATTCCATATAGTTCATCATTGGATTTTTTCGTTAATAATAATGCATATACATACCTATTATAATATAGCTTAGCCTTTATCATGGGTGTGGTTTTTGTACAATCAAATTGTATATTATCTATATATGTCACTATCTAATAGGCAATTTTGTCTTGCACCTGGTGGAATTCTAGATCATACTTTTTTTGCTATGATTGTCTGAAAAGAAATTCATCATTAACAAATCTATCCAGATACATGATGTTACGCGAAATCAATAAAATGCACTTTGATAAATTGTTTGTTAAAAAATGCTGTAGCTCTCAATCCTGTTGTATAGCTGAAAGCTGCTATTAATCAAAAACCATCCATATAAATACAACTGAAACTCCATCATCTCATTATTGCATTAACCCGGGGTTAAAAGATAACTGAAACGAAACAAAGTGCAATTTTACAAATTGGATTGCCAGGAAACAACTTTTCCATTTCGATTGTATCCGGGAAAAGTTTAATTTCCAAACGCCGCCCTGAGGAGGAATTAATTATCGCGTGTTTAGATTTGGGCTTTAGTCTCTAAAGAGATTTTCAATGGAATGATTATGAAGAGGTTTGTTTGTTGGTTTAAAATTGGAATAATATTAAAGTCCTGGTCGACTTGGCTGAATTCTAAAAGTCTGGTAAAATCTTTTAGCTTTACACAAAAGACTTCCCAATATTCACGAAATCTGGCTTCATCTCAAATTCTCTCTTTCATCCTCGGCGAAAAAGTGACTAAAACATAAGTCTGGGTATTAAATTGCTGATGACATTCCACCCGGATATGAATTTATATCAGAGAATAATTCAGACACAGAGGGGCGATTAAAGAGAATTAATTTCCTGTACAGTTTGCGAAAATGTTGTCTGTTCGAATATATTTAGAATGCAGCGAAATGCAGACTGAAGTTTGAATAAACAAGAGAATGGACAATTTGCATGAATTTTTCACTTGAAATTGTAAACGCATTCTAGTCAAAGATATACTAAATAATTTTTGTTTAGATCGCGCCACTTCTACATGATCGAAAACGATAGCTCAATTATTCTAGGGTGACGAAACTTTCTTTAAAAGAAGGCCACGCTTTATCTCGCGGTTGAAGCTTTTGTTATCCTTACCTCTTTGTTGGTCTCAAGTACAATCAAAGTGGGTACCTCTATTGAGTCCATGATAATATAATAGACGACGTAGACTACACAGTTTATCTTGTCAGAGCTTTTTAATACCGTGAACAGACTCTTTTTGTGATGGACTGATCCCTGATTATGTGGGAAGAGTGTACCAAGGATTAGAAGTCGAAGAAGTTCTACCTACACATGCGCATAAACAGTCACTTTTAGTAGGTTATCTGGTTTGATAGAGGGTTGGTGATGGTAATGGTAAAGGTGGGGGGGGGGAAGCCCGGCGAGTAGGCCTAGTGGCCCTTTTCGCCTTCCCCGCTTGGTCAACCCAACTACTCAAACCGGCCCGTTCTTGTCGTGAATAGGAGCAGACCATCCCTACTCAGGAACCCCAACTCTTTCTTCGGGATGGTGGCTGTTCCCAGGACCTTCTTTCTCAAGCGGGTTACTGTTCCAGTTCTCAACTGTCCTCTCCCACGCCCATTCGTTGAGAGTGCGTGAGATTAGTTGTTCACTAAGGCCTAGAAATGGTTCCGGTCCGGACAGTCGCGTGGCAGATCCCCGTTTGGCCAGCTTGTCAGCTTGCTCATTGCCGGTGATCCCCGCGTGCCTCGGCACCCATACTAGTTGGACCTTCTTGTACTCACCCAGCACCTTCAGCGCATCCCTACATTCTTGGACCAGCGGGCAGCTTATTCTTGGTTTGGTGATTGCTTTGAGTACCGCTTGACTGTCGGAGTCGATAACAATGTTATTCTTCATTCCTCTTTTCACCTCATCTCTGGAGGCAACCTCTAGGATAGCGAATATTTCCGCCTGGGAGACTGTTGCAAGTCTTCCAAGAGAAAAAGCTTCGCCGGTGTTCCTGTCAGCCCTGAACACTCCGACTCCAGTCGAACCCGTGCGTTCAGCCTTGGAGCCATCTGTGAACCAGACTTGAGTGTTGCCAGGCGCCTCCGTCGATTTGGTCAGCCACTCTTCTCTCGTCGGTACGTGCACCTCAAAGCTCCTTTGGAGTCTCAGACGACCATTCATGGGTGTCAACCCGGCCAATAGAAGCGGTAACTCGCACCGCACCAGTGATGATATTCTGGTGTGGCCAACTTCCATTCCCATGTTCCTCCATGTCTTCTGAGCAACCATCCTACTATAATTGGAAGCAATCGCTTCCCTCTTCATCCAGAGTCCTAGCTCTGGCAGTTTGATAGATGGTTACAGCAGTTGTTAATGATCTGAACCTAGGCTTCACCACCATATTCTATAGGTTTTCGTCAATGACAGTTTACTGAGCCTCCACAGTCAAGGATTGCAATTGTTTCAAAAAACAAACAAATGCCATGATGCCAAACCATACAAACTAGCCACGAGCTACGTTCATGACAGAGAAAGAAATCCAGAGGTGACTTGATCCCTTTTTTTATTGAACTACTAGTCTAAATCTAGCTATGAGAAGGTCATAAGCATTCTCTTATCCACAAAAAACTCCTTCATTTTTATCAGAAAAAAGATTGTCAGTTCTCAGAAAACATGGCTAACCAACGAAATTTTCAAGCACATTGAGAAAAAAAGATACTTGGGCACCAGGAATTGGAGAGTTACTCCAAAACTGACAACCTGATCTACAGAAACCAAAATACCTCCTCAGGGCCAAGACCAAAACAGAAGACTAAGACTAACACATTTTTCACCTAGAGACGTTACTATAACTGCACTTTAACTGACGAGAAAGATCTTCCTAATTTGTTTGCCAGACAGTTCCAGAGTGTTTTCACAAGGCAGGACTCATGCCCAACTTGGATCCTGGTTCCTTCTGTGCTAAATCACTGGAAACTGTAACTTGTACACCTGAAAAATTGGAGACCGCACTCAGATTCTAGTCTGGGAGAAGATGAAATCCCTGCTGTCTTCCTTAAGAAGTGTGCTGCAGTACTCCGGTGACTCCGGCCATTGTATAGATGTTTTTAACTCTGATTTTGAAAAAGCGTTCGACAGGGTACCATTTGCACGGCTTCTCCATAAACTCCATCACCATGGTAACAGGAGTCATCTAGTGAATTTGATCCAGGATTTTATACGGGACAGACGGTTCCATGACAGGATAAGGATGCAGAAATCAAGCTTCAGTCTGTCAAGAAAGGAATGATCTGACAACATTGACTATCGTGGAGCAAAATCAACCTTGGTGATCTTTTGTTTATCAGCCGTTGACGTCACTGCCGGATGCACAACAACATACCGTAGAGGTTCACAATTCTGGAAAACAAATTGATATTTACAAAGAATAAATATCATAAGTGACAATAATTTCTAACATTATTTAAAATGAAAAATTTTCCAGTTCCTGTGTTCGTTATCGGAATTGCCATCAATAAAGAAATAATTGTGATTGCTAGAGAGATACTTAAAATGTGAAGGGTCCTTGAGAAAATGCTCACTTTGTTGGAAGATTTGATTAACTTAGCGTAGTTGTTTGTGAACATCAAAAATTCGGATAAATCAGTAGATGTTCCGCAAGATTGCCAATAACGCGTCTTCACACTTAAATGTAGACTCAAAGTGCTCTTCGAGTAAGAAATAAAAATACGTTTCCAGACGAACCATGCATTTAGTCGGAATCGAGTGGAAGTGTATCTTTTCATAAAGTGTCACGTAAAGGAAAAACTCGATTTCGCCGTAAAGCTTGAATGTGTGTACTTCATTATTTCCACTCTACACCCTCAAATAAACAATTTCCATAAATTATTCTCCCCCTTTTTGAACGACCCTTGTTAATTGTTTTAACCTTGTCATTTTTAGCGGTTTATTCAGAATATCCATCCGTCAATTAGCAATATTTTTGTAGGCCAAAAAAGAGGCCTGATAGGCCGAAGAAAAAGAAAAACGACCAGGGAAATAAAAAATAAGATAGAAAAGTGTTCAGCTTAGAGAAGTCATTACTGCGTGCCGTTTGGGATTAATTGAAAAAGCTTTTCCGGCTTTCGTGCCCCAATAATTCTTTTGTCCCGGAGATGAAATGGGGATGGCGTTTAAAAGCAGCTGCGATCAAATGCCCTTTCCCAGCGATAAAATTAATATTATTTATTGGTTATTGAGTTTATAAACGTTGTTAGTTTTTAGGATCAATATCGCAAAATAAGTTGCGCAGCCATAAAAATGCAAAATCATGTGGGGGGCAGACATCGCGAAAAGCTAAGTAGCATCTGAAGTTCCGAAGTGGGCTTATCGAAAATAATAAACTCTCCGGGGCTTTTATCCTGGAACTTATTTTTTCCGCAAAGTTTGTGTTTTCCCATCATGGGATAAGAGGATTATCCGGATGCAGCCCGTTACGATTGAACTTGTGGAGTTTCACTCAAGAGGCACTCGTGAGGAATATTTGATTATTTTTTTATGGAGAATTGTAGATTATAGAAATTGGCCCAATTTTTTAAATTATACAAAGATATCAAGAATTATGATGTTCAACGTTTTTAAGTCGTCCTTTAGTAGAGAGTACAGTAAACTGGATAAATACGACACAGCGGGTATAGAGGAGCATGCGCAGTAGTTGCATTTTTAACTACAGTCGTCGTACACTCCCATTAATTAAAGTCTAAGCATTGTCTTTGACAAAATTGCACCTGCGCAGTGTATGTTGGATTGCATTGGTCAGGAAACAATCTGAGACTTTAATAACACGAAAATGCATAAGGAGAGTTTTGTTCACGATTTTTGCCTCAATGCAATGCCAACTTTTCAGAGCCGGTTCCATTGATTGTGGTTGAGCAGTTCATATGGATCAGTGACTCACTTACACTACATCCTGACGTCACATCCTACACCAAACACTCATGTTATGACTCGTTGCCCTCGCGTTATAAGTTATAAGTAGTGACGCCGCTCTGGTTGTTTTTTCACATCAATCACTTGTCAAATTTTGATATTCACGTCATATTATTGACGTGAGTAGATTATATTTCATGACCCTTGTCCAACATTGGAGGAGGATATACTAAACTCTCAAACATTAATTTCCAAAAGACATCCGAGGTCTTGGATAAAAAAAAGAGGATACCTCACAATGTGAAAGGGTTTGTGACCTAATTTGTGTTTGTTTGGCACCAAAATAATAGGTACAAATTTTCAAAGGATGTGCGAATTTTATATCAAATATTTTCAATTTCACCTTTGTTTATTAATTACTGCAGATTTCAAATTCACAAAATCAATGTGGTATGATACACAACGATACAAATTCACAGACGCCATTTTTTTGGTGCCAAACAAAGGCAAATTGAGTCACAATTTCGACGTATGATTTTATGGGGACTAACAAGTCCTCTTTTCTATTTCAGCAATGTTTATGTTTATTTCACGTGACCTTTTAATAATTCCTTTTTATCTGAT
Source organism: Orchestes rusci (assembly GCA_958502075.1). Classification (NCBI taxonomy): domain Eukaryota; kingdom Metazoa; phylum Arthropoda; class Insecta; order Coleoptera; family Curculionidae; genus Orchestes; species Orchestes rusci. Next base: position 17,335,907 of record OY293314.1, read on the forward strand.
CACGTGAAGTGTTCACCTGTAATGTCTCTTGGTTTTGAACAGAGTTACGAGGCGAAGACGCCATCGCATTAGATCGATTCCTTGTGACGTAGAAAACATCTGATTCCTGAAAGAGCATGTTACACGTTAACAGTAATTTTTTTTGGAAGTACAGTGACAGTTCAAAATTTTAGGTTCAAGTCGTCAAGGTTGTCAAAGTTGTTACGCCAAATTCAATGTGGATGGTAGCATATGATTCCTGTTTGCCAAGCCGAAATTTGACAGTCCCAGTTCGAAATTAAATTGAATGGAACTCGGGCATAACTTCAACCTTAAATTTTCAAATATATCACAATGATTTACATGTGTCACTTTCAGGAATCAGTTGAGATTCGTGACGTACTTGGAAACGATCTATAGTGTAAATGAAACGTCATGTGGTTGCCACTTGTCAAAAATTGATAATTAAGTTACCAACGTAAACCAACCACACTTGATCAACCAAAGACAAACGATTAAAAGGTCACGTGCGATAAACCAACACACGTGATCAGTTCAAATCGCTATGTCTAATCATATGTAGTTGGTTTACCTTTGGTGACTTTTGGTTGCGAATCAACAACTGTAGTATGAATTAAAATATAGAACCACGGCGCGTTCCCTGTTATGACAATCACTTAAAAAATGCCATTATTTTGACAGTGATGAAAGTGGCGCATGCGTATTGACACACCAAAAGGGGTACGCTTAGTACCAAGATCAATATACATATAATAGGTTGCCTCGCTTCTACGGTCATGACGTCATTTGTGTCCGACTGTAACGCCAGTGCGATGAATACTTGAACAATTTTATCATAAAATCATAACCTCACTATTTATTCCAATGAATTGTTTTTGATAGTTGGGAGAGTTTTTGCTAAGGTACCACTCTGAAGGGATCGTCAAACGTTTACACTTGTTGGTTATAGGGAAAGAGGACGCAAGACATATTTTGATGGGGGTTATATCAAAAACCTCAACTTCAATCGGAAAACTCCTTGGATAAAAATTGTTCTTTGATTGATTGTCTACAAGATTTATTGTTACTATTTTTTTCTCAGGGGTACTACTTTCAAGATATCGTTGAAAGTCTACATACGTTGGTTTAAGGGAAAGACGACGTCAGACAAAATTTGATAACGGTTCTAGAGAAAACTGTAAATGCAATCAGAAATCTCCTTATCACTTCTCTTTTGTTATCACTAACTAGTCAAATACAGGGTACGCCAAGCTAAGTGGCCTATTAGAATATCTCGGGAAATAATTTTTCAATTAAATAAAATAGAAACGTCACTTTCGACAGATGCTAGTTCAGGACACATATTGATAGTTTTGACATTTACCAAACAAATTTGGGACTAATAAAATTCCTAATTCAAAATTTGATTCATCTACAGTCAGAAATACTGAAGTTTCTCAAGGATTCCCGTCAAAACAGGGTTAAACATCAAGCTCTAGGGCTTATGAATCTCTCTGGGGACCTATCCAGAGTCTCACATTTTCCAAAAATTGACATGAAAGAGTTCCTTGGCAAGTGAACTGACGTTCCAACTCCTTGAGGGGCGTAAATGTTGAATAAACATGATTCCATAACATTCCTGGATATATCCAGAGTGACATTTTACATTAAAAATTGTAATGTAGCTATGCTTTCTAGATAGAGTTTGAAAGTTTATGAATATAGCAATATACATATTTCTGATTTCAATGTCTGGAAAATTTCAAGCTCCTTGCAAAAGAAAAACTCTTTTACATGAGGTATGGAAAACTTTTTCGAACCAAATTTATTTATTATAATTTTTAGTGAGACTGAGCTGGAAAAACTCACAAATAGCACTCAATCAGTGCAATGTCACCAATAAAACTATTCTAAACCTAATCAAGTGTCCGTAGCTGTAACAAACATCCCGACATGACCATCGAGCAACTAAAGGTCCCTCAAAGGCCCTTGAATGCCAGCTTTCAATTAAATGCCTCAAACTGTCTCAAATAACCAATTCCGAAGCTGTCAGCTACAGCTCCTTGTCCAGCTCTCCACCTATCCGCATTCCGCTGTTTAACAGGAGATTTAATGATGAGTGCAACCTGATATGATGTTATAGATTAGATTTCGACAGAATGCGCATGTCTATCCATATGCGAGTCAGCGACGTTCCGACAGCGCTTTTCAGCAGCAATCAGCTTCGGCCTCTTGTCGAGGGTCGAGTTTCGCGCGGACGGAAATCAGTGTTTAGCGTGTGAAATTCGTGTTTTGTGAATGAGGAATGGTGATTTTTTTTCTGGTTGGTAACGGTAAAAATATTTGGTTGATTAGGAAATGTGTATCATATACTCGAATATTATGTGCATTTTTTTATACTGGAATTTGAGTATTGAAGATGATGAGGTGTGTATCATACGCTTGAAGATTATGTTTGCTGTCGAGTAAATGAATGACAATGTATTATCATTGGTTCGATAATGATAAATTACAAGTCTAAAACAAATTCAACACCCTCAATAACTCAATACTCCAATAACAAACCTGACCATTAATTATTCAATCTATTTTCCTAAACGCTCTGTTACCCATCAACACCGTTTAATTCAATATAACCATCATTTGTACAGGGCCTGAATATACAGATTATTTTTCGTAGATCGATTAACAACTAGTCAAACCGTCTTCAAACCTAATCGCTTTTGAATTAGCAGCTAGACAAGCACCCTCTTCAAACTTGGTACATTTAGTTAAAGATTATCTGATCAATCAGTTTTAGGAATGAGGGTATCCAAAGTGACTTAACGATATCCAGAACAAAAATCTATCCCCACAGTGTTACCCCTCAGTGATTTCGTTTAAATATTGATCAGTCCCGACCCACATTCTTTCCAGAGACCTCTCATCACACTCAGGGTGTCAGTGGGCCAATGTTTTTCCAGATCCTCCATTTTGGCTAATTTATTAAATTGTAGCCCCGACGGTTCGAGGTTACACACTCTGCTCTTCAGATGAAATACGAGCTTGCTTATTGCACTGTTGAGGGTGATAAGGTAGTGCTCTGGAATTATTTTTGAGTGGTTTGCTAGTCAATTTTTATTTGGTGTCATCATTTTGTTTGGTTTGCTGTTCATGGGGTAAATGATCATCAGTGTTTATTCATCATTTGAAAACCTCAAAGATCTTGTTTAGGAGATATGGCATTATAGATGTGGTTGAAGATCAAGTGTCCTTAGAGCAGGTTATCGTAATTTGATATTAATTTACTCAAAAACCCCTGAAGATATTTTGATAAAACTTGGACAGTCCTTCACTCATATAGTCAGTAACAACTCCACAAAGTTTCATCAAAAATCGAAATTTGATTTGTGAGATGTAGCGCAATATGTATGACTCTGAGGTTGAAGTTTGAGTGTTCACAGAGCAGGTAAATGTATTTGAATATTGATTATTTCGAAAACGGTTGAGATAAATTGACGGAATTTTGACAGTATGTCACCATTATGTTTTGTGATAGCTACACAAAGTTTCATCCGAATCCGAAATTTGGTTTTGAAGATGTGGCACAATATGTTTAGCTCTGATGATGAAGGTTAATTTTCCTCAGAGCAGGTTATCGTATTTAAGCAATAATTAATTCAAATACACTCGAGATAAACTGATGAAACTTTGTCAGTGTTTAACCAATATGATCGTTAATAACTCAACAAAGTTTCACTCGAATCTGAAATTCACTTTACATATAGCTCAGAGAGTTAAGATTGAGTTTCCATGGAGCAGGAAACTTATGCATTTATTAATTCAAAACCACCCGATATAAATTGATAAAACTCCCGCAGTTTTCAACTCATATGATCGTTAATAACTTAAGAAAGTTTCTCTCCAATCTGGAATTCGATTTGGGAGTTACGCGATTGGAGGTGATCTGTCCACACCCCAGTTGATTGGAAATCGATGAAATTTTAGAGTTTTGCATCCATCATGAGAATGAAGATTGAGTATTCGCTATCAATGTTCAATCTTTGGAATTATCCAAAACCATCTCTGAACTGAGTCAGTTTCAAAAGAAAATATATATTTTAATCTCTCGTCAGCTCCTCCACAAGCTAGTGAATTATTTCAGACTCCAGATGTACACCAAAGAAGTCCATTCGCTTGGAGGCTCAATTAAAATTTGGCATCATAATGAAGATGGATTATTTATACAGGTTAATTACCTGCTGACAAAGAGCCTTGGGCTTTTATCTTCCCTTCACAGTTTCCCGTTGGATAACTAATTAATTTGTATTTAACAAGAGATAATTAATAGTTTGCGCTTATTTATACAGTCATCAAAAAGTCTTTATTTATGTTGGTAGAATTTCAATCAAGCAAAAATGTGAAAGCGGCCAGAATAAACAGTTTTCTTCACTGGGGTCGAAACATTTCGTGTCGGTAAACATCATTAATAAAAGCAATTTTCCCCAGCTTGGCTGTTCCCCCAGATTTCATTTAAATTGTCTTTAAAGACGCTTTAGCAACGAAAAAACTTTCTGCGAACTTTTTGATTCAATATTCATGATACGGCTGGGCGCAAAAGGGTTCTTCGTCGCGGTTTTTCGCGCTCTTCGCCTCGGACAAAATTAATAATGGCCGAGTTACCGAATGGCGCTGAATTTGTTTTCCATTGTTCCTGGCTGAATAGAGTTGGGCTTTTTGTGAGCTTGAATAGTGTTGCTGGAATTTTCAATTGGCTTCTCTGTAGTTTTAGTTAGTTTGAATGGGAAAGTTTACTAAAGAGATGTTGGCTTTCTAGTCAGTGCTGTAGTTGAATGCTATCTCTGTCCAAACAAATGATCAGCTAGGAAAGAGAGAATCTGTGCCTTTTGTTCACATTGCTCGATTCATTAGTTCAGAGCGCACGAAAGTTTTTCGGATAGCCAGTTGAATATACCATTTCCTCCAGCTAGTGTTGTACACATATCTAATTTGGCTTAGTTTAGAGGGGAGGTTTCCTCAACAGAACTGTCTGACCCATCAATCAAATTATAGTCTTAGTGACCACCCAAAATCACCATAGAATTATCCCAAGGTTGAGATGATGAAACCTTGACAGAAGATATCACAGTCCGCAGGGTTCAGGACGGAATCTGGCTCAAGCTGTGAAGCATTGTGGTCAATAACCCTTTCAACAAGGTCGTTACCGACGAATCATTCAGAGGTCCCTAAGGGAATTCAGTCCAAATAAGTCAGCAAGACCTAATGGGAGCAGAAAGACACTACTCATACAGGTTACACGTCCCAGATTAGAGATCCCTGAGGTACTCTTAAAGGAACTTCTTTACTGTGTGATTTGAGATCATTCGTCCCCTACTGGGTCGTCCAGTGAGATGATCGGCCATACAACATAAAAAAGATCAAGAGAGTCCCATTGTTTCCAACTTATTGAGGAGCAATACATGGTTCACCCGGTCGAACGCCTTGGAGTAATCTGTGTATACACTATAATGAACTGTACCTCCATTTTCAATGGCTGTTTAAAGAAAAATAAAATCTGTTGAGTTTTTTGGACAGAGATGAATTCGTGAACACAGCTGTGGGGAGACAAGGTTCAAGGTTCGGAAAGAGGTTCAAGAAGGGACAGAAGTTAACATAGTGATCTATTGTGACAGTCGAGCGGCACTGAGGGCATTATGCAGGCCAATGATCAGCTGGCTGCTGGTTCAAGAGTGCAGTGATGCTCTGCACGCCCTGGGCGAGGGCAAGAAGGTCAAAGTACCAGGACATAAGGGAATTTTCAGAAAGGAACGCGCGGACGAGCTAGCTAGACTAGGGTCTTCATCGTCCCAGCCCGGTCCAGAGCCATACCTGGGTCTAAGTAAACGACTGATATCCCTGGTCCTGAAGTGGGCTTGAGAGAACACTGATTAAAATGGAGAAGCAACACGACTTGTAGGCAAGCCAGAGCGATAATCACACAACCCAACAAACCAAGGACGGCCCAGTTGCTGAACAAGAGTAGGAACGCACTGAGAATAATCGTGGGCATTCTGACAGGACACTGCAAGCTCAACCGACACTTGCATTTATTAGGAATAGGCGAATCACCCCTATGCCCCTACTTTAGAAGGGCGGAGGAAACCTCCTGCCATTCAATGGAAGTCTGTGATAGATGGGGTCGCCTGAGGAGGAAGGTCTTAGGAACAGCAACCATTCCTCCTGTGGAGTTAAGAGATCTGAGCTGGGATGACTTGCTCCACCTCACAATGGAGACAGGACGACTTGAGTGTAGAAGGGGTTGGCGAAAAGGGCCACTAGGCCTACTCGCCGTGCTTTTGTCCCCCCAAACTCATCATTACTATTATAACCATTAGGGCTGGCTTTTTTCCCTCATCAATACCTTGGAGTGTCCAGTGGGCCAACAGAAGTGACGGGATTAAAACTCTAACCACTAGAAATTCCATCAAGGAAAAACCTGACAATGATCGACAAAATGGGAAGTCAAAATAGGCAGTGAATTAGTGAAATAGTAGAATCGAGCCTCCAGGTGAATGAACTTCTTTGGTGAACATCCAGGGTCTAGAATAATTCAATTGTTTTTGAAGGAACTGACGAGATATTAAAATATATTTGTTCTGCTGACTTTATTGAGTGAAAGGGGATGTGGAGATAGTTCTGGATACTCCCTGAGATTGGAAACCATAAGGAGAACAAAAAACCTGCCCTGTGAAAACTGATCCTCCAATTTCGGACTATACATAAAGTTTGATATCTCCCAAACCAAATTTTGGATTCGAGTGAACCTTTGATGAGCTAGTCACGATCATATGAGTGAAAGACTGTCGAAGTTTAATCAATTTATCTCAAGCAGTTTTGGAATAATGAATATTTAAATACGATAACCTGCTCTATGGACAGACAATCTTCGACCTCAGAGCTAAACATATTGTGCTACATCTTCCAAACCAAATGTTGGATTCGAGTGAAATTTTGTCAAGTTATTAACGATCCCATGAGAAAAAGATTGTCAGAGTTTCATCAATTTATCTCAGACGGTTTTGAAATAATCAATATTAAAATACGCTAACCTGCTTTGAGAAAACTCAACCTTCAAACTCAGAGCTATACATTTCCGAAACTGAATTCCTGATTCGAGTGAAACTTCGTGGAGCTATTACTGGCCATATGGGTGAAAGACTGTCAAAGTTTCATCGATTTATCTGGAGCTATTCTGGAGAAATCCATTTTTAAATACGATAACCTTCTCTATGGACACATTAGCTTCAACCTCAGAGCTATACAAATTGTGCTACATCTCCCAAACCAAACTTCAGATTTGGGTTAAATTTTGTGGAGTTATTATCGACCATATGAGTGAAAGACTGTTCAAGTTTCATCAAAATATCTCGAGCGGTTTTTGAGTAAATTGATATTGAATTACTTTATGGATACTTAATCTTCAACCACACATGTATAATGCCATATCTCCCGAACTAGAAGGCTGAGCCAAACATCTTCAACGATGTTTTCAGTGATCTCTGGGGTTTTCTAATAACCAGACAAAATGATGACATCAAATAAAAATTGACTAGCAAACCACTCAAAAATAATTCCAGAGCTCTACCTTATCACCCTCAAAATTGCAATAAGCAAGCTCGTATTTCATCTGAAGAGCAGAGTGTGTAACCTCAAACCGTCAAGGCTACAATTTAATAAATTAACCAAAATGGAGTATCTGGAAAAACATTGGCCCACTGACACCCTGAGTGTGATGAGAGGTTTCTGGAAAGAATGTGGGTCGGGACTAATCAATATTTAAACGAAATCGCTTATGGAGATGGAAACATGTGAAGTTTGGAAGATTTCTCAATATCTTCATCATCATCATCATCATCATCAACAACCAAATTTGTCTAAAAGAGGAAGAATAAATGGTAATTGAGTTAACTTTAGTTAATACCAGAGAATGATAAGATCAGAGAGTATAAAAAAGAGGTACTGTCCTCAATCGATTGATGATGTAGTGGAAAACGACTCTATTCTTCCTCCAAAAGTTGACATTATTCCCTACATATCAGCTCCATGGATTTATGGAGGTTTTCAAGTGAAGTGTGCACTTCTTCAGCCTTTGTCCAATGTGTCAAATATTAATCCCTCAATTTGATTTAGGTTACAGGGTCTATCAAAAAGTTTCTGGTAACACCAACCCTAATGTCTCAACCTCGATAACAATCTGAATAGTGAATTGACCCTTATACAACCCCAACGTATTTACCCAAATACGCTTATAGATGGCTCCTGTATCTAACCATTCGTGTCAGCCTCAAATTAACCCCTTCATTAATATTAATTCAAAGGTTCAACTCCCGTGGGCCAATATACATACACACAAATTAATCACTCACTTCCGAACAAACGACAAAAATAACCGCATCTCTGGCTCCTATCCAGAAAAAATTATAAACGACTTCCAGTTTATTATAGACGACTTTCCAGATTTATGGCATGGCTTACATTTGGTGTACCTACTCCCCCTACTAGATGTGCGCTAATTAAATAATGGAGTCCCTTTCAGGAAGGATGATTATTCAAAATAATTCAAAGGGTTTTGAGTTAAGTGCAACACCGTGTCGTGAGTGAGGGACACAAAAATCATAGGGCCATTAATTATGGAGAGTACGGTCGTGTATGGTTGGCTTGAAATGGTCAAATTGACAATATTTTCGAAGCAACACTTCCTGTTTCGTCTATCAGGCACTTAAAGCGGCGGAAGAGCTTAAAATATAGAGCAACACTAATTTAACATTCCACCTACACCTAAAAATAAATGTCTGTCACTCATATTGTTCCTTGTGTATGGCTTGGGATAAAAGTAATGTCATACAGCCAAACTAAATTTTGAGAAAAACGTTTTTCAATTTTATGAAGACTGCTTTGAATAATAATAATAAAAAAAATTATGGTACCCATGCAACCTCCAGAAATAACAAAAGCAATTCCCACATAATTCCATAAAAACCGTTTACTTTTCAAAATTTTCAACACCCTGTATATCAGAAATAAAGCTATCTTGGACCATTAATTTTCTCACAAAACGTACGTCAATAGAAGAGGTAAAAATAAACCGGCATAAACACCGGGTTTGTCGTGGAAACATGGTGTTTTATCTAATGATGTTTTGTGTGTAATTGATCCATTCCTCATTCACAGTCAAGTGCATATCATGAAAAGCGTATCAAAGACATGTGATAGTGTAGATGCGTAAGGTGTGAAAAAAGTGTAAATGGTTCAGCCGAGCAATAACAACAACGGAGGCTCCGACATGGACTCGTTGGAGGACATGTTACGGAAGGTAAAGTATTTATTTATTGATACAAGTTGTTAAACTTTATGATGGATATCCTGATCAAATTGTGAAATCAATCAAATAATAAAGAGACAACATCAATAATAATAAGTAATTAAAAAAAAATTAAATTCATTCCTAAATATTTTTTTTGGTTTTTCATGGATTTTGATCTGATTTTTTTTTATGTCGGTGATAGATGATAGATGTTTCAGGGTGTTTATTGGACATAAGCAAAAAAACAAAGATTTTGAATTCAAACATAACGGAGTGAAACTTTCCAAATTGTAGAAAACTTAACAATCCCAAAAATAAACCTATCAACTACCTTTCTATTATTTTCAGATAATTATTAGTATGTTTGTGAAAACGATATCAAAAATACATTTCAGGTGATGATTTAAAAAAAAAAAATCGATAATAATATTGGTTATCGAAAGGTAGATATCGATATTCACTTGATACACACAAAAAACACCTATCCAGAACATAGATCAAAGTAGTTTTTACACATGAATATGAATAAAAAATTGGTTTTTCGTGAAACTATGAAAAAATTTAATCATAAAAATCGATATTTAGTATCGATGTATATCAAACATCTCTTCTTTGGACTATACATCGACAAAAGCGGCACGGGATGCATCACGGGATATCCTAAAAAAGCCGGATAGCATGGTTTTTGTAAACAGCAGACGCGTTAGCCATTTGGACAATGCTCGATAAGTATCATCATATTTAGCAGACGATGCCACTCAAGACTACGTGATACGTCTGCTGCTTACATAGTTTTTTACAAAACAAATGAATATTTCCTGGGGTTCTCTCTTTAAATTAAAATTCATTGTATGAAATAATCACTAAAGAAGGTGAAATAATCATTAGAATCAATCGTTTTATTGAGAACGTTCGGATTCGAGTGAAACTAATCGTATCAAATCAATATGAATTGAACTGATCTTATCTCCAATCAAATACGGGGAAAACTTTATTGCGTCAGGTGAGTCATTCACAATCTATTACAAATACTTTCGTGAGTTTTAACTTTTTGCAAACGTTTGTTTTAACCACAGGTCTCTTAACCGAAAATAAGGCGATCCAGGTAAACTTACCTATATCCAAAAATGCTTCGTTTAGCCTTCAGAGGGCGTCAAAAAAAAATAGACAGGAATGTCGGTAAATACGGAAAAGGACACATGCATATGTTGAAATACGAAAAAAAATAAATAAAGTTTACCCTCAGGGAGTGAGTGGTCTTTATGATACAATAATCAACACTAGGTACTTATCTAGTCGTCTCAGATGAAACTAATGAAAACACAACAGAATCAAATTTTTGCAATTTTTTTTATGGATAAACAAACCCTACACATATTTTATGTTTTTATCAAATTTTATTCTAATGAATCTGAAACTTGTGATCAAAGTATGTTACTGAGAGATTTGTGGAGTTTGTGAATGTAACGTAACGTAATGAAATGTAATAATATAATGTTATGTACTGAATTTTTACTTAACAGCTCAGATTTTAGTAATTGACAGACGCTTTAGACAAAAGCCCTTTACATCATCAGCTACTGTAATATTAACTTCACTAGTCCGCCAACTAAATGACACTTTGCATAATCATAGCCTGTATGAAATTGGATTAGAAGAATACATAATTTGACTAGCTTTAGAAGTGGTAGCATGGTTTGGCTGGCGCCATCTCATGGTTCTAATTAATAACTTGACATAAAATGTTGCTAACATAAGTCAAGATTAGTATAGAATAGGTTGCCTCACTTTTACGGCCATGACGTCATCTGTTCCCACTGTTGCCAGATGGTCCCTATCAAAAACAGTAGAACAGAAGCTGGCAACCTTGTCTGTGATGAATTCATAATCATAACCTCACTTTACACAATGAATGGTTTTTGGTAGTTGAGAGATTTTTTGCTGTGTCGTTGATTTTTCTTATGTGGAATTATTCATTTGTGTTTTGAAAACTGTTCATAAGTGTCTTATTCTTAGATTTGTCCATCAAATATAGTGGTTTAAAGGTAGGTATGTCTATAAATTTTAAAAATAGAGTTTGTTTACATGTGTTCAACTCAGTTTTCAAATGTCTACTTTATGTGTATTTTACGTAAATTAAGCTTTTACTATAGTTCAACACTAGGTTTCTTAGTAGAAGGTAGGACTAATATGAACTAATAGATAAAAAGTTGTTGAAATCTGAGCATTAATGTATTTGAAAATACATATTATAGAAAATACTCACATTTGGAACAGTATTTTCGCTTTCTTCACTAAACTATTATTCGATAATAATGGATTAAAAGATAATTTTACAGCTGTAAAATAGCGTTATTTGGATTTAAATGATAAAAGTAGCAACAAGCCTACAAATCCATACAAACAAATCTCATCGATCAAATTATCGAATGACACATGACACGACACAATGCAGACCGATGACAGGAATGACAGGATTCAGTCTACTGCAGCCGCTCGAAACAGATGACGTCATATTTTCCCCCCTCCGTCTCTACGTCAGGCGAAGTGAGGCAACCTATTGTATAGTGATCTTGAACATAAGTAACCTATCTATATTTCCTAAGTGGTGATTTGGCTGTCGCCATCTCTTGGTAAGAATGCGAGACAGACTCCAACTACCTCTGAATGTGTGCTTTACAATAAGAAAGCACCTTTTCACTTGAATCGATTGACAAAAATGGACACAGTATGAAATAAAACAATGTACGATACACAGACGTCAAATGTCATCAAACTACTCTTTTAAAAATTCCGGACTCTGCTTGACTCGTGATTTAAATAGTCATTTACCGGCTTAATAACGTGAATTACTATTGCAGAATCTCTTTGCCTTGAGGACTGCTTTAAAGTTCACTATACGTTTCTTACAACATTCTTGAAAATGCTGATGTGCTATATCTGAACAAATGGTGGATGTTATACAGGGTGTTCGTTTAAAAATTATTCACCCGCTTCCCATTTTGATTTTTGTGTTGATAGCCCTGGGGGTGGGAGGGAACTAGCGTTGTTGTGAAAATACTTTCCCCCTCAATAAATTTGTTATCGTGTTTTGGCGAATTTCTCAAAACAGTCTAGTTTCGCAGAACTTGAATGAAGTAAGTTGCCATCAAGCCTTGGCCGTGAAAAGTTAGCTACTTAGTAAACTATTTGGTTCAAAAATTAAGACCATTCGTTTATACTCAAGAGTCCATAACTCAAAGTGCTACTTGCTTCAAGTGCCTAGTAAACCATAATGTTTTTAATGGCTCGTTTTTCTATACACCTATACAAGACTGTATATTTCACTGGCAGACAATCTTGAGGATGGATATCCTTTAGTTAATGAATTTCGGGAATAGCAATTTCGGAGGAGATTCTTTCTCGCCCGCCCGAGAGCAATAATTCTGGTCTTACAATGAGAATGTTTTGTATTTTATTCATATAGTTGGGTCTGTTGTTGAAAGGTAGCACAGAACACATATACAAAGTTTAGAAGACAGACCGACGTATAAAATTTCACGGAACAATGCGCCACGGTATGCAGTGGATGCGAATCGAACTATCAGACTTGGATAATGTATTATTGAAGATTTCTGCAAAATATTTTACAGATTTATATACAGAAAAGCACTGACTTTGACTTTGAAACTGCCTTTATTTGTTAAATGAAAGGAAAAAACTTTGAATAAATGTAGTTTTTTCGGTTTTCTCTTGAATGTCCAGAACCATCTGAGGTTGGGGTCAGGTTGGCTTCCCTATAGTTCTGCGCTGCGGGGCGCTGACCCTATGTGATGGTGACTATGAGAACATGCCCGGAGGTCTGGGGAAGCTCAAGGAATACTTCTTCTGTTTCTTCTCCTTTGTTCGACCTTTTCAGGATGGTGTCACTCAGCGTCACTGTTTGATTTGTTGTGGAATACTCTGGGTGAAATCTCATTTGATCATCTGGCAGTAAGTTTTTGTTTTTTGTGACTTTCCTTATTTTGTGGAGGATGCATTTCTCGCCACTTTTCCGATGACGGCTGGAAGATAATGGAGCCTCTAGTATTCCGGGTTGTATATCCTGCGTTCCTAGAGGATTTTTGATGAGGATAACCAGGGCATTTTTCCACTTAGAGAGGAATCAAAGCATGAAAGACTACTGGAAGATAAAATGTGACGTTCAAGTGACTTCATCTATCATCATGACAGCTTATTAGCTGTCATGTGGCATTCTACGTACCGCCATCTTCTCGAGATCTAACGAACTTCATGCACATCAGCGCCTCTCCGTGGATGCCAATCAAAGCTTTCACTTAGGCCCCGCCTTCCATTCACGTTTTTGTTCTTAACTTTGTATATGTGTTCTGTGAAAGGTAGTTAAATGGTGTTTTTTATCAGTGAGGTCATAGACCTACGTCCAATGTTCAACCATCATCCAAGGTCAAAATAAGAAGGCGGAAGTCTTGAAGAGGTTGTTTTCTGTTGAAGTGAAAGATGAGGAGGAAACACAAGAAGATTCATGAGGGCACGAGCAACCATAATACACTGATGATAAGCTGTTTAAGATTTAAATGATCTTGATTGACACCCACAAAATCCAATTCATCAATGATGTTCTATTATTGGTTAATTATTGATTCTTATCCCCTCAAAGATTTATACTACCTGTACTAAGGCACTCAAATTGAAATAAATTTTTCCACCCCAACAAGCCTCAATCACTCAAAACTCCATCCAGACTAATATTCCACATCCATTTAGCCACTAGTTCCATCGTTCACTGTCTAAACAACATAATACAATACAATAGAGCCCCCACGACTATATCCCCCACAGACTCATTGTAACCCCATAATCATTTATATCCACCCTCGATATATATCAATAAAGCGAATTGTTGTGTCAATTCGCAATTCTTTTATCACAATTGACGTAGCACTGTTCAAGGTAATAAGGTCAAAGAGGTGACATACGTGGTAATGTCACATGTCCCCAAGAAATTGGCTACATCTCCCCTATAGGATTTATGACACCCCAACCGACATTATTCATGGCTAAACATAAACATGTATGTCCCCCCAATTTGGCGTGAGATTTATGACGGTCCATGTCGGACATGTTTGGGTTTTTGAAACTGGCAAATGGCACCCGAGACGGAATTCTAATCATTACAATTCATATGTAAAACGAACAAGAGCTGAATTACTCTATCGCTCTAAATGTATAAAGCGTCCCCGGAGATGCGTTAGAGCTAGAGACGAATAAACTGTAATAGAGTCTCGGTTTTGAGAGCAAAAGAGATGATTTTCGTTGATGAAAACTAGTTTTTAAGATGCAAACCACAATGACCGAATAAATCAGCCTAAACGACTCTTGCTAGATTACATTGAAACATATATTGCAGATTTCCTTGTAGCTTGCCAAAATACATTAAACGTCGGCTTAAGCGGATTATGCTATTTCTATTATTTTGTGATTTATGCTGGAAAGGGTTGGATCTATTAGAGGGGATGTCAGGAATGGCTGGATGTGTGTGAGTTATTGCTTGTGGAAATTGAGGACAAAAAGACTTCTGCACATATAAACATCAGCAATTCTTTTAAGGTTTGATTTCAATTTGGTCGAGTATGATTCTTGCAATTCTTGTAAGTCATGCAAGTTACGAGTTTTTGCTCATCAGGCGTTAAAAGACAGGGATGTCGGTGCGCACGCGATCTACATGTGTCCGAGAACCAAAAATATCGTTTTGGGGTCGACGTGGGTTCAGTGGAATTTGTAAAACCCTGTTTATGATTATTTTTCGCTTAAATATGACGAAATCTGGCAACAGCGTTCACAGACGCAATTTTACCGAAAATTTCCTACCAGTCAATTCTAACCAATCATAGGCTTGCATTTTAACATGTTGCTATGGCAACGACCTAATTTTATCGGAAATCACCCTACTCATAATCACGTGACTGAAAGATTAATAAGTGGAAATCTCCCTGGCTTTGCATCTGGATGTAGCTCCTATATGATTACAGTGTTGCCGTCCCCACTCTCCCTAACAATCCCAACCCATCTGGTGCATGGGAGCTACATCCAGCCGCTACTATTAAATCTTCTCAAATAGTTTTGGCATGAAATTTTCTTGCCGAATCTCCCGCGAGCTCGAATTAAAAATCCGGAAATTTGTTCTCGTTGCGAATTTTTTAAAAATTTCGCAACTCGACAAAATTTCCGGAAATAATTCGAGCTCTAGGGAGATTATAAGTGGTTATTTTCTTCCACTTCATTGGAGAAGATTCTGAAACCGAACCCAATCAAAAGTAGAATTTTAAGGTTATTTTCGGGGTTATTTTCTTCCAATATACCTCCGAAGTAAACAAACTGGCGCGGTGGATATATTTCCTTTTTTGTAATTTATTGTTGGTTGGCGGTTGGAGTTGGAAGGAATTTGATATTTTTTTCCAAAAACAACGCTTTAGTTATATTTTCGGGGGTTTAGTTTAGTTTATTTTTTGATCAGCAAAATTGGCTTTTTTGTGTTTATGGCACAAAATGTCACTTTTACTTTTTTTTACTTTTTTCTTTCAATGATTTTGATTCTTTGATGTTTTAAAATGTTTTGTGTTTTTCTTCTTCACTCCTTTTTATTGTTGGTTTTAATTCTTTCATTATTAAACTATTATGAGCTTTTTTAGTTTCTTATTTGTAGATTGCTATTTATGCTTCTCATTCTTTTTTTTACCATCATGGATGCTTTTTTTGTTTATTCATTTATTGAAGTTTTCTTTTTTCTTTGTATTTGATTTCATTAGTTAATTTCCATTTCCGGTGTTTTACATAATTTTACTTTGTAGAAACTGTTGTCACAAATTTCATGATCTCAATTATAATTTCTATTGTATTTAGAAAGTACATTTTCAAAGCAACTGAACATATCATGTGTCTTTTATTGTCTTTGTTTAATTTTTTTACTACCATTTGTGTATGTACCCACAATTCCTTTTCATTTTTTTGGATATAGTCAGTACATGGATAGTATTGTCTATTTTCTTCCTTTCCTTGTCTATTTATTATACAGGGTGTCCCAGATAAGAGTAACTACATACATGGGGATTCCGGGAACGACGTCGCTCATCATGTTTTATCTTGAATCGATACCGTTATGTAAATACAGGGTAAAAACGAAAAATGTTAATTTTTGAAAAACCACATTTTCAAATTTTCAGAATATGCATGGGTAAGATGTAAGATGTTACGACGATTATTCAAACAGCGTCAAAAAAATTGTAGGTCTGCTATGTTGTGTTCGGTCGAAGTCAATTTGTTTTTCATATTCATTTGGGCACCATATTTTCAAAAAGCATTTATGATGCGGATTTTGAGAATGAAAAAATTCAATATGGCTCCCATAAGAAAAATAAAAGTCCAATATAGTAGTCCTACAAGTTTTTTGACTCCGTTTTCAAAATCACCGTATCGATTTTGAAAACGGAGTCAAAAAACAAAATATGGTGCCCAAATGAATATGAAAAACAAATTGACTTCGACCGAACACAACATAGCAGACCTACAATTTTTTTGACGCTGTTTGTATAATTGTCGTAACATATTAACCATAACCTGAAAATTTGAGTTAGCTTTTATAATAAAATTTTCGATTCTACCCTTTATCTACATTACGGTATCGATTCAAAATAAAACAGAGGTAGAATATTTTTGGGCATACAAATACGATATTCTTCTTCCATTTAAACAACGTCGTATCTCTTACCGTTTGCAATATCTCCATAGTGTCATAGTTACCTTTATCTGGGACACCCTGTACTGTGAGGTTTCTATTTTTATTATTCATAGCTTTTTGTATTGTTTTTTGTTTTTATCCCTGTCTATTTGATTTTTGGTTGAAATTTCATGATTCAGTTCTATTTTTTATTTTTTTTTCTGTTTTCGTTGTATTCATCATTGTCTTTGCTTTTTTTAATTTCGGTTCTTGCGTTTTGTAATTTGGAAAAACTTGTTGGAGTCTCCCCAGTCCTTTTATGATATTATAATTCCTGTTAACTGTTGTAGTACATAGCGCCATCTATCGGCAGGATTTGTCAATCGTAGGATGGAAATTCCCATCAATCTAGTGAAAGACTACTACCATTGGTCACCATATCGTCTACAACAAGTTCGTGGATAATCCTCCCGGTGAAAAAGGAAAATCTTGAAACTGTTTCCTCAGTCTGACCATGACCAATCCATATACGTTTCGTCCTACTAGGACTCATCAGTATGGCTATGGGTCTAAGTCAGACTGAAGAGAACAGTTCCTTGTCAGCTCGACACTAACCCACTTGGAACTGTTCTCTTCAGTCTGACTTAGACCCATAGCCATACTGATGAGTCCTAGTAGGACGAAACGTATATGGATTGGTCATGGTCAGACTGAGGAAACAGTTTCAAGATTTTCCTTCATTATAATTCCTTTTTTTCAATATTTCTTTTATAATTTTAGTTTTTGCCTTCCATACCTTATCGAAATGATTTTTTTTTCTGTCTAGATCACGATGTAATAATAGATATATGTTTTTTTTTGTAATTATTTTCTCTGTTATCTATTTATTTATTTTTATTTCCACTTTTCATACAAATTATATCTTGCTGCTTGAATCATTCTTGATAGTTATCTCTTTTTCATTCGCTACAGACATCAGTTTTTCTTGATAATTATTTTTATGATTTGTTGAACTTTCTCCATTCTATTTTATTTGATTTTTGATTAGATTTTCATGATTCAAATCTATTTATTTTCAATTTATTTTGTATTGTTATAGCAACCATTTTCTTGGTTATTAATTTTGTTGGCCTTTGATGATTTTTTTTCATTTTACTCTCGTTTGTTTAACTTGTTTTGCGTTTTATTCTTGTTTTATCCTTTGTGATCAGGTATTGAGAATTGGTTCTTCATTTTTTTTTTATCTTCTAGTGCTCTGGTTCACACAACTTTAATTGAGTTCTTTCTTTTTCATTTTCATTCAATATTTTTTATGGTTAGTGCGATTATTGTTTTCAATTTTTGTTGTTGATTTTCTTGTCATTTTTTTAGATATCCATTGCGACCGATGTACTGTACCCAACTGTGAACCGCTCGAAGTTTAAATTACTAATAACGAATATGCAAACAAAATTGGTTGAAAATAACGAAATTAGAAAAACATAACCTGCATCAAATCATTTTTTTAAAAAAATTCTAAATTGAGTAAAACCTTTTGATAGGTTATGCAAACAAAATGTCACTAAGTATTTTTTCTTTTTCCAATTTCTCGATTAAATCCCAAATAGAATAGATCCTCACTTAATTAAAACTACATAAACAATATCCCTCATAGAACCTTCATAGGTAACCACATTTTCAAACTACATTCCAAATTCCAAATACTAGCTACATATACCTGGTTTGAAGAAAATCCCTTGGAAAATAATAAAACTAGGTATGCAAACAAAACCTCACTAAATGATTTTTTTCTAATTAACTCCCAAATAGAACCTATAACATTCCCAATATGAAGAAAATCCGTTGAAAGATAGAGACATTATGCAAACATAACCTCACTGAATCAAAACCAAACCCAAATAGAACGTTTTTACGAAATTTGAACAAATTATTTGAGAAATAATGAAACTTGCGAACATAACCTTACCAAATCAAAAATAAGTCAACCATATCCCACAACAAATAAAACCTGGCTGATCTGAACAAAATCCGTTGGAAAATAATAGAATTATGCAAACATAACCTCACTTAATCATTATTTTTATTTCTTAATTAAATCAAAAATAGAATCAATATTTCCAATCTCAACAAAATCCCTTGAAAAATAAGGACTTTACGCAAACATAACCTCACTAATTAAAAACCGGAATTCCTTAATAAGAAATATAGGAGTTGAGATTTGACAGGGCCATGTGGTAGAGCAAATAGACCTTTATAATTTTTTTGGATTTATTTAAAAAATAAAAACACGGCAACTCTGTGAAAGGTTTTTAATGAACATCCAAATTAAAGTTTCAGAGCACCAACTCAATTAGACATCCCTTAAATGTTCTCTTCATTACACATAAAAAGCTAAATGTTAAATTTTATGGAAAAACACACTCAAACCTCCCCATTAGGCCCTCTTCAATTACCCGGATATGACACCGCAACAAAGACATAATCCCGGAAATTTATTTCTACAACTGCCTTATCCAGGTTCTGGAAATTTATGGCCGAAATCCTCCACGGTCAACAGAAAATCTGCGATATACGTTGCAAAGAATCTACTGCGGCCCGTTAACGTTGATTTATCGTTACTTTTAAGCGCACTGGAGATCTCCAGATCTTTTCCAGTTTACGTAAACAACGCCTTTCCAAAGGTAAATCTTCGATAAGTTGCTGTCGAGCACAATTTATTGTGATTGAGTTGGAAACTATTCAATGTATCCAGACAAAAGCGAATTATTATCGAATTTTCTTCAGGCACGCACCCGGCTTCTGTTGAAGAGGTTTGCCAATTATTTTTTTGAATAAAGCTGTTGGTATGCGTGAGAAGACGGTATAAATCACTAATATGGGGGAATTTTAATCAGTAATTATGGCAAAGAGAAATATGTACACGAATCCCATTCCCATTCTCAAACAAACACCGAGGAGAATTAATTCACAAACCCTCTTTGAAATCCGATACAGAAGCCCAATCTTATTCTCACAAGCGAATAACTCAAACAGGAATCCATAAAGGCTCCTATCCAGACGACTCCATCCACACGTAAACATCCATTTGTCATTTGATATTTCCTTTCAAGCCCAAAACTCGAATACACAGTGCCAGGGGCCTTTTCCACAACATGAAAATTCAAACTAAGAGGTCTTGTCCAAACACTGATAAAATTCTGGATTTGGTGTTTTGAGCGGAAATCCATAATTAATGTTATTTCAGGCGTGCTGGCAGCATATGCCACCAGTTGCTTGGTTGCGATCAAAAACTGCTGGAAATTTCCAGTCACGTAGGCCGTATAAGCTACCCTCGACGTATTTTGCAACGTTTGTTTCCACACTGCAACAATAGCAAGGGTGTTTGGTGTGGTGCAGTGATATTTGGGGATTTTTTTCTTTTTTCGCGAGGGTGTCTTTGGTTTTTATTTTTGGAGAGGATTCAAAGGGATTTGGAGTTGAACAAGATTTTTTTATCGACCACATATTATAAAGTGAAATTCTATTCCAGATTTGGAAATTTGTAGTCATTATCTCCCACTCCAACCACTGCGAAAGCTATGCCTGGAATGTTTCACTTCTAGATTGAAAGTATATGCCTTATTTTGCTGATGTGGAGCGATAATTTAGCTGTTGTTGGATATTCAGGACTAGATAATTCTGATTCCTTGGTTCTCTGTTATTTTTTTAACCCTTCACTTCTTAAATTATTTAGTTCGCTCGTTTTTATTTCTTTGATTCCTTAGTTCTACGGTTCGTTAGTTGTGTATCTAGTTTTTGAATCATTTAGGCTATTTAGTTTCTCATTCTTTTTTGGATTCTTTGATATCTGATACCAACGTTATCGAGATTCAACATGATTTTACGGAATCCTATCCACTTCAATCGTCCCGATCAAAATCAACCCAACATAACTCGAATAAAACCAAACCAACCCAACTCGACACAAACTCAACCCAAACGACCACGAATCGACTCAAATTCTTACCAAACTTAACTTTAACCAACTAAACTCAAACCCGACCAAAACTCAACTCAAAGTAACTCAACTTAACCGAAACAATCTAAACTTTACCTTTATAATCTTAACCAAAATCAACCCAACATAACCAAAATTAAACCAACCAAGCCTGGTTGGATTGGTTCGAGTTGAGTTAGAGTCAAGTTGGGTTAGTTTGTAAATAAACTCAACTCAACCCACACTTGACAAAAACCTAACTTGACTCGACTCCTCAACCTCAATCCAATTTGACCAAAACTATAAAAGCAAATTTTCTAGTCAAAATCGACCCAACTTGACTCAAACTAACTCAACTCAATTCGAAAATTAACGTAAACTAGCCCAACAAGACTCAAACCAAACTCAACTCAACTCAAACATCACAAGAACTCAACTCAGTGTGACCCAATTTAACCGATTTTTAGTAGAAATCGCGGTAAAAATCAACCTAACTTGACTCAAACTCACTCAACTCAATCAAAACCTAACAAACAAACTAAACTCGACTCAAACCACGTGTACCCTACCTCAACCATCCCAAGTTGACTCAAACTCGAATCTAACTCAACTCAAACTAACCCAACTCAACACAAACATGATCAAAACTCAATTCAAAGTATCCTAACTTAACCGAAACTAGCCAAAGTTTACCCGTCTTAGTTAAAATCAGCCCAACTTAACCCAACTTGACTCAAACTAGCTCAACTAAACCCAAACTTGACAAAAACTTAACAAAATAACTCTATTCGATCCAAACGAACTAGACTCGATTCAATCAAAAACCAAACTTCACTTATCTTGATTCAAAAAAAAAAACAACTCAACCCAGACCTAAACTTAACTCAAACTAACTCAACTCTAACATAACCAGAACTTAACTCAAAGTAAGCCATCTTGACCGAAACTATATAAGCAAACTTCACCCGTCTTAATCGAAAAAAAACCAACATAACCCAACTTGACTCAAACTAACTCAAATCAATCCAAACTTAACCAAAACCTAACAAACTAACTCAACGCTCCACTCAAACTTAACCTAAGCTAACCTAACTTGACTCAAACTCAAATCAAATTTAACTCAAACTAACCCAACTCAACTCAAACATGACCAGAGCTTGACTCAACGAAACTAACCAAACTTTGCCCTCCTTGATCAAAATCAACCTGACTTAAACTACATCAATTAAAAAAAAAATAACCAAAAGAAGACAAGATAACACAACTTGATTCAAACGAATCAGATTTGATTCAAACGAATTTCAAACAACTGGCTCAAGTCAACCCAAACTTGATCAAAACTAACTTAACTCGACTCAAACTTGACCCAAACTAACTTAACTCAGCGCAAACATGACCAAAACTTAATTCAAAGTAACCCAACTTTACTCAAACTAACTCAAAACCAAAACCTAATGAACTAACTAATCTCAACTCAAACTTGACCTTTACTGACCCAACTTGACTCAAACCAAACTTAACTAAGACCTTACCTAATGTAGCGCAACTCGACACAAACCAACTCAAATTTAGGTCGTCTCTTCTCCTTCCCTGACTTATCTATACCCAGATTACTGCTCTAGTCTTATCTCCTGTTTTGTATAGATCATAGTTCAGGCAGGGTACACAGCTACCAGATCCAAGTATTTCTGGTTTCGACGAAATCCTTAACCCACTCAACATAGGTGTGACTGGTTTCATTTCAAGTGAACCCAGTAGTAGTTGAAGATTATTTGGAAGAGAAAACGTTGAAATTTAGTGAATTGGTGTGGTTTTCCATATGTCTGGAAAGTGATTTTTTTTCATTTAACCGAAATATAATGATGAAAACAGTTGCTAGTTGGTAACATTAGGCCTCTATCTAACCAATGTTGTTCCCAGATATATTCCCAAATCAAGTGTTATAATTGGGGTCTATCCCATCCAGAGTTTACCATACACAAGCTTCAATAGAGATCTTACGGTTTCTTTTTGAAGGGGATCTGGATGGATTTGAAATAGGAAATTGATGGATCAATCCAGATATCTGTTACGCATAGATTGTTGATTATTTCGGAAAAGTTCCTCACATTTCCAACACCTGAACCCTTAGCAGTATCATTCCACACTTCCTTTCCAGACACACAATGCCATCTGACAGCGCCCCCTAACATCGCACGCCTCTATTGCCCTCCACTAGATGTCACCCTTCGTTTATTTACTTTCTCGCAACTAAATATGTATTTCTTTATTCCAGCTCTCCGAACTGGAGCAACGTGTCCTTGAAGCAGAAGGACGGGCCGAGGAGGCCGAGGACAAGGTAAGCCTATACTGGATTAAATTTCATCCACATTACTTCCGTCTGGATAAACAGGATAAAGCCAATGTTCAATATGTATGGATAACGGGTTTTACACGAGCGTTAATTACCTGCCGGCTATGAAGCATTGGTCTGGAAAAGTCCGAAATGGGGGTGGGAGTAAATGGTGTCCAGAATTGGCTGTTGGTAATCAACGGAGTTTGATTGCCGTGATTTGATGATTGGGGAAATGGGATTTTGAGAGGGGAATTTATGGTAATGGGAAGGGGTTGGTCAAATTTGTGGATATTGGTGATTGGGCATTTTCGTGTTTGTATAGTATTTGAATAAGACAGTCAATTATAAAGGGTGATGGATGATGATATGTATGTTTATTGCAAATAGCTATTTAATAATTTTCATTTTGATTCTCTAGGTACTTGGATTTTTGGTTATTTGGCTTTTTCTTTGATGTTTTGGTAAAAAAAAATCTTAAGTAAAATCCAACTTGACCAAACTTACCCGACCAAAACTCAATCCAGACTCATACTAGACCCAACTAAAATTCAAACTCAAGTCATACTACTTAATCCAAAATAACAAACTCAAAATAAACCTAATACAACTTGATTCAAACGTTTTGTATAGTAGGTGGTGGTTCTTCTGTCCTCCGAACGACCAAAAGCTTCCTCCTCCCTGCTGTAGAGACAGCTTTCTGGTACCACCCCAACGAGGTATTCAATCATCCAGCTGCCCAGCGTCCGCATCATTCCACCTTCTCGTCTTCAGCATTTCTTCTGCCAACCACTGCTGAGGGGTGGTCTTCATTATCGTCAGTATTTCGGTATCAACTGCATATCCCTTCTTCCATCCAGGATAACCCAACTCCCGTTGACAGTACGTGCACTCTCACTTTGTTTTTCCAATCCTGTCCACGTACCTCATGAAGCTGCCATGGCCAGTGAGCATCTGTGTAAGGTAGAAGTTGGTTCTTTTTTTGCCACAACCCATCCATTCCTCTATGTCTGGTGCCAGTGACACTCTTTATGATCCCTGGCTTGTTCTCTCTTCAAATGCAGCTGTTTCCTGACACCACAGTCCCAGATGGTATTAGGATGAAAAAAAGAGGGTCGGTTTTCAACCCAAACAGGGTCTTGGATCCTATACCGGAATAGT
Organism: Orchestes rusci; assembly: GCA_958502075.1. Lineage (NCBI taxonomy): Eukaryota > Metazoa > Arthropoda > Insecta > Coleoptera > Curculionidae > Orchestes > Orchestes rusci. The sequence goes on from OY293314.1 coordinate 17,360,412, forward strand.
AGGATCCAAGACCCTGCACTACAAACTTGCAGTTTCTGAAGAGGCTTTTTTTCTTCTCTTAGGTTAGTCTGAGTCCATTCTCATCAAGTTTGAGGTGAACTGGATTGATAAAGGGTGCGGCAAAAGGAACAGTGCAGTTTTGAAGCGATTTTGATAGAAATTGGCACAACTTACGAAAAGGTGATCTATTTTACTTGAGACAGTTCAGCACCTCATTTGTTCACAAGATTTAAAGATCACATCATCCAAAAGCTGTGCATTGATGTAGACGATTTCTGGAGTTCTCAGCTGTGCTCTGGCACGATACATATCGATCGAAATGACGGCGATTTCCTCTCTAATACGGATCTTCGTTCATCCATTCGTGAGGACATTTTCCTTGAGGTAGCACAACAGGAAAAAATGCTCAAATGCTCAAATCTGGTAATGGTAATATTGCCGGCCAACGGAAGGTCCGCTAAGTGCTGATAAAACCGCAGTCAAAAAACGTGCGAACGGCGAAACCGCGATGTAGTCTGCGCTACAAACTAAGTATGTGAGCCGTGAAATTTCAATGAAAATTTCCTACCAGTCAATTCTAACCAATCATAGACTTGCATTTTATTATGTTGCTATGGCAACGACCTAATTTTATCGGAAATCACCCTGCTCATAATCACGTGACTGAAAGATTAATAAGTGGAAATTTCCCTGGCTTTGGCTTTGCGCATCTGGATGTACTGGATGTAGCTCCCATATGATTACAGTGTTGCCGTCCCCACTCTCCCTAACAATCCCAACCCAACCCAACTTTCACAGACAGAGATAAGGCAAACGGCAACACTGTGGTTGGTGCATGGGAGCTACATCCAGCCGCGAGTGCTTGACAGCTGTTAAAAACAATGACAAATATTTTTGATAAATGATTTATTTTCAACTTCCAATACAAAGTTGCAATGTTATCAATTATGGACAAGATTGGTTATAACTTCCAAATGTTTTATAAAATCCTGATTGCCTTCTTTCTTCCTCAATGGCGAGTAGAGTAAGGAGCCGTTGGTTTCTTCCACTAAATGCGAGGTGAGTCCTGGGTTATGTTTTTTCCAATGATCAGTTTTGGCATGAAATTTTCTTGCCGAATCTACCTAGAGCTCGAATTAATAATCCGGACATTTGTTCTCGTTGCGAATTTTTCAAGAAAATTTCCTTCGGTTTGCGCCTCGGGAAAATTTTCAAAAAATTCGCAACTCGAGAAAATTTCCGGAAATAATTCGAGCTCTAGGGAGATTATAAGTGAAAAGCGTGTAACCGGAAAAAAATCAAAAACTGGTGCTGTGAACAGTGTTAGAATCATACAAAAAAAATCGTCGTCAGGGAGTTCATTCTTCCTTTACCTAAGAATGAGGCTCAGTAAGTACAAATTTTTAACCGCACGAAACCGAATTTAATAAAGGTTTTTGGAGTTACTTAATAGGTACTAAATTAAACTTCTTTTTTTTCTATTTCCAACAATTCCAATAATAACAATCAAAAATGATTTTCTATAGTACCATTGAGAAGCAGATTTCATGAGCTTTCATTCAAGGTATCACAAAGAGGGGGTTGCCATTCAAGATTATCCACTTGGTGTGGCTGGGGGTGAAAGGGAAGGGGTTAGAAGTTTATAAAGCTCATAGATTATAGATCAAGTTCTCCTTACTTATGGCTCGAATGATTTTTTTCTCTTCGCGTTTCCGCATTATGTACATTAATGTGACTAAGATACAGGGTGTTTCATTCAAAAAAATTGGACTTTATCAATTTTTTCAATGTTGTGAAGTAAATTGGGGGTGGTGGTCAAAATACAATAAATAACCCTGTATAGTTTTCAAATTGTCACCTTGTATATTGCTCCAAAAAATACAGAAAATGCAACTAAATGCGGATTTTTTTTAAGTTAAGAAAAGATAAAGCTATAAAACAATTTTAGTAAACAAGATTTAACTGCTTCGAAATATTTATTAAAAATTATTATTATTTTGCAAGATTGATGAATTTATCAATAAAGAAATATGATGAACTTTCTTCTTAACCAATGCACTTATAACCTATGCTTGAATCTTAAAAAAATTCATTCATAATTTAACAGACTCAAGTAAAATAGAATTCATTTTTATCGCGCCTGGCTAGGGTACAATTTTATACATTCCTTCTAGTCTTATAACGAGGTTGGTAAAAAGTATATGCTTTATAACTCTAAGGAAACCTTGACCTATTAAAAAACATACAAATTTTGGGCCTCGTACCAGTTTAGAAATTTGACTTTTTTCCAGCTAGATTGTGAAAATTTCGTCAAAATCTTCTTTAGAGAGAGATCATCAGTACAGTACCCAATACATTTTTAGGATTCTGGACTGAACGCCATTGGCCGACTCTCTTTCTCATACATTCGCGTGTGCTTCTCCTATATCCTGCCGACTGCGCCAGTTTAAAGTGTAGAATGATGAATGATGTCACGACCACCTTTTGCTGAAAAAAACCACATCATCTCGCTTTGTTCAATTTATATACTTTGTAGACATATCTTTATTTATTTGTTAATCGTATAGCTTTTTTGCTAATGAATAAGATCATTATTATTATTATTGATTCGGAAACTACTCCACCATTCCAGATTTTTTTCTGTTCTCAAAAAAGAATATTAAATTTCTAATAACTCAAGGCTTTTACGTTAATCAATAATGATGAATCAGAAATATGAAATTCCTAAACAGATTTGCTTACTTCAACAAATATTTACTATAATTTTAAAATTAACAGACCGACATAAAAATAATTAAATAGATAAGGAAAAAAACGAGACAACCCCTTATCAAAAACTCACATCCCCTATTGACACTTGCTGTCATTAGCCAGTACAAACAAAAGACACAAAAAAATCACCCCTTTTTAATCGGCCCTAAATGACACATTCTCCGAAAACCATCACTCAATTTCCCATAACAACCATATGGGAACTCTATGAGAAGTACCCATTCAGGGATGAATCCCAGGGTTGCCAAGCAACCCTCTCCCTCAACGTTTTATTGATTATTTTCCCCCATACTGGAACACGCGGACCTACAATGGCGGCCACTTGCAGCTGACAGAAAAACATTTCGAGACCGAGTTTTGGATTTGTGTGGGTTTTTTGTTTTTGTGCGGGTTTTTTTCCGGGATCGAGTGTCCGTCGTTTTGTTTGTTTCGCCGGTGCGGACCCGACTTTTTTGTGTTTTTGAAATGGAGCCTTGGGAAATGTGAGTTTGGAATGCATGGTTTTATGGTGGAAATTTTTGTGTTAATCAGCTTGAATCAACATTTATCAGAGTTTTAGTCTATGGGGCAATTGATATAAGTACAACCTTGAGCCCCCCCAATCTGTTCTTGAGCTCTGCTACTCATACATGAATTTTTGATGTTTTATCACTTCTTTGTTTGGAAGTTACGTAATTTTTTATTGAAGATATTTTCAAGAAATTGTGTAAATTCATCGTGGCTAGCAATAGTTACCTTGGTTGGAGAAGTTATTAACGCATTAACCTTCAGAATATTCAAAAAACAAGCGATAGTTTATTTTGTTATTGTTATTATAGTTCTGCAATAATCATATTAGTTTTGTTGCGTTTTTTATTGTTACTAGGAGTTCACTAACGTTTTAATATACCATTTTCACTTATTGGTGGATGCGCCCACCAAGACATTATCCATTGGACTATGATAATTATTCCTGAACATCCACCTTAAACTGGAAGCAATGTCTATTAAATGAAAGAAACGACTATCAAAAAATAAGTAGTCATAATTTGAAGCGTCCTTAATCTTCATTGAGGAAAAATATAAATCAAAAGAGAGAATGCCTGACAAAAAAGAACTTAACTTGATATTTTTAGCCTTACAAAAAGTCCTTACATCAGAAGTTCGAGGAAATATAGAGTGTAGAATTTTCTTTGAACTTTTCTCCACTATGAAGATCTTACAACGAAGCAGAATCTTCCTGAACTATACAAGTATGTAGGTAGAGCACAAGACCTTGAAGATACTCAGTATAGAGCGTCGATGGAACCCATGCTACAAGACCTTCTTAGAAGATGGGCAAATTCTACCAAACACACAAATACCTAGAAACGAAGACACACAATTCTGAGACATTAGATCAGATGAGTCCTTCAGAGAGAAATTGCTTTGATGAATCGTCTATTATGGAAAATCACCAAAAAAAACAAATATCCATATACAGGGTGCTGCAAAATAAATGGGCAACTGCGTATATTTTTAGCCAAAATATTACAAGTCAGCTTAACAACTACCGGTCAAATCTCAATATTTATAATTTGGAGTTTGCCATTAAAAAAAGAAATAGGTACCCTTGCCATGGACTTGAAGGGTAAGGTAGACATGAAAATGTAAATATCTTGGAAACCATTGGAGGAGATATACAGGGTGTTTCATAAATATTGCGAAAAAAATTGGGATGAATAGAACAAAACTTACCATAAACATGTATCCGGAAATGCTTGTTTACAGCGCTACAGGGTGTTGAAATTTTATTTTAATTTTTGTTTTTTTCTGAATAATATTTGAACCAATGTCGATTTTTTGATAACATTTGGTGATTGGGGATTTCTTATCATGCGAAATTTGAATTTGACCTTAGGTATTTGGCTCTAGCTTGTAGAGGGCGCTACCTACACGAAATTTTCTTCGTATTTTTAAGCAGGCAACTCATCCTGTATTTTTGGTACTATAAATTGAAACACCATGATTTGCCATAATTTCATTATCACATGTATTCATTATTATTTCAAATCCAAATATCTCGAGAATGATTGCACGCGACTTCTAACAAGTATACATTTTCTGCGTGGAAAGGATGAAGAAAGGATTAGTTAAAAATATAATACAGGGACGTCCAAAAGAGTTATGGCTGTTCATTTCCCGAAAAATAAGTGTATAGGTAGCGCCCTCTTCACGTTAGAGCCATACTAAGATCAAATTCGAATTTCGCATGATAAGAAACCCCTAAATACCAATTTTCATTAAAAGATCGACATTTTTAATTTCTTACAAGCAAAATAAGCAGTGATACTTGGTTGATCTTTACTCCAATCACATACATTTTTGACAAGGTTAATTGATTTTACTGTATAATTATCAATGCTTCAAAACATTTTGAGGTTATGTTGCCTACATTGTCATCGACTTTTTTTCAGACTAACAATACCTAACAATACGATTGATAGGACCTACCATGTAAATACAATGTTGCCGTTGTAATAATTCCGGAAAAATTTCGTAAATGATAATTTTACGTAAACTGTAGTGGGATTCATATAGCTATGAAGTTACCAATAAAAATCAACCTGGCAACGAGGCACTTAGTCAATTGACAGGTGCTACTTTAAAAATGAAGGAAAGCAACGATGCCATTATTGTCCATGCTTGCACTTTGGAATTCGTCTAGTCCATACCCTCATATTGATATTTCGCAGATGGAATAAAAACTCTCAGATACCTACTTCTGAAAATCAAACCTGACAACCTGGCGGACTTGATGTGAAAATTATTTAAGAAAATGTCCTTTCTGCAACGTTGACATTGACTTTTGACAGATCAATTTATTTCGCAAAAGTGCGTACATTCAACTGGCAACGTGGCAATTTGTCAATTGACAGAAATCAATAAATCATGGCGTCTTGAAACGATGCCGTCTTTATATGAGTTTGGGGAAATTTCCTTGCTGAATTGCTGAATATTGATTTTTTGCAAATGAATTGATCTCGCTGAAATACGTACAGTAAAATCAACCTTGCAACGTGGCACTGCGTCAATTATTGACGGGAATGACAACAAGCAATGTTGCCGTCTTTATATATATTTGGAGGAAATTGGTTTGCTGAAACTGTAATATTGATTTTTCTCAGATCTCACAAAAATGCGTTGAATATTTATAGTAGGATTGTGGCACAGGAATTGGTAGATTGCTGAGCAAATGAATTTGAGCAACGATGCCGTCTTTATATGAATTTGGTGAAATATCCTCAGTGAAACTGTCGTGCCTACATGTGGCGCCAAAGAATTTGAAGATGTTTCTGAGAACTAGGGTTTTCAATTTTCGGGATCGGATCCCGCCTCGAGATCCCGGGATAAAAATCTAAATCCCGAGATCCCGGGATTTCGAGATTAACCTTAATATATGTTTCTTTAAATCTGACAATAGAAATAGCAATGATGAAAATGCAAAAATATAGCAAACAAAAGTACGTTTTTATTAAAAAAATGTTATGAAAATAACGTTTAAAAAGTAAATATTAAATCAAATAGTTTTTGGTGATACTAAAAAATAAAATCAGAAACTAAAAACAAAAACAGAAAGAGAATTAATTAGAGAAATTAAAGAATAAAGCAGACTAAAATTTTATTATTTAAAAAAATCGAGATTATCGGGATCACGGGATCCCGTTTTATTAATACCGGGATTTTCAGGACCAAGAAAACTCCAGGATCCCGGGATTGCGGGATACCGGGATCCCGGATTGGAAACCCTACTGAGAACTATCAAAGTGATGAGATTGAGATGATCGAAAGAAATCCTGAATCATCGACGACATGGATTTCATCCGATAAAGTTATAGAGGCTTTAAAAGTAGTAAATCAGTAAGCGGAAGAAAGGACATTTTTCTATCAGTTATACCTAGTTATGGAGTTCAAAAAGCCCCAAAAACAACCATTAATGTCTGATTTTTATTTAGCTGATAATTTCACAATGAATGTAGTCTCCACCTGTATATTTTGTCATCTCTTATCGAACCGCAGGCGCAAACAACTGACATCCAAAACGCGAACTAGGGTGCGTAATATTTTGTGGCAAAAAATACTAAACCCCACACCCGCGTCTATTACTCATACACTGGTTCAGATCCCAAGGGGATTCGAAATGGGGTGAAAAACCCCTCCCATAAGGGTGCAAGGATTTGTCCATTTAATCTACAAACATTTTGTTCGGAGAAAATTAAGAAATTTTGAACAAAGAAACCGAGTTTGGCTCAGTGCCAGAATTTAGATGGTCCTCCAGTGTTAATTTGACGACAAGGGTTTCGGAGTTATTTTTGGATTTGGGATGGTATTTTTGGGAACTTATTTCCGATAGTGCACTTTTAAAATTAAGTGTTTTGAGAGTTTTGTTTGGATTTATCGACAATTAAAATTTTGATAAATGAATTTGGAAAAATTAAATCAATATGAAATGATGATGTGAATCAATAAAAAATTAAATATTTAGAATGAAAAAAAGTTGAAACAATAATCAACCAATCAAAAAATATAGAATAACTGGATTAACATGATAAAATCATTCAAAATGTTAAAATAAAGGAACTTGAATATAGAAAAAATATCCCAATATGCAAATATTGATCTGAAACAAGAAATAGTATATTTGGTATGTGAATTAAAATTTCAGAAAAAGTTGAAACCACCGAAAAAAGATTGAAAAAAAAACTGGATAAATATGAGCCATCCATCATAAAATACATTTCTATTATTGAAGATTGACAACAATTTGAAACTTAGCCAAAAAGTGCATTAAATAATAACCACTGGCGCATCACCCGTTCCACCCTCCCCCAGTTTGAACACAAACAATCGCAGCTCTGTCATTTTCAAAGCCGATGACCGAAGGGTCTCTTCTCGGGGAAGTTTTGTGAGTCGAGCCGCCGTCGCGACGCCAGTGTCTTATTTTCGACGCTGCGGTTCAAAAATACTTTTCAAAGTTGTCGAATCGGCGGCAGTGTCGAGTGTGTGAAAGTGGATTTGGTGCTTTTGAAAGAAATTTGGAAAATTTGCCATCATGGGTGAGTTTTCGAGGGGTTGTATGAGTCATCGAGGGGTGCGTTTTGGTTGTGTTTATTACCATATTAAAAAGGTTGAATGAACAATGTAAGGGATATTTCCACGTGATAATCCTCAAAAATGATAGAAACATTAAATATAATGATTATTTTCACCAGTATAAATGAGTAAACAATGACTAATTCATTCATTATATGATAATCATCAACTCTCAATGACGTCACGTCTTAAAACACATCAATTCCATGATTTTCTACTTAGTCATGGATGACATTTGATGGGCATTAGGCATGCGCACATGGTCACCAGTTTTCTATTATAGCTGATAATGAAAAAATTCAATAAAATCATATGCACGTTGTCGAACAGATGATTTCAGCCGCCATTGTTGCCAGATTGTAATGAAAGTATGAATTCTTGAAAAACATTTTAGATGCAGACCTACTAGGTATAATAGTAGCCATGGGACATAATAATTATCACATTGATAATGAAAAAATTGAATACAATCCATGCATGTCGTCGGTCAGATGATCACATTTCATCCGTCATGGTTTCCACTGTTGCCAGATTGTGAAAAACGTATAAACACTCGGGAAATATCTTAGATGCCATTTAAGGGTAGCAAAAGTATTCATTATCACGTTGATAATCAAAACAATAAATAACAATCACATGCACGTCATCGAACAGATGATTACATCCGCCACTGTTGCCAGGTAGTAATGGTCGAAGTTTAAACACTAAGGAAACATTTTACTCGTCAATAGTAGCAATGGGTCTTTATTATCACGTCGATAATCAACAAATCAAATATAAAATCGAACAGATGATTACACTTCATCCGGCATTGTTGCCCGATTATAATGAAAGTATAACATTTGGAAAACATTTCCATTTTTGCTGCAGACCTACCCGTTGATCGTAGCAATGGGCCTATATTATACGTTGAAAATAAATACAATCACATGAAGATCATTGAAGAGATAATTGCATTTCATCCGCCATTGTTGTCAGATTGTGATTATTAAAGTATAAACATTTAGAAAGCATTAGATGCAGACCTATTCGTTATTGGTGGCAATAGGCCTTTATCATCACGTTGATAATAAAAAAAAAACCATACAATCACATGCCAACATGGAACAGATAATTACATTTGATCCTCCATTGTTGCCAGATTTAAATGAAAGTATGAACAATTGGGAAACATTTTAGATGCAAATCTATGGATACCCTTTATTATAACTTTGTTTCCCGATACTGTTTACACATAAAAAGCACAACTTCACAACTCCAAAATCAAACATCACACGCGGCATCACTTGATCGTGTCATCAATGACGTTCATATGATTTTAATAATGATTCGTCCCAGCTGTCAGCTGTACAGGGGTTTCAATAATATTTGAGATACAACTCAGGATGAGTTTATTTGAGTAAAATCCGAAAATGATTTTTTACAGACCTAGAGGGTGTTAAAGTTTCATTTTTATTTTTGTTTTTTTCTAAATATTAACTATACGTATGTAGAAACAAAAATGTCAGACTGGAATCGATTTGGATCAAATATTTACCATGCTTCATAAGAGCATGGTAAATATTTGAACTATATTGACCATATTTTGATAAAAATTGATGTTTGGGTGTTTTTTTAATTATGACTCTAGGTTTCAGAGGGAACCAGTCACACTTATTTTTCCTGTTATGTATGTTGTATATTTTGTACGTACCAGTATCACACTTTCCAGTAAAGGATATAATTTTTCCCGCACTCAAATGTTAACTCAAATAACTACCTACCAATTTGTTGTTTTAAACTTCGTTTCCATACCAACCAAACTGTAGATAATGCACTTTCCCCCATATGCACCGTAGAAATCTAATCCGGATGAAGTCTTTATCGCGATTATCTTCCATACAACCTAATGGAAAATAATCGCGATGAAGTCTTCATCCGGATTAGATTTTTACGGTGCATATGGGGGTTTGTAATGCACAAAATAATGTTCTTGTTACTTTTCCCTTTTCAGTCACAATGAAAATGAAACACACAATTCTTTTTTTGCGTTAAAAACGCATTCGCCAGCAACGTAAACAAACATTGATAATGACGACTTTCAATCGGCATTTGTGAGTTGTTCTTGCTTGATTTCGGTGCAAACTACTGTGTTTATCGGAAATCTTCGAAAGATTTGAGCTGAATACTGGCATCAAAAAAACCTGATCATGTATACAAACAAACGGACAATCAAATTTATAAAAGTATAAACGGACTGTCTAAAAAATAAATTATAATGCTATTATTGATATGAAACATAATGTAGTTGCAGTTTGCTACTAAAAATAAATTGTTATTGCTGTGTGACCTGGCAACTATAGGTTGCCCTAGAAACTACATTATGTTTCATATCATGTATACCAATATAATTTATTTTTTAGTAAAATGCATTTTTCTTGTAGATCCTGAAGGTTTAGGTATAGGAACATGGGATACCATTTGAAAGGAAATTTATTGGCCTTTTCATTTTTCAAGTAATATACAGGGGGCTCCATTTAAAAAAATAGCTTTTTTATCATTTTTGTGTAAAGGAAAAAGATTAATAAATTTGAAGCACCCTGTATATTCACAGATCGGTTTCTCCATTGGAACCATATAAACCTACCTTCCTATAGTCGGCATAGCAATTTCAACTCTCCACCGTTTTCAAGTACGAAATTATTGAACTCAATCCACTGATGTGTTTTACGACAAAGATATTATAAATTAATTGATATCTCGAAAACCGCTGCCGATAGGTATAGGAGTATATCAATCAAAAGTGATTAGAATCAGTCAAGGAATTCAAAAAAATAATAATATACCGGGTGGTCCATTTAAAATAAGAAAGTTGTCACGACTTTTGGAAAGAAGCGGCAACACTGCAAAACTGAAAATATTTGTAAAATATAGATCATACTCGATTATGTGCTCAGCCAAATTTTCAGGTCGATCATATGTCTAGTTTTCCGTAAACGTCTAATGTACCATAGACCGTGAGACACCCTGTATGTTTATAGCAGTTCTTCTTCTTATTTCTGGCAAGGAAACTCATCCTGAATTTTTTTGATATATTATTGAAAGAAATTTTGGCGTGGAATATTAGAATTCTCCAACTATGAAATGAGATCCAATAAATTCTCCTTGGAAAGAGACCTGGAGAAAGGAGAGGAAATCAGAGAAAAGGTTATGAGTAAATGTTGCAATTCGCCAGGCAGAAAATGACAAGGACCAATAAAAAAATAACAAAAACGTTCTAACTTCAACGACCATAACATAACTTTGGATAGGGAAGCTGATGTCCCTCTATCAGACAGATGGCGCTGCTATTGTGAATAATTCTGATTTGGGTATCATGGAGATCTACAGTACTGCATAGATGGTATCTTTGAAAAACCAAAAAGATCCCCTTTATACAGGTTAAGCCTGGTTACGCTTGTTGAGGGCATCCGATATACAGGGTGTAAATTGAGGGTGAATCTTTAATTAATTTTGAGACAAAAAGTTCATATGGACATGGATCCACAACGGCTTGGTTTCTGAGATACAAAAAACTATTTTAATTGGTTTTTGCTTATTTTTGTCAAGTAACATGGCAATTGGACGAAATTCGGAATACTGAAGATATTGATGACAATCAAATATTAATTACTAAGTGAATAGTTAAGTTCATTTTTAATCCTTAAATTCAATATAGAGCACCTTGAAACTTAACCAATAAGTGATTGAAACGACCAATTAGGTCAGATCATCGTCAACTGAGCGAAATGTTCGAATTGACAAATTCTGCAGAATATGTCATAATATGTCAATTTAAGCAACTTTCTTGGTGAAGTCCGTTTTCTTAAACTAGGTTCATTCACACTTCTACTGCCAAACTTAGCAGCATGGTGTTGAAATATCAGATGGCGAAATGTGATATGTATAAACAAACAAAAGAAATAAAGACTGTGTGCTAGAGATGAAGCTCCGCGTCAAGCACACAACAAGTCAACGATTCGAATCACTATAAACAAAAAAGAAATTGTTGATGTCAGTGACTGAAGATTTCTTTTTCATACTGTGGATCGAGTGTTGCCCAACTGACTCCACCACTTACGTATTCGCCTAGTTTGGTAATTCATACAACACGGGTACTTCCTCTGTAAATAATACCAACTAAACATTGCTTTATTGCAAGCGAGCTAGTAGGGTCAAAGTCAAGTTCAAATTGAACTGAAGTCGCGCACCTCGACTGTTTAATAATATAATATAAACAACCCCAAGTTTCTTGTTTGATATTTAAGTCAGAAATAATTACATGCTGCAGGCAGTGCGGAAACAAGATGACTACAGATTTATGAATTAAATTTCGAGTTCACCGATTTCGCTCACCCCACCTGATGTTTATTTTTTGAATGGGAAGCGAAAAAAAAACGTGTGATATGGTTGGTTCCTTGTTTGATTTGTTGATTTTGCTATGTTATTGTTTTACTGACTTGTCATCATAACATAACTGGAAGTGTGCCGATGTTTATTGTTGTCCATGAGCAATTTCCAAATAAATTTAAATTTGACAAAATATTGGGTAAATATATTAGTACTAGTTTGTTCTATTGTTCACGTAATTGTTTTCGTAATGTATACTATCACCATGTTTTGTATTGTTTTTATACTTTAGCATTTTACATTTGTATTTGCTTTGTCCATAAAATTTATTCAAATTTTTCTGTGGCAATAAAGCATATTTGATTTGATTTGATTTGATTCCGAAGTTCAAACTAACTCTGCCCGTGAGAGGATCTCTCTCCGAGTTTCAAATCCCCAACAAGGAAATCTTGAACGTTGTATTTAGTGTTCAGGAACTTCTTCGACAGTCCATTAGGAAGTTTTAGGGATATCTAAGACTAATAGTGCATTTGATTATCATCAAATCCTGACTGCACTCCCAGCAGTGTTTGTTCCTGTAGGTGAGCAAAAATGTGACTATTGACAAAACTAGATCTGTTATTAGTCTACCCAAAAGATCAAGAAAGTTAGAATATTGTGAATTAAATGCAAAAAATACCATCGACCCCCCCAATGATTGTCTCTGATCAATATCCAAGAAATTCTTGGTATGTGTGTGTTGAATAGTTGGCCTATGTTGGCGCGCTTGGTTAATCCATATACAAGCCTCTGGCATTCTTCCAAACAAAAATCAATTCGAATCTGGAATATGAACAATACAGTACAGGGTGAAGAGATATTATTTTATTATGTTCAGAACATCTACATTACAGGATAATATGTGTTGAGAGCAGAGAAATGGGAGGGGAGAGTAGCATTTGTGTGAGATATCATGCTCCCTGAGGAAGGCGCCACTTACACAAACTTAACTCGTGACAAATTCGATTTTCACCATTGGTATCTTGCAAATGATGTTATGGCAAGGTTGCGCATCTTAAGCCATCATCAATGTGAACATCGAATTTATAACACCCTGTATAAATGACAATGGTGAATTAAAGTAAGGACAAAAATAGCACAATTTGAGTAATGTTACCAATCAAGTGAAACAAGCTACAAAATTCTATCTCGTTAAAACACTTGGATTTAAAAGACTGTAATTATTTATAGTAGGTAATTCTAGACTTTCCTTGAATGTCACCAAACAACAGACATTACATCTGCACAAAACCACTAATTCCCCTAATTTAGCCAACCGCAACCATTATCAAATTATGCCATTATCCGTAATTACACTCAAGCCATTTGGAACGAACAGCCATATGTTGGATTATTTTAAGATCCAGACTTATTGCTTTAACGGTCGTAAAACAGGCGATTAAAAATAGTGGCCTCTTCGTGCAATAATCCTTCTAATACATTTGATCAAATATACGAAACTTCCGACTATATGCCCATTCAAATTTTTTTCTTGACAACCCATTAAACCAACCCCGTGTTTCAAGGGCAATTATCCACGAACACATAAAATAGCATCACTCTTCAAATGCACTCTACATACACTCAGCCCAACGAGGCGAAAAGTGCAAAAATGCAGAACACTTCACTTTTATGGGCTTTCACCGGCAACTGCTAAGTCCTGACTAATGCAAATGCAATGGGGCTTTTACGGACTTGTAACATAATTTCCCACCTAGTCAGTCTGACTCAAACAGATAAGATAACCGACTTTTGATTACAGGTACGAATAATGGAACAGAAACTGGCATGGTCCGCTCAGAGTGACGCCAACAGTGCGCAAATTAATCGACTTGAGGGAGAAGTCGAGGAGCAGCGTCAGCTACGATTAAACGACGCCCGACAGGTATTTACTATTCAACTTAATCCTTCCCAAATTACTAAATAGTTAAAGGTTGAAGCCAAAGCTGCCCGCATCAAAGAATGGGTGACCAATAAGCTTCGCGAACTGGAACAACAAAACCAGCACCTGCGCGAGCAGAACATTAAATGCAACCAACAACTGGAACTGCTGCGCAATCACCTTGCCTTAGCTGATCGGCGCCGATCGGAAAGTGCATCCCCCGAGCCGCGCCAGCTTCCATCAGCTTCTTCCATCTACACTACCAAACATCGTCGTCACCAGTCGGTGTGCATTGCGTCCAACACCAATTTCGAACCTGTAGTGCCTAGTACTCTTGTAACTAGTGTGAATTTAGGTACTAGTAACTCAAGCATGGATCCTCTAACCGACGAGTTGAGAGCCGCCGTTGATAATTTGAGCATTGGCAGGATACCGAGCAGTAGTGCTAGTGATCCCGACTTGGCGCATGATTATGCTGAAATATACACACCTAGTAGGGAGAAGGTTACATGGCCTCGCGCCCCTACGCCTCCTCTACATCGGTTTCCTAGTTGGGAAGATCGCATTTATCAAGTGGCAGCAGATGGTCTTACACTTACCGGTACGACACCCAGCGACATAAATCCAGAACAGGCAGGGTACCAGGATATTCCAGTTCCTGTATACGCCACAGTTAAAGGGAGGGCCAGTCAAATCCGATCCATGCCCTTCACTGGGGACTCGTCAGACGACTCTAGTGATGGCGAAGGCAACAACACTCAAGCCATCGACAATACCCAACACAGCAGGAGTTCCGGCGAAACCACAGGGTCCAGTCCGGGAAAACGGACAGAAAGCAGCAGCAGTGGCTCCCCCAGCAAAAGCAAAACTAGAGGTGAGTTACTGCAACACTTACACCCACACACCAGACACTCAACGATCTAATTCAACCTAAAACCAGCCTTTTCAGACATATCATTTGAATCTGGCTTGTCGGACGACTATGCTGTGCCGCCGGACGCAATCAGTTGCGATACAGCCAGCTTGGAAAGTTCCTTAATTTTGAGGGCCTCATATCTGGATAGCCCCAAACGCGTGGAAAGTTTGGAAAAGTGCGGGTCTTTGGCTAAGTTGGGAGGAAAGCTGAAGACGTGGCGCAAAAAGTGGTTCGTCTTGAAGAACGGGGTTTTGACGTACTACAAAAGCCAGAGCGACATAAACAGGAAACCGCAAGGGCAAATTATTCTGGACGAGGTGTGTAAGATAACCAGGGCAGAGGGGTCGAATACGTTCGAAATTGATACGGGCAAGAAGACCTATTATTTGACTGCGGATACGATTACTGCGATGGAGGACTGGGTAAGACAATCTCAAGTTAACTTCAGTGAAACGTAATCCTTAATCTTAGGTGAGGATATTGCAAAACGTGCAGCGAAGAAATGCAACCAAAATCCTGCTAAGCAAAGAAGAAAATAAGCCGTCAGTGCAGGGCTGGCTCACAAAAGTGAAAAATGGGCATGCCAAGCGATGCTGGTGTGTTCTAATTGGAAAAATGTTTCTGTATTTCAAGGCTCCTACGGATACTGTATGTAGCTTCACGTGATTTGACATTTTTATTTATGTATAACTTGTAGACTCCACATGGACAAATCAACATGCGCGAGGCAAGGGTGGAAGAGGTGGAACATCTTAGTGACTCTGACTCTGAAGAACGTGATTCTGAACAGCCCGACCTCACTATCGGAATATTCCCCAACAACTCTGGGCCCACTTACATATTATGTCCAGGAAAACAGGAAAAGGACGCTTGGCTGTATCATTTAACAGTAGCAAGCGGTGGCGGCCCTAGCTCGGGCACCCAATACGAGCAACTAATCCACAAGCTCATGGAAGTAGATGGAGATCCCAACTGTGTCCTGTGGAGACATCCCGTCCTGCTTCACGTCCCTTGCACCAAAGACGGTGCTGTTCCATCCTACTTTCCACTAACGTCCCTTGCCAGCGAGAACCTCCAGTCTGAAGCCATCAAATTGTTCAAAAGTCTGCAATTGTTCCTGTCAGCCGCCGTGGATCAGGCTGGAATTGATTATCATGTTGTATTGGCTCAAAACGCTTTGCAACAGTGCCTGGATATTCCAGAGCTGCAAAGTGAGCTAATTTGTGCTCTGGTCAAGCAAACTAGTAAGAGCGTGCCCCTGCCCAAGCTAGGAGTTCAGGTACCGAGTCAAAAGTTTAGACGGAGTGTAAGTGAGCTTGTTTTTGTTTTATGCACTGCTGGGATGGTTGTGGAGAGTTGTAGCTTAGATTACTCACACCCACTATAGAGTGTGCATGAGTTTTTCACTTATCAGCATGATCTAACCCATCAGAAAGATTGTTGGTGTTTCCATCATCCAATTACCCTTAGTTGCCCATTATCTTTCTCTATGTACGACTGTTAGACAACACAAAACACACCTTAGTTATATCCACGGTTGTTTCGAAACACCAACATTTTTCAGCAACTTTTGCTCTGCGCAACACAGAGTCTATTCTCGTGCGAAACGAACACGCCGAGTATAAACAGCACCGCGTCAGATGATCAAATCGCTCTCTCCAACATACAGGCCGTCCAGGAAGAGAAGTACAAGGAGCATAAAGAGTGCTTCAAGGAGCACAAGGACCCCAAAGCGCCCCCTACGTACACCTTGGTACAAGGTTGGCAACTTTTAGCATTGGCGGTCAGTTTGTTTGTTCCCAAATCGTCAAGATTGCTGTGGTTTTTGAAGCTCCATCTACAAAGGAATGCAGATAATAGGACAGAGTGCGGGAAGTATGCGGCGTATTGTGAGAGGGCGCTGGAACGAACCATCGTAGCTGGTGAGTTTATTACAGGGGTATCCAATTACAAGCTGCCATTCTGCCTGACTGATGAGTACTTTTTGGGAGGGCGCCACTTACACAAATGTTACGGCTCTTCGGTTGCTTGGTTTGAATGCTTGGCAATCGATAATTGCGGTTATGTTGATGTTTTGAATATGGATTTTAGGAATTTCAGGATCTTCTGAAAACTCATTCATTTACTGCCGTATTAAGTCATTTTGTGTGATTAATCGTGAATTAATATTATCAAAACGTTATTGGTCGATTAGTGTTCATTTGGTGTTTGATAATGGCGTGTTGTTCCCTGAAAAATTGTTCAAATACCTAACAGAAAGCTTCCTTTTCAAGATAAAACTGTTTTCAGGTGAAAGTCAACTATTTTTCATAAAGTATACACTTTTGCAGATCTCCCATGATTAGGTTTACTTGATAGGGAGGCGAGTAAACTCGTGTGGTTCAGAAATAAAAACATTTTAAAGAAAAAGGCTTTGTGATCTCAGGAGGTGGAAAATGATATTTTTATGTTATGATAGGTATCAAGTGTTCAACTTTTCCCAAATCGTTGGGCTTATAACAAATAATGAATTTTTCCCAGTTTTTTTTTAGTTCTAAATCAAGATTTCTAGAGAAATAAAGAGACTTTCTCGTTGTCACTTCAATTTTCTTTAATTTTTAAATGATAAAATAAAAAAAAAGTTGTTTTGAAGTGGCGTGTTCGACTCCTGAAGTGGACAAATTCTCTCCAATTTAACCGACCACCTATCTCCAAAATCACATCTTTGTGTACTTTTTATATACGCTTTTAGACAAAATAGAATGTATTCATTGGCCCTCCTATAGGTGACTAGAAAATGGCGGCTCTCAATTGTCTACGTTTTTCCGAGTTCGCGCAGATGTCAACCTCGTTCTCCTACCTCTAGTTCTCTGGTTCGACCACGTCCGGTAGACTCGCCAGAAGGGCAACTCCAGCCAGCAGCCCAAACGTATTTCTGAATAGGTTTGAGTATCTTCCGAAAACTTAAAGTATAATTAGATATACCATATGATATCAAAGTATCCAAAATTTAGTAACCGTGTGACGTCATGCGCCGACTAAATGACGCTTGGAAGGGCAACATATCTTGTTTTCTTAATATCATGGCGGATCGCCACTCTCGATATTTATTACATCCCTGTACCAACTTTCCATTATCACAAACATTGTCTTCCATACATTGCAGGTGGAAGAGAACTAAAACCAAGCCGCATGGAGGTTCTAAGCATTCTACTCAAAAACCCTCAACACCACTCTCTGCCTCACTCGATGCCAGTGCACTTGCTCAACGCCGCCTACCACATAACAAGCTTCGACGGCAGTACCACGATGAAAGAATTCCAAGACACCCTGGCCCACGAAATAGGTTGTAGAATGAACAACGGCTTTGCCCTGTTCAGTGACGACCCCATAGAAAAAGAGCTAGAGCATACTTTGGACCCCAATGCTAAACTCTGCGACCTTATCTCCAAATGGGAAATCGCCTTGAGGGAGAAGGGACTTGGCAAGTTCGAGAACAGCAAAGTAATTCGGTTAACATATAAGAGCAGACTATGGTGGAAGAACTCGGCTAGACTGGAAACGGACAAGGAACGTCTGCTGCTGTGCTATCAAGTCAACAAACAAATAGTGCAGGGACGGTTTCCTTTGAGCCGTGAGCTTGCGCTGGAGTTGGCCTCGTTGATGGCCCAACTAGACCTTGGAGATTGCTCGTTAAACTCCAAAGCGTCCAGTGCCGGTAATACGCTTCAAACCAAAAGTCCTCCGCCGGCACTTCAAAATTCCTCCACGTTAAGCGCCCTTAATAACGTACACGGGATCTTGACAGCTCACTCTAACACCGCCCTAAACGCGTTGGATAAGTTCTACCCTTATAGGTATAGAGATCAACTGAGCCCGGAGGCGTTGGCAGAGCTACAAGCCAAGTTGTTGTCGAAGTGGAGGGCTTTAAAGGGCCGAACGCAGCTGGATTGTGTGAGAATCTATTTGACTTGTACGCGGAAGTGGCCGTACTTTGGAGCTACGCTGTTTCAAGCCCGGCTTTGCCAACAAGATTCTCCGATGATCTGGCTGGCAGTGAACGAGGATGCTATAACAGCGCTGGATTTGGCAACAATGCAGCAACGCAACCGCTATCCTTACACCAACGTGCTCACTTTCGGCGGGTGCCAAGAGGACTTTATGCTTGTTGTCACTCAAAACGATCAGCAACCCTCTCAGAAGTTAATTTTCACTTTGAGCAAACCGAAAATTTTGGAGCTAACTTTGTTGATAGCTGATTACATGAATCTGCTGATAACCAATCCGGGAACACCACTTTTAGGCACGTTGAGTCGAGGAACAATGGTTAGTGTGAATCAATCGATAATAAGCCACACCCAGCCGGATATACTCAAATCCACCCCTGATCATGGAGTGCAGCGGGTTGAGTCGAAGCGTCGCACGCATGTTGATTCGGGACTTGCGTAGTTTTAAGTTCTGCAAATTGTGATTCGTGCTCGGTTTGTTTAGACACTAACTAAACCGGGCCTTAACTTAGAATAGTGCCACAATAGGTTGTATATAGATTGACCAAAAGTTTATTTAAAAGCCAAACCCCCCGTAACCAAAGTTTATTTATTTTCCATTTAAGTGTTTGTGTTTGTTTAATAGAGTCTAGTCCGATTTTATCAACGTGTATTGACAATATGATTTCGATTATAGATAAATTTGTATATTAGGTCGTACTAGTTGAATCAAACGAAAAATGTAACATCTCGATTAATGTAATACCTTTTATAATTTATACAAATATATACGTTAATTTGATATAGGTTCGTTTCATTGTTGATAAAATACAACTGAAATCATTTATGTTTACCACTGATGTCTCACGCACAAGATGTAAATACTTCTTTGACAGCATGAAAGGGATTTCTCAAGGCTGCGTCACGACACTTTTTGTCTCGGAAAAAAAAAGTTCTCCGTTTTAGCTGGAAGTGAGGTTATGGTAAGATTATGACAATTAAGGTATAAAATATGGACAAGCCTCGGTGACTTTGTAATTCGTTTATGACGTTTTTGAAAAGAATTTATTTTCTATCAATTAGTTGTCTGATTAGAGTGGAATAATAATAAAAAAAAACACCGAAACTTGGGTATTATCATTTTCGATAGAAAACTTTGTTATTAAATCAATAGAAGACTGTACCAGGGTTTTAATTATTTCACTTGGTCCACCGTTAACTACGACGAACAATTATTTCAAAATTAATTTATAAATCTCACGGCCGGTGGAAGAGACACAATGATCTAATAACTATAGATGGAACAGCGAAATGAACATGAGGGCCACATCGAACTGTGAACAGAGTTTCTCTCACCACGTTGTTTGCCAAACTTACTCTATTAAAAGTATTACTACGCAGCAAAAAGATTAAAACATTGTTTGGAATCGTTTTTCAAACCATTTTATGTATGAATTTAATCAAATAAGTTGATGGTAACCTTTTTGTTTAAATTGAAACATATCTTCAAGATTTGTTTAGGTATTTAGGATTTAGAAAAACCAGTATTTTCTTCTGAAAATTAAAAAAGCTGAAGTATGGCAACGCACCAAAATTGGGTCCGCCCCTATCGATCGGATTTTGCCCAAACGTTTCATTCATATTTCGTCTCATTGGCGTCTCTTGTTTTTCGAGTGGGGTTTGGTGTTGATTTTGTGAATGTTTATTGTGTTATTATTCTGGGTCAGTTTGTGGTGCTTCATCATTTACTTATATGGTATATTGAAATGACTCGCAAGTGTCAAACTTGCACTAAATAAGAATTTGAGAATTCTGAAAAATAGTTACGCCACTGGCAGCTTCGCGTGTAGTAGCCGGAGCACATTCCAGTGAGGTGCAAACGTATCCCCACTCAGTGCCTCGCTCAACTCCTCCTCACGTCTCTTCTATGTTCGATGTTGGTCACACAATTTTTCACAGTTTATAAATAAAATGTTTCATCTATAGTTATTAGATCATTGGAGAGACACCTGTACGCATCACTATAATAAGTTTAGCCCATAATCAACTGACGATAAAGAAATAAAAAATCACTAGAATTATTAATGAAGCTAGATCAAATTCCCTTTAAAATGGCGTAGGATTCATTAAAGTCGATACATCTGTACAAAAGTTATAGCGATTTAAAGAATCTGGGAAAAATTGTCAAAAAATCGAATATTTAATAAAAATTTGAAAAGATAAAAAAACACAGACATTCTAAATGAAACTAGATCAAATTCCCTTCAAAATGTCCTAGGATTCATTGAAATCGAGTCATCCGATCAAAAGTTATAGTGATCTAAAGAATTTGCGAAAAAATGACAATATATCGAATATTTCCAATTGCGTCAAAATTTGAATAGAGAGACTAGATCATATTCCCATCAAAATGTCGTGGAATTCATCAAAATCGAGCCATCCGTTCAAAAGTAATAGCGATTTAAAGAATTTGGGAAGAAATGTTAAAATATCGAATATTTCAAATTAAAAAGAAATAAAAAAATCACAAAAATTCTGATAAAACAAGATCAAATTCTCTTCAAAATGGAGTAGGACTCATTGAAATTATTAATTTCGTCGTGATTTTGAAAGTTAAAAAAACACAAAAATTCCTAAAGAAACAAAATCAAATTTTCTTCAAAATAGCGTGGGATTCATTAAAATTGGTTCATCGGTTCAAAAGTTAAAGCTTCTTTAAGAGTTTGGGAAGAAATGTCGAAAAATCGAATATTTTGAATTTCGTTGAAATTTTGAATGATAAAAAATCACAATAATTCTTGATGAAACTAGAGCCAATTCCTTTCGAAATGGCGTAGGATTCATTGAAATAGCCTGATCCGTTCAAAAAATATAGTGATTTAAAGAATTTGAGAAGAAATGTCGAAAAATCGAATATTTTTTTAATTTCGTCGAAATTTTGGAAAATAAAATATCACAAAATATTCCTGGAAAAAAATGTCGAAAATTCGAAAATTTGGTCAAAATGAGATAAAAAAATCAAAAAAAATCTTGATGAAACAAGATCAAATCCCCTTCAAACTGGAGTAGAACTCATTAAAATATATTCATCCGTCCAAGTTACAGCGTCTTAAAAAATTTGGGAAGAAATGTCGAAAAATATTTTGAATTTCGTAAAAATTTTGAAAGATGCAAAATCACAAAATTTCCTGAAAAAACTAAATCAAAATACCTTCAAAATAACGTAGGTAAAGTGATTTCCGTTCATTGTCTAGAATGGTTTCTTTCGTGGTAAACAACTGAATGTAGGAACATTTTGATGAAGAAAACTTGTATAATTTCGCATTGACACAAAACAATAGACGTTTATTATCATTATAATAATTATAATTACGTTCAAAACATGTCTCAAGGGGGCGGCACTGGCATCACCCCACGCATCATAGGCGGCGGTGGTGGCATCGGATTAAACATGGGAGGTCGTGGAGGAGGCGGCACCGGCAACATAGGCGGCGGAGGTGGCACTCCACCCATCATTGGAGGCCTTGGAACAATACTTGGCTGCTTCTTAAGCTCAATTTTAAACGCAAATTGCAGGAAAAACTGTTTGGTATCCCGATTCCAATGTGTCCAGAACTTGTTATCTGTCTTTTCCACCTCGCGACTTGGTACTTTGAACGCTATGGTTTCGTAAGGTTCAGCCGCAAAAAGCAGATACTGCCATTTACGGTCTGGAGGCTCGATTTTTTGCTCGTAAGCTGACATGAAGCGGTGACGTGGCAGTACGTGATCAGAGATTTCTGTAGATAAATACATAGACTTAATATCACAAGACAAGTAACAAAACAAATATTGCTATCCCAAACATCCCTCATATAAACATTTTTTTTTTTCAGCTATGTTGTCATGTGCCCTGAATGTTCTGAGGCTTTATGAAAAAATACCCGAAAAAATATATCAATCCAGCTGCTAATTATCTAAATCACCAATTCCAACCATAATTCCATTTATTTTCAGTTTTTCATCATAAATTACTTCCCCTGTCATCAAAAAAACATTTTAGAAGGTGAAAATTTGCATTGAGGTTTACATTTTGTGTTAAAACTTGGCAACATCTGGCCGCAAAGTTAAGCCGCTATTGTTTACAAACACCGTTTTGTGAGGTTAGGAAGTTAGTAGTGAGTTCATTTCTCAATTTCTCAGAAGAAAACCTAGCTCATTGAATTATTTTCTATTCTAAATTGCGCTATTTATTGTTTTATTGATAAAACAATGACTGTAGTGTGTGGCGAGAAAGTACAATCAGGCGGACATTTTGTCATTTCATCGTCACCGGTAAGTAAACAAAAACAAAGCTGGCCTCTTTTATCATTTTGTTTGGACCAAAACATTCAATGATAAAGGTATACGCGTTATGTGTCTTGTTATTGAAAGTCTATGGAAAAATATATACATCTTCCAAATCAAGAAATCAAAAACTTACCAGGATAATCGATCTGAAACAACAAACTCTGCTGACCAAACTCTGGATCTCTTTGCTTGGTAACCCTATATCCAGGGCGACCAATCTTGACAAACTTCTTCGGCTCTACCCTAGGCTTCTCAGGTTGAAGAAGAGAAGGGGCATCTTTGGCCTCCTTGGCAGCTCGTCTAGCTAAATTGGCTTGATGCTTCTTGCCTTGAGTGTGAGCGAGATAGCTTCCTTCGTTGTTGTGCAACGTAAGACAAAGTTTGCATTCGTAAGAACCCAAGTGGTTTTTCATAAAATAAGGATCTTTTTGCAGATCGATGGTTTCGAGGGCGAGTTGGCGGAGACGTTCTCTTCGGTCACGGTTGGATTCTGACCAGGAGGCGACGCCACCTCCGCCGGTTTTGCCACCGGCACGGTTTTGAAAGTCCATCTTGAGGGCTAAATTGAAAATGTACGATGAATGACTATGCGGTAGTTGGCGAACAGTTACACGAACAGTGCTGAGTGTTAATGAATTAATCAAGTTTAATCCGAGTAATTTTTCTTTCACGTATCTATTAAAATAAAGTGGTGGGGGTGATTCAAAGTTTTTTTTTTTAATAAACAACCGTAACTCCTAAACGACTGTACGAAAAAATAATGATATAATTGAATTTGATGTTTTAGAGAATTTTGCAATTTTTTGTTACATTGTTTCTATTCAAAAACGCGTTCTAGCGGCATCAATAAGAACTAGACATATCACAGGTAAGATGGGTTTAATGAAGCAATAAATGCTCTCTTCAACAAAAAAATTTCGAATTAAACTTATCTTCACAAAGATAATTTTGTTGATACATTAACTTGGAGGACTCCAGTGAAAAATCACTTTTAAAGTTTAAGATGGCTTTTGGGCCCCCTGCAGGCCATCTTGAAAATCTGGAAATATTTTATACAGTCACTTTGATCAAAACATTTTCTACCCCAAGTCTCCACGACAATACTTTTCGAATTACAGCACTATGCATTCTTATCTGACCACCCTGTACACATACAGGGTTATTCAAAATTAAGCCAGGGGATTCTTCTCTAGTTTGAAAACCCGTCAGCCGATTTTGCTTTGACGTAGAAATGACAGTTTTTTTAGATTTATTGAGCAATTCTAACGTTTTAAAACCAGTATGTTTCATCCTTAGAGGTGAAAAACAGTTGGAACACATTCAAAGACTTCTTAACATAAACGTACATAAAATATAATAAATAACACAAAAGAGTATATACAATAAATTGAAAACTAGTCTTCGAACACTAGATGTTAGAAATTAATAAAGATGTGGTCTCGGTTGTGGTACACAAAGATTTTGGACATCCAGATTAAGATTGACATTGGGCTGTCTTCTTTATGTAGCCATCTCCAAAAATGGCCTTTTGTTCAGGATAGATTCACGATCCAGAATTGAGACTGTCGGAATGGTGTCTGGTCAGTCCTGTTTAGGAGATCTTTTCCCCTTGGATTGCTGAACCACAGTTTTTTGCTTGAATGGGTGAGACGAGTGATGGTTCAAAATTCTGTTTGAGCTGGAGGGTTTCTTGAAAAGGTCAACTGGTCTCTCTCTTACCAATTGTGGATCACAAAATGGAACGCGGTTGTTGTTCTCCATCTCTGAAGTGATCTGAGATGCTGGTTCACACTGTTCAGTTTTATCAGCACGTGATCAACTCGTTCAAGTGGGAGAACTGTGCGAGAAAAAAAACGTCGCAAGACTTTCCACAACCATCACTAAACTGACCAAAATTGGACTGATTGGGGATCCATGAGAGTTCCTAAACGTTTATCGTAGTGCTCATTATTGAAGCTGAAGTGACTTCTTCTAAATAATTAATATAGTCCACTTTTTCCAGAACTGATTCCTTGTCCAAGTTGGTATAGTCCGATATCAGACTCCATTTGATAATGATCATTCGTACAAGTTTATGAGGAGTGTTCACGAAAAGAGACTTCACATCAAAAGAACTTTTTTTTAAAAATGTTGCTTCCAATGATACCGGCCCTGGTTTTATCAAATCCACATACCACACACTGATGCAGTTACCATACAAACCCTGATGATGTCAAAATACGCTGAGACGTTTTCAAACTACGAATAAAAAAATCAATTTTCCAAAGCTTCAACGCTCCGTAACGAAGCATTGATAATAACTTTTCACATTATTTTCTGGTGAAAAATATATACCTTCACTTTTGAATAACCCTGTATACCCAAAAAATTTATAGAAACTTGAATTTTTTGCAAAAGTTGCGATACACTCACACACGGTATATCAGCGCGCATGTATTTTCTGTCCTTGTCGCACATTGTGGCGTGACACGTGTTGCAGATGATATATACAGGGTGGATTTAAAGTTTGGGTTTTCCTTGTAACATGAGACAGGACTAAGTAAAAATAGCAAATTTCTCAAATATTTTTTTTCTTCAGGCTCTACATTCAAATGATGATTTTGCATTACCATTATTATTTTTTACCACACTTTATCTTTGAATTTCAGCTTCTTTTTCGTATTAAATACAGTTTCCGCACAGGGACTTTATTTAGCCATATCTCCTTTATTTTCGAGTTTTCGAGAAAATTTTATTGGAGAAATTTTCTTCTTTTATCAAGTGCTGTCTCGTTGGTGGTTTCCAAAATCAACTTTTTGGGTTTCACTCACTGCCAGCGAAAACAATAAGAGATTTCAAAAAGTAATTCCTTATAACAATTTTATTTTGAATAACGGTGCATTTTCACTATTTTCATGAAGCCCAGAGTCCCAGCCCATGTGTGTATGCACCGGCGCTCCAGTCCCCTGCATTTGTCGGGAGTATTCGGGAAATCGCCCGATGTAAGGACATCACTGTGCGCCATTTGAATACACACTAGGGACGAGTGACGAGACGCGTTTTCACTTTTTCAGCTGTGTGTCAAACCTAGTACAATAATTGTGCTGCTTGTACCTACTGCATGATATCTTTGTTCAAAAGCGTGGTTCAAAACAGACACATCTAGTATACCTATTATTTGTCATTTTCCAGTAAAATTATCGCCTGTCTAAATCAGTTGTCACTATTGTCATTGTCAGTCTGATGCGGTCTGCAGTCTGCGTGTATTCATTCAAGATAAACACTGTTGCCAAAAGTAGGGATTTCTCCTTACGAGTAGGGATAATCATGCCATGTATGGACGTGGTTGAGAATTTTTCAAAACCTATAAAACTTGGGGAAAATTAACACTTCACGGTATTTTGGAAAGTTCACGCCGTGGTGATACCACGCGTATTTATTATCATATCTCTACTTTTACCGAGGTGGACTTTTTTTGGTAGCCTACTTGAGATGTTTTCTTACGGAACAATATTTAACTATTGTTTTTGCTAAAGGGATGAATACATCGTTTTTTTGATTTGGTTTATTTGGATGTCATTTTGATCGAGTCACGAACCTCAAGTGAATAACCATTATTGGTATGGTTTCCTTTTGGTAGCGCACACCCATACCTACACTTCACGAGCCGCCACTGGTTTCTCTATGTACAGGGTGTGCCATTTTGTGTACTTTTGCGGGGTATCTCCGTTATATTTATAGATAGAAAGTTGCGGTTTTCGCGACAGTTTGCTACTTTTTCGTTAATCTTAAGATGGCGTTAACAAAATTTTCTTAACCCTTTTGGTTTTTAATATACAGGGATAAATGAAGCATTTTTAGGTACCCCTCGTATCTAAACTATCAGATAATTTATGGAAAATGTTTCGTTTCTTATAAAACTTTTTTCGTAGAACTCAATTCTGCCTTCTGAATCATTATACAGAGTCAGGTCAAAAAGTTATTGGACCCTACTTCATTTTTTCAAATGTAACACCCTGTATATTTATAGACTAGAGAACTTGTCTTTTTTTACCTTTTGAAAAATAAATAACAGTATGCACTTTTTCTCATAAACTCCCAAATAGTTGACAATTTCTGAAATTAAATGTAACTACTATGCATCAATATAGAATCACCTTTCTATAGTCTGTTCATGGCTTTCTTGCGGTTACGTCATACTTTTCCGTCTCTCTCTTACACATTGAAAAAAAAATCACGTATGTCTGGACGAGGGTCTTTCGGATCAATTTGACAAATGTCACATGTGGAGCGATGAATCTACGACATACTACCAAACGTCAAATACTGTGACGTGACCGCAGAAAAGCCTTGAACAAGCTGTACCTCCATGCTATTATGTAACTATTTAATAGTTGCTATGACAACAAACAAAAATAAATATCATATATTTATCTCATTCGGTGCGAACAGGTAGTCTGTGGCGCTTCAGCGCTTTTTGCTTCATTTCCCCTGAAAGTCGTCGAGTTTTGGGAGAAAAACCAATTAAACCAGTCCAGTACCACCTGTACAGTAGGTAATTACAATAATGCACAAGGGAAATCAATTCAATTTCCTATTTTGTTGAAACTTATAACTTGTTTGGATAAGTAGATACTTTCATTAAGAATTCTTTGTCTCTCATCATCCGAGGAAGCGTGTATAGAAACAATCTCATCTCAAAATGGTAGGAATATCGTTTTCATCTGCCGAATCGCACATGCTATGAACCACAAATTTGAACCGATTTCCGCTTCATGGCAGTCGCAGCCTTAGAACTAGCACCACTAGAACTAGCGTACACCCTAGATTCCGGGCAAATTGTTTGTCACTAGTCACTATAATAAATAACATGTTAATATTTACATCTCGTCCGTTGAATTCGTTCAACGTTGCCTTGTTGCAAATAGAAAGCACTCAGAATTTTCACTTTTGATCAAAAGGGATTAACCAGTTAATTAACGAGGATATGTTTTAATGTTTTATTTGTTTCAATATCGTTGGTGTTATAGGACAGTTATAATTTACTGATTATTGATAAGTTTTGTTCACATAAATCAGCTGTTCGGCCTTCAAAAATATTGAATTTTGAACAAGCCGACAACAGTGTTCCAAGGGAGCTACAGGCTATGATTGGTTAAAATTGGTTTGATCTCAAATAGGCATTTGTGTCGTGTTGCCAGATGTATTTTGTTGCATCGTGTCTACATAAGTAACTAAGGTTCATGGAAAAATATAGGTCTCATTGAACATTTTTTATTATCACTAGTGATAAAAAACTGTACATATTATATAATTGGTAACTACCGGAGATGCACTCATAGAGTATAGAGTATTTTTAATTAGAATAAAAATACCTTGAATACAAGGTAGCTACTTATTAAATTTGCAGTTTGGCAAACTCGCAAGAATTTCTCTCTCCCCTCAATGCTTGCCTCAATGTATAAACATGTGACATACAAAGAGACGTCGGGCTATATCTAGTTGTTCGAAAATCATTGGTCGCAGCGATAAAGTGAACAAAATATATGCTTTACCGCTAGAATAAAGCGCTGCAGCACAGCGGACACATTTAAGTCGTTCAGTGAGACCACTTGAATGAAGCGCTGTTACCTGTTTTTCGAGCTGTTTTTTTTTTAATAATGTTTTCTTTTGTTTGTTGCTGTTGTTAGTTGTTACAAAGCTTCATCAGTATTTTTATACAAAAAGATTAGTTGTTTATTATTATTCATAGCCTACTATTAAATTATGCATTTCATTTCAGAAAATTGTCATTTATTTGGTAGTTCATGAGAAAAAGTGCATAGTGTCATATTGTGAAAAGGAAAAAAAGAAATATTCTATAGCCTATAAATACAGGGTGTAACAGAGTTACAAAGTGAAACTGTAGATTCGTTATCAAAAAAGAAAAAGATTTTTCCTCAACGAAAATTTTCCGCGGGCTTTCGTTTTCGATATACAGGGTTGAAAGTTATGAAAAAAAAAAGATTTTTCTTTAATTACTTCTAAACCACTTCGAATATTTTTATCAGATTTGGTACAGTGTCAAAACTCAGGATTATTTTATTAAAAAATCGATTAAAAAAATTAACCAGTGGCGTAGTTATAATACACCCTGTATATCGAAATCGAAAGTCCGCGGGAAATTTTTTCTAAGGAAAAATATTTTTCTTTTTTGATAAAGAATCTACAGTCTCACGTTGTAACACTTACTCTGTTACACCCTGTTTACAGCGAGACATTGGAAAAAATAAAGTAGGGTTAGATAATCTTCTGACCTGACCCTGTATATTAATTCCGTAGGCAGAATTGAGTTCTACGGGAAAAGATATATATAAGAAACAGCTTTCACATTTTCCATATCAAGTTGTCTGATAGTTTAGATACCAGAGGGGTACCTCAAATGCAACATTTTTAATTTAGCCCTGTATCTTAGAAACTAAAAGGGCATTGTTAACGGCATCTTCAGTTGCGCGAAAAAGTAGCACAATGTAGCGAAAACCGCAATTTTCTATCTATAAAAATAACGAAGATACCCCGCAAAAGAACCGAAAATAAGACACCCAATAAACAAACCAACAAAAGTATAGAAACCGCATAAAATTTGAGGAAACTTTGATCCTGCAACAGTTATCAAAAAAGTTATGGTGCATTTAAAAACTTTAGTCCAGTTTTCAGTTTTTTTAGCGCCCTTCTTTCACGTTTAATAAATGATCACTTTCCAAAACTTTTTTTTGTGTAATTTTTGAAAAAAATGACTGGCACCATTCAAAAGAGGGGCACAGACTACTTCATAAAAATTCACAATATATGAACATAGGATAGTCTAATGATAAAATCTTGAACTTGACAAAAATGACCAGTTTTTCATGATTTCTTCAAAAATTGGTTCAAGATTCTGTAACTAAACTGTCCTTTGTTCAATTATTGTAAAATTTACAGGAAGTACATGATTTGTGTTCCTCTTTCGAATGGTGCTAGCCATTTTTTTCAAAAATTACAATTAAAAAAAAATCGCCAGGGCACATAAATTGACAACTGATGCAGGATCAAAGTTTCCTTAAATTTTAGGCGGTTTCTCTACTTTTGTCAGTTAGT
Source organism: Orchestes rusci (assembly GCA_958502075.1). NCBI lineage: Eukaryota > Metazoa > Arthropoda > Insecta > Coleoptera > Curculionidae > Orchestes > Orchestes rusci. The sequence continues at coordinate 17,390,890 of OY293314.1, forward strand.
GAAGATTGAAATAAATCAAGTTGAAGATAGGTTGAGAAAACATTTATACATAATATTAATTATTTACAAAAAAATTGCGCCTTCAAAAATTAATTGTTTAGACAAGACGAGTCACGAGTAATCAATTTTTATCTTTCTCCGCAAGTCTTTTTTAATTTTAATAAGAGGCGGTTTTCTCGTTGCAATGAAGCCACCTTATTTTCCAATTCTTTGATTTTAGCAGCATATTTTTGTATTATCCTGAAATCGTAACCAAAATAGGACGCCAAAAATACTGGATAATGAAATCTACACTTCAGCAGAGTCTATATGTATATTCTCATCGTATTCTTCAATCTCTGGTTCATTAGCTGGTTGATATGATGGTATTTCAATGACTTCTTGCTTAATCCTTATTTCTGTCAATCTCTCAGATCTTTCATTTCTATCAAGAGCCCTTGTTGGTGGTAGTTTCAAGCTTGGTACTGCTTCTCCCTTTAAAATTCTGGTATTTGCTGTTCTATAATTGAGCAACCTTTGTCTTAAAGGGATTTCATAACATTCAGGTGTAAAATGAACTGAGCAAACGAATGCTGAAAAAATGTTATTATTATTTTACGTCTACAAGAACCATAATCAATTCAATCAAGGCATCATCTATAAATAATTTAAACCAAAATTTTTTTCCTACCATTTTTCACGTTGATTTTGTCCCTTCTCTGACATGCAATAATCCATTGTTCGATCATATCATTTTGTTTTGGAAACCGAAAGTACCGAACTGCGGTTCCTTTCGTCTTTCTGCTATAGTTTCTACAGTTTCCAATCGCACAATTCACCATTTTAGGTATGTATCACCCAAGGTATCACCAATACTTATCGCACGTGTCCAATTGTTTATTTGTTTAAATTAAAACAAAATAATGGATCTTGAGACACAATAAAAACAATAATCGGACCTGCTACTACTGCAACACAAGTGGCGTCACAGCGGAATAGAAATGCCTGTTTACATTGAATTTGATTTCGAAGTGGAGCTGTCTAGTTTCCGCTTGACATTCTTGACAACCCGGAATCATATGGTACCATGCACAATGAATTTGGCGTAAGCGTGACTTAGAACTCAAACTCCATGTAGATGGTAGCAAATGATTCGCGTTTGTCAAGCGGAAATTTGACAGGTCTACATCAAAGTGAAATTCTTACAAAAAAATTTCGTTTGCGCCGCTGACAAGCGAGTTCAAGTGACAAATACCTGAAATACCGTGTTTAGTACCGTGAAGTGAAATTACTAGCCTAGTTTACACCGAAAGCTCGTTTAGTTCGGTCCGATAGGACCAAATGGGTGGGGATAGTACGGTAGGACCAATGCTTGCTTCTCGTCCGTTTACACCGCCTTGCAACGCGTGGACTAAATGAGTACGCGCGCAATTCGTCAAACGTCAAAATTATTTTTCAACACAATTCGTAATCAAAAAAAAACATAAGTGAGTACGCTCAGATTGCCTTGAGAAACTCAGAATCAACACAATTCACAATAATAACAATCAACATAACCTCATAATTTTGATCCAGATCGAGCCAAATTTAGTTCGGTACACCTGCTGGCAAGTACCGAACCAAGAGCGGACCACCTTAGTTCGAAACTGTTTACACCATTCGAACCAAATATTTGGTTCTGATATAGTTCGAATTTAGTACTTGGTCCGCGGACCAAGTTGTCGGTGTAAACTAGGCTACTGAATCAATCTTCTTCTTCTTATAGTGTTTTGTGTGTGTCCTGCTATATTATTATCGTGCATATATCAAATTATATGAGAGATTGAATCTGGGAGGCCGACTAACCAAAACAAAATAAACATGATAGAAAACTCACCCTTGAATTAAACTTTCCGAACAAGACTGCAAATATGAATTAAAAATGTATATCTGGCTACAGATTGTACTATCTTGATATCAAATCTGAAATCACATTAAAATTGGCCAAAATCGCCGGAGAAATTGAAAAAAAGTTTATCAACCTCACTACACAACGTAAACAAAATTTTTCCTTTCCGATTTTTTTTTTCTTTTTCGCTACCGAATACATGACATTATTGACAAATGACAAGTGGTGTTGTGTTAGCGAGGAGAGGATGTAGCAACAATGGTTATAATTATGGGCTGATGAGTCTGTTCATAAAAGCAACGTTGTCAGCATGTTCAGTCATGGAAAAATGTATAGAAAGGGCCTCAAATTTGATCGTCATTTATCCAAGAACTTATAGTACATTTAGAAGTTCTAATCTATGTGTCAAAAAATTATCTAGTGCCTTTTTGTCACGTCTAAAAAAAGGTGGCGAAACAATTATTATTATTTTCCACTTTTGGGAAAACACAAATACTTAAGCGCTTCAGTGAAGAGCTATGGTCGGTAAGAAGATCTTTATAACTAAATAATAAATAATCAGATCTAAATCTGATGGAAGATGTGTGTGGACGATTGGTAAAGGTTATTCACTAAAGAAACTGGAGGCATCAGCTCAGAATCAGGCATGCCATTCTGGATGCGTGGAATAAGCTCGCCAATGATGTTCAATATTGTCGAATTTTATCAAATTCCATGCATGGTTCGACAACTCACAGAAGTTTTGGCTAGAAATGGTTCTGCTATCGGATATCAATTGAAATAATTTTTCTTTGCGAACTAAGTAAATAAATATAAAGTTGATATTGGCCATATGGCAAATATACCTTCAAAGAATGATTCCCGACACTCCTATTAATGAAGGGATTCTCGAGATATTTTTCCCAAATAACTTCCAAATGGTGCAGCGAAGCTCAAAAATAATGTAAAGAACACAATACTTTGATTTGACAGAAAAGAGTCGCCTACTGACATTTTCTTGTGAAGCTAAGGGCAATCAGATTTTAGATTCAGCGCCGACGTTTTGCTCCTCTCCAAGTATCACCAATTCACCCTCTATCCTCTATCAGTCAAAAAAATGTCAAGTCGTTTTTTATTTTAATTTAAATCCGAGTCTATTGTATGCGTAAAACGAAATTGTTCAACCATTTTAAAAACCAATTTGTTGCTGATCACTTGAAGATAGTGATGGCAACGAGACCAGCGTGACGTACGAGACTTTTGAAGAGTCTTGTCTTGTCTCGTTGAGTCTTGCAAATGTATCAAAGTCTCGTCATGTTCAGCTTGTCAAAACTATATAAGCTTCTCGCTCTCTGTTGGATTACGTGAGCGCACTGCTTCCGTTTTTGACAATTTCCGTTTTGCTTACGTTGATTTTGGCATAATCATCTAGCAATCAGCATACAAAAAAAAAGTTGATTACCATCAAGCTGAAAGTTCGTGTAAAGCTCATCCGTAACGATTGAAACAACTTCTCTACGTAAAAAAACTTTGTCCGTGGAAGGTTTTTCTTCGGCACATCGGAAAATATTTTGATGTCATGATTTTGGGTTATGATGCGAAAGCTTATAATTCCAGACTGTTTAACTGGGTGTAGACATCCGTCAGTATATTATTGTCTGACAAAAATATTAGCAGGATTCCACTTTGTCCGACACCCTGAAAATGAATGGATCATAAATTTGATGACCCCATTTTATAGAAGTTAAGAAAGTGTCTGTGAAGATATAAAATCCATTTTGTGATACTTTTTTAAAAAGTACAATGAAAACGCAAAAACCATTCCACAAAATTATGTTTTTATGAATATCTCCGGAAGTTTCGAAATCAAACGGCCCCAAATCCAATAACCAAAAAGCGCAGCTTTACTGGTTTTTGGTTCATTTGTAACAGCCTTTATTAAGTTAGCATCAATAATTATTAATCCAGTATTTCAAAGATACAGACATGAAATAAGTAAAAACAAATTTGAGTATTTCTTGTTGTAGCCTCTTATTGCAAATGAGGTATGCACCAAATATTGACTATTGACTTTTTTTTTTCATAAAAAGATTACAAAGCTACATTGATTTTGTTGTGGCAGAAACACGCAAATAGCTTTTCGATTTTCTTTTTGCATGGAAATCGTTTATTTTAGTCATTTAGATATTATCATTGGGTTTTATTTCACAGATTATAAATAGATAGTGGGTTGGAGGACAATAAATCAAACTCCTTATTTGACCTTATCTTATGAAAGTTTTACGTATAACACTAAAACTAATATGAAAAGTTTCCATTCATTTTCATGTTGGTGCAATCGGCCATTAGTCTTTTTACACGGATGACGACAGAGTATAGTTCTCACAATGACATGATCATGTAGCAACATCTCAGTGTTCTCCCCACCATTTCGATATTTGACAACTGACAACTTAGTGACAGTGACTGTGACAGTTCGTCCCAACGTCAACGGAAAAGGGCTAGGAGTAGGAGCATTAATTTTCGTGACCCACAATTTACCCATATTCTCCCTTTAAAAAAATAAAAAATAAAAAATCCTCTAAAATGACGACCACTCTATCCAAGGAAGATATTGAAGCAGTATTTCATAGATTAAGAGCTATCCCATCCAATAAAGTAAGTACAATAAGTTTTTGTTGATATGACGTGTCTTGTTTATGGGGGGCAATTAGTGGGGCTTTCTTGAAATTCACACCAAATTAACAAAGTCTGTTGTTCTTTCCAGATGTGTTTTGATTGTAATGCCAACAACCCTACTTGGTCCAGTGTCACTTATGGGGTGTTTCTATGTCTGGATTGTTCAGCTGTCCATAGAAGTTTAGGTGTTCATTTGACTTTTGTCCGATCCACACAATTGGACACTAACTGGACAATCCAACAAATAAGGCAAATGCAATTGGGAGGAAATGCCGCTGCTGTAAGTTATTATTTTACTATATATTCCGATATATGTTATCGTGTTTCTAGTTTATCGTTCTTTTGATTGGTTTGGTAGAATTTTTCTGTGACACGTTTCATTGATTAGAGGTAACTGCACATATAACTACAGGTTATTGAACAATAATTTTACTATTTTCCAAGTTTCAGTGAAATGGAACTTCCATTTAATAGCGATAATGATTATTCTTATTTAAAATATGTTGAACAATTTACTCCTTTTCATTGGTTTTTTGGAGTCTCATATTATTTTTTTAAGTTTCTTCGTTTTCAAGAAGGGTGTTGAAGGTTGAAGGTGAAGACCTGATGACGGATTTTCGCCTGGATTTTCGTGAATAGTTTCGAAACCTGTGAAAATAATTGGGTAAAATTTTCTACAGCCACCAACTTTTTTACGCTCTACCTAATGAACGGAAACTTAGTATTGAATCACCTTCATGGCCAGATAATACAGGGACGGGCTTGGGAAAAATGTGCATAGACAAAATGAGATACTTTCAAATAAATTCCGATCTAAGCAAATGTAATATTTGTATATCCCCAAGTAGATATCCAAATAAGCGAGGTGAGCGGCTGTATCTCAGAAACCACACATTGTAGAGACTTGCGGTGAAAAATTATAGGTCTAAAGTTGCCAAAAGAAAACACTGGAAATAATTTTCCAGTTCATACCTCCACCGCTAGAGGGCTTAATATCTATGATCGGGTAAAAAAATTGATCTTACTCAAAAATGTTTCATTATAAGTTTCTAAGAGAATACCACCACTGTAACCATCGTCAAATTCTGCACCTTTTTGGTCTACCATTTTTGATTGTAGGGCATCAAATACGTGGGAGAAGGGTGAATTTTGACTTATTGAAATTTGAAATGCCTATAACTTTAGTTAGACTCAACATGTTTGAACGAATGAGGACTTGTTTGAGAGAGGAGGCCTTGTTTATTAAGAGCAAAATATAGTCATAGGAGATTGGTTCACGCTGCTCCCTGTAGGGGGCGCCAATGCAAAAGTTTATAATTTTTCTATGTTTTTATTCACAATACAATTATTTCAACGGAAACAGAAAGTAGATAAAAATTACAAGAAGAAACCTTTTCACCGCATCTTGATAACTTGACTCGTTCAAAAGTTATTGCCAGAAGAGATAGTAAGACACGCATAATAATAATAATATGCAAACGAAATCAATACTTAATTAAACTGTTTTTAACAAAGATTTGACGTTTCTGTCCAAGTTTGTTTTTGGTTTCCATGGACCACCCAAGTGAAATAGTAATTACGTAGCAAGGCCGGGAAATGACTTATTAAAGTACGAGAGAGTCGAGATGTTTATTATTAACGGAATCTCTAGTCGAGTAGTTTAATGACACTTTTTTTAGTGCTGTGTATCTTACAATGTCTTATTTCAGACTGTGACAATTTTTCTCTATCGGTTCAAAAAAGATAGTGCTTTTTTGTCAAACCACACATTGGGAGGGCGGTGGTAGAAGTCCTTCTCACATTCTTACCATGAGATGGCGCCAGCCAAACCATGTCACAACTTAGGTAATAGAGATGGGTACTTATTTTATCAACATTTTATGTCAAGTTATCAATTATTACCATGAGATGGCTACAGCGAGACCATACTACGATTTCCAAATTTAGTAAAAATTATATATTCTTCCAATCAATTTTATCGGGTCTGATGATGAAATTTGTCATTTACCGGACTGTTTTGAGTCCGGTAAATGATACATTACAGTACAGTAAGAAATAAAATTATAAAAACATACGTGTTCATGAGAAAAAGATATTGCCCTTTATTCACCCCTCCCTCCTGAACGCCGGAAGTTATCGAGTTGCGGTTTTCAGGTTTTTTCATATAAATTTGATCTACCTACTCTCTGTTTCTGTTTGAATAATTTTATCATTCTATTCGATATTTCAAAATAAAATTGAAAAAAAGATTTTTGAATTGGCGTCCCCTAGAGGGAGCAGCGTGAACCAGTCGCTCATAGCCATATTTGCTCTTAATAAACAAGGCCTCCTCTCTCAAACGAGACCTTATTCGTTCAAATATGTTGAGTCTAACTAAAGTTATAGACATTTCAATAAGTCAGACTTCACCCTTCCCCTAGTCTTCATCTGATGTCCCACAATAAAAAAATGATAAACCAAAAAAATTCAGTGGTGATATTCTTTTAGCATCTTATAATGGACAATTTGCATACATTTTCAAATGACTTTAAATTTTATATACGTATTCTAGACATTATTTGAAAGTCACCAGCGAAAAATTTTTTCCAAAATACCCAAAAATATACTAAATAAATAAAAAAGAAGACGCGAATTTCACTGCATGATCGCAAAAGGGGTGGGGCCATATTACCCTCCCGAGAGAGAGAGAGTCATCTCAGTCAATACGTCAGACGGAGATAGATAGTGTATTCTGTGACGTATTGGATGTTGATTGGCGCTCTTTAATCGGTGATTACTACATTATTAGAAGTCGTTGGTTGATTTTTTAAACATCAATGGCATCAGAACTTACTAATAATTATATTTTTCATATTTCCAAAAAATGTGCAAATTGTCCAATAAGCATTAAAGTCAATATTTCTACCCGACCCTAGCTATTACGCCCCCTAGCAGTAGAGGTATGAACTCGAAAATTATTTCCAGTGTTTTCTTTCGACCACTCAAGTCATATAGTTTTTTACCGCAGGGTGGTTTCTGAGATACAGCCGCTTACCTCGCTTATTTGGCCACCCTGTACGTTATCAAGTTCTCAATCGTATCAATTTGAATTTAGCAAATGATTATTCAGTTTAGTATGCTACAATACATATTGCATTAATTGCTACTTATTCCGTAAAAATGTTGAGTCAGAATAAATAAATCGGCTACTTAATCACAACTTAACTGGTTTAGAATGAAGTATAGCATCTGATTACATTGAAAATTTCCTACCAGTCAATTCTAACCAATCATAGGCTTGCATTTTGTTATGTTGCTATGGCAACGACCTAATTTTATCGGAAATTTCCCTGCTCATAATCACGTGACTGAAAGATTAATAAGTGGAAATTTCCCTGGCTTTGCGCATCTGGATGTAGCTCCCATATGATTACAGTGTTGCCGTCCCCACTCTCCCTAACAATCCCAACCCAACCCAACTTTCACAGACAGAGATAAGGCAAACGGCAACACTGTGGTTGGTGCATGGGAGCTACATCCAGCCGCGAGTGCTTGACAGCTGTTAAAGACAATGACAAATATTTTTGATAAATGATTTATTTTCAACTTCCAATACAAAGTTGCAATGTTATCAATTATGGACAAGGTTGGTTATAACGTCCAAATGTTTTATAAAATCCTGATTCCCTTCTTTCTTCCCCAATGGCGATTAGAGTAAGGAGCCGTTGGTTTCTTCCACTAAATGCGAGGTGAGTCCAGCCGCTACTATTAAATCTTCTCAAATAGTCTTGGCATGAAATTTTCTTGCCGAATCTCCCTAGAGCTCGAATTAATAATCCGGAAATTTGTTCTCGTTGCGAATTTTTCAAGAAAATTCGCAACTCGACAAAATTTCCGGAAATAATTCGAGCTCCGGGGAGATTATAAGTGAAAATTTCCTACCAGTCAATTCTAACCAATCATAGGCTTGCATTTTAAAATGTTGCTATGGCAACGACCTAATTTTATCGGAAATCACCCTGCTCATAATCACGTGACTGAAAGATTAATAAGTGGAAATCTCCCTGGCTTTGCATCTGGATGTAGCTCCCATATGATTACAGTGTTGCCGTCCCGACTCTCCCTTACAATCCCAACCCTACAGCTACATCCAGCCGCTACTATTAGTAGCGGCTGGATGTAGCTCGCATGCACCAACCACAGTTGGGTTGGGTTGGGATTGTAAGGGAGAGTCGGGACGGCAACACTGTAATCATATGGGAGCTACATCCAGATGCAAAGCCAGGGAGATTTCCACTTATTAATCTTTCATTCACGTGATTATGGGTAGGGTGATTTCCGATAAAATTAGGTCGTTGCCAAAGCAACATGTTAAAATGCAAGCCTATGATTGGTTAGAATTGACTGGTAGGAAATTTTCTTGCAGAATCCCCCGCGAGCTCGAATTAAAAATCCGGAAATTTGTTCTCGTTGCGAATTTTCTTTCGCAACTCGACAAAATTTCCGGAAATAATTCGAGCTCTTGGGAGATTATAAGCAGAGAGAAAATAATAAATAGAGAGTGCCATCTCGCATAGCCGCCGATGATAGCGAGACGACCGATATTGCTATCTTTGTTGCACACCGACGGGCCAATGAATTTGTGGCTTCATTCAAAATCTGGCGGGTTTTCTAATTGATAAGTATGGAGGCATAGAAAGGACATTTATTAACTTTTTATCTGCCAGGACCGATTCACAATTATTAATTCTGAGTTATGTAACACAGAAATAAATGAGGGGAACTAATTTTGTGTTAGATGACACAAAATTAAATAGGAGGGGATTTATTTCGCGTTAGATCACTCGGAAATTAATAGGTGGGTGTTAATTCCGTGTTAAATAACTCGGAAATAATTGTGAATGAGTCCTGGCAAATAAAAAGTTAATAAAAAATATCCTTTCAACGCCTTCGTAGCATAGGTTGGTTTAAAGCAATAAAATAACATTCAGTATATGAGAAATAAGTCTTATTTTACATATTAAACACAAACAGAATATAATTTTAACAAAAAAAACTTAGCTGATAGTGGGTAATGTACTTTTCATTACATGAAAAAAAAAGCGATACCTCAATCTGCCCAGGAGATTGCGACATTTTTCACACTTCAGCATACGTTTACTTATCTATACTTACAAATTATGCTACTTTCTAACCTAAGGAACAAGTCTTCTAATAACGGCCATACGGGATCATCGGCATCCCCAGTCTTGATCATAATTATCGCAGGTACAAGGTAGAAATTCTTGAATCACTTATAGCACAGCCAAAGTTGAAAAGAGCCTCTCTGCTACTTGCCCAGCCCAATTCATCGCAGGCTAGCATATACAGGTGGAACTTAACCTTTCGTCAATGAGGAGGGTATCGTCTACAACGAACAGACGTAACATCATGAATGGAGCTTATATTTGGTAAAAAAAAACTAAACAAAAACCGTTTTGTAACACTGTTGCCATGGATAGTTTCCATTACAAAATGGCTTTTTCCTATCAATAGCAATTTTGCCTATATAGTATGTTTGCGGATGCGGTTAACAAGAGGACAAACGAACCAAAAAGATACAGAAAGTCCACCTTGATACAAATCTCTGCTTGTCGAAAATATAGGAATTACGATGAGAAAATTGATTCTTTTTATGAAGGGTGTGTCAAAAATGTGAGGACATAAAATCCATCAAAAGTCAAAAGCAAACAGTCATATACATGTATAATAAAAGTTGTAACATGAATGTGTGAAAGAATGCAGACTTTCAAAAATGTTTGATTTTTGATTTTCATAGTAAGTTCGAAGTAATAAGAGTTAGGACTGAATTTGGAGCAATTTTGTGTTTTTGCATTTTTGACAACAAGCCGTGTAAATCATAAGAATCAATTTTATCATCGTCATTCCTATTTCTTTGATAAGCAGACTTTTTATTAAAAATGACTTTAATCCGTATCTTTCAAACTTTCGTCCATTTGCCCTCATCTCATATCCGATGCAGCGGACTTACTGTATACGGTATTGAACAAAATTATAACATTAGACCAACATTTGGTAAAACTTTGACCTTTATCAATTATCAAAGAAGAAATGGTGCAATTAAAAACTCAATCCATTTATCAGTTTACGTGCCCTGATGTTTTCCAAAAAATTGTTTCCTTTTGCCACGTTTAAAAGAAGTGTTCAAACTTTTTTCTGTGTATCTTTCAAAAATTTCACAATACTCAATTGAAAAAAAAAATCAAGCTATAAAATTTTGAACTTTTCACCCATTTTCCTTAATTTCTTCAAAAATTAGTAATGATTTATGTTGCTCTTTCGAATTTTTATACAGAAAAAAGTTTAATGTTCAACCTTTTTATTGAACGTATCAAAAAAGCATTTGAAAAGTTTTCCAAAAAATAATAATTTTTTTGATTTTTCATACAGGATCAAAATTTTATAAAATTTCAGGCTGTTGCTATAATTTTGGCCAATACATTGTTTATTCTTTATAAAGAATACAAAATCACTTGCGCAGATGGAAGAAAGCTATTTAAACTAAAAAAAAAATCACACTTTTTTTCGATGCATCAAAGATACCTTATCAGTTTTACACATTCAGCATACATGGTGTATCGTGATGAAGATTATTTTTGAATGTGTCAAGATTCACAAAAACTAAACCAACCCATCCTAATCCAAAACGTACCTAATCTTACTCTAACTGAAAACTAGCTCAAAAGAACAAACTTTTACTTCTCAAATCCCTTTTTTTTTTTATTTTCAAAATTCATCAAGACAAAAACAGTTTTTGTCTCTGCGCAGGTGAATATTCATATTCCTTATAAGTAACAGAAAGTACTCATTCGGAAACGTATAATATTATGCTAAAAACTTAATTACCCGAAGAACTTACCAAGTTTCATTTTGAACTCTGCACAAATCACAATACTCTTTGGATCAGGCCGAACGAATGGATATGTATATTGCTCGGGATATTGATATTGATACCATGTCCCTAATAGTATTTAAAATTAGTTGAAAAAAGTCTGCATAAGCTGATTATCTGAAACTTACCAGTTACCATGCAGACGATACTAATTCTTCAGAGTAACGTTAACAGTGAAGCTTAACAGCTTAAACAACTCACAACTTACAATAGCGAAAGTACTTATCTGCATAAATAAATGAATTATTGGTAAAATTATGCTAATTTGATTGTTTTTTTCAGTTTGGTAAACAGACACAACGGAATTATCTAATTTTCAATATTTGGTGATTATTTTAAGCTCTAATCTTGACACTATTGACAGTTTTGACACGCATAATTTTGTGGCGGACAGAGAAATGATTTGATTGGCCCGTCGGTGTGCAACAAAGATAGCGATATCGGTCGTCTCGCTACCATCGGCGGCTATAAGAGATGACACTCTCTATTTATTATTTTCTCTCTGATTATAAGTGAACATTTGATAGGATTATTTTGAGAATATGATTTCTCAGAGTGAGAATAGCATCTTATTACATGAAAAAATAGTTACATATATTGAGAATATGAATTCTTGAAGTAAATCGATGGTTTATTTCTTCTAAATTCTATGTATGATCCAGGTTAGTATTTTATCATTTCTTTGAGAGCATTGTTAGGTTCAATAAGTTCATTCTCAGATTACGTTATTGAATAGAAAATCATGCATTTTCTCAAAACAAACATTTTTCGGATGGTTTATCATGCTTATTTTTCTGCTTTTAACATCATCTTGACATTTTTCAATGAAGATATCCATTCTTAAAAGTTAAAGGATGTTGAGATTATAAAAATAAGCATTAAACCATTCGAAAGATGTTAATGTTGAGAATATGCATCAGAAATCAAGAATGTGATAAAGAATTATGATTTAAAACAAACATCCGAGATCCTTGTCATTTGGTTCAGCATCGATTCGGAACGGTATAAGTGTTTTATTCTTTTGCGAAATAATTTTGTAAATAGGGCAATTTTTCCATATTGATGTTATATTTTGAAGACCTTGCTAAACATTTCGATTTTTTTTTCATCGACAATCGTATTTTTTTAGCAAGCATACATTTTTATGAGGAATCCCTTTTTCTCGGAAAATGTTTGGTCCATTTGACCTCTTGTATGTACCCCATCGCTGGAAATACTGAACATATTCGAATAGGTAGGTAACACAACCAATAAAAACAAAAGTTCAAAATACAAATTTATTAAATATTTATGATCAATAACTAAATAATGATATACATAATATGTAGGTATAATATTTGGGTATACAGGGTTTTTCACTTGAAACTCCGCACGTCAATATCTCGGAAACGAATAGGAATATTTGATTTCTATAAAAAGTAGTCAATGTATGAGGTCGAGTAGTTATTTTTCACAGTTAAAAAAATTCGACGCCTACCAAGAGTAAAGCGTCGCGACGCATCGAAAATATTAATCGATTGCAGGGACGTTGAAATTACGCGCATGCAAAAGTACGAGTTATTTATAAACTTTTTTGTTATTCAGTCGAACTCATTTATTCTGCTCAGTTTTGAGATATACAGTGTGTCCAAGATAAGGATGTCCATCATGGGGATCTTGAAAACCGTGAGAGATACAAGGTCGGTTGAATGGAGGCAAAGTTGCGTATTTTGATGCTTAACAAAATGCCGTTTCAAAAGCCAAGAAATTCCGAAATTATCCGAAAAAAACGAAATCCTTCAAAATTGTTTTCATTTTTTTCTGACCACATTTGAAGAGATATTTTGAAATGAATGGAACTTCTTCATTGCCACTTTTTGCCCTTTACAAGATAGCGTTATTAAATTGAAGAACCGACGTTTCGTCTATGAGCAGCCATCATCAACTTTGTTTTTTTAAATACGGTCCTGGATTTTTTAAGACGGATTTTGAGGGCCTCTTATGTTCCTAAACCAACAATGTATCGCAATTATCACCTTCAACACCCTGTATCTTGAAAACGAAGTGTATGTAGATACTTGTTTATATGAAGTTTTATTTCTATTTTGGGGCGTGGAATACTTGGTTAAAATATTGACGTCTAATTTCGGGACACACTTTATATGTATATTTGAAAAACTTATGGAACTTTGAAAAGACGCTATTGAAATTCCTGGTTGCATTTACTTACCCCACCTTACCTTATTTCTATGATGAACCCAATGAAGTCCCCTTTTACCCTTTTTCTCACTCTTATCTTTTATACCAAAGTTGAACATGTGGTTTAATGTTTTGGGAAAAACTACACATATCGTCGTCTGAGAACCAGGTTATTCTATGTCCATTTTTCATAATTGTGCAGTAGAGCATTTTTAAAATTCATCAGCTTTTAGAATGCACATGTTATCATTTTTTTTCTTTTAGTACTGTAATAACTACAAATCACAGTAGCTGCCATAAATATATCAACTTTAAACAACAAAAACTTTTAATGGACATAGTATAAATTCGACTCTCTGTAAGTAGTGAACGGATTGGCGCAGAGTAACGGAATAGTTTGGTCGATAGAGCTTCGGGCATATAGTAATAACAAAATCTCAGTTTTGTAAAAAAGTGGACACAGAATATCTTCGTTTTCAGGCGACGATAAAATTATCTAGCGAGTTATTCTAACAGCCATCACCCCGGGTGAGGCATTGTTCAGATCATTTGCAGTAGACCGATGAATCCCAAAGACATTTTGTCGAAGGCGAGCAATCGGCGGGCATTCACAGAGAATATGTCTGGCTGTCTCCTTCCCCTCCAGGCATAGTCTGCGTTTTTCTTCCATTCTGTGCATAGTGACCGGTGTACAATCAAACCCACCACTAATCAGATTTCCTGTCTGTTGAGTTCCAGAATTTCTCTGGCGCGTTTCTTTTCTGGTTCAATGATGAATTCTTTTGATTGTCGCATGCGTGTCAGATTTCTCCAGTATTGTAAAAAGTGGTAATCCATCCATGTGGATGGATATCTTAGCGGCCACAACATTATATGCGATTTCTGAGGCCGGCTCTGATCCAATGAAGTCCCAGGTCGCCGCTTCGTGTGCCAGTCGGTATGCGACCCCATATCCTTCATGTCCTGAGAATATTTTTATTATCGTAGCAGTCCAAGCCCAAGCATCCATTGGGCGCTAAGTCCAATTGCTTATAGTTCAGCTTGGAATATTGTACTAACTTTCCCAAGCTATGTGATATCTCAACTTTCTCCTGGCTACAATGGGCTGCGCCCGAAGACGTTTTAGACCCGTCCGTGTGCCAGCAGGTGTCAGCTTTGGTTGGGCTGAAGGGGGCCTGTGTCTACTTTTTCCGAAGAGGGATAAGTATGTCATAGTTTTTCGTGCTGATGGTTCTGGTGGGCATGACATCAGAGAAAACACCTAAATTGCTCTAATTCTCTAATCAGTCTGTGGGTTAGCTATGGCAGAATCATGTTGCCTTTCTCGGCTCCTTTTCCAGCACAATTTGTAGGGTAGGCCAGGCTGGCTTGATGCTGTAGAATTGTTAGTTTGGCTCTAGAGGTACTTCAGCTTCCTTCGTCTAGTGAAGGGTATTATGATTGCTTTGACAGGGTTCACAGACATTTTCTCTCTCCTGCACCAATGATTCACAAGGTCAATGATCTCTTCGATTTGCTCATCCCGAACATTGGCAACCGTGGCTAGCAGGTCGTCAATGAGAAGGGACCACAAGAGGTGTAAACGTATATCTCCCGACTGGTTATTCAATTCCTCAACTTCTTGCTTATCGGAATGTCTGAAGTTAGTTTTGTGTAAGGATAATGGTGAATTCCTTGTTCTTAAGAAGCATCATTTGCCCAATATATTCGTGGATCCTGGGTATACACGAGGTCTGGTAACTCGGAGATAGGAGTCCTTCTCGGCAAATTGAAATCAGCGCGTAAATACCTATTTTGCGACCTTTGAACGCGTGCATACATGCTGCACCATACAGGACAGGCATAAGGTGAAATATCAAAGTTTCACAATAATAAATTTCCCAGAGAAAGCATTTCTTGGCTTTGTCTGTTCTGCCAGACCTGCTTTCAGTGATTTCCTTACCCCTCACTGGCATGCCTTATTTGATACCAGTCGTTGGGTAATCCCTGTATATTTTTGATGGCTGCTGTTGGTGTGGTTCTCATTACACCATTCATTCCAGGCAAGCAAGGGATTATGAGTCTAACCATGGTTGCTTATACCCAGTGCACCATAGTCAATTAACCTTATATGTCACGAAGCTGATGGGTTAATTCAACCTCAACAGAAATACTATTTTTAATCTGGTTCAATAGCTAGTTAATGGTATAATATTTGAAACACGTGGCGTAGTTAAATATGATCGATTCTATCACGCTAACAATAGACTGAATTGCAATTTTGTGCTTTCGACGGATCTGTTCCGATAAAATTATTGCAGAAAACATCGTTAAAACTTATGAATGTTTTTAAGTATCCAGTATCTTGCGATAACATTGGTGTAGTGGGAAAGAAACAATAAAGCAATATTGATTTAACATGTGCCAGGCGTTTCTATTTCTGGAAACTATGGATTGTAAATGGTTTGTTTTAATCTCTAGATTATCACTAAGAACTCTGGACATTTGAATTCATGATCTTGGTTATTTGAAAATATGTACAGAATAAAGTTGTTCTTTGTAGACTCAATTTTTCAACCTGCACAACTGCAACACAAACGATGCCCAGAAAAAGTACAATTCCCGTGCTGCGCAGCTCTACAGAGATAAACTGAGCCAAGCCGCTCAAAACTCGCTGAAAACAAATAACGAGGTACTAATTTGTTGTCAGTTAGGCGAGATTTTATGCATGAGTGTGATTTTTAGCTTCACATAACACAAGAAAAAGAGGAAATTGTGGTTAAAGAGCAACCAGACTTTTTTGACCAGCACGAAGAGTTTGCCGCGTGTAATTTGGCTGACAAGGAAAAAGTACTTTTATAACTTGTATGGGTGGTTTTTAAGATTTGTTCCCTTAACAGGTGTTGGTAAATGAAGCGAAGCCTGCGGAGCCTAAGAAGAGCAGTTTGGGGGCTAGAAAGGCACCTGCAAAAAAATCTACTGTACGTTTGACTTTAATCAAATTACAGTTACTTATAGTTTTCTCTAGCTAGGGGCTAAACGTACAGGACTGGGTTTGGGAGCTACCAAAGTGAAAACCGACTTTGCAGCCATAGAGCGTCAAGCTGAACTTCATGCCGAAGAAGTGGAGAAAACACGCATTGAAAGTGAATTAACTGCTAAAAGAAACGTGGAAGATGCTGAAAGGGCTGAAGCCGCCTTACGTCTTGCCTATAAAGAACGCGAAGAGACCTCCAAGAACTTGAACGCGGATAAAGCAGCCCAAATTGAGCGTTTGGGGATGGGAGTCACGAAAGACTCCAGACAGGGAGTGTCGCACTCTGCCTTTGGAGACATGCAAATGATCGAGCAGGAGAAGCCACAAAGCAGTTCCAAAACTTTGGATACTCTGAACAGATTGACATTGAACGAAGGTCCTGATTACTTTGATGATTACATCAATGGAACTGGCCTATATGGTTCGTCGTCTCTAAGTAAGGACAGCTGGGTTGTTGTTGATGATCCTCCGGAAAGACGGCAAGAGAGGAAGCCATCAATTGAGAAGCCACGTCCGAAAATGCCGGAAACTTCCTCCTCTGATGAAGCTAGACGTAAATTCGGCAACGCCAAAGCCATAAGCTCAGCTCAGTACTTTGGAGATGATTGTTTGGACAGTGAAACTCAGGCTAGTTTGAATCGTTTTCAAGGATCCAACAGTATCTCCAGCGCTGAGTTTTTCGGCAGAAATGAAACTCCCCGAGGGGCAAACATGCCCCAGTACGACTTGGAGGATGTCAAAGAAAGCGTAAGGCAAGGAGTTACACGAGTGGCAGGCAGAATAGGTTCCTTGGCCAATGGCTTTGTGTCTTCTATACAAGACCGCTATGGATACTGATGTAGGAAAACAACAATAAACAAAAAATATCTATATTTACACTTATAATTTTTAGCAGTAGTCTATTATTGTAACATACATTAAGGTTTAAACTTGTACAGAGTTTGTAAATAAATGAGTTGCTATTGAATACTGATTGTTACGGGGTGGGTGAAATGCGGTCCAGACTGAGGTTTGTACTGGAATTTGAGGAGGAGTGGCTTTTAAGTTCCTTTTGGCTGTTTTTGAAAAATTCGTCGCTGGTGCGGCGAAACATTTCGAATTTTTCGTTGAGGTGTAGCAGTTCTTGGGTGGAGGTGGTTCGGCATGAAGCAGTTTCTTCTGTAGGGTTGTCTTCATCTACTTCCTAAAACAAGTGAAAAGTATGTGGTAAGGTTCTTTTCTATATTATACAAATAGAAATCTCTATGTTTGTAGTTTTATAACTCAAAAACTGCAGAAAGAAGTTTGATGAAAATCTGCACTGTTATCAGTTTAATCAGGGAATAGTCCCTGGACATGGTTTTATTCGTCAACTCACAACTGATATTGAGAAATTGAGATTAATGTTCAAATTTTAATAAACAATGACATTTGTCTGCATGCGCCATTTTCTTTCATTCATTGACAATGACAGTAATTTTTTCATTTGACGTTGAGGCATATTCTATTGGTACGTACAAAACATAAAGCCGCGTTCACAATAATGTTTTACAATAATAGTTACTAATCGACGTCTGAGGATCGGCAAGCATCAATAAAACATTTTGTTTTATAAAAACTATTGAATCGGAAGTTGTTAAGACAGGCGAGCGGAGTCGCGGGTTGCCAGCTAGTTATTATTAAAAATATTTATATTCATTGCGATGAAGCAAATATGACACCTCAGAGGAGTAACGTCCTAAAACTCTGAAATTCAAAAATATGATCTGAAAAATTGCAACGGAAATGGCATGTTGTCTTTATTATTGTAAACATGAACTGCCATCAATGTCATGGTAATTTATAATCCAATCGGAAATTATCTGTATTTGTTTTTCCCGCCTACACGTTTTGACATCTCATAATTAAGTGCTCCACTATATTTTATTTTCAAACATTATTGTATTTCTGACCTTTCCTGTCGTTAACTGATTTAAAATTTCCACGTCGCTGATCGTTTGAAAACAACAATTTCGATCATTCTAAATTTATTTTTGCTTTCGAAGTCTGGAGAATGTTTTTATATTGCTTAAAAGAAAGTTTTAGCAACTGACACGTGGAGGATGTGTTAACTTTTTTTCCAAGATTTAGAATCACCATCCGTCAAGGTCATGTGAACTCTTACAGTATTAGAGACTCCTGCTTCTTCAAGGAAAAGTGCCGATGCAGATAAAAACCTCATTTCCTGTGGTGCTATATGGAAAAAACTATCAAACTGAAATTGATAAAATTAGTAGAGGAGTAGCAGTATAGGAATTGCAGGAGTATATTGTAGGCCTTCCCCAACAAAGTTCCCATCCAACAAAAGATTGATTTATGCAGGTATTGAACTAATTTTTGAACAATTATTATTACTCTGTTAGTTTATTTTTTTCTTTCAAGTACTTCAACCAACATACTTTGTTTGGGGTTTTTGTCAACTTATTTTTATAAATATTTTTTTCCAGGAATGCATAAGTCTGTTGGGGATTTCTTAGGCACCACTCTAAACTTAATGATTTTTATACTATTTTTTTTTAATCGATTTCTATCAGATAATTTTAACAACTTTTGGGAAGATATATATTGCCTTCTCTTGTCAGTGGATTTTATTGCAGTTTACCAGTTTTTTGGCCCCACGTGATAATTAAGTATGTTTTTGACGTTTCAGTATTTTTCCTGCTTTTGTTTCTTTTACTTTCTTTTTTTTTATTTTTCCTAGTCAATATTTTTTATATAAACAGTCAGGATTTGATTTTTATAATTTTTTGTCAGTTCTTATTTATGATTTTCATAAAAATGTTGCAATGTTTTTCTCTTTTTCAAGACTATTTTTCAGGGTTTTTTTCTTTTTGGTTGATTGAACATTTTTTATGTACACAATAATAACATGTACCTACTTTAGCTTTTTTGCTGGTTTTGACCAATATTTTATATTTGACGATTTAGAAAATCTTTTCCACTTTAACTGATTATTGTACAGGGTGTTTCAAAAACATGTTGCCAAACTTCATACCTTACACAAAAATATCACGATAGAACTCAACTTGCCTTTTCCGAAACTTGATATTGACAGAGACAGGGTATCAAAGTTAAATTTTAATTTTTAATTTTTTTGAATAACTTTTGAAATAATGAAGTTATTTTGATGAAAATTGTTTGGCATATGAAATTCATATCTGACCTTCATATGGCTCTTACTTGTAGGAGGCGCCACTTACAGACCTTTTAACTCACTCAAATAGCCATAACTTTTTTGGGTGCCCTCGTACATTCTTTTTTTTTATCGAAAAATTGATTTTTCCGTCATATCTACATAAGAAAGGTATACTTTGTAAGAGTAGCTAGGAGTACCCCTTTCAAGATATTTGCACTCAAAGTAATACATGCAATGTGGTTTTGAATGGCAAATTTTGAAAATAAACGTGGGGGCTTTGAAAACGGCGTTATCATGATAATATTGACAGTTGTTTCAATGTCCAATGTTTCTTGTGAAAATAAAAATGAAAAATAACAAAAAATCAATAAAAAATACAAAAATAAGTTGTGAAATAAATGTCAAAATTAGCTTGATAACGCTGTTTTCAGCGCCAACTATGTCTATTTTCGGAATCTTCCTTTTAAAACCACACAGCATGGTTTACTTTAGAAAAGGGTTACTCCTCGCCACTCTTACAAAGTATACCTTTCATATGTAAATATTTAAATTTTTGATAAAAAAAGAAAGTACGAGTACATACAAAAAAGTTATGACTATTTGAATGAGTGAAAGGCTGTGTGAGTCTACTTTTCATTTTCAAGTTTACATCTTATGATTTGGAGAATCATTCCCTCTCTGAGGGAGTATTGTGTGTTTTTATTTCCCTTTTTTCGATTTTAGTTGTTTATTAATTTTATTGATTTTTGTTTTTTATGACTTTTTTACCTCTGGTGTATAGTTTCTAACAATCTCTTACAATATTTTTTAAAGTTTTAAAAGTTACAAAAATATGTTTTTCAAGGATTTTTTTTTCTTCTTGGTTCCAAATAGAAGAATGTAAGTACACTGCTCCAAGTGAATAACGCACCACGTCTAATTTTCACATAATATTATGTGTAAACATGTCCTAGGGTGGATCTTGATATTTCCTTTATAAGAGGAGCTTTCAAGCTCATGTAAAAATTTAAAACAGTCTGTAGAATTTACTGATAAAAATAGTTTTTTTTATTGTCAAAACCTTCTTTTTTAATGTTTTTATTCCTTTTTCAGCTTGATAGGTCCTTTTTTCTAAGGAGATAATATCAAGATTCACCCTAGGGCATGTTTACACACATAGTCTTTTGTGAAAATTAGAGGTGATAGTGTACTGACATTATCTCCACTTTAATGAATAATATTTATGGTATACGGCGTGATCTTTATCCATTTTATTAGTTTTGCACTCTTGAATTATATCTACCTTTTATTATGATTGTATAAATTACGGAGTGAATTACTTGAAACATTTTCTTTTTACTTTTCACATATTTTTGCTTTTTTGTATAGCTGATTCATAAACAGGGTTTTTCTTTATAACTTGCTACACCCCTTTAGAAACTCTATTTACAGACATACAAAAAAAATGTTCAAATGAAAGCTTCATGATTTTATAAGCTCATAGATATTTAGCAAGTCTGCGCTTCCTATAGCCTACATAAAATCTTAACGAATCGTATCTATTTAGGATATATCTATTTGACAATCGTGATCCCAGAGTCGGAGCTTATAGAAAGTTAGAGATTCGCTTACAGGTATGTACAGGATTGGCTCATAAGTTATTCAAAGTCCAATAACTCAAGAAAAGTTGATCCAAACATAGGCAAACCATATATTTTTGAAAAGAGGAAAATTAGGAGGTCTTCAATCTGTAATAAAATAATAAAAGATAGGGCATTCTATTCAAAAATATTTAACTTTTCAACATTTTCCTGATTTCCAATGTCCAATAGTGATTTGTTCTTTCGCTTAGTTTTTATAAAATATTCAAAAAAAATCTCGAAACTTTCATCTGAACTATTTTTTTGTATCTCTGTAAATAGAGTTTCCAGAGGAGTGACAAATTATAAGGAAAAACCCTGTACTATGTAGGTAGACGATTATTCATTTATTATTAACTTATGTACAGGGTGATCAGTTAAGGATAGCGAGCCATATCTCGGAAACTTCCAAAAAAATCAAATGTAATGGTATATTCATTTTTATTAAAAGGGATACATTTGTCTATTGAAAAATTGAAGAAAAAAAAAATGTATGATTTTTTTTTGTTTTTTTTTATATTTTTTGTCGGTCAAGCGAAACGGGAGAAATCTCCGTTTATTGTTTAAAAAAACAATTGAACTTCCCCTACCACTTTATTATTATGGATAGAAAAAAAAACGTTTTAGACAAAAAGTGTAGGTAAATAGTCAGTAAATCTGAAAATGAGTTCATCGATAAATTTTCATTAGGCAAAATTCCATAAAAATCATATTTTTCTACTTGGTGTTGGTTGTTACACCCCCTAGCGACCATTTTAGAAACTTGAATATATTTTCCAGGTTTTTCTCTTGGCCGTTTTCATAAAATTTTTTGCCGCAAGCCTCTACGATGAATAGTTTTCGAGATATGGCCACTCGCTTTAACTGATCACCCTGTATTTATCAGTTATTCTTTCAATGAAACCCCGTCCCCTTTGTAAGAAAATTTTTACTCGGTGTGGTTTTTTTTTTATCAATTTTTGACAATTTTTGCCTGTTATGTATGATTTTTAAAACACTTAGATTAAATGTTGAAAATGTTCGCCGTTAGCTTCAACCAATTTTAACACCCTGTAGGTATCTCGAAAATGGTGCATTTTAGATGGTAGTTAATGATTATTTTTCACTCTTTGGACGAGCTATCAAATTCTTAAGTCCTGCGCACATATAATGAAACACCCTGTATAGTTTCCTTTTTTACTTTTCGGTTATTTTTTCAATGAAAAATAGTTAAAATAAAAAAAAAACACGTCAAGTGAAAAATGTAAAAATTGTATTTCCAAGAAATCAACTCCTGCACTTTTTTGACAATTTTTGCCAATATTTTTTTTACCTTCAGAAGAATGTTTCAGGTGTTCAATGTTTGTCTTTCACTGTTAATCTTAGCTTTTATTTCTAAGCCCCAGTTATGTGTTCTTGATATAATTGTTATTATTATTATACGGGGTGTCCCAGCCCAGATTTGAGAGATGAGGTGTCCCGTCCGCGTTTTTCATGTTTGCTTATACATTACATTTCTACATTTCCAGTGTTTAGTTGAGTATTTGCTTCCAGTGTTTTATTTTGTGATGTTTACTAAATACTTATCCCTAAATCGAGAGTGTACACGATTCCAGTTACTAAAATCTTCCTTCTAAACTGAAGACTTGTACTCTATTGAACACTGAAGGCGTGTGAACCGGCCTTAAAGTGTCGTGAGTCAACTATAGCAAATTAATGGCAATTTGACATCCACGTTTTTACAGTTTTATTTAATTTCTACTTGCTTTTTATAATCATTGCTGTACCTGAGCTTTTTTTCATAATCAAGATTGGGTCAAATCATTCTGAATTTTCATTTTTTTTAGGATAAATTCGATATTTGACCCTCAGATATTTTATATTAAAAACCTATCGGCATTCTGATGATTCATTCAATCGAGAACAAAATCTCAATACATTTTTATCCGAGGATTTAGTTAGCTTTGAAACCCTATCCTGGCAGACCAATAGAATTCATTCTAACTAACTAACCCAAACAATGACAGAAACAGAAAACAGAAAATCTGAACGTTTGCAAAAAATGTCGAAAAGTTACCTTAATTTCCGAAAATGTAACAGGCTGTGTCCTATACCTAGAAGAACCACCTTTTCTTTTTTTCGGTACTACTCGTCTGTGTAGCCTAGAAAGGGGTTCTGGATAGACTGTGTCAGTATCTGCAAACGAAAACAACGTTTATTTTTGGCAAATTTAATTTATGAGTTATAGGAAAATAAACAAAGCTATTGTTTAGACTGATTCCGAAAAGTTTGCGTTTTTTTCAACAAAGAGAGCTTTGTTTCGCCCCTGCACAGCTGCCAAAAATAATTACAAGGAAATTCCTGGAAGTATGAAAAATCAAATGCCGAGTATTAATACATCAAAATTGCACAATTAAATTCTATTTTCGATGTTGGTTGGTTTAAAATAGGTCGGGTAGATGAGAAAATAGATGTAAGGTCACATAAAATCCTCTTTAATAAACACAATGACTTACTGACAAGATTCGGATTACTGCCTGGCATTTTTTTTTGTTAATTAAAAACACTGGATCAAAGGCACAAAATGCACACGCACTAATTTTTTTTGTTGCGCACAACAAAAAGTTTGATCTAAATTTAAATACGAAATCGCGGAGATGCGAACGCGACGACTATTCGATTTACTTTGGGAAAAACGGTGTATGGAAAACAGCAGCTGCTTTTTTCGAGGATTTTCCGAGAAATGCTGAGAGTAGGGAAAGTACGCTGTATATTGGTTTATGTTTCGCAAAAAAATATTTCTTGAAATTCGAACTGTATATAATTTGTGCTTAGGATGCCGACTTGATTTTGAAAACAAAGTTTTTTATTTCATAGATGTCAATTTAAACTTGAGTGTTTATAGAATTTTAGTTATTTTATTCCATGTTTTGATTATGCCTTCAGTCATCTGGCCATCTTTTGCTTTTATTTATACATATATTTTGTAAAGTGTGAAGATTATTATCATTATTATATTCGACTAAGTGAGTCAATAAAAATACGGTTCTAGTCAATGAAAAGGCTGATAAATTGATTTAAACTATGATCAACTATCTCGGAACAGATAATTAAAGCCAAAATTCTTTCTTCTTGATAATTGTTTTTTCCTTGTGTCTTTCCTGCATTATCAAATTGATTTCTCATGTATTTATTTCTTTCTATATTCAATTCTTTATCGCTCTATTCTTAACTTTATTGTATAAGGATTTCTATTCTGATTCCTTGTCTGGTTAGTTTTTCTGAATTTTTTCACTTTGATTCATAAAGGATACATTTTCATGTTCATATTCAGTTTTATTAGTTTTTCTTGTGAAGTTTTAAGTGTTCTTTTTATTGTTTCGTTTGCTCACTACTATATAAATTCTTTTTTAATTCAACTATTTGTTTTTTACTTGTGTTCTTCAAGCTTTCAATTCTTTTTGCATTTCTCCAATCAATTATAGTTCTCTTTTTTTCACGCATTCATATGGTTTTTCTTGATTAATCTCGATCTCTTGTCTTGTCCCCATTTTTTTTTTCCCTAGCATTTCTTTCCATTTTGGATGCATGTTTCTTGAGATGTTTCCACTTCTATTTCTATTGCTTTTTTTTTATTATTTTTCCATTTTTCCTAGGACCTTGGAGAGTATTTCATGCAGAGCTGTCGGTAATTGAATTATAACAATTGAAAAATGTAATTTGATTACTTTTTGAGTGATTGTAATTGTTTTTCCAATTACTAGTGTGGGAATCGGCGGAAGCATTAAGACGATAGTGGCAAATCAATATTTTATTCAATTTTAATACAAGAAAATAAATGAGGTACTTTCACGGACAAAGACACCGTCTGTCTGCCTTTGAAATAATGAAATACTCCCTACACACCCCGCTACCTACCTATCATAAAACCTTTCTCGATACAGCAAACAAAGATCAGGTAGATGGGCGCGTTTTACAAATTGCAGCGGACTGCTTATTTTAACTAAGAACTAAAATTTGTGCGAATAATATCGGAGGGTAAAGAGGTTCTTTTGGTCCCCACAGTACCCCCCTGCCAGTGATTAACGTTATGACAAAAAAAAAAAAAAAACAAAAAACTAACTACGAAAAACCTCCCTGGAGACGGTCCGGGAAGCGGACACATCTACCAAATCTTGTCGTACGTTTCGGTTGTTGGCTCGTTGATGGTTGCTGAGATACTGGAGGTTCATCAGAACCTAGTTCTGGTGGTGTTGAGTTCTCACATTGGACTGCTGGTTGGTCTGATGAAGGTATTGGATCAGTGGCTCCGGTGGATGGTTGCTCAGTCATGACATACGCTGGTTTCAAACGATCGATGGAGATGGTGACGTCTCGGCCATTGATGTCTACTACCATTGTTTTATCGGTTCGGCTTACCACCAAGTACGGCCCATCGTACGGTTGTTGGAGAGGCTGGCGATGGCTATCACGCCGAACGAATACCTGGTCGGTAGTAGCTAGATCTTTGAAAACAAATGAACACCTCTCCCCGTGCTGGGTCCCTGCCACAGGCTGGAGGTCTCTCATCTGCTGGCGAAGTTCTTTGATAAAATCGTTGCTGATGTCCAAATCAGCACTCTTTGAGCCCAGGAATTCTCCTGGAAGTCGAAGAGGCTGGCCGTAGAGCATTTCTGCTGACGTTGATTTGAGGTCTTCCTTCCATGCTGATCGAATGCCCAACAGGACTGTAGGCAATACCTGTGTCCAGCGCTCATCTCGATGACACATGATGGCAGCCTTTAGCTGGCGATGAAGACGCTCTACCATACCATTAGCTGAAGGGTGATAGGCAGTTGTCCTTAGGTGAGTCGTACCTAGTAAGCGATTCAAATGCCTGAATAGGTTTGACTCAAACTGCCTGCCTTGGTCAGTTGTGATTCTCAGTGGCGTGCCAAATCTCGAAATCCAGTTCTCGTACAAAGTTCGTGCTGTTGTTGTTGCTTCCTGGTCGGCCATTGGGATAGCTTCTGGCCATCGGGTAAAGCGATCCACCATTGTGAGACAATACCTATAACCCTCTGATGATGGCATGATGATGATGATGTCAATGTGGACATGCTCGAAACGCGCTGAAGGCAATGTGAATTTGCCAACTGGCGCTGAGACGTGTCGCGTTACCTTGGATCGTTGACACTGAACACAACTGTTGGCCCATTGTCTACAATCTGCTTTGATCGCCGGCCAGACGTAACGCTGGGTTACGAGTTTGACCGTTGATTTCACGCCAGGATGCGAAAGGCGATGGATAGCATTGAAGGCAGCTTTGCGGAACCGCTTGGTGACAAAAGGGCGGGCTGTCCGGGTGGACACGTCACAAAATATTGACACTTCCGTATCAGGAAAACGCACAAGCTTGAGCTGCAGCGCCGATTTTCCATCGTCCAGGTGTTGTCTCAGCTCGTCATCGTCTCGCTGCGATGCTGCTAAGGCCTCATAGTCTAACGTGGGTTCACTGGAATCAACTTCGTCAACCCTGGAGAGGGCATCAGCTACAACATTTTCGTCACCTACAACATGACGTATATCTGTAGTGAATTGGCTAATGAAATCAAAATGGCGAAATTGACGAGGTGAGCCTTGGCGGTCTCCTCTCTTGAAAGCGAATGTGATGGGTTTATGGTCAGTGTAGATGATGAATGTGCGGCCCTCTACCATGTGCCGAAATTGTTTTACCGCCAGATAGATTGCCAGGAGTTCTCGGTCGTAGGCACTATACTTGGATTCGGCTTGGCTGAGTTTTTTTGAGTAAAATTCCAATGGCTGCCAGGCGCCATCAACCCACTGTTGAAGCACAGCACCCACTGCCAGGTCGGATGCGTCAGTAAATATTGCCAAAGGCACATTATGTTGTGGATGCGCCAGTAATGTCGCATGTGCCAGACACTCCTTCGTGGCTTCGAATGCGTTAATGGCCTCTGGTGTCCAGCTGACAGGTGTCTTGCCTTTGACATTCCCACAGAGTAGTTCGTTCAGCGGTGCTTGAATTTGTGCAGCGCTGGGTAGAAATCTTCTATAGAAGTTGATCATACCCAGGAACTGTCGTAGCTTTTTCACTACCTCAGGTCGTGGATAGGCACGAATTGCTTCGACTTTCTCTGGAAGGGGCCTCGTTCCCTCACCAGACACCAGGTAGCCGAGGAATTTAACATTAGGCTGGCCGAAGACACACTTGGCTGCGTTGATGACTACCCCGTACTTGTGGAGTCGCTGGAACAGGATCTCCAGGTGTTGCAGATGCTCCTCTTCTGATGTCGATGCAATCAAGATATCATCGATGTAAGCGTAGCAAAAATCCAGGCCCTGCACTACCTCATCGATGAAACGTTGCCACGTCTGTGCGGCGTTTCTCATACCAAACGTCATGTACGGAAACTCAAATAAGCCAAATGGCGTGATGATGGCAGTCTTCTGAATATCGTCAACGTGGACCGGGATCTGGTTGAATGCTCGCATCATGTCAACAACGGAAAATATTATTTTTCCTTGAAGCATCTGTGCGAAGTCCTGGATATGTTTTACTGGATAACGGTCAGGGACCGTCCGGGCATTTAGGGCACGGTAATCACCACATGGTCTCCACTCGTCACCTTTCTTTGGCACCATGTGAAGGGGCGATGACCAGGGACTTTTTGATGGACGGGCTACCCCCAGCTGAAGCATGACCTCAAACTGTTTTTTAGCTGCCTTCAGCTTGTCCGGTGCCAGGCGTCTTGCTTTCTGAGCAATGGGTTGTCCAGGTGTGGTGACGATGTGGTGCTCGGTTGAATGTTTGGTAGGAGACACTGCGCCCCCAGGTCGTGTCAACTCTGGGTATCGTTGTAGCATGTTGTGAAAAATTGTTGCTCCATTGACTGTTCGTATGCTCAGGATCTCACAATCAGTCACATCTCCCGGAGAGGTGAGATAAGTTGTAGTATCCAGTAGTTGTAAATTTTTCATATCCACCAGTAGTCCATAGTGTGCCAAAAAATCTGCTCCAATGATCGGCTTGGAGACGTCAGCGACGACAAACCTCCAGGGAAATTGACGTCGCAGTTTTAGATCGAGGGTGAGGGTTACGATTCCGTATGTTTGGATAACTGTACCATTCGCCGCGGAAAGTTCATAGTCGGACTTTGTACGCGGACCAGGCAATCGCGAACGCGGAAATACACACAAATCAGCACCCGTATCGATCAGGAATTGAGTCTTGGAGATGTTGTCCTCGACGAATAAACGACGCGACGTTGACGGGCATGGGTCGTCAGTCGCCATCAACGACCGCCCGTTGCGTTTCCCGATGCACTGTTAAACTGAGCCTGCTGTCCACTTCCCGTCGAATGATTAAACTGACACGGTTGTTCGCACTTCACTGCCCGATCACCAAAACGCCAGTGATACCAACACAAACCACTACGATTCTCACTGTGAGCACGAGACCGAGATCGCTGACGCGAACGCGAACGCGAATTGTCTCGATGAGATGATGTTCGCTGAGACACTTGATGGACTTCCAGAGCCTCAAATTTTTGAATTATGGTTCCCATTGCATGCTCCAGGTACACAATTTTTTTTGCTAGAGCCGGATTGGTTGCGACTTCTGTGACGGCGACGTGCGCGCCGTAGATCTCGGCCATTGAGTCCGCGATTTCTGCTCGTTTCTCTAATGAGAGGTCCTTGTGTGCAGCAAGGAGTGCTTGCATGGTCTTGGGCAACCGACCGAGCCACAGGGTTTGTAGGATCTCCTCAGGGAACTGACTTCCAGCAAGGCCGCGCAGATGACGCAAGAATTGTGTTGGTTTCCTGTCGCCCATAGGCTCATTCTCCAACAGGCGACGGGTGTTTTGCTCTTGAGACGAACCCATGCGTTTTATCAGCCCACTCTTGAGCAACGCGTATGTGCGCTCATTCGCCGGCTTCACAATAATATCGCGCACTTCGATCGCGTATTTTTGATCGAGCCCTGTGAGGGCATATCCGAACTTTGTGCAATCCTGGGTGATTCCAGAAGCATCGAAGCTACTTTCCAGCATGCAGAACCATAGCTCCGGGTCAGACGCAATGAATGGCGGCACTTTCATGGCTACGCGATCAATCTGTTGATTGCGATTGATTGGATTGAGTTGCACGTCGTCCCCTTCTATGTTGAGCACTGTTTGGTTGGCGTCGAAAAAATTCGAGTCCATCGTGGATTGATATGAACCACTATATCAATAAACTCACTGATAGATCCCACACGTTTTATGTCACACGCGAAACTTTTCGATCACGTCGGGGTCACCAATTTGTGGGAATCGGCGGAAGCATTAAGACGATAGTGGCAAATCAATATTTTATTCAATTTTAATACAAGAAAATAAATGAGGTACTTTCACGGACAAAGACACCGTCTGTCTGCCTTTGAAATAATGAAATACTCCCTACACACCCCGCTACCTACCTATCATAAAACCTTTTCTCGATACAGCAAACAAAGCGTAGATGGGCGCGTTTTACAAATTGCAGCGGACTGCTTATTTTAACTAAGAACTAAAATTTGTGCGAATAATATCGGAGGGTAAAGAGGTTCTTTTGGTCCCCACACTAGGATGAAGTAATTGTAATAAGTATTTGGTTTCGAGGACGTTCTGCGTTTTTTGATATAGTAGTGACAGCTGAAAATGACAGCTGGGCGCCATTTTGAATGAAAAAATCAAATGAAAAGGGAGGTCGAGTGATACCTTACTTTGAAGGCCCTTTGACCCCGATTACAACTACCGAGTTTCAAGCCTCTGCTATCATTGCTGTTGATATGACAGCGTGTCCAAAAATTTTTTTTGCATTTTTGCCACTTAATTAAAACTTACCCGCAAGAGTTGACTTTCCAAACTGATAGGATATGATGAGGTACAAGTGACGAGAACAAACTACTAGACAAGCTGCCAGACTTACCAGAAATATCCTGTCCAAGGGTAGAACGACAGTCAAGTTTAGTGAGTGAGGAAACAATTGTCTACAATGATTGGATGGTTACGGCAAACCCCTCAGCAACACTCGCTGTAATCTGTCCAGGCGCCCGGGAAGATGTTGTATTAAATACAACAGGAATGACTGCAACCGTTCCTGCTCTAGCCAGACACTCCGAAACATTGCCCATCATCTTCGATACCAGCCTGATCAACCATGATTCTCCGTACAAAGCCACCGAGCCCATGCACTCCAAGACATTGCCCATCATCCTCAATACCAGCCCGATCAATCATGAACCTTCATATCAAGCCACCGAGCCGATACTCAGGCAAACAGATTGCTCTACAGAGCTAAGACAAGAAGAGAGGGACCTCAAAGATAGGATCCATGACACGGGATGGCGCAGCATTCATCAGCACGCAGTCATCATCAGCAGCATCACGGCAATAGCCATCCTCATTATGGTGACCCTAGGATGGCGTATTAGCTACACTGATCATCAGGAGATGGCAAAAGAGGAAAAAACCAGAAAGCGGACAAACAAGGCCAAAACGAATACATACGTTGATGTCGCTACGTTCATCCATTGTTGAGAGGCGGCAGAACACTCTATAACGTAACCTATTTTTTTTACAACTCTATCATTCACAGTTATATAATTATTAACCCACTATCTATAACGTACCTAACCTGATTTCTGCAACTCTATTATTTATATAATATTTATTTAATTCGTTCGTCCATAGCTGAGAGGCGGCAGAATGTTTAATTGCAACAATTAACCATGTATTATCATCTTTACTCCTTTCACATAATTTAAGAATATAATTCAATGAACTAGATCAAGCAAGGTTGAACTATCGGAACCCACATAAAAATAGTTGAGTACGCCAGTACAACAACAACATAATTAGTAAATATTCGGTATGTGGCTTCCGCAGGTCAGTGATTCATAAAATCATGAATCAGCACGTAGTAGAGAATCTCATTGCAATGTCAAGTTCAGCGTCATAATAGACTTTACTATTTATTGTGATGTGCGATGAGAATAAATCAGTATTCAACAACTACTCAAAAACGTTGTTTTACTCAACAAATGTACTGTGCCCAAGCCCACTTGGCCATAGCAGAGAGTGAGGCTGCTCTCTGGCAGTAAACTCTATATTTTCCGCTGCTCAACCGAACCGAGTTGAGCAAGTGTAATCTACGAGCTAAACCTAGCTTGTACATCTTCAAAATAACTCAATCTTTCTGACGATGATTTTTTTCATCCCATTGTTTTGTCAAATTCATCCTTGTCAGAAAGATTGAAAAGCCCGTTTTGATGATCTTCTGTACCTCATCATATCCTCTCATTTAGGAGAAGTCAACTCATGCGGAAAAGTAATAATTGAGTGGCAAAAATGAAAAAAAAAATGGACACGCTGTCATATCAAGAGGAATGATCACAGAGGCTTGAAACTCGGCAGTTTTAATCAGGGTCAAGCAATTATTCATAGTTCGATTGTTATAGCCGATCGCAAACAATACAGGAGAACTATAGCTTTATAATAAAAATAACAAATCAAATACGATATATGATGAAGATCTTCCCTTGATTCCTCAAGGTTTTTTTTTATTCAAATATTGTCAATTTGTTCTTTATTCATTACTTAATTTCCATTCGTTCAGGCCATTTTCTAGTCATTTCCTTTTTTAAAAGTTATTTATTTTTTCCGTTATCTCCAAGAACTATCTGTAATATCGGCATAATTGTTGTTCAGATTTTTTTTTCTTCGCTGACCCTTCCAAATATGTCGGGAATTCTCAGGGAAATTCCCGTACTCGTGTATTCTTTTGTAAGTTTCCTACCAGTCAATTCTAACCAATGATAGGCTTGCATTTTAACATGTTGCTATGGCAACGACCTAATTTTATTGGAAATCACCCTACCCATAATCACGTGACTGAAAGATTAATAAGTGGAAATCTCCCTGGCTTTGCATCTGGATGTAGCTCCCATATGATTACAGTGTTGCCGTCCCCACTCTCCCTAACAATCCCAACCCAACTGGTGCATGGGAGCTACATCCAGCCGCTACTATTAGATCTTCTCAAATAGTTTTGGCATGAAATTTTCACTCATAATTTCCCTAGAGCTCGAATTATGTTCTCGTTGCGAATTTTTCAAGAAAATTCGCAACTCGACAATTTCCGGATTTTTAATTCGAGCTCTAGGGAGATTCGGCAAGAAAATTTCATGCCAAAACTGATCATTGGAAAAAACATAACCCAGGACTCACCTCGCATTTAGTGGAAGAAACCAACGGCTCCTTACTCTACTCGCCATTGAGGAAGAAAGAAGGGAATCAGGATTTTATAAAACATTTGGAAGTTATAACCAATCTTATCCATAATTGATAACATTGCAACTTTGTATTGGAAGTTGAAAATAAATCATTTATCAAAAATATTTGTGATTGTTTTTAACAGCTGTCAAGCACTCGCGGCTGGATGTAGCTTCCATGCACCAACCACAGTGTTGCCGTTTGCCTTATCTCTGTCTGTAAAAGTTGGTTTGGGTTGGGATTGTTAAGGAGAGTGGGGACGGCAACACTGTAATCATATGGGAGCTACATCCAGATGCAAAGCCAGGGAGATTTCCACTTATTAATCTTTCAGTCACGTGATTATGAGCAGGGTGATTTCCGATAAAATTAGGTCGTTGCCATGGCAACATAATAAAATGCAAGCACATGATTGGTTAGAATTGACTGGTAGGACATTTTCTTGCCGAATCTCCCGCGAGCTCGAATTAAAAATCCGGAAATTTGTTCTCGTTGCGAATTTTCTTGCAACTCGACAAAATTTCCGGAAATAATTTTAGCTCTAGGGAGATTATAAGTGAAAACTTACCCACGAATATAGAAATTGGGGTTGAACTGAACTTGGTCAAAAAAAAACAAGGATCCAGTGGTGTTGCAGTGGAAATTCTGGTGATGATCTATCCACAGAACCAGGAATTCCAAGAAGCACCGTTCGCAGAACAAAATGTTTCTTAGCAGGAGAATCATTTCAAAATCCAACCTTCTTGGTAAGAGAGATGACGATTTTCATGACCATTCTCAAACAATAAAAAACACACAACAAAAAAATATATATATTATCACAAAACATCACCTCTCAACACCTGACTCTTAACAATCCTCCCAATATACCTCAAAGCAATAAAAGTCTTATTCGGCTTCAGCCTCTGCCTCAGTAGATAATAACAACTCCCCCTAAATACCACAAACATCAAAATAAGTACCAATACATTCACCCACAAGACCGTATTTTCCATCCCCATTACTTTCATAAATTCCTCCAAATCAGTCCAAATACAAAACTCTTCTTCCTCGGGACATGTGAGTTTCTCTCTGTTGATCAACATGGTCTGGATGAGCCCTTCAAGCGAGTAACGAAGATAGGAGAAGTACATTGCGAATTTTATCAGTGGAGGAATTGAGTCGTAACCACTTCCGAAACCATAAACAGCTAATAACATGAATGGTACTGCCATTACTGGACCCACAAACATTGAGTTCTGCAATAAATAAATTAAAGATGAAGGAGGTAGATGTAAGTACGTACCACTATGTTGAATTGTGACGCAACCAACAGGCCAAAACTTTCGCTTATAATTCCAGTCAGCATGCAAATTCCGTAAAACGTTAATAATCGACTTAACTCCATGGGTTGGTCTGTCAAATAGTAAACCATGGAAATGTACAACCAACCCAGAATTAGATGGACTGGAATTGTGGATGTGGTCAGTGCAGTGAAGTACGCACTGAGCCGGTACCATTTGTTGAAATGTTCCCGTTTGATCAGTTGGTACTCCTTTGGAACTGAAATGGCAAATTATCAATGAAACTTACAACGGAATAGTTACATTGCAACAAAA
Organism: Orchestes rusci; assembly: GCA_958502075.1. Taxonomy (NCBI): domain Eukaryota; kingdom Metazoa; phylum Arthropoda; class Insecta; order Coleoptera; family Curculionidae; genus Orchestes; species Orchestes rusci. The sequence continues at coordinate 17,425,187 of OY293314.1, forward strand.
CAGGCATCATGGGTATATACATGAAGAAAATTATGCATGTGAAGTAGAATCCGAAGTTGAAGATGGTTTTGGACCCGTCGTTGCCCATTCCTAAATACAAAGATCCCACAACGCAGCCTATAAGAAAATAGAGCACAATCCGCAATGCCAAATAACTCTGAAAGTTGATACAATCATTATTGTTGTTTAAGTAGGTAGAGTACAAACCCTATCTCTCCACATTTGCTTCCACATCCTCAACAACAAAATGCGATATTGCATCCACCAGCTGCAATTTTTGCTATTGTAACTTTCAACCACCTCAAACTCATCCGTACTCTTCAGGGAATCAATCTTCAAGTTTGAGGAGTAAAGGCACTTTCCATTATCAATCGCTTCAACTAATCTATCCTGGAAGTTTCCATACTCCTGACTGGCTACTTCCATTACTAAAATATCGTTAGTTTATTGTCAAGTCAGAGACCTCCAAGACTTACTAAAATCAGCAGGATTGAAGCGCAGAGGACATTGCAGGCCCAAATCACTCAAGTAAGGAACAACTTTAGGGCCGTAGCCTTGATAAATACACTGGCCGCTTGACATAATGTACACATTGTCAAAAATAGAAAACAATCTGGCACTGGGAGTGTGGATAGAACAAATAATGGTCCTCCCTCCTTGAGCTATTTGCTTGAGGAGATTAACACATTGCGTACAGCTCAAGTCGTCTAGACCTCTAAAATTTGTGTTTCAAAAGTGATTGTTACTGATTTACACTTACGTGGTAGGTTCATCCAGAAACAGTACTGGAGGGTTGTTTAGCAGTTCCAGGGCTATGGAAAGGCGCTTTTTCTCTCCTCCAGATAACATCGTGGTTCTTGTCTGTAGGGTGTTAGTTAGTCTTAGCATTTCCAAGATATGGTGGATCTGGAATAGTTTGTAATGTTTTAATTATCAATCGCCGAATTTATATTTTTCAAAAAAGTTCACTTATGTAGTTCAGATGTCGCTGGGAAAGCTATCCACAGACAGATACTGTCATACTCATAAGGGCCGATATTTGCCCTCCAACGCGGGATCTTAGCTACTGTGTTGGTGCGCGAACGCGGTGGAAGCTTATCGATTGTTCTCGAAAGATCTCCACTATTCTGGCTCTTTCGGCAAAGAGAACGGCTAGGATATAAATAAACTCCGCAGTCTCTGCCATAGAGAGAACAGTTGTGTTTTGGTTTTGCTCTTGAACAATAATTGTTAACGGGGAGTTTGAAAACATAAATAAGTGACTGTAAATAAATTGTTGTCTGAAAATAAACGAGTGTTTTCTATGGCGGAAAAACGCAATATGATATTCAACGCTAAGGAACCATAATCTTCAAGTTTTCACATTGCAAAACATGAAGTTAAGGGTTCCTTAGCGTTCAGTTCAGTATCACTCAAATATGTTGGTGCAATCGACCATTAATCGTTGTTATCAAAATTATATTTCTTAGTATATACAGGGTGTTTCATTATTATTGCGAAAAAATTCAGGGTGAGTTTCCCCACTTAAAAATAATAAGAAATCTTCATATAAAGGTGTGTCCGGAAATGCTTCGTTACAGAGCTGTTAAAGTTATAATTTAATTTATTTTTTTGTCAGTTTTTTTAGTTGTTTTTGTTTAAATAATATTTGCATGAAAGTTGTTGATAACATCACACACAAGTCGACTTTTACCTTTTTCACTGAAAATATGAAGCATTAATGCGTAATATGTTATAACTTCTAGCAGGTTACCTTCGCCATAATTTCAAAATCCCATGTATTAATTATTTCAAATTCAAATATCTCGAAAATGGTTCCACGTAGCGACTTCCAACAAGTATGCCTTTTTTGCATAAAAATAAAGGAGAAATATGTTTTTTCACCCAAATATATCATACGGTTACGTCCAAAAAAGTTATGGCTGTACATGTCAGGACAAATGAGTGTAGGTGACGCCCTCTACACGCTAGAGCCAAACTGAGATAAAATTTGATTTCCGCATAAAAAGAAACCCTCAAATACCGATTTTTATGGAAATATAGACATTGGTTCAAATATTATTAAGAAAAAACAAAAATAAAAATAAAACTTCAACACTCAGTAGCTCTGTAACGAAGAATTTCCGGTTACACCTTTATATGAAGTTTTCTTATTATTTTTAAGTGGGGAAACTCACCCTGGATTTTTTCGCAATATTATTGAAACACCCTGTATAGTGTTTTAAAATACAGATTTCATTGTGTTCTTTATTCAAAATAAAACATCTCACATCATCCCTCCAGATGGCACTACAAACTTTAAATACACGTTTCCACATATCTCATAGATGTCGCCACATGACATGAGAATGAAAAGTAATAGCAGTGCTGTTTATATTGTAGTACAAGCCCGGAAGTACTTAATTCGGCAACACCACGTGTGGTTTAGATTGAGGCTAGGCTCATTTCTAGTTCCAACTAAACTTAGTTTCAACTGATTTTATTCCCATCACCTGAGTAGACCTTCCGTTGTCATGTAGGCATCGCCCATGGATATTAATTTCTCGCTGGAGTTTTCTTTGATCTCATTTTCTCCTGTCTAGGTTCTATTCCAACGTCGTACATTTCAGAGGAATGGAACACTTTGATGATTTCAGTTAGTTCTCAAAACCGCGTTTTTTCATTATCACAATTTTTAATCACCGTACTTGAGAAAATTCCGAAATTTTATTCAAAAGCGTCTTCTAGAGTTCCACCGTTTTCGTTTCCTTCAGAAACCTGCGCCGCTTGTCGTTTTATTTTCACGCCATCATTTCCGCGCACCGAACCATTTTCCTTGCTTTTCCGTTTTTAAAACTTCGTACGCACCACACTTTCACAAAAACCGCATAAATGTATTATTTTGGAATTGATTAGTGTTAGTACTTTCATTTCAACCACTGTATGTGGTTGGTTGTCTATAAAGTGGTCCGAAAACTAACAATAATTGTAACAACTGAAGAGAAATATTTAGATTGAATTTTCCGTTCTTCAGTGTTCAATTGGCCTGCTTTCAGGCCAAAGTTTCAGTAGTCCTTTTCACTGAATGCTTGGATTATTTTCTGCCCTGTCTAAAGGCTACCCGTTAGGCGCTGTGGACCCTCTACCAGGTAAATCCCGGGGGGTGGCGCCCGAGTTTTTGGGAAATATAATTTTCCAACCCCCGTTTGAAATCATCAAAAATCCAAAGTGCGCCACAACATTGACGAATCATAGACGTCATATAGGGCGATCACGAAATTATCGACTGCCGACAGTGTTGCCAAATCGCACGCAACAGCTGTCGGTCAGTCTTCCGCCAAACTCGATTTCCTTATTTCAAGATTGTGCATGCGACTCATTGACAATGCTTGGCAGCCGTTAATTAATTGTGACTTGTGGCTCTGAATAATAGCGTCCGTGAATTTGTATTATCCAGGTTCTGTTGATTTTGTGAATCTAAAATCTGCAATATATCTAATCAATAAACGGAAGTAAAATTCAAAGTATTTGATAATAAAAGATTATGTGTTGCACACGTCCTATCAAAATATGTTGTCCTACTTTGTCACATATCACTTTGCGCGGTATCTTCTTTTTTCTCTTATCGAAGGCGGCTTTCACACCAAAGTAGCATGCGAAGAGTAAACATGCAACTTTGAAACCTATTGGCGATTCAAAGAGTCAGCGGAGCGGCCTCTGGCGTTTTGTGCTCGAACTTTCGAGAGCGTGATAGACATCAGCTGTCTCCATGCTGTTTCTATTGGGATCGTGATAACTTGAAGATATATTCCCGATTTTGTTATTATTTATGAAAAGATTTTGATAAACCACGTTGTTAAATGATTATAGTGTGCTAATTAAATGGTATTTTTCGGGTTTTGTTGTTATTGTTGGAATCATAAACTTATCGGCATCAGTCTGAAGGGTGTCGATATCAAAAAGCCTCAAGTGTAGTGGCTTTTAGCCAACAAAATAGACGATTATAGTGCATAGATCAAAGGTATCTAATCTTATTAAATGTATATATTTCATTGATTGAAAGATCCCACCGATATTGGTGATAAAAATCATCATTAACAATGGAAATCATACGAATGCTCGCCGATATCCGAAGAAAGTTCGTAATAGGCAAAATTGTCGCGTACCTCACTGCAATGAGAACACAATCATCTGCATAATTTTCCAAAGGACCCACGTCGTAAAAAAACTTGATCGAATCCCGATACACACTTAATTTTCCACAGCTAATCTTCCTTCACGAAGAGGCCGGTCAAATCCATTCAGAGCGTCCATTAAATGTTCCAGTTCATTAGAGGCGCTATCTCTCAATTGACAACACTCTGCCGATACGAAACACTCGACTGATACGAACAACAAATATAAATTCAGGCGCGAAAACCTTATAACGGGCTATGAGTAAAATGCAGTTGTCACGCTCTCGAAAGTTCTCGCGCGTTCCGCTGTGGCGCTGCTTGAGCTGTTTGAATCGCCAATACAACCATGGCAACCAGGTTGCTTTTAACTTTAACCATTGAACTCCATACTACGTACCTGGAAAGGACCCGGTCGTTGTTGACAACGAATCGAAAAGTGTGTCATTCCTGTTATGAGTTAGAAAGAGATAGGTATCCGTAACTATCGCTATCTCTCTCTACTCCATGAGTATAGTTCAATGAGTTAGAAAGAGAAAGGTATCCGTAACTAACGCTATCTCTACCTGCTTCACTCTCAATAATAAGCGGGTCCGTTCCAGGTAGTATGGAGTTCAATGACTTTAACTGACTTTAACGTCAGATGAGTTTGCATTGTTGTCATATTTGATTCATGTTCTTTCAAGATTCAAGAGTAAATAAATTTTTTAGGCCATGAACAATTAAAAATGCAAAATAATTTAAAAAAATAGTAGCATCGAGTAGCATTGTGTATTGTGAAATAGAATAATGTGTAAATCAAAATTCCATGATGAAAGGTTGAAATTGCCTTCGAAATTATTTGATACCGCAGCTAAATATATGTCATTAATTGTGTCGCTTCATCTCGATGATCGCTTCATATAGACATTGAAATGCATAAGAGATTCTCTATAAACGTTGCCAACATTTTTGTTTTCTGTTGTTTCTGTGTTATTTTAGAGACAGTTTCTCTGATTCACAAAAAGTACAGATATCTTGACAGACATACTAGTTATAACTTTAGGAGAAGGGATGATATTCCATTAGGTATCACCAAGTGCCCATTGTCTAAACATTCCATAATATATGAAAGCATCAAAATATACAACCATCTTTCAAGGGCTGTTAAATTGTCCACTAACATTTTTCTATTTCGCAAATCAGTTAGAGGATAAAGCGTACTATGACATCAACGAGATTTTTGATGACAAGTTTCCTTAAGTATGTAATGTATTTTTGTTTATTCTCTTGTTGGTTTCATAATGTTTTGTACTACTGTTTATATTTTTGAAACTTTTATTTTTAGTACGTCATCATTTTTTCAAACTATTATTAGTTACACTTATTAGTTAGGACTGCTTTGTCACAATTACCTCCATATTTTCGACAATAAAGCAATTTTGATTGATTTGTATTTATCGCCCCAGCAGAAAAAAAGTAAAATATTGTTTCGTTAAAACAAAAAATCAATTATTGTCTTTATTAAAAAAAAAAACGCCCGGCAAAAGTATACGTATATGATCCTAATGCCGCTATTAATATTTTTTCATTTTTAAATTAAAGGAGGAAAAGTTTGATACTTATTATGCTTTGCACCGAATTTTCACTTCCACTAGGACCTGAGTCCAAAGCATAAACAGCCCGAGATATAATCGACACGTAGTTTGTTTAAGAGTACTATCATAAACAAAAAATGTCGAAAACCGAAAAAAAAACAATGAGAATTACTTGTTTCTGTTTATAAATCACGACCACAATGGAACCACGATACACATAGATAAAGACATAAAGCGGTATTTCGATTTGTGGTCTCACATTTTACTATACGTTTCGCGCGTGCCGTTACCCACAAAAAAGGTGGAATTATTCTTCTTTTGTCATTAACTAGGGCTAGTGTTCTACGTATTTGACATTGAATATCGTAAATGCTTGTGAGTTTATGATATTTTAGTGCTGATATTGGAGTGATTGTAATTTTATTGTCATTTTTTTCACTAGATTTTGTTATATTATCCTCTGTATAGTGTGTCACAAATATTTTATTGAATGCAAATATGCAATAATTTTCTGATTTGTATGTATATCATTGACTTTAAATACTATAGACTGGGCATCCCATTCATAAAATGGTATTAGTCTTGACGCCAACATCACAATAAGTGCGAAAGAGACAACACTATGAGTGGAAAGAGATAAAACGAGGAATCCGAACCCATCGGGCAACACCGCATGAGAACATGTGATTCTTATAATACGTACGTCGGAACTCGATTTTCATCTGGAACAGCGGCGGCACATTTCGAGTTTCAACCGTTTTGTAGGAAAAATATAAATGAATATTAATTTGGGTAGGTACCTATGTCGTTATTGTTATATGACAGTATATCACATTTTTGACTTTCTGAATCAATAAAAATTGAAATTTTCATAACATTAAAAATTAAATCTCCTGCTGTTCTTCCGACAATAATGAATTACGGTTCCGAATAAAATGATAACCAAAATACAAAATATATTTCGCCTTTCTTACATATCTCTTAGGCCATTTTACTCAATTTGCCATATGATTTTTGTTTTTGGAGACGGGAAACTGTATGGTCTGCCGGTGAGTCATGATTGGCAAGCTTCCCGGTTTTAAATATGTCACGTGAATAGTCTTGTGGGTTAAAATGGGCCGAACACAAAAAGGGAGGTTTGATTTGAAGTCGGTCCTCGTCAATCCTCATCAAAGAACACCAAATATTTCGCAGCTCTTCATTTTTTGGAAATCTAAAATTGGATAACAAGAAAAAAATATAAAAATAGAAAACAGCAACGTTTTACTTTTCTTGTTTCTAATACATAAGTATATGTACAGGCGAAAAGTATCATAAATAAATGGCCGAAAAACTATTTTTAACTATACCAAAATGATTATCAGTGCTGGAAAGTGAGTGGAGATAAATTCAAAGAAATATGTTGCAGGAGTCATACTAAACAAAGACCGCAAATATTGGTATACCTGCAAATTGAAGCAGGTAAGCAATATTGTTTATATTATTGTTTATTTATTATCTATTCTTCTTTAAATTAATGTCTAGACATAAATTTAATTTTGTATGTTAAGACATAAATTTGGCCCAAAAACATTTATGTCTGTCTAGATATACATTCAAAGAAGTATGGGCAAATAAACAATACATGATGCGTAGGTACCCTGCTTCAATTTGCAAGTACCAATATTTGCAGTTTCTATTCACTTTTCGCATTCTCCAGAAAATTAAACATTTTTTATATATCCTATACCTACCTTAAAAATAAAATTGCCATTTTTTCTGGCACGTTTTAAAATGTAAAGGTTTATTCGGAAGCCTTGGGAACAGGGTAAATATCTTTTTTCAACTATTGAACTTTAATATAAAACTTTTTTCCAAACGTCAAATTAAAAAGTGAATTGCGGGGTCCATTTAGCTGTGCCCTGTACAAGGTTTTTTTATATATTAATTTAGACCCCCTTTATCTTTTTTATTTGACGTTTCTTACAAAAATGTCCCTTCATAAAAGTCTATTGATTGGTTTCGAGCAAATTGTTGGAAAAACTATATTTCGATTTAACAGGAAGAAAGACTGGGCGTCGTCAAAATTTTTAATTCCAATTGAAAGGTACAGGCAAAGAGGGCGATATGTCAAAAAGTTAATTTCGAGATAAACGCGAGGTTTTAAGAGCTCTAAAAAGTGATTATAATAATATTAATTGTAAAAGTAAGCATTCTTACTGAAGACTTCAACCTTATTGTAATAAAAAAAACGAAAATAAGACAGTTGAGGAAGTATCCAATAAATAATTCATCTTGACTGTGTATGAAATAATCGAGGAAATAATGGAATAGGTATTCAAGTAATATGAATATCCTTTCTTATTTGAGAACAATCGGTTCCTATTGCATAAAACACTACCATTCAGGCTTTTTTTCCAAATCAGTTTTATTTTTTCGTTGTTACCTATTCACGAATAAAAACAAACATTTAAACTTCCTGAATATTGAAAAATCCTCATTTTCATGAATGAAATATGATGATGCCTACACTCTACACCACTGGATCCCTCTCCAGTCAATGCTCAATGCAAATTTGACACTTACCTGTGAATGGTGATTTATGGATCCGAATGGTCCAGTTTTGGACACAGCGAGCACAATCTTACCATTTTTTACAAATAAAGTCACAATACAACACTTCACAAGCACGAAAGTAGAAGTTTTCAAGTTGAAACCCCATGGCATCACCGCACTACCTTCAAAATCGAAACCAGCTGTTTAAAGGCAGCGTTGCCGTGTACTAGGACTAATATTTACTATGTATCGCCTGTATCCAATGCACAAAAAATCATTATTTAATGAATGTTAGTAATTAAGCATTGAGTTGATTCACACGAAATCATGGTTGTAAATGTGTTTGATTATGCAATAATCTAGAATAGTGAACCTTGATGCACCTTCTTGAAAAATGAACAATACTCAATCCTCCTTAATTTTCATTGTATCATGTCTTATCAATCAATTTCGTACACAGAGGAATTTTCATTGATGAAGATTTGCCCAAATCGGCAACCGCGTCGAAAGCAGGTCAGTTTTCGGCGACGCAGATAGATATAACTCGACAAGGATAGCGATACAGTGAATTTCTCAAGACATACGTCCAAAATTGGATGATGGTGCCATTATTTTTGAAGGTTTCCTTCTCTAAAAGCCTTATAAAACTCAATGATGTATATTGTATTATTGTCTAATGAATGTGAATACCCAGTGCATAATAACATGAAATAAATTGAGTATTCCGTATCAATCATCATATTTACTTCATCATGCCGTCACATATGCGTATCGCCGTGAATGTGTATCGTGGATAGAACAGACTGACTGAATGACAACTGAAAATTCCGATAACAATTATTAGTATGCTCCACTAGTGCACATTTTTTTACACTTTTCTGCTCTGCAACACTCATTGTGGCTTTGTTTGTGAAATGTTTGTTTTTTTAGGATAGAATATCTTTACTTAACTTACTAACGCGTTTGGTTAATTTCCTTCTCACTGGGTAGCCATTAGTTGCAAAAATCAATCTGCATCACACTATCCTGCACCAAAATAAGCATTGTACTGGAAACATGATACACTCATAACGGTATGTTCTTCGATCGTCAGGATATCGTCTTTTTAGCGCATGACGTAGGTGGATGAACGTTGGCATGACAACGCTGGAAGCACACAGCTGGCAGTGATGTCAAGTCGTACATATCAGACTGTCTGTCTACCATCAAACCCAAAAGAATTATGTTAGTTTCTGCCACAAAAAGGAAGATCTGGCAACAATGACTATCACGAAACAAGAAACCATGGTATAACCTCTTGTTTATCATCCAGTGAGGTCTAAAGCTGGATGTGCAAGAACATACCGTTATGAGTGTATGGTGTAGTGGAAACCAATGACAAATAAACTACTATTACTATTTGTTTTGAACTAAAATAGCAGTATAATGAGCAAAATTATTATCGTTTAGTTTTGGGACACACCTGAAAAGTGAGCTTCCCTGCCCTAGTGTGTATTCAAATAGCGCACGACGCGACGGTGAGCTTATATCGGGTGATGTCCGGAATAGTTTCGACCCATTTCCATAGCAAAAATGCATTTGACTTATGCTAACTATCCTACTCAGACGCAGGAAGACATGATCAAAGCTGTGCCATGAAAAAGTACAGAAGCTTTTACGCTATGCTAGGAGCCATTAGCAAATTAAGACGATTTTCCAGTAAAAGATATATAGTAACCATTTCACTTGCTCATAGGAATAATCACAGATCTCCATCATATGTGCAAGATTATAGAGGCTGAGAGTGTTTTATTTCTCTTTGATCGGTGATTTTAAAAAACTCTACTCACCAAGATTTTTTTATCATTAACCGACAAAGTAACACCCAATTTCAAATTGGCAGCGACCGTCATAGCCTCCTCCACAGTCAACATTGGTTGCATCAAGTCCTCCTGCATAATATATCTGGAAATTTCCCGAAACTTCTTCAAATTCCTCGGTTTTTGGTTGATGAGGATATCCCCCGTGGCATCTGTACATCTGCGCACCAATTAACAAGGAAATTGCAAAAGGACTACTCACTTGTACCCTGCCAGAACATTAAGAAGGGTGCTTTTTCCTGCTCCTGAAGGGCCAAGAATGGCGGTGAGTTCGTTGGGTTTGAAATGGCCATTTATGCTGCGCAGAATTATTTTGGAGCCTGTAAATGACGTAATGTAGTGTGACTGATTGTAACAACAAATAAAATTCATTAATCGTAAATAATGTAACCTTGACTGTGTCTGAAACCAATATTTTAGATTTTTGCCCATTAGCATAAATGCACTCTGAACCCGCATTTCAGAGTTCTGTTCATACCAAATGCACCGGATTTGACCCCATGCGATTTTAATCATATAAACCGTGTTTTGAACAGATCATGTCTGTTGTCCATGCTCCAAAACCTTTGATTGGATCGCATTAGCATTAGATCTAATTAATATTTTTGCCTCATTTTTTCTACGCACGCACTGTTTCAATGCTCTAAATAAAAATTGCAGCTTTTGTTTCAATTCAATTAAAAAAAAAACCGTCATCGTGAATTAATTTTCGGGTCACACCGGACGAGGCGGGTAATTACCATTAATTTTGAAAATATATACTCATTCCAGTTTGCCATTATCTGCGTCATTGTTGAATGATTGTTATTAGCTCGAACATCGATATTATTCAACTAATTGAGGAACAATTGTTCTTAATTACATGAAGGTATGTTAGCGAGACTGGATTCGTTGGAAATGTAGCAAGTGCAATTATGGTTGCAGATTTATAATTTGATTGATGAAATCCAAAACAACTGTATTAATTAAAATTAATGTGGTTTTGGTCAGTTCAACTAAATTCTTGTACGATTGATTGATGGACCGGGACAAACAAAAATCATGTGGTCCGGAGGAAGAAGGGTAGTCAAAATGTGCAGTCCATTATTCATTGTATCAAATTGCTTAGTTGACATTGCCAATATTCCTCCAACGAGATTCAAAGTAAGATTTTCCAAAACCAGTGATGTTTTGAATGTTGGGTAAAACACCATTATTGAGGTACCATGTGTGAAAATTTTATCAAAATCAACCAATGCGTTTGGGAGTTATGGCAATTTAAGTATGGTGCTCAGTTGATGATGCCAATATTCCTATAAGAAACACATATACGGTATTTATTTTTCTTTTATTGACCGCTTTCAGGTGGAAAGCCCTCTCATGTTTAAAATGAGTTTATTACAACCTTATCCAATTGGTTTTAATTGCAGTTTTAATCATTTGCCTTAAAGCATCCTTGAAAGACTAAATAAAACCGTCTTGGGTATTCGTTTAAGAAAAATTCAAACCAAGATTTCCTCAAAAATGATGCTGTTTTTGCTTTCTTTTGCCGCTGTTATTTCTACTTCTAATTATATGTGTCTATTTTTTTGCCTGATATTTTTTCTGCTTCCTTTTGCTGCTGTGCTGATTCTGATTATGAAGCTGTTCCGATTTCTGCTCATGTTTTTGTTTCTGCTTCAGATTCACAAACTGTTTTTGGTTAGGGGCCTGCTTTTGGATTGTCAGAAAAAGGTATTTTTAGCGCCAAAGTCTGTGTATGTTGAATGATAATCTAATTTTGTCGAAATTTGAAGATAAGAAGAAATCATGATGGAACTACACTCTATTCAACCTTGTTTTACGCCGTGTCAAAAAAAACTGCCAGCTCCCCCGAAATCTCGAGCATCCTTCTGATTGTTCGACGACCCATAAATCATCTGACCCGGCACACAACGCATTTATCAGAGTTGTATTCAGATTTAGCGGATCAGTCTAAGCCGTCTAGACCTTTTCCTATTCCAAAAAGTGTCAGTAAAGTGTGATAGATTAGTCTTATGGAGAGGGATTGTTGATGAAACCAACCGAAGCACCATATAAATGTATATTGTTTTAGGTTTCTGAATTTTGAATCTGTTCTATTTAGTTTAAAAAATTATTGAAATTTTTCACTAGCATATTCCTGCTCATCTCACATTCCTGACAGTAATTGATCGGGAGGAGAAGCAAAACCTTCACTTAATTAAGATCTAAAAATACCTAAACTATGATTCACAGAGCTAGTTGCATCAAACAATTAACCGTTTAATAAAATTAAAAAAATCCCAAGGCAACCACTTTTATTTAATAGTTCAAATTCATTACATTCAATGCCAGAATTTTTTCCAATTATTAATGAATCGTCATGAAAAACAAGAAAAATAAAAACTCTAATAATGATTGTCATAAATAATTATGTAACTGCGAATATCCATTCTATGCCCATTAAACATCATTCGCAATATCTACAGTCGTAAAAATCGCAATGAGATTTAAAAATTTAAAGATCAGGGGGTCACATCTATTGCAAAATTTTCAATAGTTTTATTCCTTATCATTCAGATTAGAAGGGAATTTGTGCCTATACAATATAGAAGGTATGTTCAATAAAAAAGGTGACTATTTTTCCTAAAAAATATTTTATTTTGTTTTCATTCATCATACAACAAATATTTTAAAACATTCGAAGGTTTAGTTCGTCAACTGTTCTAGAATATTTTTCAGTACCTTGATGATTTTTGAAAAGTTGCTTTGTGAGAGAATAGTATATCATTCAACGAGTGGGAGATGGTGGCTATTACACACGAGGATGAAGTTTGCGCTACGAGCCGTAGGTGAGTATCGTAATCATCTGATTGAGTATAAGCCATTTCCCGCGAGTAGAATACTATATTTTTTTATGATTATTCAATAATTGAAGCGAACTTTGCAATATTTAATTTCATTTGGACTGCACTTTTAGACAACTGTACTTGAAGTGAGGTTAGGTTGTTAACACAATGACTATAAATGGGCTGTTTAAAAATGATGGATTTGAAGATTGACTATTGACAACTCGTCGAATTTTCTGATTGGCTCTTAAACAGTGGAGTAATGACATTAGATCATTTCATTGGTTGAAAACAATTGAGTTATGAAAAAAAATCACATTAACCAATAGAAAGTGGATGCATAATACATCTATTATTGAATAATCATAGAAAAAAACAGTTATTAGACCTACCGAACATTGTAAGTACAAAAACTTTTCAAAAATTTCCATTCATTGGCAAACTTTTTTCAAGCGTAGTTACGTCACATCAAGATACTTCAACTACACCCCGTTTTTGGTCACGTGGCGAGGTGGTCATTTTCGCGTGATCAAAACAATCAATTATTCAATATATTTTTGGGTATTGGAAAAAAAAAATTGTGAAAAAAATTTATTATATGAACGATCTTTCAACCCTCGTCAGCTTCGAGATATACACATACAAAGATTTTACAACATTTATTGATTTGAAACTGTTAAATTACATTTTTTCTGAACCAAACTTACTTTTTGTTTTATTCTGAAATACGACGAAATGTTTTTAATCTCTCCCATGTTTTTGAATGGTTAATTGTTAACAACACTAAAAAAAATAACGAATTTGTCCGTTTCTACAAAACTTCCTTCTCATATCAAGTCTCGGTTAGCGTTAAAAAAAAAATCAATTGTTGCATCCTCCAGTTGGATATGAGAATTTTGAATTGAGTTTTCTACAGTTTATCTCAAAATACGACTTCTTCCATATTTTCTCTGTAGTCACTGGAATATGATCAGATACATCAGATTTGTGAGGTGTCTTCGAAAAAGATGAATGACAGAAGTTAGACTTACCCAGTGGTCCAAGAACCGAGTAAGTAACCGTCAAGTGAAGAACAGTCTTATATAATAATACGGTGTTGATCAGCCGTTCATGGTATGTGTTCGTGGCTCAATCGACACAACTATTACTGTCTTGATACGTAATGCATTTTTAAGTAGAGGCCTGAGGGATAAATAAATAATAACAACCATCAAGCTTTCTATGGGTGCCTATTCAATTGTTTATCTTTATAATAAAAACTGGTTCATATCTTATGTGATTCGTTGTTAGTTCTTTCTATAAGAAAAAAATACGAAATTAAAATGCCTTATGTGTTCTCAAACGAGGAATATATGCAAAATAATAAAGAAATTGTGGTGAAATATTCCTAGTCAGATAAGATAAGAACCAATTTTATATTATAAAGATAAACAATCGAATAGCAACATAGCAATATTGATGGTTTTCGTTATTTATTTATCTCTAAGGCCTCTTGAAAAAATGCATTACGTATAAGACAGTAATAGTTGTTTCGATTGAGCCACGAAAACATTCCAGGGATTAATTCTTGAGTTGTCAGTTAGCTACTCGGTTCTTGGACCACTGGGCGAGTCTTTCCTTCATTAATTTTTTTCAAAGACATCTCACTAGATTTAATTATTTTGATCATATTCCAGTTACTTAAGCAAAAATATGGAATAAGTCGTATTTTCAGATAAACAGAATGCTCATTTCAAAATTCTCAAAACCAACTGGAGGATAAAACAATTGTTTTTTTTCTAACGCTTGCAGAAACTTAATATGAGAAGCAAGTACTACAGAAACGGACAAATTCGTGAATATTTTTAGTGCCTGTTCACAACCATTTAGTAGTTTTTGTAGACATTTCGTCTTCTTTCAGAATAAAACAAAAAGTAAGTCTCAACTAAATTTGGTTTATGAAAAATTGTAATTTAACTGTTTCAAGTCAATAAATGTTGAAAAATCTTTGTAGGTGTATATCTCGAGACTGACGAGGAATTGAAAACATTTTGATAGAATAAAAATTGTTCATTTCAATAATTAGAATCTAACTTTTGAATATTGCCGAATAAAACTGGGTCACTCTGTATAACATTTCATGCCATTTACTCTGTCCCACAATCAAAGGGGTCCAGGACAAACACCTCTAGTTCCCGTAAGTTCCTATTAAAAACCGCATAAACCACATTAGATTTCTTATTCCATACATCCATGCAGGAAGAGTGTTTTCCAAAAAGTTGCCATACACTCTCCGGACAGTCACTTACAATTCCAATTCAAGCGTTCAACGATATCTCAGGTGAATTTTCATCACACCAAAACTGGTTATTGTGAAATTTCTTGAAAAATGAGCATTCGTAGTAATCGTGGTTGCGAGCACTGAACTTGTACCAATTCCTGCAAAACCCATCGAAGAAGTCCATGAATGTGAAAACAAATATTCCGTAAGAATGTGCCAAAAAGCCTCACTTAGATATCTTCCGATTAGAAGTTCTTGAGTAAAAATTATTCGTTTTAATAAGAATCTGAACTTTATAAATTGCCCGATAAAACTGGGTCACCCGTATGGGTATAGTATTTTGGTTTCCCTTACATGCTCCTGCTCTGCTCCAACTATAAACATAAAACGGTCACGCCAGCCTACAGCTTGTGACGTCACAGACCATAGCAATCTCAATACCCTAATTTTAAAGATTTTGCTCTTTGCTATTCAAATGAAGCCGGGCAAATTTTAAATGTTTTTAACACACGTTGTCTAAACATAATTTAAATACAATTATTTCCGAACAGGTGAAGCGAACAAAATAAATTGACCATAACGTAACTCGAATAGCTTATTTTAAAATGAAAGGACTATTATTAAAAACAATGCAATGGTTTATGAGCGGCTGATAAATTTGTGACTGCCACTTGACGCCTGAGTAGTTTCTCTTTTCATCCAAGCCAAGTTAAAAGTCTTCAATAGCAATTAAAAATATTTCCTTATAGCCGGCAATTATTTTTAATTAGCTCGTAACCTAACCAATTTTCCGGAAATAACTCTACAATAGGATACTTAACCGGCAGCGCTCAATCTAGATTAAAATCCGCTAAAAAATGACCATCACCGGAGGAATTACGGTACTTGTAGTCCCATATTCGAATTTATTTTACTGACCTGGTCTGGTATTTGTGTTCTGCCAAAATACGGGTTTTATTATAAGTACATTTTTTACATGTTCTTTGTTCAGTTTGTGACTTATTTCTTATCATTAGCGTTATGTTGAGTCATGAGAAATGTGTGAACAAAGTTGATTACCGCAGACATGCGAGCAGATGTTTATATTTAACATCATTAGGCGATAAAATGTTCAAAGTGCGTATTTAAAATGCAGTGGGCGATCAAAATAGATATGATGTTCTGATTGAAATTATTTTGCGCTATTTTAATTAGCAGGCGCAGTTTTTGTAGCAGGATTTCCCTACTATGAATAATAAAAATTTTGAGGACCATCCATAAGCATAGGTGAATAATTATGTTCAAAACTTTGACAGCATCTAGATCTTGCAAAAAAGAAAAAAAAAGTTCCCATAAACGTATAGGGCCGCAAATTTATCATTTTGGATACAGAGTGCAGTGGCGGCACATGGTTTGGTCGAATATATTTTTGACTCATTACAAAATCTATATGTACACTAACTTGCAAATAAAATGCGTACACAGACAATGAAATCATGTTTTTTTTGGGCAGTGTAATTATTATTGGCTGTCAAAATATTTTTTGTTTTTTTTTTTGGTTTTGAAACCATGTCTTGCAAACATTGGCGGTGTGCACGGCGCAGTTATCTTGTTGGAAAATATATTGGTTCTCTGGATAAAGGGCTTCAACCGATGGCAACATCACGTCGGAGAGAATCTCCAGATAACGAGCCGAAGTAAACCTGCCATTGATATGCCAACAAACCCCCAGTCCTCGTGCACTAACCCAGCCCCACATGTTGACGGAAAAATGACCAGCCCTGTCTATTTGATTTGTGTATCGCTCGTCAAGGCGAGAGTGTGCAGGCCGATAGACTTTAATTCTTCTGCGATCAGAGGAGGACTGGAATGTTTTTTCATCGGTAAATATTACTCGTGCCCAGTAATCCTCGTCCCGGTCGTAGTTTAGGGCAAAAATCACCCTTGCCTGCTTTTGCTCTTCGGTTAAATTTGGTTTTCTTGCAGCAGTACGACAACGTAATTCCGATTTTTTTATTCTCCGACTTGCGGTGGAGCAGGAAGCAGGAAAATTGGTCAATGATACTGTGTTCGCTGCAGAGTCAAATGGGTTTTCCCTCAAATGATTTAGCAGCGCTTCGTCTTCTTGATGGCTGGTCTTCCTGTTCTTCTTGCCAGTACCTTCTTTCCTTTCGAGGCTCTTTGTAGCCAGCCAACGGCTTCTTAGTCTGCAGACTGTGGCTTTGTTAACGCCATAGTGCTCAGCCGTTCTTCTTACTGACCATAAGTCTTTACTGAGACGCGTCAGTATTTGAGTTTTCATAAAATTAGATAATTGTCTCGGCATATTATTGCAAATTGCATTTGACAAGACTTGACGTTTACTTGTCACCTTCATACACTGCCCAAACCAAAGCAGTTTCACCATTTCAATGTACGCATTTTATTTGCAAGTTAGTGTACTTCCAACTTCTGGATAGATTTGTTAGTTGTTTTAGACGATGAAAAATGAGCTATTCTACTAAAGCAATCCTTCTTTTAACCAATAAAGCTATATGTACATAATATGAATTTATTTTATTTAATTTATTATTTTTGTTTAATTTATCAGCTTAGAACAAGATAATGCCTACTGGATATTGTCAACAAGATCATTCCACATATGAAACCACAAAATACGACCTTTTTTGCAGCACCAACAAAAAAAATTGAAAACTAGCTATTTTTTTTGATGCAACTTTTATAGTTTCGTCGATTTTTTTTCAAGCTCAAGTTAACGTTAAAATTTTTCCTTCAATTTCATGTTAGTGTTGTGTACTTTCCCAATTTTGTATTTGTTTCGTTCAATTCAGTTAGGTACTTCAACGCTGTTTTTTTGTTTTTTGTCTTTTTTTTAAGTGCATTTTTTCCTCTCACTGTCTTATTTAGTTTTGCTTTCTCTAGATCCCTATTTTTTGGATAGTATTTTCTTTGTCGTTTAGTCTGAGATTTCAGACAATTTAAACCAGTAGGTGATAATGAATGATATGAATAAAGAAAATACTAATTCGGCAGAACTAATAATTCTGGTATAATAATTCAAATTTTTCCAAGAGATTGGAGTTGCTCTGCTGCTCTTGATTATTTTTAGTTGTTCCAGATTGAATTCCATAAACGATTATATTTATTGCAGATTTCGGTAGAATTATAGAAGATGCTAACTCCCGACACTTGAATAATCCCGGAATTAGTTATTTAGCTTCCATCCAAAAAAAATATGGATTTACGTAAAATAATGCTTGTTTTCTCAGAACTCGATGTGCTTGACAGGAAATTGTCGTTTTTGAGAATTTCGGGGATGGTTAATCCAAAAATAGTTTCTAGAAGCCGTGATTATATTTTTCTAAAAATAAGTATTTTCATAAGAGAAGGTAAAATTCCTATGGACCTTAAATTCCGAAATTTCTGTTTTGTATGAATTTTTAAGTTCAAGTTAGTCCGGAATTAGTGATGGTCATTGATGATAAATCATATCTACGTGAAAATAATTCTACAATCCTAAAAATACTGATCTTTTGAAATCAATTATTCCACCTTTTTTTTTGGGAATTACCTAGTTTTTGAAAAAGTTATTTTGGGAATAATAGAACAATGAAAATGAATGCCTCCTTTTCTAAAACAAACTAACGTTCGGAAAGAATTATACTTTTGAAATCATCGTCTATTGGGAATTTTTGCCGCCGCTTACTTATCGTAGGTAGTTTTTAATTTTTTCCTGAATGAAATAACCAAAAATATAACTTTTTTGTCTTTTAGTTTTTTTTTGTATCTGACCTCGTTTTACTTAGTTGAAATACTTTTTTTATTTCAAAAACGAGAGCAGATACGAAAAAAACTAAGAGAAAAAAAAAGGTGTATTTACAATGTGTATAGATAGATTGATGAAATATTTATTTTGTGAAAATATAAAAACAGGATTCTCTTTAGAATTCTCGGGGCACGGAGTCCCAGAGTCCTCCCTCACGAGACGCCCTTGACAGAGTGTTGAATTTTAAATTCAATTTTCGAATTTCTTGAAAAACATGAAACACAAAATTTGGTAACCGGGATTTTTTTGCGATGACTATCATTATCAATATTATCAATAATAATCATCTACCATACTACTTATTCAAATGAAAAGAAGTCCGAACTCCACTATAAGTGAATGAAAAAGTAATAATTATTGATTAGTTATCGTGTGGTCGTTTTGCATACATAATGCGATGTCACTAATCTACAGGATGTTTGCTAGACATTTATAAAAAAATCGTGGGGTGATTTTGTGAAAAAGTTCACATACATATTGAAATTTATCGAAAAATGGTTGCCCCCTTGAATAGGGCACCCTGAAGACGGTTTTTCCTTAATATTTCCGACACCGTTCGTACAACATTTAAAAAATTCAACCAGGGCCGCACCATACTGGAGTACTTTTTTCGCATTCTGATTTTAAAATATACTACCTATTTTAGTTAATTTCGATAAAGTAGTTCTCAAGAAAATCGCAAATTCCTACATCGATGCATACCTAGGCACACTAAAGAAGGGTCTTCCCTTTGACTATATCAATAGTTTCGATACCGTCCACACTAAAATATTGAAGTTTGGTACCTGTAGTACCTGAAGTGATTAGGGGTGAAAGCAACCCCATTTTTTGTAGCCTCCCTAGGAAGCATTTTTCGAAAAATATTGATTGGATCTTTTTTTTCTTGAAAATACCAATTACCAATTACCAATATTTAGGAAACACCCTGAATAATTTTCGAAGGAGAGTAACTAGGTATATTCCATATAGTTGAAACATTGAACGTACGGAGAAATAAAAAAACCAAGTCTATTTATTGCTGCATAATACATAGATTAATTTGAGTTTCCATATAACCCTAGAGGAGTTGTGAATACAGGACGGGGTGCCGGACGTGGCGATCATGTAACATGTAAGTTATTACTCCGTACGTTCGATGTAAGTACAGAGCTTAGTTTGTATTTCTCTCTCAGGGCTTTTCTGGATTAAAATCACAATCCTTTAGATTTTTTTTAGCAATGTTGCAAAGAATGTTTATTTTGCTTTGACTAAAACTGCATTCACCAAACATTTATCTTCAAATGAACATTTCTAAAATAAACTCTCTCTATTTTTTAGTACACCTGTTTTATATTTTTGTTCAATGTTTCCCCTTATTTTTATTATTCTGTTTCTATGTCATTTTCTATACTTGCCGAGTATTGAGAGTTTTTGTCTTTTTCTCTTTGCATTATAAAAATCAGTTTTATTGTCATGCATGGTTTAATATTATATTGAAGGATATTATTTATGTACTCATTTGTTTATATTTATATTTATCTCTTGTCACTTGAATGATTTTATTTATCCTGTAATGTTTATTTCCTGCATTTGTTTTGTCATCATTTTTTGATAATAGTAATAATATGTAATATTTATTTAGGACGAAGGTACAAAAGTTCAAGTGGAATAGTAAAAGTGAATATAAAAAAGTAAAAAATGTAAGAAATATAGTTAACGTAGGAAAATTGAAAAATAATAAAATAATCAAGACTGAGTTTATTTAAAATTTATTTTTTGAATTGTTTGGGAAATGTTTCCTTGTGGGTAACTGTGAAGGTTCAAAGGGGGTCAGATTGAGAAAATTATATTAGGGCATTTTTCAGAAAAACATTGACAACGGAATCTTAATCAGCATGACCAAAAAAAAATTGTAACTGTTTTGGTCATTTTTTGTTGTTAATTTGTTAATTTAATACTTACACTGCTTATTGCGTCTTCCTGTACGTTCTAATTTACAGTAGAGATGTAAATAAAACCCCTGAATGTGTGTTTTGCACAAAAAAATTGTTTGAAAGATTCCGTTGTATTTTTTTTTCTAAAAATTGCTCTAATATCATTTTCTGAAATTTGACACCCTTTGAACCCTCACAATTTCCCATGAGTACGCTCCTGGAACCAATTTGAGGTTTACCCAAAAAGTGTTTGTCAAGACCTATCAAACAAAAACAAAATTGAAAATCGGTTGAACAAAAATTTTACAGGGTGGGGCCATTTTAGGGTGGACACCCTGTAATAAACATTTATGGATATGTTTTTGTCTTAGATTATCAAATCAATAATATTCTTTCATTTTCAAAAGTTTTGCTATATTTAAATATTTTTAAAAATATTTTTATTGAAAATTAAAAAAAAATAAACACTATTACCTAAAAAATTGGAAATAGGGATTTGAAAATTGTAATGTGAAGATAAACTTTTTTTTCGAAAAAGATTTGTTGATAAAGAGAATGATTCTGAAATAACATCTTAAAAATGGATTTTTAGCGAAAATTCTATTCTATCTATCCGCATTTTTGTTTTTTTGGAATAGATCAAAAGAAACACGAATCAATAAGAGGGGAAATAAATTGTCATAGTCGGAGATTTTTTCATCATATTATTATTCAATATTCGAAATTAGCACCAGTCACAAATATGTTTATTTGTATATTTTTTCAAATAATGTTCTCATTCTCATGATGAAAAACAAAAATTAAAATTCTTAAACATCGATAACTCTAAATCTCCCAAGCAAGTCAATCTCATTGAAGCCTAAAACTCATCAATATTAGTCAAAAACAATCAAACTATTAAAAAAAAAAGATAAAAAACTATAGAATGTAAAAAATAGAACCATGCACGATGAACAAATAATACCTTTCTAAAACCTAAATAAATGTTATAAATTGTAAAAACACTTTCTTGGAATATAGGTACATTATTTCCAAGATGAACTTAAGCTGATGGAAAAAAATGCAATACAAAGGCTATAACCAAACTAGATACAAAATGAAATTAAATCAATTCAAGTGAGTCAAAAATAATGAAAATTGAAAGTAATAACAATTTTTTCCATCATATGTACCACAGGGTGACCACATTTTGGTTGCAACGGCGGGTTAGCTCAAAACCAACTAGGTACTAGAGAAAGATAATAACCTTGCATATATAAATCCTGCTTGAACATGCCGCGTGATAACATTTCAATACAAAATAAAAATAACTAAACATAATAATAAAGTATTTTTAAAAAATTTCGATAGGTTGTATCACCGCAAATTGACTTAATCCACACAAAAGTTGAAAACTGTTAGCAACATCAGATAAGAGAAAAAAGAGGATACCCCACAATGTGAGAGGTTTTGTGACCTACTGGAACCCAAAAAATGGCGTCAGTGTCAAATTGGAAAACAATTTTTGTAAGGAGCGCGGAATTCATAATCTTTCTTTATCAAATATTTTAAATTCAACTTTCGTTTAATGCAGATTTTTAATCCACAAAATCAGCAAGATGAACCAAATTCACGAACGCCATTTTTAAGATGCCAAACCGAGGCAAATTAGGTCACAATCTCGATGTATGACGTTTTTAAGGAGTTACGAGTCCTCTTTTTCTATTTCGTTAATGAAGTGGACAATAACGAACATCGTTGTTTTTCATGGCCTACTGAAAAGTTTGAATGGCAAATTATGAAAATTAGGATTATCGCCGTGGTTCATCAAAAAAGACCCAAACTATATAATATTTTTCGGAAGCCTGTAATAGTTATTTACCTAACAAGAATGGAAAGTGATACTTTACCGCACGCGATGGCAGTGACCGACCGACGCGAAGCGGAGTTCGGTCACAACGTCAAGGGCGGTAAAGACACTTTCCACATGTGTTAGGTACAAAATTTTACCTTTGAATTGAAATTTCACATTTTCTTCAACATGGAAATCTGCCTCTCCATAATTTTGTCATAGTAACCACCAAAGAAATGTCATTCATATTCAGTATGACACGATGGTTACCTAGAGACATTGGTGGTTACTATAGTAAAACAATTATTTGCGTGCTGTAAAGTACTTTTTCTACAAGCGTGCGCAAAGTAACCACTTCGCACACTCATTTGCGTGTGCAAAGTAGCCTTTTCCCGCACTAGTGCGGGAAAAATTTTTCCCGCACTCAAATGTCAACTCAAATAACTACCTACCAATTTGTTGTTTTAAACTTCGTTTCCATACCAACCAAACTGTAGATAATGCACTTTGTAATGCACAAAATAATGTTCGTATTACTTTTCCCTTTTCAGTCAAAATCAAAATGAAACACACAATTCTTTTTTTGCGTTAAAAACGCATTCGCCAGTAACGTAAACAAACATTGATAATGACGACTTTCAATCGGCATTTGTGAGTTGTTCTTGCTGATTTCGGTGCACACTACTGTGTTTATCAGAAATCTTCGAAAGATTTGAGCTGAATACTGGCATCAAAAAAACCTGATCATGTATACAAACAAACGGACGATCAAATTTATAAAAGTATAAAGGATTAAACGAAGACTGACTGACGCCTGACGCAGTTGTCTAGAGTGTCATGTCAAATCAAAACAGTGTTGCCAATAGCAGGTAATAAGGCGACAAAAGAGGAAATTTTATGAACAGTGATCGGACATGCCCTTGCATTTCAAATATAAAATAAATCAATTATGATTTTGATTATACCCATATTATCCAATTTCCAGCTGCCGCCACAAATTGTTCTTTCAATATAATTATATTGTTAAGCATAAATAATCATTATTCTCAAGTTCTATGTTTTTAAGTGCGTTCAAATAATATATTATCTAAAGTTTTTTGTGTCTAATCTTTGAACGCTCGTAGAAAAAATATTGTTCCTAAAACGTTCGCAAAGTGTCTTTCCCGCCCTTAAAGCATATAAGAACTCCGCTTCGCGTCGTTCGTCTAACTGCTTTTACGTGCGGGAAAGCATCACTTTGCGAACTTGTTAGGAAAATAACTATTTCCTACAGCCGTGCGGAAAATTCAATTTTCCGCACCGATATCCGTGTGGAAAATCAGATTTCCCGCACCAGTGCGGACAAATTTTTCCGCACGGATATGTCAAAATAAACAATATCATAAGCAAACAGCAACCAGGTTTCCAGGTAACTATGGTCGCTTAGTTACACATTTCGACATTCATTATTATTTATTTGTCATTAGTTGCATCGGAAACTTTCAAATTACGAATTATATCCTTATTTCCGCACGTCTGTAGAAAAACTATTGTACCTAACACTTGCGGAAAATGTTTTTCCGCCCTCGGCTGCTTGACCGAACTCCGCTACGCGTCGGTCGGTGAACGGCAGACTCGTGCGGAAAAACTAATTTTTCTACGAGCGTGCGCAAAGTAGCCACTTCGCACACTCATTTGCGTGTGCAAAGTAACCTTTTCCCGCACTAGTGTCAACTCAAATAACTACCTACCAATTTGTTGTTTTAAACTTCGTTTCCATACCAGCCAAACTGTAGATAATGCACTTTGTAATGCACAAAATAATGTTCTTGTTACTTTTCCCTTTTCAGTCAAAATCAAAATGAAACACACAATTCTTTTTCTGCGTTAAAAACGCATTCGCCAGTAGCGTAAACAAACATTGATAATGATGACTTTCAATCGGCATTTGTGAGTTGTTCTTGCTTGATTTCGGTGCAAACTTCTGTGTTTATCGGAAATTTCGAAAGATTTGAGCTGAATACTGGCATCAAAAAAACCTGATCATGTATACAAACAAACTGACAATCAAATTTATAAAAGTATAAACGATTAAACGAAGACTGACTGATCTTAATGACGCAGCTGTCTAGAGTGTCATGTCAAATCGAAACAGTGCTGCCAATAGCAGGGAATAAGGCGACAAAAGAGGAAATTTTATGAACAGTCAAGTGATCGGACATACCCTTGCATTTCAAATATAAAATAAATCAATTATGATTTTGATTATACCCATATTATCCAATTTCCAGCTGCCGCCACAAACTGTTCTTTCAATATAAATATATTGTTAAGCATAAATAATCATTATTCTCAAGTTCTATGTTTTTAAGTGCGTTCAAATAATATATTATCTAAAGTTTTTCGTGTCTAATCTGTGAACGCTCGTAGAAAAAATATTGTTCCCAACAAGTTCGCAAAGTGTCTTTCCCGCCCTTAAAGCATATCCGAACTCCGCTTCGCGTCGTTCGTCTAACTGCTTTTGCGTGCGGGAAAGCATCACTTTGCGAACTTGTTAGGAAAATAACTATTTCCGCACTTGTTAGGTAAATAGCTATTTTGTACAACCTACACGTGAAGTCCACTTTTCAATGCATGCAAAGCAGGCGGAAACTCGCTAATTTTGGCAGCCGGGCCTTAAAGTACTTTCGCGCCCGCGGGCGCAAAAGTAGGTCGCTTAGCAACGGTTCCTTGGATCCCAACGCCTCGGAATCTGATAACCACGTGACGGTCTAGCATACTAAAAGGAACTAATCACTTGACAATCTTGGTGACAATGAATCTGCACCACAAAACAATACGGGAACACACCTATTGTAACCATGACTATGATTGACAGTTGTCACTAAACTTGTCTGACTTGTCAGCAGTGTAGTGCAGTATATCGATTATTCATTTTTGATTTTCATAATTATTCTTTTTCAAATTATTACAAACTGGTTGTACAAAAAGCACTGTTTGTACCACGGACGAAAGATGATTTTGACTCGGCAAATATCTGCCCTCGCTTCGCTCGTGCTGCTACTTATACCCTCGTCAAAATCATCTACTTTCCGCCCTTGATACAAAATGTACTATTACCACACTCCGTGCGAAAAAGTTACTTTACCACACGGAGTGCTGTAAAGTGCTACTTGCCACACGCAAATGCGTGCTGTAAAGTACACTTTCACACACGCGAGTAGGTAAAATGACAAATAGATTTTTTGATAAATATACAGTGTGTCCAGTAGTCCAGTCCACGAATGGGGTTCACAAAAGCAAACATTTTATTTATCATTTTTTGAAAAAGTCATTCTTTATAAAAGGTTCTGTGTCCAAAAATGCAACATTTTCAAAATGACCCCAACTAAGAGGCCTACGACATTTTTGTTTACAGCATTTTTCGTTTTACAAAAAAGAAGCTCAAGCTCTTCAAAACCTAGAGTTTTATCTTTGGTTGGTATCAGAAAATACGAAAATGTTTTGACGTTGAGCACTTATTGTGTTCAACTTTTACGTTACGCTTTGAATATTATAGTTTAGATAAGTCCAATTTGATATAATTACATATAATGATCATTTCGAATAAATAGACAAACAACGGCAAAGTCTGCATTGATAACTTATCATACATTGTATATACATTTGCTAAGCACTTTAAAACTCATTATACTCACGGCTCAAAAAAGCTTACACAGTTTTGGATTTGTTCTCTGATTAGGAATTTTGATCCAATTTTGATGATACTCTTCTGGGGGTTTTTGGAATTGGTTAGATATATATATAGTTGTATAGAGATAGTCTAGATGTCTAGAGAGAGTCCAGTTTTCAGTCTTGAAACTTATACTTCATACAAGTAGAAGAATAAAAGTGGTTAATATACGTGTAGTGAAAGTTCTTTTTGTTGAGTAACGGATTGTAAGTTGGGATAAGTGTGAGGATCATCACAATGTGTTAAAAATGCCGCATGTGCTAAATTGATAATTTTAAATATAAAAATTGGCTTTGTCTTTATGTTTATACGCAACGGCGGCTTTACAAACCTCCCAAATAATTAACAAGATTTCATATTAATTTACTTTAATAATATTTTTCAAAAAAAACTTCCATCAATACATCCCATAATGCGCGCACTTTATGATACCCAAGAAAAGCTACCCACCAACACATCTCAAGCGTCGCACAGATTATTTGGGTCAAAATTCAGCTTTGACGAAAAATCGCTTTATCATCACGCATAAGCGGCTGGAGGCGCAGAGAGAGAGAGAGAGAGAAAAGTGATTGGCGCAAATTCAGTGTTAGAATGAGAAAGAATATGTCATGTTAGGCATTGACCAAGCCAACTCCCACATCGGCACGGGGTTGATTTGCGACCTACGCTCCCGTTCTCGAACGTCTTCCTTCTTCGTCACACATTTTGCGGGGTTGTCGAGTAATGTCAAGTCTATATGCTGATGGATTTCTATTGATTTTATTTTTCGGGCGGTTTGTTGTATTGTATGTGAAATTTTGAAATTAAAAAGCGGAGATGGACATAAAAGAAACGCCTCGATTTCAAGTCAATTTCATGACTGTTATTGAACTTTCTATAATGAGAAATGACTGGGGGAATGATTCTAGACTACATTTTTGAATAGCCAGTCACGATCAAATTCCTGATCTTCAAGCATAATGAAATATACATGACAGCCAATACGTATCAGAAAGTTTTTCACTCGAATATAAAATAAACCATTCAACAAGTTTGTTTATCTTTGCAAGATGCGATAACCGAGACATTCTACTGTTTAAAACCGGAAACGGTAGGCTAAATACATTTTCACTTTCACACACACATTTGCAGATGAATGTATGCACATAATTTTGTATATAAAGAACAATGATCCATTGAATTTTTGAAAAAGTTGAACGACGATTCACGTTTTGAATCATTTGATGAGATAATCAACTGGTTTGAATGTTATTTGTAGGTTGAAAAAACATGGTGTAGTTTGTAGAATAATAATTGGTTACGGCATAAGAAAAGGTTGGGATATTTGATCGATGATATATTGCAATGTAATGGATAGATTTTTATTAATAGTTGTTGTAGAACAAGTGCCGTTAATTTGCTTACGGCATTTTATGCCAAGTGCATACATTTTATTTTTCAGTAATTTCTGACAATTGACTTTTGAGAAAAACGAACCTATAAAAATTTTGCATTACTTATAATGAATGAAAACATTTAATATTTTTAAAATACTTTATTCAAATTTTCTCAATTATTCCAACTATATAGTCCTGTTTTCGGTGGATTTCTTATCTTATTACAAGACTCACGAAAGATCTTAAAAGTTACTCAAAAGATTGTAATAAGCACTAAATTTTTTATTCTCATTTTTTTCAATAAAACATTTGATTTATTGTATTTAATGAGTTATTTTGGATTTCGAAATACTTTTGAAGAGTTTTAAATAGTTTGGTGAATTGAATTTAGTCCTTTTTTAGTTTTTAAACCATTTTCAGCAATTTAATATACAAATTTCTGTCACAATCTTTTAATTCTAGTCAATTTTGGAACTCCAAAGCTTGTGTGACGAGTTTAAAGAATTTTTCTGGCATGTAATATTATAAATTGTTTAAAATACATTCAAGAGTGCTTGTTTAATCGATGAAATTTTCCAATCTGATAGTTATTGATGTTTCTAGAAAAAAATCCGTTAAATCGCCTGCAGCGTTTAATTCCAAATGTCCGTAGTAAATCTCCTCGCTGGCCAATTACCTATTATTACCTATTATTATTATTTTAATTTAAAATAAGAATAACATTGATTGAACCACTAAATATATTTGGAATTTAGCACTCTAAGCCCTATTTAAGGTTTAAAAACACTTTTTTACAATTTTATAGAGATTAACCATAGTTTTTGTTACATTTTTTAAACATTATAAAAGTCTTTTTAATGGAATGAAGTTGGTTAAAACTCCCAAATTTTGTTTGATAGGACTACTTCTTTTATATTTTTTTTGTCAAATCTTTGAGACAAATGTGAACCACTTCAAAGGAAAACTCAAAGATTTTATTCTTAAATACATAGGTACGTTAAAAAGAATTCACAACATATATTTAGCAAATCAAATTAAATATTACTTAATCATAGCATAATGTGCTGTCTAAGGCGTACTAAAATAGTTACATAGATAAACAAAAGTATAAAAAAAATGAAATTTGAAATGGGCAAAACCATGCAGCTAAATGCCATCCCTTAAAATTTCAAACTGTACCACAGTTTTTTTTATCAAAGGGTAGTCTATTTTACTTAACTTTATATACCCATGTCCCAGGTGGGTAATCTGGGCCAATGTATTTAAATTACAACTTTTTTTTTAGGTTTTCTTATGAAAAATTTCAAAATATTTTGAGTCACAATATTTCTAAAAAAACGTTTTAAATGTTTCAAAATTTTTAAACCTACTTATTTAAAATGTATTAGACATTTTAGAATGATGGCCGATATAACCGCAATTATTGATCACAAAACTAAATTTATATGCAAAATATTTTTTTATCAAAAAAACAGTATGCAAGAAATATTGTATAAGAATCTTTTCTTGGATTTCCCTTTTTTTTTCAAATCCACTTGAATTAAATTTAACTACAATTTTCCCTCAAGTATTCCTTCAAAAGCCAAAGACATTTTTCAAAAATGTTGACAAAAATGTTTTTGGATAAAAAAATTGGAACATCTTATGACATAATATCAAATCGATATCACTGCGCAAGCTATAACAAAAAAAAAATGCGCGCGAGCGACAGACATCGACGGAAATTATTGATCATATAAAAATAAATAATACAATAGAATACACATAATTTCATTATCAAGATATTCAATGAAAATTTAACATATTTTTCATTAATTTTTATTCGAGTTTTTATCATAACACTTAATGCTCACAATATGCAAAAATACTTTCCTTTTCGTTTCAATTAACTGGAAATTCATGTTAAGCCTTGATAAAGGACAAGATTCGAATTCGAAAGGTTGTGTATGTGACCCACTAAACCAAATATTTATACATACAAACAATGTATTTAGTCCAAATTTTTGAATCGCCATAAGCACACTACTCCCAAGCAGCCCCTCGTATTAAAATAATCTATTTCACCAATCAAAAGTAACCATGCATAATCAATAGAATTGATTTTTTTACCCATCGATATACCTAGTTAAAACAATTAAACTTACCATCTCGTCCCTGTGGGACCCTATAAGTCAAATCCTGGAACTGGATGTCGACCCAGGAATTTTTCGGTAAATAACACAAATCCATGCTAACAACTCATTTTGACGAAAATTAGGCACCTTTTTTCGACGAGCGTCAATTGGGAACTATATCAAAATACACACACGTTTAAGTTCCCTCTTATTTCGACGCCAACGTTGCCGGGCTTATTTGTTTGTAGGTGCCAAGTCTGGTCTGTAATACGGGCTTGTGCTAATTGGCGGGAAGTAAGGTTTTTTGTCTGGAGGTTTGGAGATTGATTTGAACAGTTTGAGTGGAAATTAACTGGGTGATATATCTTGATGTTTGGATTGCACAAGCTTGGATATAATTTTTTTTTAGTGCGGAAAATTTGTTACCTTTGGCAACAATTCCGGAACTCATCAATAATTTAACTATTTTGGGGCCATAAAGGTTAGAGTTTGTATGGGAAGTTTACAATGTTAGCATGGGAAATGTGGATTATTTTGTTATAGGGATGTGGGTGGGCATCGATATTTGTAAAAATGGTCAGCTATATTTGTTTGGAGAAACAGTAGGTGTTCTGGAATAGGAGAAGCTGTTTTGACATTGGATTTAGAATCTAGATTCTTTTGAGCGTAGAACAATAGTATAACAATAATAAACTTTTGTCCTGACAAGTGCAGAAAATCGATTTTTTTACCACGTCTGACGGATGCAATTATTCGAGCTATATTCAAATCCACGCGTTTGTCGCGAGCCACCCTGTATAATTATGATATATTGGTGGTGATGAATAAAAAAACATATTTTCCATTAAAATGCAATACTTATTGAAAATCAATCAGCAATCAGTCAGAACGTCCGATTAATTTGGACGATTCAAAATTGTCGAGTTACCTAAGCAATGAATAACCATAATTATCAGACAGGAACTGTGTTATTTCGAATGCACTAAACGATGTGATGTAGTCATCACAATTTAGTTTTTACCTATATAGTTAAAATTTTATGATTTTAGTAATACATGATCACCAATTATTTTTGTAACTTATAATTCGTCAACAAGTAACTGCTGTCTCCTGGCTGAACAATCCTTAATCCTTTCTGTTCAACTCAATAATTTTGTGACTTTAGGGGTGAACAAGAACAGGCGTCTGTTGAAGACACGCAATTGGAGAACCAATCGGTGCTTGATGTATCCTGAAATAAATCTTTTAATTGAGAACTTTTTGGTTCTCTCTCAAACTATATAGACTTCATCCCAAATCGAACTCAAACCTTAACCAACTACTTATTGGGTTTTTTTAACAAAATCCAGTTCCAAACTAACCCAAATCAATCAAAAACTATTCTAAAGCATAATATACAGGTCTTGGGTTGACTTGGGTTGATTCCTGTTTTACTTGGGATAGTATTTTTGGTTTTGGTTATTACCAGTACAACGTTGATTGTTTATTTTTCAAAATGTTTCAATATCAAAAATATCTAGGGTAATATGTAATTAGTTTTTTGGGTACTGATTACTGATTACTGAAGTACAGGCGCTACGAGTTTCGGGCTGTTGGCCCCGACACCGCAGCCTCTAGTTGGGCTTATTGTATCTTCTCTGTGCCTGTCTCTCAGTCGAAGAGCTCCATTGCCCGAATAAGGTTTATGACTCGTTCTACTGTTTCCCTGTCCGTCCTTCGAGGAGTGGTTGTGAATTCCCCATTATCTCTTCTCCAGTACGCCAGCGCTTCACATTCGAATATAATGTGGGAGGCTGTTTCCTCCTCCTCGTTGCACAGCCTACATATGGGTTCCTCGTTGAAAAGACCCATGATATGCATGTGTTTCCTTAGAGTGCAGTGTCCAGTTAATATACCTGTTACTTTCCTAAGCTGATTCCTGCTGAGTTGCAGTAGGCTTCCAGAAAATGATGATTCGATCTCGTCTGCCATCATTAATTTACTGTGTTTCAGACCTGGTGATTGGCACCATCTAGCTTTCTGTTGTTTTTTGGACCAACA
This sequence comes from Orchestes rusci, assembly GCA_958502075.1. Classification (NCBI taxonomy): domain Eukaryota; kingdom Metazoa; phylum Arthropoda; class Insecta; order Coleoptera; family Curculionidae; genus Orchestes; species Orchestes rusci. The sequence goes on from OY293314.1 coordinate 17,457,188, forward strand.
GTTCAGCCAACCTCTCACAGAGGATTTTGTAATACCAATAGCAGGTTCTGGACTCAGAAGTGGTGTGTTTGCAGCTTTGCGTGCTAGTAGATCCGCCCGCTCGTTCCCAGCTATCCCTGAGTGTCCTGGTATCCATCCAAGAGTAACATCGTTAGATACTCCCAGTGTGACAAGGTTTTGCTGACAGTCCATGACTTGTTTGGACAGGAGATGGTTTTGATTGCGGCTTGGCTGTCACTAAGGATAAGGATTTTCCTTCCTCTGTAGCTTCTCCTGAGGTTTTCTTGCACGCATACGTTTATTGCATGTACTTCTGCCTGGAAAACTGTAGCGTACATCCCGAGTGGTTCACATGTTTCCCACTTTGGATTTTCACCTACGATTCCGGCACCAGTTCCCCGGCTTGTATTGTCCACATATTGCCCCATTAGCCATCCGGAGTTGTTTCACCGTTTCCTCTTCCCATATTAGCTTGGTCTTAGGAGACGTGCTAAAGTTGATATTTTTCAACATGATATCACTCCTCATTGTTACTAAGTGGTTCGTGACTGTGCTGGTTATCTTAGTGTGTCCTTGGGAGTTTGAGTGGCTCCAGTTCCCGGTGTTGCTAAGTCTATATGCTCCCATTCTTGCTTCCATTTTGATATAGATATCTAAAGGAGGTAGGTTAAGCATGGCCTCCATGGCAAGTGTTGGAGTGGTTTTCATGGCTCCCGTTACACAGAGACATGCTAGCCTCTGAACGTTTGCAAGTTCCGTGGCTGCTTGTCGCTGCTTGATTTTCGGCCACCAGACAACAGAGCTATAAGCAAGGGTGGGTCTTACCACGGTACAGTAGAGCCAGTGTACCATGCGCGGATTTATGCCCCAATTCTTTCCTATCGCTCTTTTTGTTTCCATTATTGTGGCTTTACCTCGATTCACTATTTTCTGTAGGTGTGAATTCCATGTGAGTTTGTCATCCAGGATGATGCCTAGGTATTTGACTTCTCTTACCACCTGCAGCTCTTGTCCAAAGAACCTGGGTTTGAATAATTCCGCTGTCTTCCTCTTTCTCGTAAAGCTGACCAGGGAGGTTTTCTCAGGATTGACCTTCAGGTTCACCTTCCTGCACCAATCTTCTACGATTGTCAGAGCTGTCTGCATCAGTTCTGATATTGTCTTGGTGTGTTTGCCAGTGATAAGTATTGCTACGTCATCGGCATAGCCTTGGGCGTAGAAACCTTTGCTGTTTAACTCTACCAGTAGTTCATCTGCGACTAGGTTCCAGAGGAGAGGGGACAAGACTCCACCCTGGGGGCAGCCTTTAGCTGCCTCTATAGTTACAGTTTTGTCAAGCATAGTTGCTTGAATTCTCCTACCTTTCAGCATGTTTCTTATCCACCTACAAACTGTGTCTTTAATTCCACGCCGATTGATTGCGGTGGTCATTGAATCGAAGGAGGTGTGATCAAATGCTCCTTCTATATCAAGGAATGCAGCTAGGGCAACTCCTTGGTTGTTCAGTGGTTGCTCTATTTTATGAACAAGTTCATGCAGAGCAGTTTCACATGATTTACCAGGTTGATAGGCGTTTTGGTTTTTGTGTAGTGGCCTCTCTATTAGGGAGGTCTCCCTAATGTGCCTTTCAATCACTTTCTCCATCGTTTTGAGTAGAAACGACGAGAGATTTATTGGTCTGAATGCCTTGGGCTGAGAGCTATCTTTCCCGGGTTTCGGTATAAAGACCACTCGTGAGAGTTTCCATATCATGGGTATGTGTCCCGTTGCCAGGCTTGCTCTGAATAGTTGGCAAAGCATCGATATGAGTTGGGCTTCGCCCTGCTGCAGGTGTGCCGGTATTATCCCATCGCATCCAGGTGCTTTGTATGGTTCGAATGAGTTTATGGCCCATTCGATTCTATTTGGTGTCACAATCTGTCGGGCTATGACTCAATCATCTCTTGATCCTCTCATCCGGAGGATCTCAGGAGATAGGGAGTTGACTCCCTGTTGCGAGTTGATTATGGTCGAGTCTGGAAAGTGTGCCCTGAGTAGTGTCTCAATGGTTTCTTCGCCATTTTTCGTGTATTCCCCATTTGGTTTCTTTAGTGTTCCCATTGGTGGAAGGGGGTCTTTAGCTAGGATTCTCTGAAGGCGTGCGCCTTCCGAGGTTTTTTCGACCTCAGTGCAAAACTTCCTCCAGGAGTTCCTCTTAGCTTCCCTTACTTCTTTGTTGTATTTCGTCAGAGTATGGTGGTATTCATCCCATTCACCGGTTTTCTTGGCCACATTGAAGAGTCTGCGTGTTTCCCCCTTCATCTTGTCAAGTTTCTCGTTCCACCAGGTTGTGTCCTTGCATGAAGAACGTCGGATTAGCGGACAGCTCTGATGGTATGAGTAAATTATAGCGTTTTGTAGTTGTTCTGCTACCACCTCAACATCAAATCTGTTACGCATGCGTTCCTTGATCCCGCTCAACCCCGCCTCCAGCTCCTCCCGGTATTCAGTCCAGTTCGTTTTGCGTGGGTTGCGGTACATTTCTGACGGCTTGTCAATACTATTGATCTCCATCAGTATACCTATGGTCCGACAGGGATGGTTCATCGGATACGCGCCACCGCTGGATATCGGGATTGATACGGGAGGTGGACAGAGTGACATCAATAACTTCCGACCGTATGCGGTTTGCAAAAGTAGGCTTGTTGCCCTTGTTTAGAATCTCCAAATCATGGGTTATTATAAAATCCAATAAAGACTCACCTCTTTTGTTGATATCGCTGCTCCCTCAGATGGTGTGATGCGAGTTGGCGAGTTTTTTGGGTAACAGTTAACAGAACGGTCTTTTCTCATTATACTACAAAGAACGTGTTAATAGAGAGTACCAAATCACTTGCGCAGTTAAAGAACACGGTTGTTTAAACTAGAAAAATAATAATGTTGGTACATTCACCAAAATATACAGATTATTTCCTAATATTTACTCGGTTGTGGCTCCCGCGGACGAACCCAACCTAACCAAAACGGACACAATCTAACTCTAACTAACTTACTTGTACCAGAAAAAAAACAAATTTTTGCGCTCTTTACCTTACATAGTTCCAAAAATATGTAGGAGTGAATGTAAAATTACCTTCAGAGGTGTAGGAAAAGATTTTTTTCTACAAGCGTGCGCAAAGTAACCACTTCGCACACTCATTTGCGTGTGCAAAGTAACCTTTTCCCGCACTCAAATGTCAACTCAAATAACTAAGTACCTACCAATTTGTTGTTTTAAACTTCGTTTCCATACCAACCAAACTGTAGATAATGCACTTTGTAATGCACAAAATAATGTTCTTGTTACTTTTCCCTTTTCAGTCAAAATCAAAATGAAACACACAATTCTTTTTTTGCGTTAAAAACGCATTCGCCAGTAACGTAAACAAACATTGATAATGACAACTTTCAATCGGCATTTGTGAGTTGTTCTTGCTTGATTTCGGTGCAAACTACTGTGTTTATCGGAAATCTTCGAAAGATTTGAGCTGAATACTGGCATCAAAAAAACCTGATCATATATACAAACAAACGGACAATCAAATTTATAAAAGTATAAACGATTAAACGAAGACTGACTGACGCAGCTGTCTAGAGTGTCATGTCAAATCAAAACAGTGTTGCCAATAGCAGGGAATAAGGCGACAAAAGAGGAAATTTTATGAGCAGTGATCGGACATGCCCTTGCATTTCAAATATAAAATAAATCAATTATGATTTTGATTATACCCATATTATCAAATTTCCAGCTGCCGCCACAAACTGTTCTTTCAATATAAATATATTGTTAAGCATAAATAATCATTATTCTCAAGTTCTATGTTTTTAAGTGCGTTCAAATAATATATCATCTAAAGTTTTTCGTGTCTAATCTGTGAACGCTCGTAGAAAAAATATTGGTCCCAAAACGTTCGCAAAGTGTCTTTCCCGCCCTTAAAGCATATCCGAACTCCGCTTCGCGTCGTTCGTCTAACTGCTTTTGCGTGCGGGAATGCATCACTTTGCGAACTTGTTAGGAAAATAACTATTTTGTTAAAAGGCAGTGATGCCTCGATGGTATTGTTTGGGTGAGTTTTTGGGGTGATGTGGTGGGGGTGATGGTGAGGGAATATACGGAAAATTAGGACTGATATCAAATGTACTGATATGATGCCTGATGCCTGGCTGTTTCTGTATTATATTTGAAATGTTTGATTTTAATGATCGACGGGCAGATCTGAATTAAAATAATTGAGAAATGTAATTCAATTGTCACCTATTCAAGGAGATGCCAAACAAATTTTGTAATGAAAGTTTTGTACTACGACTGTCCACGGATAAGGTTTACAAGAGCACAAATGGATAACTACGTTTATTTTAATAAAGAGTGAACTGCCTTTATTATTATTTTTGAGCTTAATGTAATTTTGAAAAGTAACGTTTGTAAGTAGTGAGATCCGGGATTTCAAATAAATCTTTTTTTTTTGTTTTTTAAATCTTTGGTTAACATCCACACTTTAATTGTAGATTCTTATTTTGATTTTATTAATGCATTACTACCATCTTTTGAGTACACACGGATTTTTTTTCAAAACAAATATTTTTGATAACATAAAAATAACTATTTGAAACTTTTTGATACTCTTGTAATAACGATAAAGTCATCAATGCTGTATGTATTTCCAGCTCTAATGCTGTCCAAAAACAAATTGAATTTGAATTTTGCTTCAAAATATTAATAAAGGTAGTCTACACTGCTCTTGGACAAAATTCAGGTTTTTGAAGTTCTTGCGAACCCTGATTAGAAATAAAAAATTTCTTTTCGTGAATCGTATTTTTTTCACAAGCAATTTTTTTTAATCAAGAATGAGTTTTTTCCGAAAAATTTTTATTATTTATGCTCTTGTAAACCCGCCTATCCGTGTACAGTCTGTTTATCGGAAACTAATATTTTCAAACCCAAGTTTATTTGAAAAATCGGCTTTATTTCATCGAATTCCATGCTGTGTTGAAAAAAGTATCATCCCGAAACTCACTCAAATCTTCTTAAATAAAAAAATGGCCTAGAAGGCTCATCAGAAAGATATCTAAACTACAATAGGTACTGAGCAAAAGTAGAGCAACATCCCAAAATTTGATAAAACTTGGATCCTCCATCAGTTATCGAAGAAATAATGGTGCATCTAAAAACTTCAATTCGTTTATCAGTTATAGTAACGTGCCCTGGCGATTTTTTTCAAAACATTGCTTAGTGCCTTCTTGTCACGTTAAAAAAAGGGTTGAAAAAAACTTTTCTGTGAAACTTTTGATTCTAGCACTGTTACTATTCGGAAGTAGGGCAAAATTAATGCACTTCCTGAAAATTTTCTTATATCTGATTGAACAAAGCATAGTCTAGCTTGCCATGTTTAAAATTTTATAGCCATCCTCTGTTCAATTATTGTATGAAATTTCGAGAAAGTACATTAATAACCGTAAATACTATCTGACTGTTCCATTTTAAAAAATTGAAGTTGTCTAGATTTTTCCATTTACTTATTGATGTCTTGATGTCACATAGGAAAAAAACCTATACAACTTTTATATAAAACATTTTTTTCCATATTAAAAAATAAACGCTCTATATGAGCTGCGTAAATATAATCAAAGATCTTGCACATAATATGTAATAAATAAAATATAAAATATATTGATGATAGCTCGGATGATAGTTCATATTATGGTACCTATCTAAATAACCTATAATTTCAAAAATTTGCCTCAACAAAAAATAGTCCAATGTTCGTAAAAATCAATTATTATGTTCATTCACGGAACCAGAATAACTAACTAATTAGTATATCCTATATCCGCACCCGCAGATAAAATATGGATAAAATTCACGAGAATTTATACCCAGAATATACATCAAGTAATACTGCCCTGTTAATTCAAAGGGGCGTATCTGTCTAAAAGAAAGAACGGAGAAAATTGAATATTTAGGTTTTAACTTATGCCGCCATGATGTTTTACTAAAATAAAAACTTTGATTGTACAGAATAAATATGAATAGTGATAGTTATTCTATTGTATCGTTCGAATTCCAAAATTTGATTTCAAATAAGAGTTTTGATAGATACGCCCTTTTCGACTAACATAAACAATGCAAATAACAGATACGCCTCTGAATTTTATCATAAGATAGAGTTTTGATAATAAGTAGAGAAGAAAAGAGAACTTGATAAACGCGAAAGAATCAAAATCCTAACCACGAATAATAATAATATTAATATTGAGATTAGAAAATACACCGATAATGGGGAACTTGCATGAAAAATTAAATCGTTTTTTTTATTTGCAAACTAAAGAAAAGCTCAAAAAAATCGATACGTATTTTTTTTTATTTCGTAAAAATATGATTTTTCCAATAGTTATTCAAGTTTTAAGTTTTGTATTTATAGATATATTGTTACAATGTTATGAGGTCATAACATTGCAATTTTAGGACACTTCAAAGCGTTATATCTCCAATTTTCGACTAACATCAAAAAGAAAAAACGGTTCTCCTTATTTTTCATGGACTTTCGAATTAAGCAATAGAGACATTTGAGACAAGTTCCCCATTCGCATATAGGCATCAGTATGTCCGCGGATGCGGTTAACAAGAGGTGAAATGGAACCAAAATTAAAAGACACGACAAAAAGTCATTCTTGATAAAAAAGTGCTTGCCGAAAAAATAGGAGTCACGACGAGAAAATTGATTTTTATTATACAGGGCGTCTAAAAATCTTAAAATCTTTTTTGGCCTTTTAACGTGAAATGATAAATGAAAAACTTGCTCCAAATTTAGTCAAAACCATAGTTTCGAAGTTACTGAAGAAAATTTCAATTCATAATTTAAAAAAAAAATGATCAATTTTGCAAGTCCGCATTTTACCACTTGTATATTATGACTTTTATACCTGTTCATGATTACATGTTGTTGTGGTTACAAGAGTCATAATATGGAAGTGGCAAAATGCTGACTTGCAAAATTGTTCAATTCTTTAAAAAAAAATCCGAATTTTCTTCAGTAAGTTCGGATTCAGGTTGGGAGTACATTTGGACCAAGTTTTTTATCTATCATTTAATGTTAAAAGGCCAAAAAACGACTGTTTGCTCTTGTATAATTTTATGTTTTTACATTTTTGAGATGCCCTGTATAATAAAAATCAGTTTTCTCATCGGAGCTCCTATTTTTTCAGCAAGCAGACTTTTTTTTTTATCAAGAATGACTTTTTGTCGTATTTTTCAATTTTAAGTTCATTTCACTTCTTGTTAACCGCATCTGCGGACATACTGTATAACAGATGTTAATGAGAAAGGGCGTATCTGTGAATTGGTCTTGTAGATACGCCATTTATTTCTAACACACTGTGCATATACGACTTATTCTCGTAACAATATCACTTACGTCTTTTTGAGTTAACAAAGTTGATGAAAATACAGATACGCCTTTCTTTTTAAGGTGTTTCCTAGACGTAGCAAAGCCGTATACGCCGTTTTGTGCTAATATATGCGAAGATATCTCATAAACGAACCTGTATATTATGCTTTTAACTCGTTATTGACAAAATGTGCAGATACGCCCATTTGAATTAACAGGGCAGAATAGCCCCACAAAATATGTACATGAAAAATATCTAATTATAGAATTTTCGTCGGTCAGTAGTTGCGTAGATTATTACGGGCTGGCGCTGGGTACGATGATCTGACGAAGTGAATTGTGAGATGGCACATTCACCAAAATAACGAAATTGCATGGAGGGCACGTGACCGCGAAACGCCCCCCTTAACCATTTGATAATCAGCAGTGTTCCGATGGATAATGGGGTGAAATTAGTGTCAATTTCAAAACATGAGCAAATTATGTATTTAACCAAAAATAATGTACAAGACCTTTGTATTATTGATAAACATTTTATAGCCATAAGACTTCAGAAACTGAAGCAATTAGATTTCCCCAAATATTATAATATGATTTTAAATACATTACATGAGTTGATATGTAAAAGTCGTACACACGTTCCCTTTGAGAATGTAATTTCGAATTTTAATAAACAATCTCTTAGTGTAGAAACTTATTGCTTAGAACAAAACATGTATCATGATAGAAATAGATTATTATCCAACTTAAATGAAATAAAACATCGAAAATGAAAAAAGAATTTAATTCTCCATCACCAGTATTAATTTATATCAAACTGTATCGCGGTTTCACCGTATCGGCATGCTTCCGCTCATCAAAATATATAAATGAGCTGTGTTGTTTTGAAAAATCAGTCTTAACACAACCTTAGTCTGCTATAATGGTGAGTGTATAATTTTTTATAGTTCAGTGAGTTGACACAATATATTCTAGAATTCCTCCACTTTAAACATCGATCACCCCTCGAACCCCCCAAGGATGATGGTGAGTGTTGTTAAATTTAGTTTATCAGTGAGTTAACACACCATTCTAGGATTCAGAGGCTACATCGGATTTGATTCAACCCCAACCATATGGTACGATGGCCACATCGGTTCCACAAACATACGCTAAAGTGCCGAGCTCAGAATCCATCATGGCTCCAGTGTCCCAATAGGCTGCAGCACAACGAATCTAGTTGTAGTCAATTGGGACTAATAGAAAAAATGTAGTCATAAAAATGTTTTATTTTATCAGCATACAATATGTTATACCTAGTGTAAAAATGTTTTATTTCATCAGTATACAATATCTTATACCTAGTGACCCCATGGGAGAGTTAATCATTATCAATCAAACAACGTTTATCATCCTGGGCATTTAAGGCTAATCTAGTTTGTTCAGTGCTATAAACGGAAGGTTTACTAATCGGATTGTGCAATGGTTAACAATTTTTTCAACATTTTCTTTCAGGCATTCTACATAATCATCAAAAGTGTTCTTGACAATACCTACAAGACTTTACGACTTTGGCTTTTTTCGCACATTTTTGAACCTCTTGAAGTTTAAATGAATACATTTTTGATCTTAACCCCACAAAATGTCATAATTTTACGATTTGCTTCATCCTTCATCAACCCCAAAACTTTTTTATTCACCAATGGAATCTGATAAACGTTATTCGAAGGATAATCGCTGGTATCAAATTTCGACATATTTCTTTCAATGAGCTCATTATACACAGCATTACACTTGATTTCATGAATGAAAGTATCCGTATCCGTATAAAGAAGCTTAGATTTTTTGGAAAAAAATTTGTTGAGCATGAAATTGTAATGAAAATCATACATAGCAATTTTTGAAATGTCCAAAATGCACCGATGTAAAGTGGTTTATTGAAAATAAGATTTGTTCTTTTCATTTCTATATTCATTGCATAATTTGGTTCTGATCAACTTTTTTCAGAAACCATTATTATGGATATTGTCAAAAAAAGTTCATACACCTGGTATGAACTGTATTAGATGATTTAGATTTCAGAACTTGCAGAATTTTTAATGAAGAATAACCTTTTTTCTTTAGCGTAAAAAAGGAGCTTCTTTTTAATCCTATTAAAAATATATTTTTTGTCGCCCTCATTTGAGCTCTTATGAAAAAATCTATTAATATAAAGTTTTTGAATACATCGTTGGTTAAAGACCATAAGAGGCTCTTAAAATGCGTAATGAAAAATCCAGGACCGTATTTGAAAAAACAAAGTTGATGATGGCTGCTCATAGATAGACGAAACGTCTGAAAGTGGCAATGAAATAGTTCCATTCATTCTGAAATATCTCTCCAAATGAGATCAGAAAAAAAATAGAAAAGATTTTGAAAAATTTCGGTTTATTTCGTATATCAAAAGGGCATTTTGTTGAGCTTCAAAATACCCAACTTGGCCCCCATCTAAACGAATTTGTATGTATTACGGTTTACGAGATCCTCATAGTCAAATAAAATAAAAATCGCTACTATTTAAGGATGTGGTGTTATTTTGATTCCATTGACCGCAATTGGGTATCTGTTTCCTGTCTCACAGATTAGATTGTATGTAATAGTTGTAGACAGGGAGTCCTAATTAATAGCGTGTACTTACCAGTATTGCTTCCTTCGAAACAGTTAAGTAGGTAGGTACTGTATTTTTATTGAAGATATGATAATGGTTCGAACTAAGCCGGCAAAACTAGATAATATGATTACAAGAATCCGACGAGCATGCGGAGCATGTTACAAATGACTCTGGAATGAGTCCCTGAAAAGATTCTTATCCATTCGCAATAAAGTCAGAAACATAAAATAAAATGCAATAAAATGTTTTCAAGTGATTTTAATTTTGAACTACCATGATAAAATCACGGTACCTACTTGGAATAATAGGCCCCTTGCATGTGTTTCAATTTTCACCTGAATACCTTTTAAAAACCTTCTAAAATGTAAGAGATATCCCTTTCCAATATTTTTTCCTAATAAAATCTTCGAATTACTGTAAAATTGTTAAATTAAACTTCACTTGGGACCTTCAAATTTCACGTGACACGGAAACACTATGCTATTGGTCCTAAGCCGGTGACGTCAAACCGGACTTGGATCCGTTGTCTACAGTTATCAGCTGGCGTGAATAAGTGAGTATTTTATTGGTTCAAATGGTTTGTGTATCATGATCTTTCTTATATTGTTATCCTACTAACCTTTTAGCTTCAACTCTCCAATGTTGAGCACATGTAAAGAAATCATTTTTGCCAAAAAATCACCACATCAATAAATTCATCAAAGGCTATTCTTCAATTTTGCCTTTACAAACCCTTCAGACATTATCGATAATAATTTTCTCATAATACTGTTTGGACAAGAGGATTGACAGAGACGAAACTACACTTAAAAATTCGAAAAAGTTGCGTGTAAGTGACAGCCCACATAACATTTGTAGGTTAAATGTCATGTCTAGGCAGGGACGGATTTCAATCGAGGTTGAGCCACAATGTTGCCGTTTCTCTGTTTGTAGTGTCGGTTTGGATGGCATAGGATTGAGATTTTAATTTTATCAATATGGTATAGGATTGTTAAAGTGAGTGGAGGAGGTTGTTTGTCTATTTTGATCGGGATCCAGAATCATCATATAAAATAGCTTAGTTTCGTGGTTTGATTTTGTGATCAATCATAAATCTAAGATGGATAATAACTATAATAATTATTGTGCAGTGTGCTGTGTGTCAAAAGTCAAAACACATTTTCAACTAAAGGGAACCTAGTGTATGGAACAGTGTGGTCAATTTATCTTGTCCACGTTTCAAACCTGTCTGGCTCGTCAAATCTAATGTCTTATCGAAGCGAAGAACCAAAGAATATGTTGCAGGGCTACCTGGCAAGTTTTTTATTTTGATATCGAAACCAATGATATATAGGGATTTAAAAAAGTTATTCACCTAACCGACTTTTTTTTCAAATGGAAAGGGGAGTCGAGTGATACCTCATTTTAAAGGACTTTACATCCTCATTACACCCTGAAAGTTTGAGGTCGCTGTTTCGTTCCAATTTTTCAATTTTAGGCCAGTATTATTTTCCAAAATGACACTCAATTGACGTTTTGACATTCTCAGCTGTCACTTCTGTGTTGAAAAATGCAGAACGTGCCCAAATATTTTGATTTGTTAGTTGAATCATCAAGGACACGAAGAACTATTCACATGAATATATATAATTTTCGTTTCAATTAAAGTTGAACAACATTTCAATCCCCAATATATGAGAACGGTCTGCATTTTTCAACCAGTAGTGACAAATGAGAATGTTGCATTGTTATCAATTATCACTTGAGACGCCGATATCTGGGAAACAATGAATAATTGAGGCATAATAATACCTTTAATGGAAAAAAATATGTGATTTTTTTTATTGATTTGACTGAATTTTACACCCAATATCAATTTTATCAAATGAATAAAATAAAGATTGTCCATTATTTGTAACCAATAATGTGTGAATCACGCACATCAAATTTTTTCATTTCGATTTTGACGACCGCTTCAAAATGAAGGTGAGTTTCATTTTCTTATGAAAAGAAGAAAAAAAAGAGTTTCTTTATTCCAAAGAAAAACAGACTTAAGAGCAGGGTATTTTATTATATCAAATTCACAGTTTCAAGTCATTTACACATTAATAGTTGAATAATCTAAATTCTAAATACAAAAAGGAAAAAATAATGTGCAGCATCGTACACGTGGCAGAAGTGAAACTTCTTCCCTTCCCAAATAGAACCCACATACCTTATTTGAACAAAATCTTTTGGAAATAACAAAAGGATGCGTACATAACCTAACTACCTATGTATTTTTATTTTATTTTTTAATCAGATCCCAAATAGAACCTACATACTTAATTTGATTAAAACCCTTTGGAAAATAACAAAACTATGTAAACATAACCTCACTACACTACATACCCAATATAAACAAGATCCTTTGGAAAATAGCAAAACTATGTAAGCATAACCTCACAAAGTTATTTCTAAAATTTCTAGATCAAATTCGAAACTAGAACCTACATACCTAATTTGAACAACATTCTTTCAAAAATAACAAAACTATGCTCTCTTTGACGAAATCTGAAAGCGTTACCGTTACATCGTTACATTTGCGTTACATTTTTTGCAGTTCACTCCCCATTCCCAACAAAATATCAGAACGCCGCAAAAGAAGTTTCGCTTCAAAAATAGATGCAAAGACAAGATAAAACGAAAAAAAAAAGTTCGCATTAACAAATTGAATTAATTTTCTTTTTATTCAATTGATTTCAATTATTAAAACATCATTGTTTAATATAGATTTTTCCCTCTCATTTCTCTAAAAAAGGCTGGCGTTCTATGGCTAATAACCAGCTTTCTCTTTGTTTATCTTCGTTTGGTGGGTTTTTCTAGGAGTGAAATTTGTTGTATTTTCACAATCTGGCACGATACAATAATGATAAACCATTATAAAACTCGACTCAAAATCATACACAAACCACAAAACACATACCAATAATAATAACCAGTTTCCAAGAGAAACATAATGAAGAAAAACTGTACAAGGAAAAATCCGGCCCTGGACGACACGCCAAACGTCAGCAATCCGCTGATGAAAAAACCTTCCACTCAATCGGAACGCAACTTAGGCCGATTGCGTCACTCGCCGTTTCGCGGGTATTTGGCCAGTTTGAACTTTAGTTATTTATTGCGACGTTAATATTTTTCGTATGCAAAAAAAATTTTGTAGGGATACTTTTCAAGTTTGATTGATCATTTTGATGCAATAAAAAAAATACGTGCAAGGGGCCTATTACTGGTGATGCTATTTTACATGGCCAAACGTCGTCAATGGTTTTTGTGTAGTAAATAATTATGGTAAACGGTATGAAGAGAGATTTTGAAAAAAATCATACAAAAACTAAGTCGAAACGTGAAAAGTTACTTTACAGTGCATGGGCATCAAAAAAGGCAACTTTTCTCACATTTAACCGACCTTGCTGCACCCACCGTTTAGGAGATGGCAATAGTTTCTAAGGCCCTCTGTTATTTATCGTTTATTTATCAATTAATGACTATCATAGTCTCACCTGCCACATCGTTCCTGTAAAACACTAGAAACACCATTACACTAAACAAATACATTTTACAAAAATTCATGACCAATCAATACTCCGCGTTCTTGAACGCGTTTTCCAAAATAATAACCTTCGTCCATTTGCTTTAAGAACTCAATGTTTCTTATGCACCGACGAAATAAGGCAAGTTCAAGTCGGTTAGACGCCCAATTTGGAGCGTTCAAGAACTCAAACTCCTGCAATTATGGCGGAAGCGGAAGATACGTGCGTCTTGAAAAAATATATTGTGACGAAACATGGGTTCGGCGGACCAACCCTTCTCCGTAATAAACTGATCAGTATTTAATTCATTATGTACAGTATAATATTACAAGCAGTCAGTATAATATTGTAAAAGACTCAGTATTTCTATTAAAAATGATAAGTAAAAATGGATTTTTTGAGCAGTAAAAGTACTATTTGGCCTGTATTTCTATGTTCACTATTGTGATTCTTATGGTCAGTAAAAATTAATGAAATGTCAGTATATCTTGGATGGTAATAATTCCACAAATGTACAGTAAAAATTAATAAATGGCCAGTATGCAATAGTCAGTAATAATTTTGGAAATGTGCAGTACATATTTAGTATTATGTTTTTAGGTCGGTTATATTTCTTCAGGGATTTCCTTATAGCACAAAGGTCCGAATTTATGCTCTATTAGTCTATAGACGCTGTGTTTATATACGCGTTCAGCATCTCGTGCCTATGTTTCTGGGAAGTAAGATTAAGAAGTGACTATCGCATCGCGTGTGAGTTTCTTTGCAACGGTAAACGGTACGATATGGGAGATGTGCCAGAATATGAAACTAGTTCCGAAAGTGAAAGTGAAGAAGTTCTCACGAAGAGGAGAAGAAAAATAGATAAGAAATGGGAAATGGAGAAAGTGTTCGAAAATAAGGCTTCTGCAGTGGCTGCAGTTCAAATAGAGCACCTGTGGAGTTTTGCTTATGCATACGTTGACACAGAAGGAGATGTGAGTGAAATTTTCCGATGTAACAAAGTTAAAAAAAGAGGAGAGCAATGCGCTGCAGGTGTGTACCTACATTATCCCTCTATTACGAGTGAGGTTCATTTATACCGATCTCAACTGGCTCATACGTGTAATGTAATTGATACAAAAGTCAAAAGTAAAATGTCCAATGAGGTATAAGAGGAAATTGAGTCTCTATTTAAATTCGATTCAAAAATAAAACCAAAAAAGATCCTTGATATTTTAATGAAAAAACAAATAACATTACCAAGTAAGACTGAGCTTAATAATCACTTGTCTTCATTAAGAAAAGTAAAATATGGACCCAATGTAATGAGCCTTGGCGAATTGGAAAATTTTTGTTTGCAAAATTCAAAAGTTTCTGATGATGTCGATGCGGCGTTTGTTGTTTCCTACCAAGTAGTATATGAAAAAAAGGCTGTTCCTTTTTTTCGATTTTTTGTTTCCACTAAAAACTTATTGAAGATGTCCTGTGATGCTGACCATATACATGCCGATGCGACATACAAATTAGTGTGGCAAGGTTTTCCTGTATTATTATTAGGAACTACAGATCGAGATCGAGTGTTTCATGTTTTTGGGCTATCGGTTTGCAGCAAAGAACAAACTGAAGATTTTATGTTTTTGTTTAAAACAATTAAATCTGCCGTTCAGGATATATTCCAAAAATCAATTGCCCCAAAATACCTCGTTTGTGATGCTGCTAAAAGCATCCAAAATGCCTTCATAAATGTATTTGGCTCCGATGTTACTATCATAATGTGTTGGGCACATATGAAAAAATGTGTCCAAAAGAAAGCAGAACAGCTGGTACATCCAAAGGAGAAACGAAATGAAATATTGAAAGATATAGACTTACTACAACTGAGCAAATGTGAAGATGTTTTTAAGAAGGCGTCACATCTGTTTTTTGCCAAATGGAAGGGAGAACAAGGAAAATTTATGGAATATTTTCAACATGAATGGTTAAAAACTAATCCAAACTGGTTTGAAGGTGTATCAAAGCTAGTTCCATCTACAAATAATGCCTTGGAATCTTTCAACAGAGTAATTAAAGATGAGAACACTTTGCGGGAGAGATTGCCTTTATCGCGATCCGCAGTTGTTCTCAAGGAATACATAAATACCTGGTCTCTTCAATACACTGCAAATACAAAGATAATGCATTCAGTTCCTACGCTAAACTTAGATTTATGGACCAAAGCTTATCAATGGGCTAATGAGAAAAAAAAGATTGTCTCCCATGTTGAATCCGAACGATATCTTTATTTAATTCCTGCTGGCCAAAGTAATGAAATCGTAGATTTAGAAGAAAATCTTAATGCAAGTTTTTCCTCTTTTGAAGAATTTAAAAATGTCGCGTTCAACATATGGACTACTGTTCTTCCGAATGAGTCAAACAAATGGATTGAAGGCACTTGCAATTGCCCAGGATTTTTCAAAAAATTTATTTGTAAGCATGTGGTGGGTCTAGCAATAAGGCTCAAGTATACAACACCACCGACTGAAGCCAAATCGGTTCCCATTGGAGCAAAAAGGCGACGTGGCCGCCCATCTAAAGCAAGGCAGGCTCTTTTTGTCCAATAAGGTAGGTATTTCACCTATATGTAGTTAGTGCGTATTATCAATTATAATTATTTTCAGATTATCACCACTAACTACTGACTACTTCATCATGACAAAGGCAGAGTGTTTTCTCTTTACTGAGTTGTGTTTATTCGTTCCGTTGTAAAAAAAAAAGTATTCATACGAAATAAATATCACCAACCATTCATTATTTTATTTCATACTGTACTGGAAAGTATCATTTACCGGATCCAAAACCTGTCCGGTAAGTGACACTTTACATCATCAGGGACTGTAAAAAAAATTTACTTGACTACTCCAAAAATGACATTTTGCATCATCAATGACTGCGCCATCTCATGGTAAGAATGTGAGGCGGACTGCCACCCCAGGTGAGTGGTTTGGCAAGAAATCACTTCAAACCGATTGAAAAAAATTATCACAGTCCAGAAATTCCAGACTTGGCTCCTGAGTCACCTCGTCCATAAACATCTCGACTCGTAATTTAAAATGTCATTTAACGCCTTAGTAACGTAAATAACTATTACCGTCGCTTTATTCTGTATTCTGTCCATTATTTTCACCAGGCATTTATTAATCTATCTGACCGTTTTTTTATGATACTGACTCTTGATTATTTATATCTACCATTTAATATTTTCACTGACCAGTTCTTTATATTACTGACCGTTCATTATTTTTACTGACCATTTCTTCATATTGATGCCCGCGTTCATTATTTTTACTGACCATTTCTTTATATTACTGACCATTTATTATTTCAACCGACCATTTATTATTATACTGACCATTTATTATTGAATTGACCATTTATTATTTTTACTGACCATTTATTATTTTTACTGACCATTTATTATTATACTGACAATTTATTATTTTTACTGACCATTTATTATTATACTGACCATTTATTATTTTTACTGACCATTTATTATCATACTGACCAGGGTAAATAAAATAATGACAAAGAGTACTGCCCATAAAATTGAAATACTGACCATTTAATTTGTACCGTCTAATTGGTTTAGGCGCCGGGTATTTGTCCCACAAAGCTGCATCAGCCAACACGGCGTGTAGAATCGATTTGCTTCTAGTACATTCTAGTGAAACCAGACGGCGTCGAACCTTCTATATACACTGTCCTGAACAGGCAGTGTTAAAGAAAACATAAATAAGTTACTGTAAATAGATAATCGTCAGTAAATTAATTAATTTAAGTTGGACGTGTGTTTTCTATACTGAAAAATAATTATAATATCATGACATAATACTATACACTAACCCAAACTAACCCCACTATTTATGATATGTATAACTAAAACTTGATGTCTGAAACCCGCCTACTACGTCTTCGCGAAGAGGGCCAATTCTCGATATTTTGCTTCGCGTAGAGATATCGAAAACTGTTATTGGAAAAAGTTGTTGTATTCCAGTCCTGGGTTCCAAGTTTCACGAGAAAATTCCAATTTTATTTCTCAATATTATTGTTTATTTACGAATTTATTTTTCCGTTTCACTCAAATATGATTTCCATAAAAACCGAAAATTCGGCCCTTTTCAATATAATACTAACATGGCTTCTCCACAATAGTTTTTAAGATGAAGAGAAGACAATATTTGTATTGGGTAATTGATTTAATCCAAGAAAAATACAGTAATGAGAATTGGAATTTCTTGAAACTTGGTATCCGGGATAAAAATACAATTTAGAACAACTTTTTCCTGTAATTTTTTTTTCATATATTCGACGCGAAGCAAAATATCGAGAATTGGCCCTCTTTGCGATGACGTAGTAGTCGAGGTAAAGACATCAAATTCCAGTTAAATATCATGCATGAAAAGTGAAGCTCATCTACAAAATTCCGAACCCCGACATCTTCGAATAAGAAAAATACAGGGGTTGTTAGAAACGGGATTTTGAACAGTTTCCAATATTTTAATTTTTTACCTTTTGTATTTTTGAAATAGTCAGTTCTGATGATTATTTGACATTAGTGACATTTGGCTTGGTTGACAGGTGGCATGGAGGTAGAAAGGGGTGGAGACGACATCACGTGACTAAAATGGGATCACTTTTGCCATCTTACCACGATCGTTTTGTCAAAGGGTCTGTTTACATTTGTAGAACGGTTGTTCTGAGTTTTGGCCGTGTTGTGAGGATCATTTTGTGGTTTTTGTGTGTTGTTACATTTTTATATGATTTCATGTGCCCTGAGAAGTTGTGCGAGTAGAGACGCTATCGGTAAGAAAAAATCGACTGGAATCACTTTTCTTAGGTTAATATAGCATAATACAGGACCGGAATATGAAATTTGTGTCGAGTTTACTGAAATATTTATGTGGTTGAGATTTGTAAATGTTTAATCATTATATTGTTGATTCCAATATTTTTTCCAATTTACTCAGTCATGGCTATAAACCTTGCTATGAACAATTTGTATTGGACAATGATAGGTATTTACTATTGAAAAGCATTGATGCGAAGTACCTAGATAAACCTACGAGTGATTTTTTTTTAATAAATCTAGTAATCCTAAAGCTAATAGTAGGTATAAGACATAAAAGTAATAAACCTATTACACTATCCAAAGGACAATAAAAAAAATCTCAATTATCATTACTTCTTTCTATAAGTCACTTCTTAGGTAGAAAGTATAATTTTCAAATTTTAAGGTTTCTGGATTATGGGGTTTGGGGTCAATGAAAACTCTAGAATTGATTGAAAGCTTGTGTTGACGTTTTGGTGTATATTACACCTTCATCAGGGCTACATAAGAACCATCCTTCTTGTCAAAACGAAGGCACAAGTTTTCAATCAAACCTGGAGTTTTCACTGACCCTAAAACTTAAAATCCAACAACAAAAATTAAATTAAATATCTTGTTTTTGCAGATTCCAAATACTTAGTAATTTCTTAAATACATACAAACATTCCAGAACTTTTCTAATATTTCAAAATATAATAAAACATGTTCGAATAATTATTATTTATAATAATAATAATTATCGTTATTTCAAAAATTCGCAGAACAGGTTGTGAAACAATTTTTAAAATCTATTTTTCGTCACTTTTCAGTTTTCCTGTTTATGTACAGTCGTGTGCATCAATCCGTTGAAAAGCCGCATCCACATTGGTAAAAACCTACATTGTGTGTCGCATTCACCTCAAATTGTTGTGCCCGATAAAATTATATGCGTGTGTGGACATGTTTTCCGCAAATTTGTCCTGCATTTTGTACAACGGATTCATGCACACGACTGTACATACCGTCACGTTTCGCTTGCAATGGAAGATTCAGAATTCAATCCACTTATTTTCCTGTTCACTGTCATCTTTCTTATTTCTCTTTATTAATGTCCAAGTGAATATTGAACTGCATGATTTGTATTATTATAGCATAACTAATAATTGTTATACATATGTAGTTTCTTGCTTCGGTTTTGTTCTACTTCCTATTGTCTTGTTAAGTAGGTATCTACTCCAGTACTGTTTCATTTTGTACATGAATTAGGTTTCACGAGTGGAAAATACTTTTCCGGATTGTTTTATAATACTTCACACATAATTTGAAGAATAGTAAATAGTAAATTGGAACAATTATGATTATTGAATGAAAAATATAATGTTACTGTGAATAAATATTCGAATAAAGTTTGAATCTAAAGTAACAACTCTGAAGTTTTTCTATCTGTCGGCCAGTTCACCCCTGTCTACGTCGCCATATTGCAGCTACTCTAAGCTCCACCTACCGATCCCATTTTTCTATCACTGTTTGAATGTTCCTTAGCGACTCTTAAACCGTCCATCTGATACGCAACTTTACCAGGCTAACTTACATAATGTCATGTCAACCAGCTAAAAATATTATACCTAGTTAGAAAGAAAGTGAAAACACGCTTTCGAACTAAAAAGAAATAAATTATTTTTAATTCGGAATAAAATTATCAACGAGAAAATTGATGTCAGTTTGGTAAACTAGCGGGGGGGTGCTTTGTGATATTATATGTGCGGCGTGTTTTTAGCACGGTGCATACCAAAAGTCGAGAACGTTTAACTATTTGAAAGCTTTTATCTGTAGAATCGGGGGATACGGGCCTATAAGTTGAAACAACTACTTCATAGTATACAGGGTGTTTGAAGTCTTCCGAGTTTATTTTTAAAAGATGATCAGTCAACCTAAACCTGGAATACCATAAATGAAGTGTAATATAATATTTCAAATGGACTATAAGAGGAATAAGAAAATTCAGATCAAAATTCATTTATATATTTTCAAAAAAATTAACAAATATAAACTCACACAAAACAATCTTATATACATAGAGAGATCTCCAAAAATGGCACTAGACATACGTTGATGTCATCTTCCTGACACCATCATTCACATACGGTACAGTCTCGTTTTTATCTTTATTATCAAGTACATTTGCAGGCCCATTACCTTGAACCGGCATAAGATAACTGGGATTGGACACACAATCATTTGGTGTATCAGGGACTAAGTAACCCTCTATTTCTGATTCGACATAGGATTCCAACATTGGCCTTAGCTCTTGAGATTCTGCTGAGAAGAAATTGATTTCAGCTAAAGTGTCGGTAAGCAGCTTAAACTACCTTTGTTGGGGCTTTGTTGACCATCAAAGCTGAAAACCTCATCATCCATGTCACTGCTTCGTTTTCCCATAAACAGGTAGCCTTCTGGGCTACTGATGTTCACGTTCACGTAACGCTGCGCAGGCGTGGACAGAAAATCAAACGACGGCGGACTGAGCATGCCAAGATAGTCACTTTCAGGATGCTTTGCCAAATTCGTTTGCAAACACATATTGTTCAGATCAACGTAATGCTACAATGGATGTTAAAGTGGAAATTGAGGCTTTGTTTATGTGTACCTTTCTGACGGAGTCCTCCAAGTGTTGACCAATCATTTCCGACAGTTTCGTGAATGAGGGTCTAGCCATTGGTTTGATACTCCAGCATTGCAGCATAATTTTGTAGCTATGAATGTGGGTTAATCGGCTGACTCAGTCAAATAAGGCATACGTACATCTCTCTAGGAGAATATTGGGGAGACTCCATTCGATATCCCTCTATCAGTTTGTGATAGAGGCGTTCGTCAGCCTCCATTCCTGGATAAGGAGTACGGGCAAGGGAGAAGAATTCCCAGAGAACAATACCATAGGACCAAACGTCGGATTGAGTTGAGAATACGCGGTCTCTTATTGATTCTATTGCCATCCATTTGACTGGCAGGGGGTTCTGCAACAATGTTTCACAATGTCCACGTTAACTTTAACACTCAATACTCACATTTCCTTTTTTCTTGTAATTGTCGTTATTATACATCGTCTTGGCCAATCCGAAGTCACAAATCTTCACCACATTATCGTCCGCCAACAATATATTCCTGGCAGCTAAGTCTCCATGAAGGACTTTTCTGGACGCCAAGTACTCCATGCCTCTGGCTACTTGGAAAGACCATGCGAGCAGATCTCTCGTTGCTATTGGCTTGACGTTCCCCCTATAGTCGCCTTTATAGTTGTAACGCCACTCAGGCTGTACACTGTTGTTGCTCAAAATGACGGATTCATCACCCACTGTTGTCATTTGAGTTGTCTGTGTATAGCCTCTGTCTCTAAAGTTCAACATTGAATGCGCTCTGCTCCTTGTTGTACTGCAAATTCAAGATTTGTAAAATGTACAGATGATTAATTGTGTCGAAGTTTACCCATTATCACTAGATACAGAATATGACCTATCCAGAAGATCACTGCCGATGTTATAGTCAATTTCACCAGTGATGGGGTCCACTTGGTTTATATAACTATCCCTATGCTTGTACAAGTAGTTCTGCAGATTTCCGTAGCGGCAAAACTCAACGATAACCAGCAACTCTCCTGAAACATGTTTTCATCTATTTCGCTGCCAACCACAGCCAGATAACTTACTTTTGGCCACATTCTTGGTACAAGCACCCAACAGATTAACAACATTAATGTGTCTGCCAAGGTGCACCATTATCTTCAACTCTGACGCCAGTGCTTTTATGTACGACTCATCAGCGTTCTTCTTCACCATTTTAACAGCAACGGTCGTCTTGTCTTCACCATCGACGATCCCTTTTGCCTCTCCTTTCATCACCACGCCAAAAGCACCCGAGCCGAGTTGCTTGCCAATTTTGAGGTTTTCCAAGGGCAATTCAAATTTCTTGTTGTAAGGAAGTAGTTCGGCTTGATCGTCTATGCCCAGGTCGGGGTTGAGATTTTCTGGACTGCCCTCGTGAAAATGTTCCAGGCCTAACTCTTTCAACTGGCGTTTCAGTGTCTGTTCTTTGCGCCGCCGAATGAAAATGTAGACTATGGCCAGGATAAGAAGCAATCCGACCAGTGCCAGGATGTAGTAGTAGATTTGTACGTTAACAGGTTTAACCTTGAACTTCAATATGGCCCTTCGTGAAGTTTCCCCCATGATATTATGAGCTATACATCGATAGAGCCCCTCGTCTATGACTTGAGTTTTATTGAACATCAGTACCATGCCATCGCGTTCAATCAACAATCTCTCACTAGGTAGGATGATGGTTTCCTCCTGAAATGTACAACTCAGTGGGTGCATTGGATACGTTATATCTTACCTTATACCAATCGATTTTGGGTTTGGGAATACCACTAACATTGCAGAAGAGTGTATAACGCATGTTGGGGTAGTCGATGAGGACCTCACCTTGTAAATTGCTACTCTGTATCTTTGGCTGTGCAGCTACTTCAACACTGAATTTAATATCTAGTTGGTGGTACGACCCATCATGTACCCTCGTTGCCCTACAGCTGTATTGCCCAGAATCACCCATCTGAGCGTTGTGCAACGTTACAGTGGTATTTTTGGATAGATCACTTCTCACACTCTCCACAGAGTGTCCATTTTCGTTAGACAAACGTACTCCGTTCAAGTAGACATTCAAATCCTCGTACTTCTGGGGGCATACCCCACAAGTGAACGTTAATGTACTGTTTTCTGCTATAACAGCCTCAGTGAGGTCGCCTCGTTTTCTCAAGATAGAGTCCTCGGTAAAGCCAAACACGTCAAATCCATTTTTAATGTCAGAAATGAAAAAATTTTTGACTCTCTCGTCATCTCCAAGACTGTTGGAGGCTATACATTTCACGGACCCGTCTCTGGAGGTGTTTACTTTCAGGGTTTTCTGCGCTGAGTACTGCCCAGTTTTACCTGGTTCCGTGGTATTAACCTGTACAAAGTGACAGGACTCGAGGCAGTCTAGCTTCTCCCATGTAATAACAGGCGCAGGATTTCCAATGGCATTGCATTGGAGCTTTGCATCCTCACCAAAGGCAAACACAACTGGTTCAAGAGTTTTTTCACAGTTGCCCTGTTCGTTTACAACGCCAAGACAAACCTCTGGTTTTCCAAATACAGTGAGAATTAGCTTTAGCTCTGCTTCCTTGGGGCAATTGGAGGTATTGTGGTGCCTTCTGGAAATGCCCTGTAGTTTGTACATTCCGTTGTCCTTGAGCGAGGCATTATTGATTTGCAAAATTATTTTATCATCAGTGATGTTGATTTCGTATAGCTCGTTGTTGTTGATGGGTTGGCCCTGGTTGTCGTACCAACGGATTTCTGGGATTGGGTGTGCTGTCACGTCAACAATCCATTTGGCGCGCTCGCCTGTTTCAACGAGGATAAACGGCTGGTTGTTGCGTTCGTTTAAGGATATTGTACAGTCATTTTTGTCTGAAACACAGTAGTTGAAACCATGAATGAATTATTGCATACATACCATGAACAACAATAAAGGTGCTGCACATCTCTTTATGACCTTGCTTGTCTGCTACTGTACAGCTGTAGGTGCCTCCATCCTGCAGCACGGCGCTGTTTATAGTCAAGGTGGACGTTAGGTAAGTTTTGCTTCCATTACTCCAGTTGTTGGTGGGCCCCACTGACACCTCTCCCCCTTCGTGTTCCGGCTAGAAACTACTTTACAGTACTGACCAACCAAAATTCTAGTTGTCTCACTTGAAGGCTTCCCCTGTTGGGGGTACCCCATATGAAGGCCATCATACTATTGGGCGCAACGTTTAAATAACAAGTCAAATACATGGTTGTTCCCACTTCTGTATGGTTGTGGGATTGATCTTCTATGTACGGTGTCGCCAAATAAGACCTGGAGGCTTCAATAAACAAATTTTTATAGCTAAGATAGTTGGTGTTGCTACGCTAAGCAAAGCAAGCACTACTTACAGTCGATTTTCAGCAGATACAGTGACTGGGAAGACTTGCCATCACCAGAAGTAAAGTCACAAATATACGTGTCTTCGTAACTCAAGTCTTTAACGACGAAGGTAAATCCAGTCCTGGGGTTGTAGCTGTAGTCAATCTATAAAAACAAGGCTTCAAAGCTATTGGCAGGAGGCAAGCAACAATGGTATTAGCGGACAAGCGACGTGTACCTTCAATGATCATTGGTACTATGTATGTAACATTTTTCCCACCACCAACTGTAAATATACAGTGCCAAACAATTGATTTAGGGTAGAAGGTATCGTTAGTCCAGAACCCCTCCCTTGGTGAGTAAGAATACATGGTATCAAAAGTCTCGTCGTGTGGGGACAAAACGTCCAGCTCCACTATGTAATCCTAAACCTAGTGTTAACCATAGCTGTCACATCTGTCATAAAATTACCTCGTCGTCTGCGCCATAGCTCATCAAATCCACCTTGACTTTACTACTAGTAGGCCTGCAAGGAATTGTGGTTTCTTGGTATTGGGCAACATAGTGCAGGTTGTATTCAGCGTTGTCCCCTTCATCTACTGATAAGTGATCTGGATCTGAAATCAATTTCCAATGAAGGTACCTAACACTATATGAACACAAAACTGACCATCAACATATATGTAAATCTGATCTGTCTGATCAGAGTTAAGGTACACACACTTGTAGTAGCCCACAAAAGGGTAAGACATGTTGGTTATGTGTAGTACTGAACGATAGAGACTGTAAGAAGTAGCAGGAAGTTCCTCAGGGGTGAACTGGGTCCATGTTTGTTTGTCTTCATCCTATAATTGAACGATATTGCATGTCTTTTTACCTTGTATACTCACAGTCACATCAGGAAATATCCATTTTAGCGCCTGATTTCCTTCACAAGTCAAATCTATATTTTGTCCAGGTTTCAAAGTGGTTTCATTTGTGGAGTTCTTGTCAGTGATTTTGGGTCCTTCATCTGAACCTGTAATTGAATGTCAGTTTGCAGAAACGGATTTAATCATTGTTATTATCTAGAGAGCTTATGTGAGAGCTATGCCCGCGGTAGCCTAGCTACTGAACTACTCGTAGGGTCATTTTGGGTTAGTTTGTCTTTTTTGAAGGCTAACCGAAACTTATAATATGAAAATAAGTTTTAAAGAAACGGACAAATTCGTTAATTTTGTTAATGCATGGTTCACAAGCATTCAAAGCAGAAAGGGGAGAAGTTGAACATTTTACAGTTTTAAGTCTACAAGCCTCAAAACGGACATAACCTCAATAGTTTGAGTTGTTTTTTTCATGGTTCGAGAGAAAATTTCGTCGTCTTTCAGAATAAGACAAAAAGTAAGTCTAAAGGTCAACTAAATTTGATTCATAAAAATTGGTAACTTAACTGTTTCAAATTAGTAAATGTTGAAAAATCTTTGAAGGTGTATTTCAAAATTGTTGAAAAAAGGTTCATAGTATCCAAATTTTAAATATTGCCGGATAAAACTGGGTCACCCTGTAGGTATAGTTTTTTCACTTTGTTCTCAACTGATGTTTATTTCTTTTTGAAGATTTTGTGTGTGTATTGTTATGTTTTTTTTAAACTTTTTCCACACAACATTGTTATTTTTTGTTTGTTTTGTAATCATATACATGTTCAAGGATATTTTTACTCGATTTTTACCCATTTCAAATGCCCAGAATGATTTGAAACTTTGCAAACTTATCAAAAACCGATGACAATACTTTAATTTCAAATAAAAAATTATAGTTTGAAAATCTGAAAAAAAAACGAATAACACGAAAAATACGCCTTAAGATGATCAAACTAAGAAGAAAAAAAAATGGTTAAGAAAAACTAAAGAATTCGTTTTCAAACTAAAAAGAAAAAAACAAATAAATTTTGAAAAACACGCATTCGAACTAAAGAGTAGAAAAATAATTTTTAATCTGAGAATCTAATGATTGAAAATTAATATCATTGTGATAAGAGCGTGAATTGCTTCGATAGAAATAATTGTTATAATTTCGCACTAATTTCTACTTCAAAATGCAGAGTTGGTGTAAACAGGGTTCACCAAGGTAAGTGGCCCATTACAATATTTCGGGAAATAAAGCGATTATTATTTGTATGATGAGATTATTTCAATGATACTTTCTTCCTCGCTTTCTTCAAATGAAATACTTGCGACGTTGCGCGACTTCCGGTTATACCGGGTGAGTTTGTTTAAGATTGTCCATTCCAGAAATTAAAAAAAAAAGACAAATAATAAGAAAAGTTGTTCAGAATCCAGAGTTTTGCTTAATACCAAAAACAAAGCGTCCTTGCAGTCAGGTATAACGGAATAAAATACAAAAATTGCACTTTGAATAAGAGTTTTTTGATATGCATATTTTGATAACCGATGTTTAACCATGTTAAAAATATTTTTTAAACAATTTAAAAGTTGTGTCTAATATTGTTGCAACAAGGATGAAATATATGATTTCCTAAGAAAATAAAAATCCAAGTGAATTTTACAAAAATGCTTATTTTGACAAAGCTATGAGGAGCTGATTTGATTTTGATCATTTTATGGATCTGTTCAAGGTGAATATTGAAAAAAACATTTTTTGAGCCAATGATGGAGGATTTTCAAAAAAAATATATTTTTTTCCATAGTGCCACAATTTTGGTACTCAGGCATAACTTTTAATTCAAGACAACTTTTCTTTCTGCAATTTTTGGTAATATTTAAATTTTGTTCCTGCAATTAATTAAAAAACTCCCATATGATGTTGCACACTTGAATGGACACACTGTGCATAACAATTTTTTTTTAATTATAGGTAGAGTTTAATAGCTTTTCTAGGCATTTGAGTTCATTCAAATGAATTCATATTTCATAATTTTTTTGCATTTCAGATTTTTTTTTTCTTGTTATCTGCACTTTTGCTACTTTTTTCTCGTGAACTTTTCTGTGCACCTATTTACCTACATTTTTTTTTAATTTTACACTCATCAAGTGATTTTTTCCACTTTGCGTGAATGACTTTTAAAAGACATTTTAAATATATTTTATTAGAATATGTGCATTTTTTTCCAGAAATTTTTGTTTATTTGAATGAATTTCTATTTTTAACTTTTTTTCATGATTTTCTTTTGTTTATTCCTTTTTTAAGTTCATAAGGTTTTTACTCCCTTCAAACTAAAACTTGTTTTTTTTTAAGGGTTTTCAAGTGATTCCATAAATTGTTCATAAGACATTAGGAAGTGATAAATGAAGCAAGCTCAAATTCCTTTCAAAATTTCGCAAAATTCATTAGAATCGGTCTATTCGTTCAAAAGTTATAGGTATCTAGCGGCTTTCTTAAAGTTTGGGAATGGAAAATTCGAAAAATAAAATATTTTTGAATGTCTCGAAATTTCAGGTGAAAAAAAAAAACATTCATCAATCTATCTAGAAAATACGTAAGTTTCATCAAAATTGGTAAATCCAGTATAAGGTTATGTCTTGTACTATATAGGGTGGAGTCCGGCAGATGCATGACCTGTTTCAAAATAAGCATTTTTTTTCTATAGACATCAGAGAATGAGCTAAATGGTATCATACAGGGTGATTCTGAAACTAGTTCGCATTTTGTCATGGTGAATAGAATGAAGTAGGATAATCACTTTTTGTTAAGAGATATGTGTCCGCAAACGTCTCGTTAAAAAAATACAGTGTGTGTTTAAGGTTAAGGAAAATTTCGATTTTTTTACTGTAGAGTCGAAAGGCCTCGAACGATTTCGTTCAAACTTTCAGGAAGTATATTCTTGAACATCTTGAGAAATCCGTTTGAGTTTAACTTTTCCAGGACCGGACATTATAAAATGGTGATACGCATAGAATAGTTTGGCTTCATTGCTCTTGTCCCCACATGACATAAAACAATAATTCCGGTGCTATATTGATAAAATTAATGATAATACAGTAATAGGACAGGAAGCTAATGAATTAAAATAAAATTTCGTGTTGATTGATATTTTATACGGATATCCCGCCACAACTCTCGGAAAACGTGATATAATTTGAAAGAAACCATTTTGGACTTATTTTGATTATTTCATCAATTATTGTAGATGGTATTTTTATGTATCTTGAACAATGATCTGCTATGGCATTAATTGCTGACTTTGTAGATACTTAACACGAAATCTCCGGAAAAATTACACATAACGTCAATTGAATTATTGAAATGTTTTGTCTGTAGGGTTTACTGTTTACATTCAGTTTCAATTCAAAGTGGCAGTGACAGATTTCCGCTTTGCAAATTCTTCTACATTGAATTTTTGTTCAAAGTCACGCTCACGCCAAATTCAATGTGGATGAAAGCATCGGATTCCCGTTTGACAAGCGGAAATCTGCCACTTCAACTTCGAAGTGAAATAGACTGTAAATATCGGCTTCAAGAAATAATTCAAACTCTATAGTGAAAAATAAAATAAACACATACGGTGAGATGATGAGAAAACCAATTAGGTACCTACAAGCACACCGAATCTTTCCTCACAATTGAACGAGTTTAAATTCATAAACGCTCAAGTAGACGAGTTTAACCGACTCAACAAAGTGCATAAAAAATCTTGTATTTAAACTGGTTCAAATCTTGAACGAGTTTAAAAAGAGAAAGAATACGAGCATTAACGAAACCTTTGCGGACACATGTTTATTTACAAAAAGTGATCATCCTACCATACACAGTCTATTCAGCATATCAAAATGTGCACTTATTTCAGTCTCACCAGTCACCTGTCACCCTGTATATTTTTTTAGCAAGAAAATCCTCAATGATTCAATAATGTTTATTCAAGTGATTTAAGATAACGGAAATGTAAATATTGTATAAGATAGGGATTTTCGATTTGGCAGGTAATCAATACGGACATGCAAAAATGCACGATTAATATGTAAACAAATAATCCCTAAGTTGACTCATGAGTTATGAGCAACAAGTGATCTTCTACCTGACTAATGCGTATTTTTACATCTCAGGTTGATGTTAATTTAATGGGCAATTAATACTTTTTCAGTGACTCGTAACGATTAACTGTGGAAAATACAGGGTGTGTTCGCATAAGTTGCAAGAATTTATTTGATTGCGGTTTGTGGTACCCTTGTCAGAAGGAATTTTATCTTTCTATAATAACTAGAATTGTTTAGTTTTTAGCTCAACAAAATTCTCTTGAAGTGGCATTATCATAATAACTTGAAAAATGATGACCTATTTTTTCAGGCAATGATTCGTGAACAAATATACAATTCTTTCCCAAATAATCAAATGGCACAAAGAACATAACAATTGCCACAATTTCAGGATGTGGTGGAATTCGAATTACATTATCCGCAATGCATTTGTTTCCTGCCAAACAGATTAGATTGTATTGTTTAATAAAGTCCTGAATATCGTTAATTTATTAATTAATCATAGTCTCACCTGCCACATTATTTATGAAAAACACCAGAAACACCACTACACTAAACAGATACATCTTACAATCATCACGTCATCAATTTCCCGCGTTCTTGGACTCGTTTCGTTTTCCAAATAAATAACCTTCGACAGTACCTATCGTAGTACCTTGTTTCTTAGCACGATCTCGACTGATTCAAGTTTCGAGTATAGTAGACTTGAGACGACCAATGGTGGGGAGCCAGTAAACTGCTCATGATTTGTTTCAGTACTGCTGCGTGGATACTCGATGCAATCATGACAAGTTTACTCACAACCAGTACGACCAAGAACGAATCGAATACTTTTGAAGAATTTCAATGAGTCACCGTTGCCCAATTCCTATTAAAACTATCTCTTGATACTGAGTCGTTTATTACAAAATATACAAAATACCTAAATACAATAAGAGATCACAATTAAACACATTGACTATTGACATACTTCACTCCATTGGTCAAGTTCAACTTGACACAGCTATCATCAACCTGTTTGACATTCATATACTGGGGCCTTGTAATGTAGTTATCATCTGTCTTTAAATTTAAATCACCTGACATTTGATACATCGGGTTGGAAATACTGTTAATAGGTGTCACAGGTACCAGGTACCCCCTCTCCTCCAACATTGGACTGTCCTCGTTGCACTCCTTGAACGGGAAAGCCTCCTCATTTCTTATTCCGGGACTGAATATGCTCATGGGGGTGTAACGTCCTTGTATAATATCATTAGCGTAGTGAGGAGGAGGAGTTGATAGAACGTCAAAAGAAGGCGGACTGAGCATTGACAAATAGTCCTCGTCCTCTAGCTTGGTAGTGTTCATCATCAAGTAAGGATCGTTGAGGTCCACGTAGTGTTTCCTAACACTATCTTCCAAAAGCTGGCCTATTTTTTCGCATAGCTTCGTGAAGCTCGGTCTGGATAGAGGTTTGACATGCCAGCAGTCCAGCATGATTTGATAGCTGCAATTTCAAAGTTGATTTCGGGTTTATTGCAATTCATACTAACATGTCTCTGGGGGCGTATGGGGGTGACTCCATTCTGTAACCTTCGACCAACTTGTGGTAGAGACGTTCGTCTGCCTCCATCCCCGGATAAGGAGTACGAGCCAGGGAGAAGAACTCCCAGAGAACAATGCCAAAGGACCAGACGTCTGACTGGGTGGAGAAGACGCGGTCTCTTATGGATTCGATTGCCATCCACTTTACTGGCAGGGGACTCTGTATAATAACCAATTGCATTATACGGGGTGTCTCTAAAAGGACTGTACAAAATATAATCCTGAGGTCAAAGTGAACCGATTTGAAGAAACTTGTGTCTTAGACCGAAATTGCTCCGTTCTCGAGATACTGGGTGGTAAAGTTAAAAGATAAAAATAGTAATTTTTCGTGCTTCGACTGTAAAAATTGAGTGTTAAAAATTATTTCTTGCTCGATTTCTTGTCCCTTGCTGGGAAACTGGAGTTTATTTCACTGTCAGTTTTTCTTTTCAGAATAACCGAGCAAATATATCGGTGTCGTGTTGGGGGATCCAAAGAGTAGCTGGATGGCTCCTTCGTGACAAAATAGTTTGTTTATCAATGCAAATGAAAGCATAGTTGGTCCTGGATCGAGAAAAATAATGGAAACCTCAATCCAACATAAGGCCTATGTGGCCCGAAGAGAAGCGGACAGGAAAACCATCCAAAATCTGAAAGAAACGATTGAACACCTAAAAATAATCCTGGATGTCTTGAATAAAAACCAAACCAAAAGTTCTAACAACGAACCAGCCAGTAAAAGGAAAAGAGTTGCGAGTAACAACATCAGTGACAACATAAGTGAGATGGAAATGGTGATAGACGATATCCCAACCCTATCCAGCTCGTCAAAAATGAGCCATAAACCCAAGAGAGAAAATGATGCTCCCTCTAGGCCGATATTTACTGAACTAGCAAAACGTATCCCTTCCATAATAATCAGAGGCAACGATGATTTGATGTCATCAGGACGCACACTAAAAGAAGAAAACATCAAATTTGACAAAGCCATTAATGTCATCAAAGACGATACCAAATTATCATAGATGACTTCCGCAATCTAACTAAACTAAATGAAGAGGGACAGACGTCCCTACTTCACATTAAACTGGCCTGAGGAGAAACTATTCCAAGCTGAACTTGAAGGACTTGCAGCTAGCGCAGATTACAAAGATGTTGAAGCTGAATTAGAAGAACCAGGTTTTACAGACGCAAGTATGCACAAAATGAAGAGCTTCACAACAAAACAACCGACCGCCTTCTAGTTAATAAAAACAGCCAAGAAGGAGATTTTCAGCTTGAATCGCCTCTACCAATCAGTTAAAATGGAGCAGCTAAGGGGAAATATGGTTCCCCAGCAATGTTAGCCTTGTCAGAAGTACGGGCACGTACAGAGACATCAAATGTGTAAAATGTGCAGGAAGCCATCAGACTGTGGAGACACGGAACAACCAGCAAGCTGTTGTGGCTATCCTGCGGGACCAAATGGCCTTGAAGATAGAGTCACACAGAAAGCTCTCGCACAACTGATCCCCGTAATCCGGGATCTCCTCGCCAATGTACACAACCCAACCTATGAACCTTCAAAATCATTACGTGCAATGCACATATCCAAAAAGAAGGAAGACTTGCTAATGCTAACCAACGAACACGAGTCCGACATCTGTGCTTTGCAGGAAACCTGGATGTCAGGCAACAAGAACCTGTCGTTACCTGGCTACACAGTCCACAGGCGAGTCGACATTTTTGGAAAAGGTGGAGTTGACCTACTAGTCAGAAAAACATCCCCTTTTTCGTCCTTGATAATGACTACAACCAAGAAATCATCAACCAATATGAGCAAACTGATTATATCCTCCTACTACAGCAGATCTCAAACTCTATCCGATCCGGAAGACATGACTATTGTCTGCCGTGTAAGAATTGATATTTTGCAGTTTAATTTCTTCCATATTTATTTATGCCATCATGATACTACAACAAACAAGATAAGCTCAGACAGCCGAGGTCTAAGCGAATTTCTTTTAAATTTTCCGCGCCTCTCTCGTGTCTTATCGCGTCAGGACGCAATCTGGTTTGTTAATCTTCTACTGTAAAACTCGTTATTTTAAACAAAACTTTGTTCACGCGCCGCTCCTTCACAAATTATTTTCTGTTATGTTTGGTTAGTTATTTGCTGATGATTTCGAGTCTTGGCCGGGAGAGCTCCCCTCCCTCTCTCTCAGGCTGCTCATAGAGCCTGAGAAAGACGAAGGCATGGTCGGTGTGAAGTCCTTAAACGTTGTGTATCTTATTCTCGGCCTGAATCTAGCTGGTCGCTTTGAAACCATGAGCAAACCCAACATAATATATTTATTTATGCCATCATGACACTACAACAAACAAGATAAGCTCAGACAGCCGAGGTCTAAGCGAATTTATTTTGAATTTTCCGCGCCTCTCTCGTGTTTTATCTCGGTGGGACGCAAGCTGGTTTGTTAATCTTCTACTGTAAAACTCGTCGTTTTGAACAAAACTTTGTTCACGCGCCGCTCCTTCCTCATATAGCCTGAGAGAGACGAAGGCATGGTCGGTGTGAAGTCCTTAGTTGAAACGTTGTGTATCTTATTATCGGCCTGAATCTAGCTGGTGGCTTTGAAACCATGAGCAGGTAGTATTTGTAACCCAACATAATATATTTATTTATGCCATCATGATACTACAACAAACAAGATAAACTCAGACAGCCGAGGTCTAAGCGAATTTATTTTGAATTTTCCGCGCCTCTCTCGTGTTTTTTCTCGTCGGGACGCAAGCTGGTTTGTTAATCTTCTACTGTAAAACTCGTCGTTTTGAACAAAACTTCGATCACGCGCCGCGTCTTCACAAATTATTTTCTGTTATGTTTGGTTAGTTATTTGCTGATGATTTTGAGTCTTGGCCGGGAGAGCTCCCCTCTCTCTCTCAGGCTGCGTGGGCGCCTCATATAGCCTAAGAGAGACGAAGGTATGGTCGGTGTGAAGTCCTTAGTTGAAACGCAGTCTATTTTATTCTTGGCCTAAAACTAGCTGGTGGCCTCAAACCATGAGAAGGTAGCATTTGTAACCCAACATAATATATTTATCTATGCCATCATCATAGAACAACAAACAAGATAAGCTCAGACAGCCGAGGTCTGAGCGAATTTCTTTTAAATTTTCCGCGCCTCTCTCGTGTCTTATCTCGCCAGGACGCAAGCTGGTTTGTTAATCTTCTACTGTAAAACTCGTCGTTTTGAACAAAACTTCGTTCACGCGCCGCACCTTCACAATTTTTTTTCTGTTATGTTTGGTTAGTTATTTGCTGATGATTTTGAGTCTTGGCCGGGAGAGCTCCCCTCCCTCTCTCTCAGGCTGCGTGGGCGCCTCATATAGCCTAGGAGAGACGAAGGCATGGTCGGTGTGAAGTCCTTAGTTGAAACGTTGTCTATCTTATTCTCGGCCTGAATCTAGCTGGTGGCTTGAAACCATGAGCAGGTAGCATTTGTAACCCAACATAATATATTTATCTATGCCATCATGATACTACAACAAACAAGATAAGCTCAGACAGCCGAGGTCTGAGCGAATTTCTTTTAAATTTTCCGCTCCTCTCTCGTGTCTTATCTCGTCAGGACGCAAGCTGGTTTGTCAATCTTCTACTGTAAAACTCGTTGTTTTAAACAAAACTTTGTTCACGCGCCGCTCCTTCACAAATTATTTTCTGTTATGTTTGGTTAGTTATTTGCTGATGATTTTGAGTCTCGGCCGGGAGAGTTCGACTGATTTTCCTTTTTAATTTATTTTGATTTATTTACTGGTTGGAAACCAGTCGACTGTTAATTTTTAATTCGAACAATAGACTTTTTGATTTATTTTCTGTCAACACCCGTGTTTTTGTTCAAAAGTTCACGAGTCCATTTCAGAGCGGAAATTTGCGGAATTCTGGAAATAACGAACGCTTGGACTTTCACCACTGTTTCAAAGCTACCCGATAGTCAGTGTAAGCCTTCTTCCACGTAAAAAAACAGAGGGTGGCGTCCGAGTTTTGTAAAGCATCACGATTTTCCTGGACTCGGGAAATTCTCTGAGAGCGTCACAATGATAGCAATTATTTGCATCAAGAGTATCCAAACAAATGGATAGCAGAGGAAATTACGCTTTTGTAAAATGGCCACCACGCTCACCGGTTATAACTCCGTTGGATTATTTGTTATGGCTCTCTTCAAAAACGATAATATACTCCAGACCAAACAATGAAGAATGAAGAAAAATTGTGGAGAAGAATTCAAAATGCAGTCAAAATATTGAAAAACGATGCGGGATTGATGCAAAGAGTACATTTAAACTTTCTACGTCGTATTAATGTTTGTACTTATGTTAGCGGAAGTCATTCTGAACAATTATTAAAGGTTTAGGATAATTAAATTTAGTTTTATGTGATAAATGAATTGATTACAAAATCCAGCAGTCTATCGAAAATTTTATCTTCAATCATAACAGCCAAATAAATTGGATATTTTGATGCGGCATCGAAAATGGCTCAGTTTGGCGAATTTTATCAAGAGTACTTTCTTTTTTAACTTGAAAAATTCAGGCAATTATTGAAAAAAATAAATAAAAACTACACTGAGGAAAAATGTATGGCCATTTTAAACCATGGAAACAGTGCCCTCTAACGGCCACAGTCAAAAAGTTTCGGGTTCTTTCATCAAAAAAAACCTGGGAACCAATTTTTAAAGTAATACGTTGAAAACATTGATAGATTTCAAAAAATTCGATTTTTATCTTTCAACTTTCACTGCCCAGAACAATTTTGGGCCCAGAAGTTGCTTTGAATCGGCTTATTTTGACTTCAGGAATTTGTGGTAAGATTTTGTACAGACTTTTTAAAGACATCCTGTATATTGTACCTTGTACCCACATAGGTACGGTAGTACTTACGTTGGTCTTCTTTTTGTAGTTATTATCGTTATACATAGCCTTGGCCAAGCCAAAGTCGCATATTTTCACCACATTGTTGTCGCTTAACAATATGTTTCTAGCAGCCAAGTCTCCATGTAAGACTTTTCTAGAAGCCAAGTACTCCATGCCTCTGGCCACCTGAAAGGACCAAGCCAGCAAATCGCGCGTTGCTATAGGCGTGACATCCCCTCTGTAGTCGCCTCTATAATTCAAACGCCATTCTGGTTGTACGCTGTTGTTACTCAAAACCACACTCTCATCTAAGGACATTATCGTCCCAGCGGTATTTCTGAATTCGCCACTGGAAGTCGAATACGTCCTTTCTAGAATGTCCGCTCCAATGTAGTAGTCCACATTTCCAGACACAGGGTCCACTTGATTGATGTACGTCTCTCTGTGCTTGTAGATGTAGTTTTGCAAGTTGCCAAAACGGCAGAATTCCACTATAACCAGCAATTCTCCTGCAACCAACAAGGTATATTTCGTACAAATACACCAGTAATTAGTTACTTTTAGCCACATTCTTGGTGCAAGCCCCCAATAGATTAACCACGTTGATATGTTTACCCAGGTGCACCATAATCTTCAACTCAGAAGCAAGTGCTTTGATATACGAATCATCAGCATTCTTCTTGACCATCTTGACAGCAACAACTGACTCAGCTTTGCCAGATACAATGTTTTTTGCTACAGCCTTCATGACAACTCCAAAAGCACCAGAACCTAGTTGTTTGCCAATTTTCAAGTTGTCGAAGCTAAATTCAAAGGCCTTGTTATAGGGGAGATGTTCTGCTTGGTCATCGATGCCCAATTCTGGGTTCAGATTCTCGGGACTGCCTTTGTGGAAGTTTTCCAGACCCATTTTCCGCATTTCTCGCATGAGTTTCTATAAAAGTGCATAAGTTTGTTGGCAACGGTTTCAATTTACATACCTGTTCTCTTCTTATTTTGACAAAAATGTATAACAAAGCCATCAGCAGCAGCAGAACAATGGAGCCGGTTATGTAATAATATATGGCCATAGATACAGGTTTTACTAAAAAAGTTGCATAACCTTGGGTACATCATCCAATAAAACTACCTTTGAATCTCAGTTGTGCTTCTTGCTCAACCACACCAAGAGAGTTTCTGGCTAGACATTTGTACGTGCCCTCATCGCTCACTTCAGTTTGGTTGAATACCATCACCATATCATCCTTTTCCATATAAACTCGCTCACTGGGTTCCACCATTTGACTGCCCTTATACCACTCAATGGTCGGCTTTGGTATGCCAGTGACATGGCAATATAGCTTCATCTTCATTCTAGGATACTCCACCACAACCTCCTTGTTCAAGTTGG
Organism: Orchestes rusci; assembly: GCA_958502075.1. Lineage (NCBI taxonomy): Eukaryota > Metazoa > Arthropoda > Insecta > Coleoptera > Curculionidae > Orchestes > Orchestes rusci. The sequence goes on from OY293314.1 coordinate 17,494,396, forward strand.
TACTAGTCAACGAGGGGAGTTGTGGTTCTTTCACAATAAGGGAGATGTTATGGTATTCGTAACCGTACGGCTTAATTCTACAGCTGTAGGTGCCTGAGTCTGTCAGTTGAACATACCGGAGGCTTATGGTGATTTTTTTGGATTTATCTGTCCATGAGGTTATTTTGTCATGTCCTACAAGCAGCTGTTAGACTAAAATGGACATGGTGGTGTTACGTACTTTCATCCAGTAGGTCTCCATTGAAAAATACGTCCAGGTCGTTGGACTTTTCCATGCTGACGCCACAGGTGAAAAAAAATGTTTCGTTTTCAGCAATGATTATGGTCGTATGATTGATGATGGAGCCTGGGGCGTAGTTACCTACAGCGAAGCCATTTTCTATGTCTGCAAAGCAAAGGAAAAATTAAATTGAAAAATTGATGATCTCTACCACTTCTCCAAATAACATATACTGTCAATTTTTTAATTCATTTTACCATATAATATATTTAATGCTTTATTTTATTGTACCCTCATAGCCAATAGCGACTCGTGGGTCTGACGGTCTGAGGCTTGGTGGGTCAATTCTCAAGTAAAACTCGTGATAAAGAGCAAACACGATTTCGGCCTCCCACTTTGTTTATATCATAGTTTTTTTTTCAAAAGTGGAATGGCCTCTCCTTTCAAGGTTTATCAAATTGACAAACACATACAATCAAAATAAGATATTTATTGTACAAATTTCAGTACAGCTTCACAAAAAAATAACACGCGCACGTGGTCTGTGTCCCTACAGCAGCTATACGCGCGAAATTTCATCTAATTAATTCACGTTAAGTTGTATGAAGTACACTTTGTTATGCTGTACATGTGATTCCAATTGTATCATAAGATAAGAGCTCTGTGGGGTCAATTTTCAAATTGACCCTGTGCAAAAGGCGCGCTCAAAGTTGATGTTATGTGTTCCCCATGCGGACAAATTATTTCAAGACAACTATTTATTACTATTATGATATTATGAATACTGCTAAGTGACAAATTTGGGTAAATATCTGGAGTCTGGAGAATCATTGACAAATTGACCTTAAGGGAATGCCGCCTTTGCTTATAGCAATTTTGCTAGAGAAAGATTAATACCTCCCAGCAACTGATACTTTTTTGCAAATTATTTTTTTTTTTGTTGTAGGGAGAGGTAGAATTTATTTTTTGTCTGGTTCATTCTCCTGAATTTTTTGCTTATTATTTTCGGACACCCTGTATAATACATACAGGGTGTTTCCTAACCTCTGTGACAAAATGAAATAGGTGATTCTTCGCTTAATTTTAAGACGAAAATGTGGTATAACTTTTTTTCGAATTTCGCTTTGTTTCCAAAATACAGGGTGTTTAATTTTTTTTTTTGATTAGTTTTTTTATTTTTAATTAATTTATCTTTCACCCGATTTTGTTGAAGTTTGGTAACGGTATTTATAGTGATAACGGGCTCATTTTGCCAGGAACAAATAAAAATTATCGAATACAGTGGCGTCCCGAGCGGCACTTCAACCAATATTATTGGGAAAAAAATGTACGCCACTGACTTTTTGTGTCATTTTCATTTTTTACTCAGGTTATTCAACTAAAAACGCAACTTTTTGATCTCTTGAATTTTTATCGTATCTTGCCTAATTTTTGAGATAAAAAATTAAATCTAGTTGAGTGAGTTTTGACGCAAAAAGTAATTTTATCGCTGATGTTGAATTTTCTAACAAATACAGCAATCAATTATAATCATTTTGATGGAGAATTCAACAACAGTAAATAAATAAAAAAAAGTTAAATAAACTGCTGAAAATGTCCTCCACGAGCCAAAAAAAACTAATCAAAAAAAAAAAAATTAAACACCCTGTATTTTGGAAACAAAGCGAAATTCGAAAAAAAGTTATACCACATTTTTGTCTTAAAATTAAGCGAAGAATCACCCCTTTCATTTTGTCACAGAGGTTAGGAAACACCCTGTCCGGAAAAATCGATCTTTCAATATTTTTAATTTTGAATTTTTTTGAAGACGATATAACTCTTCACTTATCCATTGAGCCGTTGCATCATTTTGATCTTCTTTCTTCATGAATTCTTGTGTATTTTATCTCTCGGTACTTTGCAAAATCCAGAAAAAATGATTATTTAATGGATATTTTCAATTTTGCAACTTTTTTTTAACGGCATAACTTTTCACTGGATTGACTGATTTTGATAAATCGTACAACATATTATCAAGATTCTCATTTTTTCTCTTCATTCATTTCTGTGATTTTGTATCTACAATTTTGCTACTTTTTTAAAACGGCATTAGTTTTTTTCTGCATTGACGGATTTTGATAAATCTGTCTCATTTCGATCTTCTTTCTTCATGATCTTTTATCTCGCCGAACTTTGACAAAATTCAGTTTCTGTTTCACGATATAATTTCTAAAACGGACAATTCACTTCACTATTATGTTTGTAACAGAATCCTTGACTCGATGTTTACCCATTTCAAATGTCCAGATTGATTCGAAACTTTGCACACTTGTCAAGAACCGATGACAATATAATAATCTCAATAAAAAAGAACTAAAAAGTAAACAGTAATGTCTAATTTGGTAAACAAAATCGCAATTTTGTTGAATTATTTGACATTTGTCTATGTCATTGATGTTGGCTTGTTTGACAGTTAGTGAATGAAGAACTGGTTGACGGAACTGTAATTATTCGTAAATCGCATGTTTGTTTGTTTGTAACAATCTTGGAACTTGGAACTCGATATTTACCCACTTCAAATACCCACATTGATTCGACACTTTGCACACTTGTCAAGAACCGATGACAATTTCAATTAGTTCACGCTTTTGAACTGAAAAGTTGAAAATAATTTTTTATTTAAGAATAAAATCATTAACGAGAAAATTAATGTTATTGTGATAAAAGCGTAGGGTGCTTTGTAACACATTTATACACTAACTTTGCATTTTGAAATAGAAATTAGTAAGAAATTATAACAATTATTGATATCGAAGAAGACATTAATTTTCTCGTTAATCATTTTATTCATAAATTAAATATTATTTTTAGCTTTTTAATTCAAACGCGTGTTTTAAAGTTTTTTTTTAACTATAATTCATTTCATTGATATTTGAGATTCTTATAGGTATTTCTACGGATTGACTAAATTCTGAAAATTCGATTTTTCAATATTTTCACCTACAGATTTCAATAAAACTTGCGGCATTTTTAAGGAAATTGGAACTTTTTAGATTTTTTATCTCTTCGAATTTTGACCAAACCCAAAAATTTCTTTTTTTCATTATTTTCACGTTTGTATTTTTATTCAAGACTGTATAACTTTTTACTATGTCAACCGATTTTATTGACTTTTAAGACGTTATGTAGAAGATTTGGTCTTTTTTCATAAATTTTTATGATATTCTATCTAATGAAATTTGACACAATTCGATTTATCAATACATTTTCTTACTTTTGAATTTTTTCCAAAACGGTAAGTCTATCTTTTTACAGGGTTTGTGATTTTTTATCTTTACGAACTAGTTCAAAATCCAGAAAACTCGATTTTTCAATATAATTTGTTTTAAGATGGCATCACTTTTACTGGACTGACCGATTTAGAACATTTTAAAAGGAATTTGATCTACTTTCATCATCAATAATCATTGCGACTTCTTAATGTTTATATAAAATTTGATTTTTAATTTACAATGGATTTTTGTGATCCTTTTAGTTTTTTAAATTTTGAGAAAAATCGAAATTTTTTTTTTTTAATGGACGACTTATTAGCGGATCGATCCATTCTAATAAATCTTGCGTCATTTTGTCGGGAATTAGATGAATTATAGTGATTTTCTTTTATCTCTACAAACTTCAACCAAATCCAGAAACTCCAATTTCAATATTGAAATTTTTTCAAAAGTTTTGACCAATTTTGATGAGTTTTGTGTCATTTTGTGGAACATTTCAACTTCTGTTAGTTTTTAGTTTTTGTGAAGATTTGATTTTTTTAATTTAAGTCATTTGATCTTCTTTCTTCACGAATTCTTGTGATATTTTATATCGACAAATTTCGTCGCTATTCGATTTTTTTCAATATTTTCAATCTACAGACTATCCACGGATAGGGTTTACAAAAGTACAAATTAATAAAAAAATATTTTTTTTTGGAAAAAACTCATTTCTGATAAAAATAAAACTTCTGTATAAAAATTGTAATTTTTTGCTAAAGAAAAATTAATAAGAAACTCAAAGTTAAAAAAAAAACTAATTCCGACGAGTGAAAAACTCATTTTTTGCAAATTCTTCAAAACTGCATACATTTTAACTGGATTGACCTATTTGAATCAAATTTGCACAATTTTATAGGGGCACTGATTGTTAACTTCTATAAAAAATCCTGCATAAGAAGACCTTGGCCAAACTGTGCTCATGAGAATAACATTACATTAATTACATGTATATTTCTTTTAGAAATCAGCAGGGATATTCTGGAAACTGATGGAAGACGAGGATTTTTATAAAAAGGTACTTATGGTAGAACGTGGAACCAAATTCAAGTTTAGTTCTGAAAAAATATATGTAGTACCTGAAACATAGTAGGGTATATTGGCTACACTGTATCCCAACTTGTTGACAGCAACACAAGAAACTTTACCATCCTGGCTGGTATCCACGTCAAAAGTCTTGGTAACAGTATAGTTGTTGTGGAATGTATGATTCACATCTGACATGTCAGACGGTAGAGTTATCACTGGCAATGGATTACCTGTGGCCCTACATCGAACACGCACCGTTTCATTCACCTTGTAAAACTTTGCATCCTCATCACAGCTACCTTGTTCATCAACCAGACAAACCACAGGCTTCTCTACAAAATGTCCACTGAAAACTCTTCTCTGGATAAACAACTTATACCTTCGACAACCAAGTGCATGTGAAACTCAGCTACATAGGGACAGCTACCGTCCTCAAACTCCCTGGACGATGTGGCCCTCAATCTGTATGTCCCTGCATTGCCCAAAGTGGCACTGTCAATTTTTAACGTAGCTTTGACTCCGTCAAATAGGGCTTGGAATTGGGAATTGTTTTTGAGTATGCTGTTGAAGCTGTCATACCATACTAGGTCAGCTACAGGGTGGGAAGTTATTTGCAAAATCCATATGACTGGTTGTCCTGATGGTACTGTGATGGTGTCTAGTTGGTTTTCCTCTGTTATTTGGGCGTAGCACTCGGTGGTATCTGCAATGACGATTACGTCTTTGTGGTATTTTTATGGATGTTTTTACCATGTACTACTACAAATAATTGAGATTCTTCATGGTGGTTCTGACTATCTGACACCTTGCACTTGTACAACCCACTGTCCTCCTTGCTGGTGTTGCTGATGGTTAGCGTGGATACCAGGAAGCTTTTTCCGTTTTTCACCACAAACTTAGTCCCTTGTACTATAACGTCCATGGTGTAGGGGTCTTCTTGGTGCTGGAAGTTACCATGTATATTGGTTGATTGGCATAAGTGGTTACCTTAAAGTCTCCTCTTTGAGTGGACCATTCAAAGTAAACCCTCACGGACTGTTCCTTTAAATAGCAAGACAACTTCAGTGGCTCTCCTACGTCTGTGTGGTTATTGGACTCATCTTCTATGTAGGGTTGTGCCAAATAGGGCTTTGCAGCTAAGTTGGCAATTTATTAGTGATAAACCCAATTTGCTACTATTGTAAACCCAAGCCACATTTACCCAAAACCAGCACAACACAATGACTTACAACTCAATATAATTCTTAATGGTAGTTCAACGGTTTGATTGCGAGTAAATTGACATATAACCAAGCCAGCTTGACTCGCACGAGTGGTGAAGCCGGTTTTGGGGTCGTATTGGAGCATGCGCTGTAATGGTTAGTACAATTAGAATAATTAAGGGATTTTCATTTGTATATACATTTGTACAGGTGCAATATACAGAAGCGCAACAAACTAATTGCAAACCTTCAACAATCATGGGAACCGAATAATGTTTAACTGATTGTCCCGAAAAAACGCATTTCCATGGATTTCTCCGCCGCCTTGTTTCAAAAAGTGTGTCGTTTGTCCAAAATCCACTTTTTCGGTTGTAAGTGTACATTACATGGACATTTTGTCCAAGAGTGTTTAATGGCACGGGCCCGTTAATGGCTGGCTGAAGGTGGTTTTGTTCGGGCTGGAAACGTTGCAGAGAAAAATCCGTTAATTATTCTAGTTTTGAAATTAGTTTTATTGAATCGGACGTACATTCCGTTACTAGAATAACGGCGTGGGTGTGGGACTTGGCTTCGGTGGAGAAATTGCACATTAGCACTTCTTCGGTTTTCTCTTCGGTTATGTTGAGGAGAAAGCCTTTACGGGGATTGAATATTCCTTCCTAAATGGATATAAATCATTGTGATGTATATAAATAATATAATCACCGGTACACGGTGAATGTCGAACGTCCCAAAGTAGCTTAAGTATATGGAGGGAGTAATTGATGGCATGACAGAACTGGAGAGACAATTAGGTTCCAAGATTTCTTGAAAATTGCCAAAGATAGAAGCCGTGACCAACCAGGAAGACAACGAAGGATGGGATGAAGAGCTAGAGTAACAGAGCAGGCTAGTTAGGGCGAAAAGAAGAGAGTTCCAAGCAGAAACTGAAAAGGGAATAAGAAGATTAAAAAAGGTAAAATATAGAACGGAACGGAAAAAGTACTACACAATAGTTGAAGACAGAATAAGAGGGCGGCTCCTTCATAGGGTCATCTGCGTCAATGTCAATTTTGACCGCCCCTCGTAATAGTCTTAATTAAACGCTAAGGCACAGCCGGAATTCAGTTATATGCTTGGGCTGCTAGCCGGAGTTGTCCTTCTGGCGATAAAGCTTGGCGAAAATACACATTTATCGAGCGTAACCGAACGAATTGGAAAATTAAACCGCGTCTTTGGTCTTAAATCTGATATTGACGTCATCGATCCTAGCCGTTGATCGATCGTTGTTTAGGCATAACGTATCGGCTATAACGATTTTTTTGTTGTTTTGTGAGATTAGTTTGACGATTCTGGAATTGGTCGATTGAGTCGATAGTTGATAGTCGATGGTTAAAATAAGTCAAGTTTTTTGTCAAGTTGGGTAAGTTTATGTCATGTTGGATCAGTTTGTGTCAAGTCGGGTTAGTTTGTGTCAAGTTGGGTTAGTAAGTGTCAAGTTGGGTTAGTTTGTCTCAAGTTGGGTTAGTTTATGTCAAGTTGGATCAGTTTGTGTCAAGTTGGGTTAGTTTGTTTCATGTTGGGTTGGGGGGAATTCATGGGAATTTTCCTATAAGCAACTGCCTTGAATTGAAAAAAGAATCTCCTTAAATAACTGCCGGAAATTGAAAACAAATTTCCCCTTAATAACTTCCCCTACAATTACTGCTTAGAATTGAAAACAATTTTCCCATTGAGTAACTTCCTCTCAAGTAACTGCCTGGGATTGAAAACGAATTTCCCCTTAAGTAACTGCCTGGAATTGAAAAAAAAATCCCCATAAGTAACTGCCTGGAATTAAACACAATCTTTCCCTCAAGTAACTGCCTGGAATTGAAAACAAATTTCCTCTTGAGTAACTGCCTGGAATTGAAAACAAATTTTCCCATAAGTAACTGCCTAGAATTGAACACAAATTTCCCCTCAAGTAACTGCCTGGAATTGAACACAAATTTTTCCTTAAGTAACTGCCTAGAATTGAAAACGGATTTCTCCTCAAGTAACTGCCTGGAATTGAAAACAAATTTTCCTTTCAGTAAATGCCTGGAACTAAAAACAAATTTCCCTTGAGGAATTGAACACAAATTATTCCTTAAGTAACTGCCTAGAATTGAACACGGATTTCCCTTCAAGTAACTGCCTGGAACTGAACACAAATTTCTCCTTAAGTAACCTGGAATTAAACATTAAACACAAATTTTCCCTCAAGTAACTGCCTGGAATTAAACACAAATTTCCCCTTTGGTAACTGCCTGGAATTAAAAACAAATTTTCCCTAAAATAACTGACTGGAATTGAAAACAAATCTCTTGAATTTTTTAGTGGGTGCCTATGCCTATTTTCATTTATTTTTGACCTCCCAAGATAGTTAACGAGCCGTCACTGCTCATGACTCCGACCGCTGGGTGACACTGGCTAATAAGAGCCCGAAGGGGTGGTCAAGATTTCAGGGAAGAGACGGGGGGACAGGGTGAAAGAGAGGGTGACGAAGGAGGCTATGTTGGAGGAATACCATCAGACATTGAGTGCTGCAAAGGAGAGGTTTTCGATGTACCTTTGACGCCACGCCAGGAAGATTCTCAGCGGACTCAACAAAGTTAGAAGAGCTGCTAAGCTTGTACATTGTACAAAAACAACATTGAAGAATGGTAAGCGAGATGGTTCTTAGGAACGAAGGGGAGGAAGTACTCGTACTCTTTTTCAGGCAAGACCTTCTTCAACTAAAGCCATAGTAGATTTGGAACTGGAAGTGATAAGGGAAGAAAAGAATCTGCATCATCGGATGGTGAGAGAGTATTCTAGTAAGATATCGACCAGACATTTTTGAAAGTTGTGGATGTCCACATACTCTACACAATAAGAAAATCGCTTGGTGATCGGTTCTTTCACAGGTTCCCACGAAATTGAGGATGAAGGTTTTGGTTGGTGACGAGCACCGATTTATCCTGAAAGGGCCTGCTGCAAAAGGTTGAAAAAAAACAAATTTGGCCCACTTGATAATGCGGCCATTGAGGTCAACTACCGCTGTCATCATCCTACAAAAACGGCAGCTACTACGCCATTATGGACCTCCTCAATAATCAAGTTCTTGTGAAGAAAGTTGAGGTAAGCAAAAAAGTGAGAACAGCAATTAACCATTTTCGAAAACTTTCTCAGTAATCTGCATGGTGAAGAATGCTCAAAATCTCTGCTACATAGAATGAAACTAATTCTCCTTGGTTAATTGTCCAATATGAGGTGAAACTCCATAAAGAGTGAACAAATCATATCAAATAACTCACATAATCAGATCCATAACTAATCAAAGTAACTTTAACATCAGGACTTGTAGGTCTACAAGGAATTGTGGTTTCCTCAAACTGCACTGCATAGTGCAATTTATACTCGTCCTCCACAGACAAATGCTCTGTATCTGAAAACCTCAAATCTGGATGTGTTTCCTGATACCGCAAACTTACCATTAACATATAGATAAACCCTATCCAGATCCTCTCCTGAATCATATTGACATGTATAGTACCCCACAAAAGGGTACGAAACGTTGGTTATGTCCAGAATTGACTCTACAGAGTATTCTGGATTGGATGACGTTCTGGATGTAACGTTGAACAAGGTCCATTCCAGCTTGCCTCTCTATAACGATTTAATTTGAGGTTTTCTTGAATTGAATACCTACATCACTTGGTTCAGGGTAAGTCCACTTCAAGGGGTTGTTTCCATAACAAGTTAAGGAAAAGTTTGTTCCAGGATTTACCGTCAAATCAGTTGAATTCTTGATAATTTGTGGTGGGGAGAAGCTAGCTGTAAACAAATTTTTTGTTTATTGCATACATTATACATGCAAATATCTACAAAGGAAGTTGATATGGAGAGCGAGAGAGGAAATTCAAGAGATAATGTATTATCTACAGTTGTGATTATTATTATTTTGTGCCTGTGTTGTGGTTTTTTTGAAAATTTAGAGTTTTGGGACGCGGGGTTTTTCTGCGTAATATTTTAATTAGAGATAAGATTGAAAAATATTTATCGGAATCTTGACAACAGGTATAATAATAGATGAGTGATATTGTAAAGTTGTTATTTTTGATACTAATACTGAGCTTATTTTAATAAATATTCAATCTCGTTATTAATTGGAAATTTTTAATTGAAGAAAAAACTTTTTTTTCCACATTCCTTTTGTTTACGCACAGAGATCAAGGAGTGAAGTCCGATTTAAAAAAAAATCTTTTAAAAAATGCCCATTAACACTGAAATTTGTATTTTTGTCTGTTTTCCTGCCCAATACGTCGCTATATTATAATTTGATTAATTTTAATTTAATCTTTTTCAGGGTGAATCTTACATCACGAATAGAGCAAGCGAGCGAAATTAGGTTGAAATATTTGAACAGTATAATATTCTACACTGAAAAAAAAAAAAAAAATTTTTTTCAGATAACTTATGGAATAATAGTGTTATTTTGATGAAATTTAATATATTATGAGTGTGGTTTAATATGCTGAATCAAAATCTGCAGTGGCGCCACCAACACTTCTTTTCAAGCATTCAAACAGTCATAACTTTTTTGTATGCACTCGTATTTTTTTAAAATCGAAAATTTGAATTTTTCCGTCATATTTACAAAAGAAAGGTATACTTAGTAAAACTGTCTAGAAGTAAACCTTTTTAAGATATTTGGGCTCAAAGTAATCCATATGCAATGTGGTTTTGAAATGGAATATTTTGAAAATAGACATTTGTGGAGTTGAAAACGGCGTTATAATGGTTATTTTGACAATTGTTTCTTATTAAGAAGATAAATTCAATTTTAGAGTTTTTTTTCTAATAATCTTCAAAAATTGTCAAAATCATCTTGATAATGGCGTTTTCAAAGCCATCTATGTTTATTTTAAAAATTTCTCATTTAAGGCCACCTCGAAAACCACATTGTTATATGGTAATAATGTATTAATCATTTTTTTACTCAAAACAAAGATACATGGTTGAGCAAAAAAATTATTACTATTTGAAAACCGCCTGCTATAAAATAGACTCATATTATTATCAAATTTAAAATTTTTGTCAACCGTTTTATGATAAATTATCAGAATTATTATTTGATTAAATCCAAGATTAAATCTATTCAAATAAAACCAAAATATAGGTTTAACTTTGACATCCTGTATCTCAGAACTAAGTGTTTTCGCCAATATGTTTATACAGGGTGTCCGGAAATAACGTTCGAATAATTAAAGGGGTGATCCTAAATTAGGAAAAGAGATTTTTTTTCATAAAAGCAATAGTCCGAAAATGCATAGTTTTCAAGTTACAGGATTAACAAAAATCGGTATACAGGGTACCTTTGACATAAGAACTTAAAATTTGATATTACTATGACTCTATCCTGCATGTGAAGCCATCTACAAGTTTTTTTACTGTTTCATAATACAGTCATGACTTTTTTGCCCAACCATATTTATCTTTGTTTCGGGTAAAAAAAAAATCATAACATTATTTTCACGTAAAAATGATACTTTTGTTGGAAGTTGCTAGGAGCAACCATTTTCGAGATATTTGCACTTACCTAAATAAATCCATGCAATGTGATTTTAAATGGCAAATTTTGAAAATAAACAGGTCTTTGAAAACGACGTTATCATGGACAGTTAAGAACAAAGAGAAAAACCTCAAGTTTTTTTTTTTTTTTTTTTTTTTTTTCATTTCATGACTGCATGAGACCGTGACTTGGAGTTTCTTCTAACATGACTCAGGTCTCTTTTGTGATAATGGTTGTTGCATTGTTCGAGATTCATCTTGAAAAAAAAAATAAATCCGAAAAACAACTTCAATGTACTTATTTTATTTATTTTTTTTTGATAAGAAACATTGATAAACATGATACCGCCTTTTTCAAAGCCACCTATGTGAATTTTCAAAATTTTTCATTTAAAACCACATAAGTGCAAATATCTCGAAAACTGTTGCTCATGGTGCTTTCAGTAACTTCCACCTAGAGTTAATTTTCCACGTGAAAATGATGTTTTAATAAAAAAAAAATGTCAAGACAAAGATGCAGCGTTTGCCAAAAAAGCTATGACTATTTGAAACAGTAAGAAAATTGTAGATGGCGCCACATACAAGATAGAGTATGTAAAAAAACCCTCTAAACCGATCAGCTATCAGAATTATTATGGGATTTATTTAAATAAAACAAAACTAAAAATTGAACTCTGACACACTGTATATTGAAAAATTTAAATTTCCGACCATTGAAATTCCATAGCACACTTGCCTCAAAGATTTGCATCAAATTTCCACTGGCAAGATTCTCTTTTTATTCATTGTAACTCAAAATTTTAAAGAGATATGGGTTAAGAATTTTCACCAGTTAATTTTCCAGAAAATTTTTTACAAGGTAAACGAAAAATTCTGTAGAACTGCTTCCAAAATTCGCGTTCAATTTTGACAAAAAAACAATGTTTAAAATCAAAAATTCATAGCTGAGAAACTAGAATAAATACGATTTTGAAATTTTTACCTGTGAATTTTCCAGACAATCCTCCACAAAAACTAAAGGTAAAATACACGGGATTATTTGAAAATTTTAGAGAAAAATTGCCTGACATACTTTTTTTTATCGATGTCTGCAAAAACACAAAAATTGTTTTGAAAGTAATAAAAATACACAGAGAAGATAAAAAACACTACGTTGTAAAATAACTTGAAATAGAGAAAAAGAAAAGTACCCTAACACCTAAAAACTAAAAATCTCGGAAATTATGAGAATCGAGAATTTTTTAATTTGAAGCTAAAAAAACGTGGTTTTAACTAGGCCACCCTGTACATGGAGAATTTTACTAAATTAGAACAAATTTCATAATTCAAGTCAAAATACAGGGTTTGACAAAATTATCAATGAAATTTTAAGTCAGATTCTCAAAAAAAGTTTCTTATTTTCTAATGTAGAATCACTCCTTAAATTATTCGAATGTTATCTCCCCGTATCGCAAACAATTCTTTTTTCAGCGTAAAATATTTCAACCTACTTTGGGGACATCCTATATAGATTTATCAGAAATTTGTTTGTAACAAAATGCCATACTACCGTAAATAAAAAAAAACCCAAATTTGACAAACAACGGCAACATAGCGTTACGCATTTCGAACGATAACCAAGATTGCTTTGGCGTGTTCGATGTTGCCAGGTTGATTTCTGTACATAACTATTCTGTAGAGTAGGAAAAGTAATTTTATAATTTTTTCGCGCAAATTCGGAATTATTAATTATAAAAATAAATTACTTGAGTATACAAAATTTAAAGATTATTACGAATTGTATACATGAAGTAGTGTCGTTAATACAATAATAGACGTAAGATAAAACTTAAATGAAAGTTATTATCAAGGTGCGAAGTATGTAGGAAATAAGATGGACTCTGGGATGGACTACAATGGAAAGACTCACAGAGACATTTTTTTTACCAAATATATATTTCACATAAAAATAAGCTTCATGAAATGGTGAAATTTACTTTAGAATGGAGTCCCAGTTGCATAAATGGATGAAGATAAATATTAATTCAATAAATTTACAAAGGCAATAATAAAACATGAACCATAATGTTTTGTTTGCACAGCAATCACTCGACTAGGTAATGATAATCGCATCAACAATTTCAATAGGTACACTATTTTAAAACTATGGGATGAACGTTTCAAGCTCTGAAAATTTCAAGCGGATTCAAATTAATTTATTTGAAAACGTTAATTCAAATCTCCAGTGAACATTCCTTTTTTACCATTTTTTAAAAAAATTCTTGACAAAATTCCGATTTAAATCTAAGAGTTGCACTCACCTGTACATAAACTCACAGTAAACAAACTCGCGCTCAACACGATCCACATCGCAACTCACTAAACATTGACTCACTCGGTTAATAAACGAGAAGACAACCCGACTGCAATTGAAAACAAACAACAGAGTGATTACTCACATGTCTCTTGTAAACTGGATGATAATCGACTCGACTTGCTTTCCATTCCTTATCACTACAATTTCTCAGCGTTTTTAGCTGGCTGATAAGGGACCAGATGAGTGTCTGGCTGTGATAAATTATCATTAGGGATTTCCTTTGGGGGTTGATTAGGATTTGATTGGGGCTGTCAGTTTTTGTATTTTTATCTACAGTATGTCGGATTGTCGGGGATGGTGTATCCAAGAGGACAAATGGACAAACAATTAAATTTTTTGAGAAAAAGTCTTTGTTAATATTGTTAATAAAAAAAAGGCTTGTTATATGTTCCTAAAGACTTTTGAATATGGGTACTTGACGTATTTTTTTAGCAAGCAAAGATTTTTATAAAGAATCAATTTTTCTCGAAAAATTGAATTTTTGCTCTGTTTTACCTCCGGTTTTTTTTACTACAACACACAAAACTCATATTGTTTAGTTGTTTTTGAGCAATATGAAAAATAATTTATCAAGTAACATGATTAAGAGAATAACAATTAATTTGCAAATTGCAAGGTTGTAATTGATTATTATTGTATCATACGAAATAGGAGAACAAGATAGTTGTTAGAAAAAAACGCGTCTGCCTTCAGATTATTTGATATACAGAGTCATTCATTTGAGTATATTTGCACACGTGATGCTAAAACGGATTCATGAAAATTGTTTTGATTTTTCTCAGATGAATTTATACAGGGCTTTTCACTTAAAACTCCCCACATCAATATCTCGGAAACGAATAGGAATATTTGATTTCTGTAAAAAGTAGTCAATGTATGGGGTCGAGTAGTTATTTTTCACAGTTAAAAAAATTCGACGCCTACCAAGACTAAAGCGTTGCGACGCATCGAAAATATCAATCGATTGCAGGGACTTTGAAATTACGCGCATGCTAAAGTACATGTTATTTATAAACTTTTTTGTTATTCAGTCGAACTCATTTATTCTACTCAGTTTTGAGATATACAGTGTGTCCAAGATAACGATGTCTATCATGGGGATCTTGAAAACCGTGCGAGATACAAGGTCGGTTAAATGGAGGCAAAGTTGCGTATTTTGGTGCTTAACAAAATGCCGTTTTAAAAGCCAAGAAATTCCGACTCCAGTGCCTCTTATGTTCCTAAAACAACGATGTATCGCACTTATTAAAAAAAAGTTGTTTGTTTTTGATCCTATTAAAAATGTATTTTTTGTCTCTCTCTAACACATGAGTTCTTATGGAAAAATCCACCAACATAATTTTTTTGAATAATTGCGATACATTGTTGGTTTAGGAACATAAGAGGCCCTCAAAATCCGTCATAAAAAATCCAGGACCGTATTTAAAAAAACAAAGTTGATGATGGCTGCTCATAGACGAAACGTCGGTTCTTCAATTCAATAAAGCTATCTTGTAAAGGGCAAAAAGTGGAAATGAAGAAGTTCCATCCATTTCAAAATATCTCTTCAAATGTGGTCAGAAAAAAATGAAAACAATTTTGAAAAATTTCGTTTTTTTTCGGATAATTTCGGACTTAGTCGGAATTTCTTGGCTTTTTAAACGGCATTTTGTTAAGCATCAAAATACGCAACTTTGCCTCCATTCAACCGACCTTGTATCTCGCACGGTTTTCAAGATCCCCATGATAGACATCGTTATCTTGGACACACTGTATATCTCAAAACTGAGTAGAATAAATGAGTTCGACTGAATAACAAAAAAGTTTATAAATAACATGTACTTTAGCATGCGCGTAATTTCAAAGTCCCTGCAATCGATTGATATTTTCGATGCGTCGCGACGCTTTAGTCTTAGTAGGCGTCGAATTTTTTTAACTGTGAAAAATAACTACTCGACCCCATACATTGACTACTTTTTACAGAAATCAAATATTCCTATTCGTTTCCGAGATATTGACGTGGGGAGTTTTAAGTGAAAAGCCCTGTATAGTTGAACTTGAGGGAATTTATCTGTCAGTTGTTAATTATATCAATATGTTATTGCATTGATAAGCAAGATAAGCGCAGTATAGTTGTTGACATTGTGGGGATTTACTTTTTATATGAATATATGTTTCAACTGTTTCCACTTCTAATAGAGTAGGTACTGGAGTGCTGCAATCAAAAGCAATTGTATTATGAAGAAACTTTGAGGTTGTTATAAACACACTGAAAGCCTTTAATAAAACCAACAAAAGTTGATAATTTCCTTTTAACACTGTATAGACTGCAAAAAAATAGCAATATTTTTCAAATAAAATTATATCCGAAACTGCTTCGTTTCCGAGATACAGGGTGTTAAAGTTTGGAAAAAAAATGCCTGCTTCTTTATAACTTTCTCCACCACTCCACATATTTCCACAATATTTGGTGAAGTTCTTTTGATTGAATTACATTTATCAATCGTATCTATGCTATCCATTTTATCTCATCCACACGTTTCGACAAAAGTGAAATGGCGAAAATTAAATAGAACCGTAAATCGACAAAGACATTTTCAGATCAAATGGTTTTATTCATTATAATAGGTATGTATGTAATCAAGCCATACACGCATACCCTAGACAAGAGAAGCGAATTCATTTATGGCATGAGAAAAGTGGGGATAAGTTGGTTTTATCATTCCCAACAAAAAGTGTAAATTAGCCTTTATGATAACAAGATTGAATAAGTCCAGAGCATTTAGTTTTAATAACGCTTCCTGATTGCATTTAACAAGGCAGACCTGATAAAACCGATTTAAAGTGTATTTTTCAGTGACAAAATTATCCTGGGATGAACGCGGAATTCATTGACAAGTTTTATAATTTACATTGGGAGGATTTTAAAAACTACTTCAAAACTGTAAAGTCATAATGAAGAACATGATAATACCAAGCAAACCATAAGATCTTCATAAAACTAAGTAGCTGTAAGGTTTATTGAAAAAAAGACACTTCAAAACTACAATAAAGCTCTAATGATCGTCTAAGGTTAATTGATCTTATTAGCTAATCTTGTTAGATTCTTTAAAACCAGATTTAAATGCTGAACAGTTTTCAAGAGCTGACAGTATATTCACACGACCACTTTAAAACTATTATCTTCTCATTTACCACAATAAAACCGTTTTAAAATTTCAACAAATCCAAACTGTTTTTATCGTTTTATTTGGGTTATATACTGCTACAAGAAATTAACGCACCACCTCTAGTTTATACGTGTGAACATGTCCTAGAGTAGATCTTGATTGCTACTTTTTTAACTGAACAAGAAACAAAAACATTAAAAATAATAAAGCTTTAAGGTTTTGACAATAAAAAAATTATATTCTTATCACTAGATTCTACAGTGTTTGAAATGTTTACATCATTATTTTCGCATTTTACTCCATGCTTAGCACAGGAACCAAGCAAACACGTTTGGTCGGCAAAGTAAAGGGTCATTCCGTGTATGTTTACCCATATGCTAGCGGCGTTATCTATGGAGATATGAAAATTTTCTTGATATGAAAGTTTCAGATATTCATCTGAAATGTTCAAAAATCTTATTAAAAAAAACAAAAGACTTTCGGAATGTCAACTTTTTTCCACAAGTAGCATTTTTTGCAATTGATCCCCCTGTATATTATCACATATTATGAAAGAGCTTATTGTCCTGATTTCAAAAATATATAGTTTGATACCTTTCTGATGAGTAGTTCAGGAGATATTCAAGTTTAAAAATGTTTAAAAATTAAAATTCACATGCCTGTTGCTCTGGAAAAAATGATAGAATCGTGATTATATAGATTGAATCAATAGAAATGGAGGTCAAATAATTTTATTTTCTGGAAGTTACTCCAAATATTCACGAGTTAATAAATTTGTGCAACTTCATCCATGGCAACCGGGATTCAAATACCAATTTTCACACATATATGTTTAATCCTGAATATACTTACAGTGTGTCCCAGATTCGGTTTTCTATACAGGGATCTTGGCTCCTATTATACCTACAGCCAAAGTTAAATGGAGAAAGTTTAAGAGGAAACTTAGTGCATTCGATATTCGGTTCCAGATTTGCGATCGGTCAATTGGTTTTGGAAATATCGGCGAAAAACCGAAAATGGCGGATTTTGTTTTTTGCCAGTAAATCCGAAACAGCTAATTGGGCAGCTATGAAAATGTGACATTATCTGGACACTTTTTAAGATGAATAAAATGGAGTGTATGACATGTCTCAATCGTCTTTTGTTTTCCCGCAACCCGCCTCAACTTTCATTTTTCTTATGGCCGCCATATTGGATTTTTCGATTTTTGGAAAGAGTGTAAAATTTCCAGTCTAGTGATGTCTCACAAGTGCATAAAAGATCTAAGTATCTTCGGAATATCACATTTCGCAGTTAGGACTCAATCTTTTCTAAGGAGGCTATGATTTATTTGACAGAAAACTGATTTATAAGCAAAATCGTAGGAGCCTCTGATATGTCGTTCAATAATTCTGCCGAAAGATGGCGTTGTGGTCTATAACAACCCGCAAATAATAATTCAGTATGAAAGTTGTGTTTACGTAAATAGTAGTACGCTTCTCTGTCATTAAAATAATAAATCTGATAAACAAATTGTCGAAACCTATTAAAAATTCCCGGTGTTCTTTCTTCGAATGAAGTTTAGTTGGATATGTTAGCGCTGTACTTGCAGTCACAGAGAAATGCCGACATTACCTCAGCAAGGTATTTGGAGATGTACCTCGAACGACGACAGCCTCAGAAAACCCAATTCAGAAACATTGTTGTTAATTTGATCAACTTTGGGGCCTTCGAACAACCTAGAAGCGGATACAACATTGAAAATGAAAATCGCAACAGAAACATTTTACAAGCTGTCAACGAAGACCCTAGCAAATCGGTAAGAACTGTAGAACGGAAAATTGGTGTGTCAAAATCAACAGTACAGAGAGTGCTTAAAAAGAATAAGTACCATCCATGAAGACCCACAGTAGTTCAAGGACTTGAAGAAACTGATTTTCCAAGACGAATGCGCTTCTGTGAGTGGTATACAAGAAAGTGTAATGACAATCCCGATTTTTAAATCATGTCTTGTGGTCCGATGAAAGTAGGTTTACGAATTGTGGTGTTTTTAATAAGCACAACACTCATCATCGGTCTGTAGAAAACCCTCACGAAGTGGCAGCGAGACGTCTACAGACCAGATTTGAGTTTAACGTTTGGTGTGGGGTCATTGGTAATTTAATCCAACTTACTTTTCTCAATTATTGGGCAACTATCAATCAATCATTTCAGGAAATCGACTTATTGGACCATTTTCATTTGACTTCAGCCTAAACGGACACAGATACCTAGAGCTTTTGCGAAATCAGGTTGTGCCGGCATTACGAGCTACTCTAACCGAAGATGAGTTCAGAAGAACCTGGTTTCAACAGGATGGATGTCCGGCTCACAACACCATTCAAGTCAGGAACTTCTTGATAGGGCAGTTTGAGGACAGGATCATTTCATTAAATGGTACAATACCCTGGCCTCCTAGATCCCCCGACCTTTCGCCCTTGGATTTTTATCTCTGGGGTCATACAAAGAATGAGGTCTATGAATTTGATCCTCCTGCGACTATGTAGGTATAATAGGAGCCAAGATCCCTGTATAGAGAAACGAATTTGGGACACACTGTAACTGCAAACTTGCATTGTTTGCCAGAAAAAAGTATTGGCACATCACCTAAAAAAGGCGAATGTCAAATTTTCAAGATGCCTGTGAATCCAAGATACATTTTCTTTATACAATAGCCAATGCCTTTGATAGCCTTGCATACAGCCATGTTCAATCACATATAACATGTAAAGCAGACGATATACGTTATATTTAATCCATGAAATTTACTGGGATTTTACGTTCAGAGTGAATCGCTGTCAATATTTTATGTTTACAATTGACATTCGACGAATGCGCAGACGCAGATCCCAGTTTTCGTTTCTCTCAAACTTCGATGGCATGTGTTGGAACAAGAATAAGTACGTATTGAATTGAATAAAATTCATTCACATATAACAGGTGGTTATTCGTGAATTTGATCACGTTCTTGAACTTGTTGGGGCAAGTACACGAAAAGCTACATGCATGTTACAAAAGAAGGGTTATGTCCGTAGACCATTGGACATGACTTGGCCCAGTTATCAACATTTAAAAGTTTAGGTTTATTAAGATCGGGATATACTGATTCAATATGATCTCAGGAAATCAAAAAATGCAATAAATTACAGGGGGTTCCATTTAAAAAAACACAACTTTGATATTTTCAAGCTTTTGGGACACCCTGTATAACATGAAAATTCTAAAAGTAAACGTAACATATCCCCATAAACCACAAAAGTTGAATTTCTTGGAAGTCACTTATTTAAGCCACATTATTATGATACGTATAGCGTAGATATAATCCATCCGCAGAAATTAGCCATTTTCTTTACTCAACTTCAGTATACCTTAGAACAATTTTTATATTTATCACTGGGAACATGAGTGTGGCGTATTAGTAGGCCTGAACCCATCGGAAACAACCTCACCCTGAATACAGATGAATTTCGCTTAGAAACTAAAACATTTTATCCATGTTTGGTGACTAGGAAAATAAGTACCGAAAATTGTCACTGCGTCCTGGACTATTGGTTTTATGTCAATG
Organism: Orchestes rusci; assembly: GCA_958502075.1. Lineage (NCBI taxonomy): Eukaryota > Metazoa > Arthropoda > Insecta > Coleoptera > Curculionidae > Orchestes > Orchestes rusci. Next base: position 17,514,781 of record OY293314.1, read on the forward strand.
GATTGGTTTCTACTGCTGATAACATGGCAACGTTGTGCCCGTTTAAGTTGTGACTTGTGACATGACATCAGTCATCAATGTCAAGAGCGAGTCGATCTTTTATTCTAGTCTAGTCTTGTTTACTTTTTATCAGACTAGCAAACCATGCTCTAATCTTTTTATTTTATTAATGATAAATAATGTTATAGTGATAATTATTAAACGATTAGATAGTTACAAATTAGTGAAATTATTTCAGCAGAAAATTTGCCGCAAAATGGACATCTCAATAGAAAGCCCTTTGGAAAGCCCAAATAACGCAATTCAAACGATCAAGTGCCCTTTTGACAAAATTGAAGATAATGAAGAATGCAATGGAGCTATCTCAGACAGTTCAGCCGAGTACGATTCTGATATCCCTGACGATGAAATTGAAAGAATGCTGGACCAGGCAATGGAAAAGCGTAAAACAGTCGACGATGAAGACGTCCCTTATACAGAAAAAAGCAAAGTTATATTGGTGGAAAAACGCAAAAACCATTTCGACATACTTCCAGAGGACTGGTTGCAAGTAACGCACAACAGCGGCATGCCGGTCTATTTGCATAAAAGCTCCAGAGTGTGCACTCTCTCCAGACCCTATTTTCTAGGCACTGGATCGGCAAGAAAACATTCAATACCTGTAAATGCTGTGCCTTGTTTGAACTACCGCAGAGCCTTGGACTACGAAAAAACACAGATAAATGAAGATGAAGAAACGGAAAAGAATAGCTTGACTGACAATTTGCCCAACGCAAAAATCGAAACGGTACAAGAGAATATTGAAATGCAAAACCTGACAAGCGAAGATTTGCGTGAATATTGTCAAAAACTTTTCCAATTCCAGTCGATAAATGTTTTGAGGTTCAAATCGTGGTCACAGAGGCGACAGTATGCAAAACGACGCAAGCTGGCCAACCAGCTACAAAGACCAACGTTGCCGGATGGCACGAAACTTATAACGTTTCCAATAAAAGCCAGCTACAATGCTGAAAAAGCCAACCTAGCACCTCGCAAAGAATGGATTATGAACCCAAACGGCAAGTCGTATGTGTGTATTTTGCACGAATATGTCCAGCATGCTTTGAAAATGCAACCAACGTACATTTTCACCGAACTAGAAAATGCCGCAACTCCTTATGCTGCTACAGTTATGATTAAAGATATGAGGTACGGAATGGGGTATGGAACGAGCAAAAAACAAGCTAAAAGTGACGCTGCCAAGGCAACATTGGAGATTTTGATTCCGGAAATGAAAAGCAAAATAACTGCTGATTCGCAGTCGGGTAAGTGGAATTCAACCGTTATTTGTGTTATATCGTTGAAGAGGTTATTCTACTGTCCTGCATCAAAATGTTGTAGTCTTTAAACTTTAAACCCTATTTGGTGCTGGGCTCAGGTCCGTCCTCAATATACAGGGTGTAAACGGTAAATTAAGTAGGTACTTGTTGAAAAATTAAGGGGTGAATCTAGAAGCTTTGACTAATTTTAAGACGATAAGTTCATATGAACATGGGTGCGCAACGGCTTGGATTCTGAGATACAGGGCGTAAAAAAAAACTATTTTATTTGGTTTTTAGCTTATATTTTTGCGAGTATTTTTGTTAATTAACATATGGAACTTGAACGACTAGCCCAAATATCAACTTAGTTATTTGTTTAATGTTAGAGGGCGCCACATAAGTACAGTGTTGTTTCTGAGTTTGATTCAAGATCAGTATACAGGGTGTCCCTGAAATGACTGTACAACGCTTAACCACAAATTTCTTGACCAAAAATAAGGCGATCTAGGCAAACTTACCTATATCCAGAATTGCTTCGTTAAGTCTACAGAGGGAGTCAAAGATTCACAAAAAATTTGGTTTTTCCTACATTTTTCAAAAACGTACAAATCGATTTTGATAATTTTTGGTACCTAGTCTTGGATCATGAAATTTGTTTCTCTAGTGATCGGTTGTAATTGATCGGAATTGTTATAAAAGTGACTTCACATGTTGTTATTCCTTCTAATTTTTTTTGGAATTGACTTTTTGATAATTCAGAGGCTTTTATCTCATAGTTCAATGTGTTGGGGAGTTTTTCTCTTTTTTGAAAAATTTCGCTAGGATGAGTGGTTGCGCCAGAAAAAAAATATTTCCAATTAGGTACACAGATATTTTATTATTGGTTTATTTTTTTCTAGCATAACTTCTTATCCCAGCAAATTTTTCAAGAGAGAAAAACACTTTCTTACACACTAGGTTATTATTCCTTTTCCTGCCATAGTCATCATAAACATTCAGAAAATCAATCTTATTCGGTATGTAAGCTCTCGCATACCGAATAAGATTGATTTTCTGAATGTTTATGATGACTATGGCAGGAAAAGGAATAATCAAAGTTTATCCAGACTCATCAACATGTCCATTCAGTCACCTAAAAGGGACACAGTTCTTATCCATGTTAAGCCATCTATATGTTCTTACTTTCTTACATTCCAATTAGAGAACATATTCCGGAAATTCTGATCACGGATCATCATGACCGTGTTGATTCTCCACAAACTTCAGAGGCTAGTATTTTTTTATGAATAACATGCCCCGGAGTGACAAATGTCTTGTTTCCCTGTTGTTGTTAAATATTCAATGTATTCGTAATAAAACTGCTGAGTTCGAAATTTTTATAGACTCACTGGGTTACCCTGATTTTTTATTGATAACTGAACATTGGCTGGGACCTCTTGAACCTTTTTCCATGCCATATTACTCCCTTTTGTCTATTTACTGTAGAAGAAAAATAAGGCATGGTGGTACAATGATCCTGGTTAAAAAGTCATTTTTAGATTTAACGTCTGTGGTCTCTGTCATTACATACGATTATATGTTGGTTGAAGGTGAATTTGAGTTTTCAATAGTGTTTAATGAATTTCGCAGGTTATATTTTATTGTTGTTTACCGACCTCCTAATAATGATGTCCAGGAGTTCCTGCACAGATTAGAGTCCCTCTTGTCTGCTATGCCTGCCAGGGCGAACATTATATTAACTGGGGATTTTAATATTGATTTCCTCAAAACCTCTGTCGAGTCCAACAGTTTGAGAAATCTGTTTGATTCATTCGATATCACGGTTATGGTGAATTCTCCAACACGTATCACTTCTCGCTCCCAGACTCTTATTGATTATGTATGCTGCAATATGGGTAAGGAAGCATGTTCGGCTGTTTCTGTTGAATCCAATGGAATATCGGATCATGAGGCAATCAACGTTGTCCTGAGACTCAAGCTGCGCGACAGTAGGAAAAAACATAGATTTGGGAGAATGTACAGCTGCTCTAATTTTAGGCTTTTCCGGAATCTTAGCGGTGGTTTGGACTGGAGGTCAGTTTGTTGCATTGTTTTTCTAGGTGTTTCCCATTGAGAAAAATCAAAATCAAATCTAGGAAACCATGGATCACCAAAGGTTTGAAGGTGTCGTCGAATAATTTCAAATCCTTGAGTTTCATTTTGAAATTTATGGGGGATAATGTATTTTTTCGTGAGTACTTCAATAATTATAGGTCATTATATCGGCGATTAATCAGACTTGCTAAACTCGACTACTTCCAAAACCGTATTAACAACGCTCATAATAAAGCTAAAGAAACATGGAAAATAGTTAATGAATTTAGAGGTGGTTCGACGGAACGCACTTCTAATGCAGTCATAGACGGGAATGCTATCAACAAATTCTACTGTTCGATTGCCGAGAAGTTGACCAAAAATTTATCTGCACAAGTGGACCCAATCACTCATCTGGGCTCTTATTCCGTAGCCGAGTCTTTCTGCATTTGGCATACAGACACCAGTGAGTTGAGGTCGGTTTTTAGGCAAATAAAGAACAAGAAGTCTTCGGGCTATGATGAGATTTCAATTAGAATTTTGGAGAGTCTGTCGGATGAGGCGCTGAATGTGTTGGCTTTGGCTATCAATAGATCTTTTGACGAGGGCGTTTTTCCGGCATGGTTGAAGATAGCCGAGGTGATTCCACTTCATAAGGGGGGCGATTTCGATGATTTTGGAAATTTTCGGCCTATATCTCTACTTCCAACTTTAGCTAAGGTGATAGAAAAGATTGTTAAACTCCGGATGATGAACTTTGTGGAGAAGCACAGGATCTTGAGTCGTTGTCAGTATGCCTACCAAGAGCACCTTGGAACGGAAGATGCTATCTTTGGTCTTCTGGAAAATCTCTTTTCCGGGCTTAACGTGGGTAACGCAGCAGCGGCTGTTTTCTGTGATTTTTCCAAGGCCTTCGATTGTGTTAACCACCGAATATTGTTGGAGAAGCTGGAAAGGTACGGGTGTAGGGGAGTCACCTTGAATTGGTTCAGATCCTATTTATCTGGGAGGAAACAGTTAGTTAAGTCTGGCGGCGTGGTCTCTGAGATGCTTGAGATCAATCATGGTGTACCCCAGGGATCTGTTCTGGGTCCTGTACTTTTTCTTCTTTACATTAACGACCTGGCCTGGCAATTCACAATATTTGCAGATGATACTACCATATTATGGTCACATCAGGATCGTCATTTTCTGAATACGTTGATCACTCAAGACATACAGAAAGTCAAAGAGTGGAGTAGCTCCAATAAGCTCTGCTTAAATGTTGATAAAACTTGTATGTTGAGCTTCAGGTGTGTCTGTGATGGTCTGAGGGTGGATGACGGTGTTGTTTTGGGAAGGTCGCAGAATAGATTCCTTGGCATTGTCATAGATGATGGGTTGAAATTCCAGGGTCACATTGAGGTGTTGAATGCGAAGTTGGCTAAAGGCTGTTATGCGGTGAGAACAGTTGCTAGAGAGTTGGGATCTTCAGTGGCCAGGTCTACTTACTTCTCACTGATCGAAAGCCATCTTAGGTATGGTATCGCGTTTTGGGGTTATTGCAGTGGGACCTTGTTCACTTCTGTCTTCCGACTGCAGAAAAGGGCGGTTCGTTTCTTGTGTGGAGCTCGTTCTAGAGAGCACTGTGGACCCTTGTTCAAAAGGCACGGTATCCTCACTCTGCCATGCCTTTTTATTTTGCAATCAGTCTGCATAATTTTCAAGAAGTACAGATCAATCCTTGCACAAGATAGGAACCGCTCATACTCTACTAGACGTAGCAATAACTTGCCTCTGCCTTTGCCGAGAATGACACTTACAAAAAATTCCGTGATTTATGAGAGCTTAAAAATGTTTAACCACTTACCATCCGATGTTAAGAAATCTCAGTCTCTTGTAGTTTTTAAAAGTCAGGTGGCATCTCTGTTAACACGTTGACGGACACACTAAACTAGGTGCAGGTGCTTCTTGTGACACTTTTGCTACTTCGTTATTTCTTACAATATTCATACGAAACCTAAATTTGTGTGTTACTGAGACTAGAAGAAGGTTAAACAATATAAAAAAAACAAAAACGTCCATAGACGCCGCTGTCACATCACTGACCTTTTTCTTAACACTTGGTGACGGTAGACGTCCATAGACGTCGGACAATTTTGAATAGAAACTCCAAGATATTATAGACATGCACTTTACTTCTCTACCCTACAAAACTTTTAAAAATGTTAGGTTTTACGGCGACATATCACTTTATGGCAAGTGAAAATAACAAATTTTCTATAAAAAGGTCTTCATATTTGCATTGAAAACATACTTTACGATAGAATAAGGTGAGGATTATTTCAGATTTTCAATCGGTATTTTTAAAAAAGCCAATTAATTCGTTGTTATTTTATGCATCTGGGCAAATGGAATGTTGCTCTGCGTAGGAATTTGGGTTAGTTTGGGTTGGCAAAAAAAATTAATGTCGCGTGAGCGACATCATTTAGTTGGCAAAAAAATTACTTTTCATATCCTCACTTTATTCTATAGAAAAATATGATTTCATAGCAAATATGAAGAAATCTTACTAGAAAATTTGTTATTTTCAGTTGCCATAAAGTGATATATACCCGGTTTTACAATAAACATGTTATTCTAGGTGCCATAATTTGAAACATGGCGCAGGACAAAGTGGAGGCTTATCTTGACATGTTTCACATCTATATCTTGTCTCGTCTCACATCACCGCCAAACTTCCCATCATCACTATTGGCGATTCAAAGAGTCAGCGGAGCGGCCTCTGGCGTTTTGTGCTCGAACTTTCGAGAGCGTGATAGACATCAGCTGTCTCCATGCTGTTTCTATTGGGATCGTGATAACTTGAAGATATATTCCCGATTTTGTTATTATTTATGAAGAGATTTTGATAAATCACGTTGTTAAATGATTATAGTGTGCTAATTGAATGGTATTTTTCGGGTTTTGTTGTTATTGTTGGAATCATAAACTTATCGGCATCAGTCTGAAGGGTGTCGATATCAAAAAGCCTCAAGTGTAGTGGCTTTTAGCCAACAAAATAGACGATTATAGTGCATAGATCAAAGGTATCTAATTTTATTAAATGTATATATTTCATTGATTGAAAGATCCCACTGATATTGGTGATAAAAATCATCATTAACAATGGAAGATCATACGAATGCTCGCCGATATCTGAAGAAAGTTCGTAATAGGCATAATTGTCGCGTACCTCACTGCAATGAGAAGACAATCATCTGCTTAATTTTCCAAAGGACCCACGTCGTAAAAAAACTTGATCGAATCCCGATACACACTAAATTTTCCACAGCTAATCTCTCTTCACCAAGAGGCCGGTCAAATCCATTCAGAGCGTCCATTAAATGTTCCAGTTCATTAAAGGCACCATTTCTCAATAATTGACAACACTCTGCCGATACGAAACACTCGACTGATACGAACAACAAATATAAATTCAGGCGCGAAAACCTTATACGGGCTATGAGTAAAATGCATTTGTCACGCTCTCGAAAGTTCTCGCGCGTTCCGCTGTGGCGCTGCTTGAGCTGTTAGAATCGCGAATAGGGGTCATGCTCAGATGCTAACTCATCATCGCTTGATTCTTCGTACCACGTCAAAAGCTGTTGCTCTTCGCGCTCATCCATCTCTATAAAAAAGTCGACATCAAACTCTTGCACTTATTATTTTTTACCTGACAGTCTGGACAAAAATAAACATACCTTATGATTGACTTTCCTAGAGTGAACAATTAAAATTTGTAAGTTCAAATAGAGTTCGAGCTCTTCAAAATAAGCTTCATCATTCGAACATTCATACATACCTTCATCAGCATCAGATACAGCAAGTCAAAAACAATCACCTTTCTTCACTCTTCAAAAGTTCCAAAATGACTAATCTTAAAAGTCGACACAATAACAATAATAATTGATTCCGAAACAAAAACCTCAATTTTTGAAATATATATGTGTAGTAAACAAATTGTAGATACAATACTGGAACACTAGAGACCGCGGAAGTGTTGACGTCACTGACAGATGACATTTCGAATTTGGGTAAAAACAAACATCAGCTGATTCAATCTGTATTGATTTTCCCATTTGAAAAGAGACTCTTCAATTCAAATTGCTTTTACGAAGTGAAAACGTGCTTTTAAGCTATCAAAAAGCCACTTTCAAAACTTTTCTTACCTTTTTTGGAAGACAGATAATTCGTCTTTGAATTTTTCAAAAATATCACTTAATCGGACGGTAACCAACATTCGAAAATATGAACTATCGCACAATATACTTCAATACTTTTCAACTTGAGCTTAAAAATGCTTATTGAGGCTCAGAAAATTATTTCAGATAGAATAAGCTAGTGAATCACGATAAACAAAAGTTTGTTTTTACCCAAAATAGCTGTCAGTGACGTCACACTTCCGCGGTCTAGTAGGCGACCGAACAGCTTGCATCAAGCATAGATGCCAAGCTTCCTTCAACTCATATCAGAGGTGCTGTGTGCTTGATGTGACACTTTCAACATTTTCAATTGAAATACGACGTTCAAGCACGTTGCTGCCGAATTATCGACACAATATGTAAGACGTCCATAGACGTCCTAAAATAGCGGTGTCACACTGTGCACCTTGTCAATAACGTCTATAAACGTCATTGTCCGTCAACGTGTTAAGGGGTAAAGCCTACTATAGTTTGGAGGATTTTTTTTCTGATTCTCTGTGATATTTATATACTTATATATTCCTGTTGGCAATCTACGTCATGCGTGGGTATTTTGTGTATTCTGGTTTGAATTTATGTGAGTACGTGGTCTATTGTTAAGTGATTATGTTATTTTGTAGGTTAGGACTGTTATTTATAAGAAATTGAAATATATTTAGAGGTTAACAGCTTTGTCCACAATGCATTGTATTTTGACAATAAAGCACATTATCATTATTATATTATTATTATTATTATAAGATAAAACATCTGAATTATCTATCATAAAATCAAAACATATAGCTGGATATGACGTCACTGATTTTTTATGGAATTGACTTTCTGATGATTCTGATGTTTCCATCTAATAACCCAGAGTCAGAGTGTAAAAAAGTTTTTTCCTTTTTTGAAAAAATATGCTGGGATAAGTGGTTATGCTATAAAAAAAATCAGCAGTAAAATATCTGTGAAGCTAGTAGAAAAAAAAAGTCTTTGGCACAACCACTTATCTTGGCAAAATTTTTCAGAAAAAGAAAAGCTCCCCAATACACTAAACTTTTAGTTAAAAATATCTGAATCATCAAAAAGTCAATGTCAAAAAAAATCAAAAAGATAACTACACATGACGTCACCTTTATAATACTTCCGATTAATATCAACTGGTCGCTATAAAAACAAAAAACGTTATTTCATGGTCCAAGACTAAGTACCAAAACTTATCAAAATTGATTTGAACGTTTTTGAAAAATGTAGAAAAAAACATTTTTTTTTTGAATCTTTGACGCCCTCTGTAGACTTAACGAAGCAATTTTGGATATAGGTAAGTTTGTCTAGATCACCTTATTTTTGGTCAAGGAATTTGTGGTTAAGCGTTGTACAGTCATTTCAGGGACACCCTGTATAACAGGTTGCCTCACTTTTACGGTCATGACGTCATCTGTGTCAGGTGTTGCCAGATGATCCCTATCAAAACCAGTAAAACAGAAACCTAGGGGCGAAAGCAGTAGATTTCCTGTTAAAACAGTACTTCTGGCAACCTTGCTAATGACACATGACACGATACGATGCAATCGAATGACAGGATTCAGTCAACTGCAGACGCTAAACACCGATGACGTCATATTTTTCCCCCTCCGTCTCTTACCTCAGGCGAAGTGAGGCAACCACTTGTATACTGATCTTTTCTGTGTCGCATTGTATGTTATTTTTGACTAAGTAGACCTACAGTGACTATACAGTGTGTCCAGAATAAAATGATGTACATGGGACTATACGAGGATATTGGAAACGGTAAAAGATACGACGTTGCTTAAATGGAAGAAAAGTTGCGTATTTGTATGCTCAAAAATATTCTACCTTTGTTTCATTTTGAATCGATTTCGTTATGTTCATACAGGGTGAAAAAAGAAAAGGTTCATTTTGAAAAAAACACAATATTTTGCTTGTTATAAAACCCAACACTTTCAAATTTTCAGGATATAGGTAAGAGGATACGACGATTCTAAAACGGCGTCAAAAAAATTCTAGACCTACTATGTTGCGTCCAGACAAAGTCAAGTCTGTTTTTTTTATGGAAGTCATATTTTTGGAAATTATTTTCAATACGGACCATGAAAATGGAGAAGTTCAATATGGCCTCCATAAGAAAAACCAAAGTTGGCCTCGGCCGGACGCAACATCGTGGGCCTACAACATTTTTTGATGCCGTTTTTAGAATCGTCATTTCCTCTTACCCATATCCTGTAAATTTGAAAATATTGGCTTTTATAATAAGCAAAATTTTGTAGTTTTTCGAATATGGACATTTTCTTTTTCACCCTGTATCTACATCACGGTATCGATTCAAAATAAAACAAAAGTAGATTATTTTTGGGCATACAAATACGCAACTTTTCTTCCATTCAAGCGACGCCGTATCTCTTACCGTTTCCAATATTCCCATGTACATCATTTTATTCTAGACACACTGTATACAAGACAGTGGTGACAATGACAAGATAAATAAGGCCGAAAATGGCCGCCGGAATTTCTTGTCAAAGTGAGACTTTCGAAACTTCCAATTTATCTACGTTTCATGAAAAAGGGGTAATATTGATCCGTTGTCAAAAATGGCCGCCGGGTCCACGTTTGTCGACACTGTGTTGTATTTAGTCACTGTAGGTAGACCTATCTCCACTCAATTTTTCATACAAAAGGTACTCTTCGTATTTGTCGCTGAAAACAGCCATTTTGGATAAAAACGGGCTAGAAGTTGAACCTGCCTTGGAATTTATCATGTCGGGTCATTTCCGAGTTTAAAAAATAGTACATTTTGTATCAAGGGCGGAAAGAAGATGATTTTGACGAGGGTATAACTAGCAGAACAGCAGATATTAGCCGAGCCAAAATCATCTTTCGTCCGTGGTGCAAACAGTGCTTTTTGTACAACCAGTTTGTAATCATTTGAAAAAGAATAATTATAAAAATCAAAAATAAATAATCGATACACTGCTGACAAGTCAGACAACTGACAAGTGACAACTGTCAATCATTGTTACAATAGGTGTGTTCCCGTATTCATTTGTGGTGCGGATTCATTGTCACCGAGATTGTCACGTGATTAGTTCCTTTTAGTATGCTAGTCTGTCACGTGGTTATTAGATTCAGAGGCGTTGGGATCCAAGGAACCGTTGCTAAGCGACCTACTTTTGCGCCCGCGGGCCCGAAAGTACTTTTAGGCCCGGCTGCCAAAATTAGCGACTTTCCGCGTGTTTTGCATGCATTGAAAAGTGGACTTTACGTGTAGGTTGTACAATTTTTTTCTTTTTGATGCTCTGTATCTCAGAAACCAGGCCGTTGCGGACCCATGTCCATACAAACTTTTCGTCTTGAAATTAGTCAGAAATCCACCCCTTAAAATTTTTACAAGTACTTAATTTACACTCTGTGTTGCTCTCTCAATATACAGGGTGTCTGTAAAAGGTCTTTACAAAATCTCACCACATATTCCGGAGGTCAAAATAAGCAGATTTAAAGCAACTCACCCGGGAACTCACCTCATTCCGACATTGCTAAAGTTAAAGAATAAAAATCGAATTCTTCAAATTGTGTGAACATTTTTTAACTTTTTATTTTGAAAACTGGTACCAGGTGGTTTTTATTGTGGCACTGACACAACTTGAAAATAGTGGATTATGCTTGATTATACCACCGAACAAATAACAATAAGAAGGCTCTCTTTATTGTGTAGCACCATCAAATGAAAGCCCGCCGAGCCATTCGGGAGCACATCGTTTTCGTAGCACAGAACATACTTGCCCGATATTTGAAAATCCCTAGTTAACAGCGCTTCTTATAATAAACTGGGTCGTTGAAGAGACTGGCATTCTCGGACCGGATGGACGGGGTATGGGGTTGGGAACTTCGGCACTCCTTGGGTCGGTTTCGCGCGCTTGGCAGAGTGATCATTCTTATTGTTATTCGTTCGCTAATTATACGTAGTAGCTTTGACTAGTTATCAATATTTTGTTTTATTCGTAACACTGAGTAAATAATGATGAAACTTTGTATTCGCGAGTGGTTCCTGAGAAAACTATTGATGAGGAAGGTATGTATAATACACTTCTGAAGTTTGGTCCGTTCTTCTCGATTCATCCTGTATATTCAAGAATTGCACGATGTCAACGTCATCAACTTTTGGAGATATCAAAATAATCATAATAAATAAATGTTCTGAAACCTTCAAAACCAAACGCAATAAGAATTATTGATTCTTGTTCCTTGTGGATGATCAATTTGTAGGTGGTTCTTGGACTTGGGACCAAAATAAGTCCTACTGTCCTTGCGACGGTTCGTAAAAATGTATTTACTTACATATTAAAACTGTGTATGTTGAGTGAGGGCACAAGGTATAAATGACAAACATTTTTGGAGTTTGATTTTGATATTTTTAGAATCGCTCCTGCTTGCTCCCAAACTAAGACGTTGATAAAATGAGCCAAATTGATCGATTTACAGTTGTTTCTTTGGAATTAAAAGCTCAAGCAGATTCTCAATTCTCAGACAAATCAGCATGCTTGGATGTTATAAATCGATTATCAACTATTGTATTTTCGAAAAAATTGCTGATTTTGAAATGTTAGCAAAACAAAAATTAATAAAGAATTTATCGAGGAATTTATTATACAATATAAAACGTGTATTGCTAATAAAAACCATCACAAATAATTGAGTAGTGAAGTAAGAAATTATTGAACAACTTCATAACGTATGTACCGAGTGGCCAACTAAGAATGCGAGGTACCGTTTCTCGGAAACTATTTATCGTAGATGCTTGCGGCAAAAAATTTTATGACTAAAACGGCCAAGAGAAAAACCTGGAAAATATTCTCAAGTTTCTGAAATGATCGCTAGGGGGCGTAACAACCAACACCAAGTAGAAAAATATGATTTTTATGGAATTTTGTCGAATGAAAATATATCGATGAGCTCATTTTCGGATTAACTGACTATTTACCTACACTTTTTGTCGAAATCGTTTTTTTCTATCTATCATAATAAAGTGGTGGGGGAAGTTCAATTGTTTTTTTAAACAAACGGAGATTTCTCCCGTTGCGCTTGACCGATTTAAACGAGCTTGGGCTCATATGAAAGAGCATGATCTGCACTTCAAAAAACTTTTTTGGTTTTGAATTTTTGACCTTCGCTGTCTCGGCTAGATGGCGTTAACTGAAATGGTAGCATGTTTTTGAGTTTTTTCCAAAAAAATCAAATGTAATGGTATATTCATTTTTTTATATTTTAAAAGGGGATACATTTTTCTTTAAAAAAAAAACAAAAAAATTAATGTTTTTTTTTGTTTTTTTTTATTTCTTTTTGTTTTTTTTTTGTTTTTTTTTTATTTTTTTTTATAGGAAAATGTGTCTCCTTTTAAAATATATGAAAATGGATACACCATTACGTTTGATTTTTTGGAAAAAACTCAAAAGTATGCTACCATTTCAGTTAACGCCATCTAGCGGCGACGGCGAATTATACAAATTAAAAAGCAAATGAGCATTTCATAGCGCAGACTATTCTCTTTCATATGAGCACAAGTTCGTTGAAATCCGTCAAGCGAAACGGGAGAAATCTCCGTTTGTTTAATAAAACAATTGAAGTTCCCCCACCACTTTATTATGATAGATAGAAAAAAAAACGTTTTTGACAAATAGTGTAGGTAAATAGTCAGTAAATCCGAAAATGAGCTCATCGATATATTTTCATTGGACAAAATTCCATAAAAATCATATTTTTCTACTTGGTGTTGGTTGTTACGCCCCATAGCGACTATTTCAGAAACTTGAAAATATTTTCCAGGTTTTTCTCTTGGCCGTTTTAGTAATAAAATTTTTTGCCGCAAGCCTCTACGATGTATAGTTTCCGAGATACAGTACCCCGCATTCTTAGTTGGCCACCCTGTACAGGGTGTCCCAACGATAGAGTAAAGTAGGTTTTATCATATAGGATATGAAAAATATCAATATCAATATGCGTCACAGGTTAGGGGTGTAAATAGCGCACATTCTGAAAATATTTGGAAACATACAGGGTGCGTCACAAAAGTATGGCGTGTAAAAGTATGATTTTTTTAAATAGAATGCCCTGTTTTTGATTATATTTCTGGATTCTATGTGTCACTATGAACATTTTTTGTTATATAATATATGGGTCTAAATTTGATAGTTTTTGAATTATTCGAATTTAACGAAAACATTTTGCATTTTAATTATATTGAAAAATGATTGTTTTCTCCGTTATTTAAGATATTACACTCTTGAGATTTGGTAGGGATAAGGACTAGTGTCATATCAATGCTTGAACCGGAGATATTCGCTATTTGTTATACAGGGTGTTTTTTACTATAGTCCAAACTTTCCGATTTTCAAAATAAAAAAAAACATTTTTTTCAAATGATACACCCCTTTTATTATTACGGTAGTGGATTGAGTATTTGAAAACCTATCATTTTTGCAAATAATGTCCTATACCTATCTTTCATGGTTATCGAGAAATTCCGAATTTTCTAAATCGCTACCTTGTGTTTTGCAATAAAACGATAAACTATGCCAAGTTTCAAGTTATTATTCAAAGGCACGGACTTAGTAAATAAAAATGGACTGCTAATGCAATGACAAGAAAATCACTGAAGCATGGGCGCTGCCATGATGGGACAATTTAAGTTGGTCATTCTGAATTTCAGTGGTGCCATCGTTAAAAAATGGAGAAATCTGTCAAGTTGATGTTTGATTTTGACATTTTGAGGTTATATTATTTATTATTCTGATCCATATGAATTAAAATAAATAACCATACCAATAAAATAAAGCACTGATTAATACGTTTATTGAACTTGTAAATATTCTATATCTTACGTAGCTATCAAAATGGAAGGTAGGTAGGTATTATATTCACTTTTCTCCGGCAATAATCTACTTTGTATTAATAATACAATCATCAATCATGGTAAGTACCTATTACAGATTGTAATCTGTGATTTAATATTTAATAAACTTGATGACCTCTCTGTATGTCCTGGAGAATTCGTAGGTCAATAGCTGAACCTGAATCTTGATCCAACTGCTATTTGGAAGTCAATGAGAGCTTGATGGCTTGATACCTATTCAGTACCTATACTTACCCGGGTGCTACTTACCAGTCTTGCTGATTTTTTTGGAAAAAAACAAAGATCGATTTAGTCGGATGTTTTATTAAAATATTTTTTTTTTCATATTATTATGTTTAAATAATACCTTATATTTATGATGGATTTATTCTGAACATAATATTTTATTTCAAGTTTCAACACAGAACTTAACTAACTAACTTGTACTTCTGTCACACTTAACTTGGGTCATATTTAACAAAATTTTTGACATGATTTTGTTTCTTCAGGACTAGTTCCATCAAAGAACTCTTTCCCTATCTTCTGGCTGACTCACCATTAGGAGATTATTCATATGGAAAAAACAAAATTTGTGAAACATAACTACCTAAATATACCTAATACTAACTCAACCAACATTTCATCATTTTGAAAAAAAAAAGTGAACCAACAATTAAAGCATCGGCAAGACAATCTAACTGTATTTTGATGACTGAGGGGCTGGCTATCAATTGGGATTTAACCCATGTGCAAGCTGGCCCTGAGTCAACTTAGCCCCTGCCAATACTAAGTCCGTGTGCCAAATGGACAAATGTCAAACATTTTAAGGTTATCCTGAGGTTATTGCGTTAACCCAGGGCTTAACCCAATTGATAAACAGTCCCTCAATTTAATTTTACTTTTAAAAAATAGGTTCAGAGAAGAAGAAATATTTTTTCAAAAACATGTGATTTAAATCAACTATTTAAAAAAAACATATGATTAAAATCGCGATTTACATCAACGCAACCCTGCTACTTACTAGAAACCGTTAGCACACAGTAATTTCTTCAACTCATGTGGAATTACGATAGAATTTTCACTTATGTAATTCTATCAGGGTTCGTAAATATCAGGATATTTACTGAGAATATCAAAATATCGGATATTTTCATTTTCGATAAAAATATTGGTTTATTGACAAGAGGGAGTTATTAAAACCTTGGTAAATTGAATGAAATATAAAAAGCTTTCAAATACTAATAAAAAACGAACATGAAATAGATAAGTAAGTAAATGAAAGACATATTTTTGGAAAAAAAACAGTGATAATTCACTTTGTATGGTCTGCTGGGGGCTGGGGGCAAGTAGGTAATTTGAATCATCTGACTCACTTCTTGTGTCAAAGTTAGGAGGGATTCGCAAAATTAGTTTTGTAACTCGAATAACTAAAAGACAAGAATTTTTGTTTTGTTTTTGGGGCTCAAATCATACTTTAATGTTTAGGGGAGACATTTTAGGAATGTAATGTCAAGAAAGAAAAAGAATAATTTTAATTACCAAAGAAAGCACTCAGTAATCTGAAAAATAATCCAAAAACCATCGAAACTCCAAAAACACTTGTTTATCAGATAAGAATCAACAAGGAAATGTGGACATGGCACCTAAACGCACCAGATAAACAAAATTGCAGGGACATGGAATTCTAGATTCACTACCATTTTCATGCTTTATATTGACAAATTGGACTCGGAACTAATGTAAATTACATTTGGTTTGTAATAAGGAATCCAGTGGTGAAAAATGTGGACATAGCACCTTTGCGCTTTTGGGTATCGAAATATGTATTTAGTAAACTTTGCTTCAGTAATTTACAATCTGATTTGAAAAACTGTAAATTTCCCAAGAAATTTTCGGAAGCTATACAACTAGCCTCATGCTCAAAAGATTTCTAAACAAGATCTGAATTTTATACCTTCTTGGACTTATTTTGATTGAATTAACGAAAAATAAATGTTAACTTTCTAGCGTATTCATTGACTAAATGCTTCAGAAGATTAAAGCTAACAAGGCCAAAAGTTGAAAATTTTCTTTAGCCAAGCAGTGGCACCTACCATGGTTATTTAAATTTTGAACATATTCTCTTGCATCTTTGAACCACATTTTTAAAAGGGAACATGCGTATGATGATCTTAATAACTTAAACATATACTTTTGTATAAATATTAATAAACATATAAATATAAATATACAGAGGGTGCCTCCGATTAAGTCGGCACTATTGCTACCTTCATTAATATTGCAGCTACGATGATGTTGAAATCATTAAACTAGTAGTTTTTTTTCTGCTGATTAATAGAGTCAATAGCAACCATTCAATTGTTTCTTTATCTGGAATTTGGGTTAGTTTGGGTTAGTCTGTCTAACAAAAAAGGTAAGCACAATCACTCATATTTGAAAAAATGTTTACCCTGGAAAGGAGAAGCCCTCAGCCTAATTTTGTCAAAAGTGAACCTAGAAACGTTTCTGCCGCTCAAAACCGTTCCAGTTCTAACCGTACAGCAATGTACAGACTTTCCAAGAATTTCGAGAAACGTCATTGAGGTACAAATGCTTTTTAAGTGAAGAATGTGCCCTAGAAAATTTGTCAAATGCTGTCAATTCTCAAACTTAAGTTTTCCTAATTTCTGGAAATATCCAGGTTTTCATAATTACCCAGAAGTTTATCAATGCGTTGAGGTCTATCTATATAGGTAATATCAAAATATTGCCAAAAAATATGCCTAGTTTTTATTCAACGTTTTTCGCAATATCTGGAAAAATACTTATCCAGATCTGCGAGACCTCAAATTTTATCTCAAAATCAAGAATTTTCGTCCTCGGAAACCTCCGAGTACCTACTACCTAAATTTCAAACCGCGAGGACGCGGTCGCTATAATTCTGGCCCACGAAATATCAATTTTGTGTTTTTGTCTCAACCCATATAAACGAAGCACTGTACTCCAGTTTAATAAATGACAAATTTGGATTCGTATTTATTCTAAAGATAGCTTAATAAATAAGTTAGAGGTACTTGATAGCTTTTGTTTTATTGTTTTATTGTTGTATAGAAAAAACCTCGGAAAAAACATTACGATTCTTGTCCCAGTATCTCATAGAATCGAAGCACTGTGGAGCGTGCGGAGAAGTTACATTTCGGCACGATGTTTGTATTGTTAAAAATTAAGATATTGGGGACTGATCAAGTGAATGATTTAATTATGTTACTATATTAACGGCTTGCCCGATCTCCGCTCCGCGTCGGCGTCGTTTGTGCTGTTTCTTTCTATCATGGTTTGTGCCACTGCATGCCGTCGCGCATAGAAAAGTGATTAAAATATACTAATATTCACTTTTCTATGCCGTCGCGCGTTCAAGCACCTACTTTCACATATTGTTGGAAAATCCAGCTGACCCCAAGAGCCCTACTCTTACCATTTTGGTAACCAAACACCACCAAAACACCTCATAGTTTTATTTTTTATTAGTAATTAGTACTAGCCCTGGTACTAGCTACTTAATATCAATGTCACAAACACTTCACAAAGTCACAAGACAAATCCAAAAAGTCGCTTGAAAATCTTATTGACTTGAATTAATCTCCAAATCAATCAAACCAAATCCAAAAATGAATAAAATATTGATAATCCATATAATATAACCACGGATACTAATCTGTGACATAAACATAACCACAAAATTAATCAGTTGTCTGCACTGAAAAATCAGATATGCCAACACAATGTGTCCCATCATGGCGGCGCCCATGCCTCAGTGATTTTTGGCAAGGTCGGCCATATGCATTAGCAGTCCAGTTTTTATATAGGTCCGTGTTCAAAGGTAATACGAATATTCAAATTGTTTATCGATATTTTTCCATGGCAACGGCCGGTGATCGCCATACATTCCATATAATATGACCGAACGATCTGGAAAATTCGAATTTTCTCGATAACTATTGAAGATAGGTATAGGACATTATTAGCAAAAATGATAGGTTTTCAAATACTCAATTCACTATAGTAATAGTAAAAGGGGTGTACCATTTAAAAAAAAAGAAATTTTTTATTTTGAAAATCGAAAAATTTGGACCATTATAGAAAACACCCTGTATAACAAATAGCGAATATTTTCTGTGGAAGCTTTGATATGACTCTAGTCCTTATCCCCACCAAATCTCAAGAGTGTAATGTCTTAAATAAGGGAGAAAACTAAAAGTCATTTTCCAATATCATGAAAATGCAAAATTTTCCGTTAATTTCGAATAATTCCAAAACTATAAAATTTAGACCCATATATAATAGAACAAAAAATGTTCATAGTGACACATAGAATCCAGAAATAAAATCAAATACATACAGGGCATTCCATTTAAAAAAAATCATACTTTTTCGTGCCATACTTTTGTGACGCACCCTGTATGTTTCCAAATATTTTCAGAATGTGCGCTATTTACACCCCTAACCTGTGACGCATATTGATATTGATATTTTTCATATCCTATATGATAAAACCTACTTTACTCTATCGTTGGGACACCCTGTACAGGGTTATTGATTATAAATGCCCCCCCCCATCTAACTTTTTAATTTGACGTTTTAGAAAAAAGTTTTCTAAATGAAAGTTTCTTGGTTGAAAATGAAATTTTTAAAAAACCTGTCTTCACATACAGTGTGACCCATTTGTTTTGGGAACACCCTGATAAAAAGTTTATTTCTTAACCGATTTGGTTCGTTTTTTTTTTGGATTGTAGAGCTCGAAAAATTGTATATTCTTGGCAAAAAGTGACCTTCGCCATTTTGACTTCAAGGCCTACTATGTTAGTTTTTAAGAGCAAAATTTCAGGAAACCATATTAGCGATTTTTTTAGAAAAAATCTGTGTGCGCCACTGGATTCAGCATCCTTTAAAACGGGTCTATACAAATTTTCAACCGAAAATATCAAGTTGAAAAAAATTAAAAATTCGCACTTTAACAATCAGTGTATACAGGGTGTTTCAAAAAGTCTGGGCGAGGTCTAACTTTCGTATTTCAAATTGATACCTTATTTTTTCATTTGATTTTTGGCTTCTCCTTCAAATTTTAATCATTTTTTATGTAGCATATCCTATACCTAAGTTTGATGTATGAAAAGATATTTGATATTTTATAAATTGAATAATACTAATTCATTGATATAAAAAAGTGAAATATATCTATGGTTTCGAAGTATTAACGTAACTGTATGTGTAGGATATACCAAAACTTATCTAATTTTAAATTGATTCCTAAAAAATAAAATAACGTCTTATACAGGGTGTCCCAGCAAGGGTGGCCACCGGCCATATCTCGGAAACTACTGGACCTAAAAGTTCAGGAAAAAAAAATATGATCACTAAAGTGGTCACGAGAAAATGCTGGAAAATATTTTTAACTTCGAAATTTTGCCGCTAGGGGGCGCAATCAAAGCTTAAATATTAAAATTCGAAATTTCTCCGGAAATTCTCAGATTGAGGTATATCTTTATCAACATGGTTAGAAAACCTACACAATTTCACGTCTTTTTGGTACAGGGCTCATTGGCGTACCGATCTTCGTGTGAGTAGGGGAAGGTAGTGAAAGTGTAATTGTTCAAGTGGCTGTAACTTATAGACGACTTGTCCGATTTTGTTGCGTATAGGCTTGTTTGGAAGATAAATGTGAGTACTTTCGTATATCGTATCCAGTGATGCGTGATTGTCTCCAGAAAAGTTGCTAGAAGAGGTAACTTGAATTAAAAACAGTGTTTTTCATTTTACCGCAAAAATTTAAATGGTATGGTATGATTCTGATAATAATAACTAGTCCAAATTATGTAAAATTTATTGTTTTAAGGTTTTTAAGGTTTTTTTTTTTTTTATTTTTTTTTTTTTTTTAAGGTTTTTTCTTGTAAATTTAATCTTCATTTCGATTCTGTTATCAGAATTATACCGTACCATTTAAATTTTTGCGGTGAAACGAAATTAACAGTTTTTAATTCAAATTACGCCTTCTAGCAACTTTTCTGGAGACAATCACGCATCACTGGATACGATATACGAAAGTACCCACATTTATCTTCCAAACAAGCCTATACGCAACAAAATCGGACAAGTCGTTTATAAGTTACAGCCACTTGAACAATTACACTTTCACTCCCTTCACCTACTCACACGAAGATCGGTACGCCAATGAGCCCTGTACCAAAAAGACGTGAAATTGTCTAGGTTTTCTAACCATGTTGATAAAGATATACCTCAATCTGAGAATTTCCGGAGAAATTTCGAATTTTAATATTTAAGCTTTGATTGCGCCCCCAAGCGGCAAAATTTCGAAGTTAAAAATATTTTCCAGCATTTTCTCGTGGCCACTTTAGTGATCATATTTTTTTTCCTGAACTTTTAGGTCCAGTAGTTTCCGAGATATGGCCGGTGGCCACCCTTGCTGGGACACCCTGTATAAAAAAAAATCTTTTGAATCAAATGCAGAATTATTTATACTTTGATACTTTTACACTCTAAAAGTACTTGATGACGTGACATTTTCGTCAATACGAGCGTCAATAATTCGAAATCATAGATATATTTGACATTTTCACAACAATAAATAATCATTATTCAATTAATAAATATCAAATAATATCTTCTTATACATTAAACTTAGGTATAAGATAGGCTACATAGAAAATGTTAAGAGTTAAAAGGAGAATCCAAATATCAAATAAAAAAATAGGGTATCAATTTGAAAGAAGAAAGTTGGACCTCGCCTAGACTCTTTGAAGCACCCTGTATATGTGAAAACAGTTTATTCAAAAAGTTCATTTTCAACCATGAAACTTTTATTTGGAACACCTTTTTCTAAACCGTCAAATTAAAAAGTAAGATGGGGGGGGGGGCATAGATAATCAATAACTCTGTACTTAAAAAATCAAAGTGGGCTGATTTGTCTGAAAATCGGTTGTCCGCTTGAACTTTTAATTCTTAACAGTTTTTTTCAATAAACTTTTCCGATGCCTTTCAAAATCAGGGTAGGTATAAAGTACTTACTCACTACTAGATCAGTTCCAGATCATCCTGTACTTGACCCTGTATATTGATTCATTTGGCTCATTTTCTCAACACCTTATAGTTTGAGACCAAGAAAATTATTGCAGAATTATATTGTGTTATACATCGTTGTATTCGTGATAAAATATGCTGTTTAATACAGGGTATATGTACTTTTTTACGCACCATATAAAAAAATCAAGTTGATGATGGTTTAACCGAAAAAAAACGTCGTACGGAAAATCTCGCAACTATGTTTCGCAGAGCTTAAAAAGTGGTCATGAGAAAGTATCTTTAAGTTTTCCATATCTCTTTAGATAACGTCAGAAAAAAATAAAAACCACCGATTTTTTGGTAACTACTCGGAATTTTAAAGCTTAACAAAACTAGACAACAGCACACAGGGTGTTCCAATTGAAAAAAAAAGAGTTTCTTCGTCTCTAAATTCGCCAAGTTGGGCCTGCTGTAGGAAACACCCTATATAACTTATAGCGATTCTTTGACTCCTACATTAAAAAATACGCATATTTGCAAGATTCAATTTCAAATCTTTTGTTTTTGTAGCTAATTTGCCCACATAATGTTTTTTCCCTAAATTTTAGTAAATCCTCGATAGCCTGACAACACTGCACGTTCTGGCAAATAAATCCACTGTATCATATGTAGAATATTACGCTGAATCAAAATCTCTGATCAAAAGTTGGGGTTGCTATTTAAAAAAGTGTATTTTTTGATGCCACGGTTTCCTAGAGCATTCTGTGTATACAGTAATATTTTTAAATTGTGATCCTGCTGGAACCCTATAAGTTTTGCCTTGAAAATTTTTCCTATCTCTTTTGACAATGGAGAAAATGGACTTCCACACACTAATGCGCCACTCTGTATGTATTTTGTGGCCATCACTCTCCTTTAAATTAATTAATTAATATAATAATTATAAAATAAGTCTGCCTTCCATTTCTCCGAATCTACTAACGGAGAAATGCACTGTCGCTTGCTGGTTTCGTGACGCCAACCAATGAGACGTCCCCACCGCCATCAACTCAAAAAAGTTAATTACAAAACAGAAGAAAGGCTAGAAACTAAATGCGATATAATTTTTTGGAGATATAGGAGTATGAATAAATTCAACAATATTAGTCCTACGAATAATGGTAAAGTAACAAATCCGATTACATATTTCAGGCTGTGCCAAACGAGACAAAGACCAAGACCTGTCATTCTTCGACGAAATCCGCGTTACAGACCCCAGAGTGGCAGAGTTTTGTGCGAAAACCACAGAACCCGCCCCATACGACATCCTAATAACTTGCTTGCAAAGAAACTTCGGTGTCGACGATCTAAAAATCCACTATCAAGGTAACACATCCAAAAACCAAGGTAACGAGTTTACAATGACAGTGGGACAGTACACCACTACGGTTTCCTGCAAAAACAAACGCGATGGCAAACAACTGGCGTCACAAGAAATTCTGCAAATGTTGCACCCCAGTGTGGGTTCTTGGGGGTCATTGTTGAGACTTTACGGCAATAGGTATGTAAGTAGGTTTGAGAATAGGGGGTTTACAGAGGAATTCCCAGATCGGTGAAGAGCTACAAGGAAAAGAAAATGGAGGAACAGGAAATTACGTCGTTGCAGAGCAAGGCGGCGTTGAATCAGCCGAACTATGCGATTTTGAGTAAGCTGCAGCTGGAACTGGGGAAGTTGAGAAATAAAGTTGATCGTGTTAATCCTATTAGTATACTTGATGGTAGAAAACGTGACTCGTTGGTTCAATATGATAAAAGTGATGATGAAATGTCACTGGATTGTGATCAGCCTACATGATTGCAACTTGTATGTTTAATTAGCGAGATAATTGATTCATCGTAGTTGGTGAGAATAGTTTCCATGATGATGAACAGAGTTGGAGGTCTATATCTCTGTTCCGATTTTTTTCATTTGACGTCTGTGATAAATCAATGTCTTGTTGGTTAATTATGTTGGGATATTTATAATTTTTTTCTATTGGCTAAATCGCACTGCAGTGAGATCTGAGACTACTTCCATGATACTACGACCGAGAGTATTTTGCACAGAACACCGCATGACGTCATCGCGTGACAATAATCGATTCGTTACCGTTGGGAAGCATGGTTTAGATTGCGATTTTGTTGAATAGACTCAATTAGTCGTGACGTCATAACTATGAATTTGAGTCAAAAGTGACACTAATGACAATGCCTGTTTCCAAATAAACTAATGGCCGATGTAAAACTACATAATATTTTCTAAGAACACACTTTTTGAAAATATTGAAGAGATGTTGAGGTATTCTAGTTTTTCAGGTTGCTGTGGATAGAGTGAACTTGAATTATAGTCACTAGTAATTTTATTTGGAAGATTGAAGTACCCACTCTGAAGGTGGTGGGCGATGGACTATAATATCCATGTTTTGTGAATTTATTATGATTTTTGGTATAAATATCGAAATTATGCACTTTAGAAATGGTTGTTGGTTGGAAATGAGTATCATAAACTTTTTTGAGGATGAGGAAAAGTTGATGTTTTTCAACAGAAATGCTGTGGAGTCTCAGAATGATTGTTTTTGATAGTGGCCATCATATTTTGAAAGAAAGAAATCTTATCATCTCGTCTACACAATTTTATACATGGAGAAATTCAAAATACATTTGTTTACACGATTTACTTTCTATGATATCATCAGAAGTAACAAATAAGAATAGCACCTTAAACAAAAGTGGCATTCCTTGTATAAGACTGAGTCTTTTCGGAATCTGAAGAAGGAGATTTTTTTTGCACTGTAATATTTGGGAGTCTGGAGCAAAACACATAACATAATAAACCTGAAAATGATCACCTTTAACCGTAATCCAATCTAGATTCTGGATAAAATTGACATGTTTTATCTAAATTAACTATTATATTGTTTAAAGAATATTTATCAATAGAAAGGCATAACCTCAAAATGCCCAAATCCACTATTTTTGACAAGCCAGATAGTTGAAAGTGATTATTCAGTTTGTAATCAAATAAAGAATACCTACCGGCGTTAACAATGTACTTTTTTGAATAAACGGGTATTGAATAAGCAAGTTATCGACGATAACTCAAAACCCCCATTGGAAATAGTTTGTTTGGAAACAGCCGCTGCTTTTCAGGGATACCAACCTTTGTAATGATGTCACACTAATTGAGTCTATTCTGACAATTTTAGACACTATATGAACAGCTTGTTTGGCTTGTAAATCCGCGACGGGTTATTCGCCGTGATGCTTTCCGGGCTGCGCGTCTGAATGATCCATTAGGTACGTGTATTTTTAAGAAAGTCCCTTTTATTCTTTCATGTCGGTCTTTTTTCGTATGCTAAGCAAAATAATTATTTCTGTTAATTTTTAAATAGTGTTTTACATAAGCAAATGAATTGAGAATTCAAGTCAAGGACTTACAAGTATCACAATCTTTTTATCAGAAATAAGAAAATAAGTAGCTAGAACATCAAGAATCAATAGTTTCACAGCTATTCCTAACACATAAAAATGTGTGATAAAGTTAAATTCCGGATTATGGTTTTTTTCGAACTATCCATACATTACTGTTCTGGATTTTGCCGTTCGATTTATTTATTTTTTTTTATAAAAAATAAAAGAACAGAATTCATTCAAAGGATAATTTTTTACAGATCATACAATTTCAGAAGCAGCAGTGTTGCTAGAAATTAAACTCAAAAATAACACTGGTCAACACACATTTTATTGCCAGGAATATTTGAACCAATTCTGAGTAATTTTGTTGTGCTGATCACGAATATGAAGTCCGTTTTCTGGATTGGCTCTAGTTTTGGAGATAACTGGGAAACTGTAATAATTAAACAATTATTAAAAAAATGAAAGCCATTAGGACAATGGTGCTGATAAGCATGTTCACTAGTGAAGGAAAACGAAATTTAATAGTTATTTACCTAACAAGTGCGGAAAGTGGTACTTTTCCGCAGGCGACGGCAGTTGCGGCAAGCAAGCAAGAGTTAGGTACAACGTTTTTCCTACGAGTGGTTTTGTCCATCTTATACAGGGTTTTTCACTTGAAAATCCGCACGTCAGTATCTCGGAAACGAATAGGAATATTTGATTTCTGTATAAAGTAGTCAATGTATGGGGTCGAGTAGTTATTCTTCACAGTTAAAAAAATTCGACGCCTTCCAAGAGTAAAGCGTCGCGAAGCATCGAAAATATCAATCGATTGCAGGGACTTTGAAATTTCGCGCATGCTAAAGTACATGTTATTTATAAACTTTCTTGTTATTCAGTCGAACTTATTCATTCTACTCAGTTTTGAGATATACAGTGTGTCCAAGATAAGGATGTCTATCATGGGGATCTTGAAAACCGTGAGAGATACAAGGTCGGTTAAATGGAGGCAAAGTTGCGTATTTTGATGCTTAACAAAATGCCGTTTTAAAAGCCAAGAAATTCCGACTAAGTCCGAAATGATCCGAAAAAAACCGAAATTTTTTAAAATTGTTTTCATTTTTTTCTGACCACATTTGAAGAGATATTTTGAAATGAATGGAACTTCTTCATCGCCACTTTTTGCCCTTTACAAGATAGCGTTATTAAATTGAAGAATCGACGTTTCGTCTATGAGCAGCCATCATCAACTTTGTTTTTTTAAATACGGTCCTGGATTTTTTATTACGGATTTTAAAAGCCTCTTATGTTCCTAAACCAACGAGGTATCGCACTAATTAAAAAAGAAGTGGTTGTTTTAAATCCTATTAAAAATGTATTTTTTGTCTCTCTCTAACACTTATGGAAAAATCCATCAACATAATGTTTTTGAATAATTGCGATACATTGTTGGTTTAGGAACATAAGAGGCCCTCAAAATCCGTCATAAAAAATCCAGGACCGTATTTAAAAAAACAAAATTGATGATGGCTGCTCATAGACGAAACGTCGGTTCTTCAATTTAATAACGCTATCTTGTAAAGGGCAAAAAGTGGCAATGAAGAAGTTCCATTTATTTCAAAATATCTCTTCAAATGTGGTCAGAAAAAAATGTAAACATCCGGTTTTTTTCGGATAATTTCGGACTTTCTTGGCTTTTAAAACGGCATTTTGTTAAGCATCAAAATACGCAACTTTGCCTCCATTTAACCGACCTTGTATCTCTCACGGTTTTCAATATCCCCATGATAGACATCCTTATCTTGGACACACTGTATATCTCAAAACTGAGTAGAATAAATGAGTTCGACTGAATAACAAAAAAGTTTATAAATAACATGTACTTTAGCATGCGCGTAATTTCAAAGTCCCTGCAATCGATTAATATTTTCGATGCGTCGCGACGCTTCACTCTTGGTAGGCGTCGAATTTTTTTAACTGTGAAAAATAACTACTGGACCCCATACATTGACTACTTTTTACAGAAATCAATTATTCCTATTCGTTTCCGAGATATTGACTTGCGGAGTTTTAGGTGAAAAGCCCTGTATATACAAAAAAAAAGAAGTTTTTGATACGCAAAGATTTTCCATTAACACCTCAAAATGCCACATAAGGTAGAATAGTAACATAAATCATTTAATCAGTCCTAAACATGTTCATTTTTGACAATGCAAAAATCGTGCGGGAAAGTAAAATTTCCAGCACTAGTGCGGAAAAGTCACGATTTTTGTTTGGAAGGAAAAATAATGGAACGACATTTTTTCATCATGATATATTCATGGGAAACATTGGATTCTTTGATCCTGCATCAGTTATCAAAGAAGTAGGTAATGCTGCATTTTAAAACTTCGATCCATTTATCAGTTTACCTGTTCTGGCGATTTTTTCTAAAAAATTGTCAAGTGTTTTTTTTTCACATTCGAGTGTTATTTGAAATAACAAAATCATTTAATTAGTCATAAATATCTTCATTTTTAACAATACAAAAATCGTGCGGAAAAGTATCTACAACTTTCAAAACGAAAAATTGTAGAAAATAGTTATTTACCTAGCAAGTGCGGAAAGTGGTACTTTTCTGCATGCGACGGCAGTTAAGGGCGAAAAAGACATTTTCCGCAAGAGTTAGGTACAATGTTTTTCCTTCGAGTGGTTTTGACCATCTTATTTATATAAAAAAAGAAGTTTATGATACGCACATCAGGTAGAACAGTAACTTAAATCATTTAATTAGTCCTAAACATGTTCATTCTTGACATAAAAAAATCGTGCGGAAAAGTTACTTTTCTGCACGATTTTTGTATGGACGGAAAAATAATGAAAATTTGATACAATTTGAATTCTTGGATCCTGCATCAGTTATCAAAGAAGTACGTCATTTTTAAACTTTGATCCATTTCTCAGTTTACCTGTTCTGGCGATTATTTCTAAAAAATTGTCAAGTATGCTTTTTTTCACTTTCGAGTGTTTTTGTCGCATCTTATTTGAAGTAACAAAAATCATTTAATTAGTCATAAATATCTTCGTTTTCAACAATACAAAAATCGTGCGGAAAAGTAACTTTACCACACTAGTGCGGAAAAGTACAACTTTCAAAACGGAAAATCGTGCGGAAAAGTAACTTTTCCGCACGCTCGTAGGAAAAGATATAAAAAACCTTCAAGCAATGCAAACTTGGAGCCGTTCCCTGAAGTTTGCACTCTTACTTCTACAGGTATTCTTACGGATCTAGGACGTCCAGCTGGTTTTTTAGGGTTTGCAAATTTCCTCCTTCAATCCTCGATCAATTTCAAAATAGATTTTCGTTTGCGTTTAAGCTGAATTCATGCATATGCGAAATGCTCTCTGCGTCGCAGTCACAGACCGATCCTGTATATAAAAAGTCGCCACGATAAAGCCTGTTAATGTTTTAGGATGAAAATCCTTTTTTTATATCATAAACTTTCCTACCATTCCAGATATTTCAACATTATTTTTCATTACATTAAAATTGTAGTAATGTAAGTAATTGACTTTACCTTAAAACAAATTAGACGAAAACCATATTTGCCATGCATCAAAATGGCTTTTATTCCTTTGAACGAAAACCGTTCGTCATTCGAAAAAATATTGAGAAACCAAATTAACTCCAAAGTAAATGAGTATTTCAAAAATAATATTGATTTTGAGAAAAAGCAGTGGCATACAATTTTTTTCTTTAAAAAAATCAATACAAATCCTGTTCGACACTGGTAAATTATTTTTTTAAACTTTTACATGTAATTTAAAGGTCAAAAGAAGTTGATGAAATTTTGTGGAAATATCTGTAGTGGTAGGAAAGTTATGATAAAAAATAATTTATTCTTTTTTTAACTTCAACACCCTGTATCTCGGAATCGGATCATTTTCGGACATGATTTTATTTGAAGAATTTTCATGCATTCTATACAGTGTTAGAAAAAAAACCCAACTCAAAATACACCCTGTGAAATGATTGTTTTGAAATCTTTTTTAATTACTAATGGAAAGTATAATTCTTCGCACTTTGCAAAATGTATTGAGGTAGTTCCTCTATATGTACACGTAGGAAAAAATAACATAAGCCAATGTGGGAGCTGGATATAAAAGAGACTCACTAAATATCACGGTTTACCACGGAGCTTATCTTGAGTTGTAGTATCATGGACCACTTTGTCAGTTCGTGATTTTTCCTTTGATGATTCGTCGAAAAACCGACCAAGTGCGGAAAAGTGACACTTTCAAAACTAAAATGAGTGCGGAAAAGTGGTACTTTCCGCACGCTTGTAGAAAAAAGTTTTTTCGATTTGCCATATCAGCGATGTTTGGTCTAATAACTCTTTTTCTTTTTTTTCCCATATTGTAGTTTTTTATTCACCTGGTGCTTCTTTTTAGTTTATCTCCTTTTGAATTAAGCTTCATGAATGCAGGATTCCAGTCTCGAGACATAGACAGACTTCACGCTTATATGGAATAATGCACTGTTGCCATTGTAAATCAAATACCTAAGATGCTATCGTCATATCATTTTCCGGATTGTGTCTGGTTTTCGTGATTATATGAAACGACTAATTATTTTTTATTAAGATAGTGAGTAGTGGCATGAAGAGTGTTTTCAAAGTGGAGTCATCTGTTCTAAAAGCTCGTAATAAGTCAGAAATCACATGAATAAAAGTTGCATGATTTTTTTTTCTTCCACATAGTTATGCAACACACAACACAACACATTTTTGAATAGTCCCTTAGAAAAAAATCCCCAGGCGTTAAATCCGAAGAGTGTGCAAGCCAATAAATGGGTTCATTGCGTCCTATCAAAATTTTATTTTTCAAACTATCCAAGCTGTTGTTATAATTGACTCAACTTTGAAAACACCCCGTATATTATTTTTTAGACAAAGCAAAAAGAGAGTAAAATTGTGATAGTCATTTACACATTAAGCGTGTTTAAAATGTCGCATTAGCTGCCCAAGATACAGGGTGTCCTAGATCAACTGGTCACTACTTAAACCGCAAATAAAAAGTTTGAGATGGGGAACCCATGGCCGGAAGTGCACCGTATCCTAGATACAGGGTGTACAAGTTTTTCAAAAAAAAATGAATATTTGAATAAATTTTGAAAACCGCTCAACCGATTTTGATGAAATTTCAAATACTAACTGTTATTGCATGTTTCTGAGTATTTAAAAAAAATACCTCGTCCAAGGCCGGAGTTGGAGAACACGTGTGCGCTATTTTTCAAAAAAAAAATGATATAACATAGTTTTTTCAGAACAATTATACTTTTTGCGAAACCTCGTTCAATTTCCAACAAAAAAGCCCTTTTAACTTTTTTCTCTCCGATGCACCGTTTTCGAGTAAAAAAATAAAAACCAAACTAGTGTCCTTCTTACTGTTCTACTCTTCGGAGAGAAAAAACCCAAGAGACCTTTTTTATTGGAAATTGAATGAGTATTTTCAAAGAGAACAAAATTCTATGTAGAAAACAGTGGCGTGTAATTTTTGTTCTCGAATAACAAAACACCCTGTATCTTGGAAACGGGCCAGTTCCGGCCATGGGTTTCCCATCTCAAACTTCTTATTTCTGGTTCTTCTATATGCAGTATAAGTATTGACCAGTTGATCTGGGCTGGGACACCCTGTATTGTACAGGGTGTTACTTAATGGTATGTCATAATTTTGAGGGGGAGTTCCTGGATATATTTCAAGTCGAAAAGGTCAAATAAACTTGGGTCTAAGAAAAAAAAAATAAAAAAAAAATAAAATAAAATAAAATAAAAATAAAAAAAAAGAAATGAAAAAAGTGTGTTTCTATACGATAATATCCTGTGGCAAAATTGAGTTCAATATCTCAAACCGTCTTTGGAAAATGTATTAAAAACTGAAAATAAAATAGATCTTCAACACCCTGTATCTTAAAAACCAAGCATTTTAAGACTCAAGTTTATATGACCTTTTCGACTCAAAATTTATCCAGGAACTCCCCCTTGAAATAATGGCATACCATTAAGTAACACCCAGTATAGTGACCCATATGCCTATCCGTAGGTATCCGAAAACAGACCCTATAATTGCCAAGGGCGTCATGGAGGTATAGTAATTATTATCGTAAGCGAAAATAACCGTTATCATTATCTAGTAGATAATACCCATGGTGCACAAAATGATTGAATTCTACTGAACAGTAATGCGAAAAAATCAGGATGAGTTCATGCTTGATTATGAAAACAAAAATTCTTATGAATCTGTTTAGGAAAAGCTGCATTAAAGATCTACAGGGTGTTTTATTATCACTTTTGTTTTCTCTAATATTTGTTGGGTTCTGTTGTTTACATTTCTCATAGTAATGAGTAATTTCGTAAAAATATGTTTTTTCACTAAAAAAAGTAATACCTACAAGTATTTATAATAAAGTTACGCTTGAACATATAAGTAAAAATAAGTTTAACGCTACAAAAGGCTTTATGTAATCATTAAGCCTTGACTTGAAATGCTGGTAATGCTCTCTTATTAATATATTTTGCACTTATCAAATGTTCTTTCATCAATTAAGTATCAATAATTTATTGTTGTTGTTATGTGTATATTAATTTTCAGCAATATAGATTAATAATAAGTGACCTGGCCAAAGTAAGTAGATGCTTTACGAATACCGATCGAGAAGTAAGGTGTCCAATAGAATAGACAAAATGAATAAAATCAAGGTTATCTATATCTTAGTTCAATCCATACTTTTTTTCTTTTACATTACATCCCTGAAATACATCTCCTTGGTCCAATAAATTAATGGATGAATTGTGAAAAATGCTCGTAGGCCCGAAACCACTCCCTAAGTGGGCGTGAAACACAAACAAATAGAAAAATTAAAATCTAGAACCAAAAATAAAATAAAAAGAATGTACTCAGGAGGTGGATACACGTTTTATGGACTCCAAAACCACTGAACGGTTGAAGAATACCAAAAAAAAAGTAAGTCATCACCGAAACTAAAAGCTCTTCTTTTCAACAAAACTGATATGGATGTGGAACAGTCATAATGAAACCCATCTTAAACAAAAGTGTTTATTGCTATTGTCACAATAAATGGTACAATATCCTTCCAACAAAAACCATTCACGCACTCACACACTCTCTCATAAATAAATAAAATAAATAAAAGGATAGATACCAGTCATTTTTCGGTATATGTGCCTTGGACCTACAACTACAAATACACCTCTCCTACTCCAGTCAGCAGACTAAATCTATTTACAATTAATTCACAACCTAATAGACCTCATTACATTCCAAATAGGCCATTTGGCAGTCATCTCCCGACCTTCCTCTTCTTCCTGCCTCGTATAATAAGTCGAACGTAGTATGAGCTGTGGATTTGTCTAGGATAAAGCTGGCGGCATAGCTGCAACAAGTACATTAGCATCCCAATTTACCATGATAAATACGTACTTTCCAAGATTACAGAGCAGGCTGGTTTTGCCAACATCGGTGGAACATTCATGATTGGCTTGACACATATATTTAGCCATGCAACTGCTTTCTTCTGAACCAAGAGACCTTACATAACCCTTAGCCATGGTGATGCCAGCGACTGCAGCGTCGCTTATAGAATCCTTTCTTCCAATATTTCTGGCAGCCATGGAGCGGTGCGAGAATGAAGTCTTGAGAGCATCCAGCAGATTAACTACAATCTGGATGAACTGAAAGGTTCTGATTTAGTTTCCAGACAAAGTTGCTAAAGCACCCAAAGCTATCTTCATACCTCCCCAGCTTGTCTAGCCAAAGTATTGATTTGTTGAGGGTCTCTGCCGCCCACAAAGGTTGAAACCACTGCCGTCAGAACACCCTGTATATAGAAGCAACTAACTACGTGTCTTAGTGGGAAACTGTGTGCTTAGACTAGCTACTAGCAGAGAAGAAGGTGTTATGTACACAACCAACCTGCAGAGGGCTTCCTCCTCCATTATCCACTTTATCGATTCCGTCCCCTTGGGTGGCAGCACCTCCGGTCAAAAAAGTAGTAAGGAGCTTGAGGCCTACGGATATTAAATTGGCCCATGGGGACACAGGGGCCACCGGACCGTCGTCTAAGGTTTCGGATTTGTTGGGGCCTGCGGGCCCGTAGTTGAGTTGAGGGGTGAAGATCATTTGCATGATTGCACCTGCATTTGTGTTAAACTCAATATAATTGAGTATGCGGATGAAGACTTACCAAGGATATTCGAAAAGCTGAACCCTCCCGCTCCACTCGGGGATATTTCGTTGGTTTGCACATCATCCAAGTCATCCAGTGCTACTTTTTTGATGGCATTGGGCTTCTCAGCGAACTTTCTCTCCACTCTGGCATTATCTGGTTGCGCAAGGGCATCGGTTTTTTTGTACACAGGATGTTGTTGATTGGGGAAAGCCAGGGCGGTTGTTATCAAAAACAGGAAACCAAGTCCTGTTAGCTTCTTAGCCATTATGGTCGTCATCTGCAAGCAAAGGTGTCTTAGTGACTAAAAGTTTCACAAACCGAACAATAAAGTAATTTTGTAGTAGTTGCGTTTTGACAATGGGATGATTATGTTGTGATGACACTGAATCTAGAAAGTGTAACTGCATTGTATAATCTGATTGATGACCGTTAATTGTAGCATACTGTAACCGTTTTCCTGCGATTGTAGGTCATATTTACTGAAAACAGTAACGCTCAGTATTAAATCCTCATAAGATATAAAATGTATTGATGCTCAAGTATATGCATCGATATGGTTAACAGTTAGCCGAGTGAAACGGACAACGGGGCAATAACGGTTCGAAATTTCACTAACCAGCTTGCTGAAGAAATTAGCATGATTTACATTCCGATTATTTTTTCGTTTTGTTGGAATGGTACTAGTTTTTTGACCGAATGACCTGCTAGTGGGTCGCTTCAATTAATTTATTTTAGTTTTTTTTTTAGTTTTTTTCTTTAATCAAGAAAGTAGGGCTCTCATCAGGTTCTATACAATTTATTATTCTGTATAACAAAATGAATGGTTATTGTCAAAGATCAATTTCCAATTTTAATTACATACTTTTTATGAACGTACATAAATCGTATGGTGTTTTAATATGATGGATAATGATTATTATTTTTGTCGACACTTTCATTTTTTGATTTTTTTTTTCATTCAACTACGCATTTTGGGATTTTTTTGGGGTTGAAACTTTTTTTTATATTAAAATCTAATGCGATTTACTTCTTACATTTTGATTGTCAATGCTTTGACTAAAGTTTTCTTTTGCGTTTATTCATCGTTTTCATCTTCAAACAACTATATTATTTCCTATTTGATTTCTTCTATCAATTATGTTTGTCTCAAGTTTCATTTGTGGATATTTGTACTGTTTTCATTTTAGTACATAGTCTTATTCTAGGAATATTTTTCATTTGTCTATTATTAGGTATACTGTTTTTTTCTGTTAGAAGTTCAAAATACAAGGCAAAGCGAGTATGTATTTCGTATTTTTTAACGATTTTTGTGATTTCTTGGGTGGTGATTAAAAAAAAATCAAAACGTACTGAAAGTGAAAATGTATAAAAACTACACAGGGTGTATTCTGAGTTGGGGTTCTGATTGTAACATGAGATCTCAGTAAAAGAAGTAAATTTTTTGTTTTTTTTTTTCTTAATGCTTTATATGTATTCGAATGATGATCTTGCATTACCATAATTTTTTGAGATCTACCACACTTTTTCTTAGAATTTCAGCTTCTTTTTCGTATCAAATACAGTTTTCGCACAGGGACTTTTTAGTCGCATCTCCTTTATTTTTGAGTTTTCGAGAAAATTTCATTTGAGAAATTTGCTGTCTCATGTTAACCTTCGTGGTACCAAGCGAGGTACAAAAATACCCTGATCTATTTTTCGTCTTCACTTTGGAAAAAAGAAAAATGTCTTCTTGAACCTATCTTTTGTTTTCAGTTCAAAAAATATTTTATTTATTTTTATCACTATTAATTATTATCATAATTATTTTATCATCGTTTGTTTTTGATCCCTTAGCTAAAACTTTTAAACTTGAAAATCTACCCTGTATAAAAATCTATATCTGAAAAAACTTCTTGAATGTAGTACTAAAATGACTAAAAATCCATCTTAAGTGTGGGAAATCGACACAAAAACTTCAAAAAATGGTTTGTATATTACAGTAAATTATTTCAAAAAGCGGAAAAAAATCAAAAATACAGGGTGTCACAGGTTCGGATTTATGCATGGGGATCTCCGTTATTATTATAAGAGATACAGAGTAGGTTAAATAGAGGCAAAGTTGCGCATTTTCAAGCTCAACAAAATGTCATTTTAAAGTTTAAAAACTTCCAAAAAAAAACGAATTATTTTTATTAAAATACGGTCCTGGATTTTTTGTATTTTTAAATATTGTGTTAGTTATCTTCTGATGTCCTTGCGTAACTGCCTCCATTCAACCGATTCTGTATCGCTCATAATAATGGAGATCCTCATGCATACACTCGAATATGTGACACCCTGTATAAAAGGCACAAAAATACATTTTAAAAATGAATTTATCTCTTTTATAAAAAAAATATACTCTTGTTATGTTTTGTAGAACAAATTTCATAATGGATGGATTATTTTTGTATCTTTCCAGCACAAATTTCAAGACTCAAAAGTTTAACCAATTACTGAAAAAAAATGAATGAAGGGTGAAAAAGATGATTGATTGGCAGACTATACAAAAAAACCCTTCTATACTTGAACATTTGATATTTATGGGGCATCATGCATGAACATAGAAAGTCGATTCTGAACTCTAAAAAATTGGGGTGGAAAAAAGGCTTTAAATGTTAAGAATTAACGGACTTAAGGGCTTGAACTCTGCAGAATTTCTTCTAAAAGAATTAGAAGTACCACAGGAGTTCATGGATATATAATGCATTGATGAGACCAGGCACCAATAATAAAACTTTCACATCCTCCTCAAAGTCTACTTCAAACATGCTCCGTAGGAACTTTCTCCTTAAAATACTGAACTTCCTGATCATCCCAACCATAACAGGTATACTCAAATCGGAAAGGTACCGTTGGAAAACGTCACCTACTTACCTAATTCTCTTCTGGGGAAAAGTTGTACACAAACGGACACTGCCGGAACTGAATCGTAAAGCACCACAAACGCGAATGGTTCTTCTGGTACCTTGAACTTGGTTTTATATATAGTGACCTACTTACCTCCGATGGCTAACTGAACGAACCGAAGACGAACCTGATGGAACTATTTAGACCAACGCATCATTGGCGCACCATTGATTTTCGATTAATTGAGTGATAATTAGTGAGTTTGGGAAATTTTATTAATTGGATTTCACTTTTTTGGTGATTAGATGTGATTTTCGCTTTCCTCGTTTGAAACAACATTAAATTAGCGGCAAATTATTTGGTGAATAATGTTGATTGATTACAAGTTTCTAGTTCAGCATTTTTTGGTAAAATTTTCTCAGATAAATTATTTGGTTGATGACACCGAAAGTGAATGAACCCAAAAAGCACCGACATTGAATCATTGATCTGGCAGTGAAATTTCTTACGAAATAATCTGCGTCGCAGGAAATTTCTCTTTGTGAATCCTGTTCAGCATAGTGATTCACTTATTACGTTTTTTGGACGATCTTATATAATTTGGTGAGTGGGTGTTGAACCCCTAATCTCAAATATCTATCACCCTTATGGTAAACTCCCAGCATTAGGTGTACTACATCAATTAAAGAGCAAAATATCTAATAACTTTTATTAATAAGCAACTGCACATGACAACAAAGGCTGCAGTTAAAACGGTGTATCACTAGAGTTAAACGGAACCGATAATGTTCGTGAGGCTATTAGACGTTGTGGTTCATAAAGTTATAATTACTTCAGGTACTTCTTGCACATGAAGTACTATTATAATCAAGCGATGCGTTACATTCATTTATTTAATCAAAATCAAGTTATTTTGAAATAATTGGCAAAGCTCACTAGAAATTGTCGACCCCTCTGGTATAATAGATAGTTTACTCCATAAATTGGTGACGGACAAGTCTACTTTTCCAAAAATAATGAACTGAGAACTAATGCTAAGCAATTAAATAAATAAGGAAGATATTTTCAATAAACATGAAAATGGGAACAATACACAACCATAGAAAGCGACCAAGTTCAATAAGTCTATCAAATATCAAGATTGTTCCTCGCAAACTGTACTGATGGATGAACCAGAACAACCAACAGAACTGCTGCTACTTCTGGGCAGTAAGAAAAGGCAAAATTTCTGGTTTCG
Organism: Orchestes rusci; assembly: GCA_958502075.1. Classification (NCBI taxonomy): domain Eukaryota; kingdom Metazoa; phylum Arthropoda; class Insecta; order Coleoptera; family Curculionidae; genus Orchestes; species Orchestes rusci. The sequence goes on from OY293314.1 coordinate 17,552,063, forward strand.
TCATCCTGATCATGGAGGCAGGTGTTTAATCACAAAAAGTCTTTTATCTACAACTGTCAAAAAATAGTTGTTTTATGCAACCATCTATAGATATAAAATGTTCCACATATTACACGGACTGAGAGAAACCCGTGGATCATAGTTCTTTATCCACGGACAGGTTCTTTATTCACGGGCAGTGGGCCTAAACACAACTATTTTTGGCTTTATTTAGTGACTTTTTTTCCAAATTTTTTGACAGTTGTAGATAAAACATTGTATTTGACTCTCATATAATGAACATATTACATATTTGGCCCATTATATGCTCGTTAAATGAAATACTATTGGCTTCCACAATGGACAATTTTCTTACAATTTCAAATACCTTGAAGTTGTATACATTGTATCTACTTAAGTTGGGAACATATGGGAAATTTTTTTAATATTGATTTTACGAAAAAAAGTTATTCAGAAAAAGCTCTGCATGTTCTTAAATCTAGAATACAATGGTCATATTAATTTTTTTCAGTCGTATACAAAGTTCACTCAAGAGTAAAGTAGGTATTTCATTTGTGATAAAATCTTTTTTCCAAGAAAAGGTAATCAAATATCAAATCACATCTAATCAGGTTTTGTATAGATCGGTCATTTTCTCAAATAAAAATAAAAAGATTTTCCAGTCTTGATGTAAAACAAAACGCACAACTATAGACTCAGATTTCCGTGACAGAAAAAAAAGCTGGTCAGGATCTGTTTACTTTCATGCGTGTTCATGGTGATTCTGAGATCTGCCAGGTGATAATAGAAATAACATAATCAAAAAAATCGTCAATTTTTAATGAAACTAGGATTAAACGCAATCTGTGAACTCCAAGTGCAGGTGATCCTCGAACAACTCCTAAACAATTTAAACATTTTTCTTTCATATGAACATACAGCCATGGACAAAAACAAAAATGACCCATTTTTCATGATTTTTTTGCCAAGGCCAAGATCTTATCGCTAGACTATCCTTTGTTCAATTATTGTGAACATTTCAGGAAGTACATAATTTAACGTGAAAAAAGGCACTAAAATTTTTCTGGAAAAATCGCCAGGACACGTAAACTGACAAAAAATGGAGTCAAAGTTTTATCAAATCTCTTTTTGAATTTTTGTCCATTAGTGTATAGGTCCGAAAATGCTTCGGTTCGTTTTAAGGATATACAGGGTGCCTCCGATTAAGTCGGCACTATTGTTAACTTCTTTATTGTTGAAGATACGAGGTCGTTCAAATGAGAGAACTAGTGGTATTTTTTCCGCTGACTAACGTGGTGTTGACAGAAAAACAATTGAACAACGCGTTCTCGATTTATTTCAAAAAACGTATTTTTTTTAATGGGACACCGTGTATATTTTTATCATTATTGATCAGCTACTCTTTTCTGAACATAAAAGGATATCATGAATTTTTTCATGAAACCAAAAATAACGGAGTTATGCGTATTTTCTTCGGCTAATTTATAAACGTCAAACCAAGAAGTTTCAATGATTTAATAAGTTTATTAGCAAATATGGCAACCGATATGTATTGTTTTCTCGAAATTTTAATTTCAATAAATCGAGAACGCGGTGCTCAATTATTGTTTTTCTGTTAATACCACGTTGATCAGCGGATAAAATACTACTAGTTCTCTCATTTAAACGACCCCGTATTTTCAATAATAAAGAAGTTAACAATAGTGCCGACTTAATCGGAGGCACCCTGTATGTACTTAGCCCAGTAAAGATGTCGGTTTTTCAAAAAAAAATAATTCCAAACAGAATTATATTTTAATGAGTGCTTGTGGACTCCCTCCTGAGCATCCACCCAAAAAATCTGACTCGAAGTCCTGGTATGTTTTGCGCTGAAGAGGTGGTTTCCTAAACATCTTTTTAGAGGAAAATGACCCGAATAAATGTTATAGAGGACCAAGAACTCAACAACTTTGCCTCATAACATTTTATGATAGCACTAATACTAAAACGATTGACAGCGCATCAAATGTCAAAAATAAGCTGTCAAGGAATTTCGAAATATTTTTTTACAATAAAAGTACCTCGATGAAAGTTTTAGAGAATCAAAATCTGAACAACTTTTCTACATAACTTTTTTCATAATCCCTAAAAAAATGTTTTTGACACCAGTCCCCGGTTGCCAACGGAATTTTGTCATTTGATGTGCTGTAACTCATCAAGTGTTAGAGCTGTCAAAAAGTTTTATAAGGCAACTATAACCTTTATTCAGGTCATTTTGTCCTAAAAAAATGTTTAGGAAACCACCTCTTCAGCGCAAAACGTACCAGTACTTCAAGTCAGATTTTTTGGTTGGATGCTCAAGAGGCAGTCCACAAGCATCCCGGAAAATATCATTCTGTTTAGAATTTTTTTTGCCGACATCTTTATTGGGCTAACTTCAGATTGTTGAAATTTAATTTTCGTCTTAAAGTTTGAAAAAAAAATCGATTATCGCCAAGTGGGGGTTCTTTTTAGGGTAAGAGATAATAGTTTGGCGTTATACAGGGTGCGTCTGAAAATAGTGCCCATTTTGACATGGCAGATTAGAGTATGGTAGGATAATCACTTTTTGCAAATAATAATCATGTGTTCGTTAACGTTTTGTTAAAAAAATAATAATTTCGATTTTTTGCCTGTTTACATTCGAAACGACTTGAACGAATTTAATAAAATTTTTAGAGTTTTGTTTTTTTTCAATCAACCAATCGCAGCACTTTGAGCTGTTATGAAATCATTCGATTTTCCATTTTTCTTAGAGCTTGAAATTCGTGAATTTTTCTGCATCACGTTGATTTTTTTTATCTCGAAAATGACGCATCGAAAAAAAAACTCAAGTTACCTTTTTTGCTTAAAATTGAACGAAGTCGCTCTAGGTCCGGTCCTGGAGAAGTCAAACTCAAACGAATTTTTTTAAAAATTGATTGATTATTTTGGTGTGAATAGTACTTATAATTTCATTCTCCTAAAAATCTGAAAGTTACGAAAAATGTCCTTTTTTACACCTTCCGTAACTCTGGAACCATTGACTTAAGCAAAACAATATACATATAACACTTTTTGCGCTACACCGCATATTTTTCAAAATATTTGAGAAAAAAATTGAAAAAGTACTTGTTCGCCAACTTCTCCCCCCTCTCCCCAAGCCCCCAAACCCGACTCTGCAAATGGTGTAACGTTTCACCAAACAATATGTGGACTATACAGGATGCCACAGATTCGAGTGCATGCATGGGGATCTCAGTTATTATAAGAGGGTCGGTTAAATGGTTGCAAAGTTCCGCATTTTTATGCTCAAGAAAATATCATTTTGAAATATGAAAAATTCCGACTACTTCCGAAGATATTCGAAAAAAACCGAAATTTCGCAAAAACGTTTTTATTATTTCCTGTGTTTGTTTTAAAAGACATTTTAAAAAGAATTACACTTTGTCATTGCCACTTTTTTATCCTCTAAAAAAGATGGTGGTATCAAATTGAAAATCGGACGTTTTGTCTTCGAGCTGCCATCATCAACTTTTTTTTTTAATTGAGGTATCGCAAACGTTGAAAAATATACTCATCTAAAAAATAATACCAGAGAAAATTAGTCAGGCAACCCTTGTCTACCTAAGACATAGTTTGGTTCATTAATTCATCTTTATTCGACACGTTATTCTTATGAGAAGACCTGCACAACTAAACAGAATTAATTGACTGAACCAAAATCGAAATAATATTCAATAACGATAAATTTAATGAGATTAGATTAAATCTACAAATGTCATGAAGAATAAAAATATCACATATAAAAAACTGGATCAATTTCTACGAAAGTGTTCAAAAATATTGCCATTTTAACCAATAATTGAAAATAACAATAAGAGGTGAAAAATAATTGAAGATATCGAGGTTGCTAAGGCAACCCATTACCCTACATCCTCATTTAATCACCTCAATGCCTCAAGGATGTCAAAAGATAACTAAAAATAAAATGAGGAAAATCTTAAAACTGTTTCCCCAGTCCGACCATGACCAATCCATGTACGTTTCATCCTACTAGGACTCATCAGCATGGCTTGTCTGCTATTCATAAAAATAAAATTAAAAATCCAGGTCCGTATTTAGAAAAATATAGTTGATGGCAGCTCGAAGACGAAACGTCAGATTTTGAAACCACCATCTTGTAGAGGAGAAAAACTGGCAATGACAGTGTAATTTATTTTGAAATGTCTTTTCAAACAAATGCAAGAAATGATAAAAACGTTTTTGCGAAATATCGGTTTTTTTTCGAATATCTTCGGAAGTAGTCGGAATTTTTCAAATTTTGAAATGGCATTTTCTTGCATAAACATGCGCAACTTTGCAACCATTTAACCGACCCTGTATCTCTTATAATAACTGAGGTCCCCATGCATTCACTCGAATCTGTGGCACCCTGTATAGAACAATTTAGAGTTGAGGTGAAACTTTCACTTTGGATGTTGAGGTTAGATCGTTTTTTGGACTAACTGCACCGTACTTTACTTTCACTTTTCCACGACCGAACTAAAGCGACTATTTTTGGTTTTGGGACTGGGCTTTCACAAATTAAAAATAATTTTTACATTTCCCTTACAATCTTGAACAAAAATGGCATTTTGAATTTTGGTAGTGGATTGTTCCAATTTCAACTTCGCTGCTAGTTTATTATTTATTATTATGAATTTTTGATATTAAGTATCCTCAAAGTAATGTGTGGGTAGTCCGAACTCCTCAAAATCCGAACGCCGCAATTGCGTAAAATCGATTACCTTGGCAACGTTGCATATCAGACGGCCGCGGCTGGTTTAATGAATTACCGTCACGTCCATATATACCTATCCGTTACCTATGTTAAAAAGCGCCGGTACTTTCACATTCAAATAAATAAAATAATTCTATCCGTCAGATAATAAATGGAGCGTTACCATGGCGGGACCTTTTTGGAGGTTATTCTGAGGGAATAAAATCGACTACTTGAATGTACCGGGCGGAAGGAGCTGTTTATCAATTGATTTAACCCCTAGGTTAACGTAATAACCACAGAGCAACAAAAACAAGATAGGCTCACGCGCATCTTTCGGTGCCCCACTACCCCATGGCAAAATGCATAGGGTGTTCGGTGGCCTAGCTATTGCTAGATTATGTTTTTAATACCTATCCTTGCCATATCTTTCCTATACATTCGGGGCATCATCCGTCAAATCATTTTTGAAACAGCTGACTTTGTCAACGCTGGTCTTACCTAACCTCACTTTGTTCTCCAGTTGACAAAATGGTGAATTGTTCAGTGTATTTTTTTTTTATTAATTCATATTTGCATAACTCGTTTTTATCATTTTATAGTCATAAAAAATATGATTGTAAAAATATTCCGTCGAAAAACATAACGTGAAGGTAGAGATTACCTAAAACACATATTCATGGAAAAATTGTATTGATTGGCTCTTGGACGTCCCTTTGGTACATCTCTCATAACACTGGACAAAAAAAATCATATAAATTAACCTCAACAAATCTAGAGAATCACAGTAGACCTAATCTAGACACCACAATTTATAGAAATAAATAAATGCACTAGACACTCTCACTCGCAAATTATAGTTCACTGTGATCATCCTTCGTTTCACTCGCATTCTGTTCCTTCTCGACCGTCTCCTCTTCATTAGCTACCTCCTCAGCTTTAATCTCGTTCTCTTCCACAGTGCTGTTATCTTCTTTTTTCGTTTCTTCTACGGGCTTTTTCTTCGGCTTGAAGTTCTTCAATTTATTAACCAGATATTTAACCTCCCTATCCAAAGCAGCCATTTTATCCATCAAAATCTTCACAGTCAGCTTAGGGGTTTCGGAATTTTTCAGCAGATTTTGTTCGGACTCCATCTTTTCCTTCCATTGTTCAGTTTCAGTGATGAGTTTTTCCAAGGCGTCAATTTCAGAGTCCTTGAAGATAAAACCGTCTGGCTTGGCAGTTTCAGTAAAGTTTTTGGAGTTTTGCAAGAAGAGACTTGAGTGGTTGAGCATGGAATGTAAGGCCTTGAGGGCTTCAGGACGTTCTTTGTGCTCCCAAACTCGGCTGAACCATGGTCTGGTTAATTCTTGTAGTTCATCAAGTTTTTTCTCGTAGGTATCTGCATCCGCTTCAGAGCCATCTTCGTATAACCAATCCGACACTTCTGAGCAGGCTGCTTTGATCTGTTCGACATCCTCTTCGGTTGCTGCTTGGGCGAACTCATCTTCGTACAACTTAGTCTGAGTGTCGATGACAAAACTTTCCAAGTTATTCAAGGCGGATGCCCGGCGGTTGATCTCGTTTTCCACCTTATCCAGCTTCTTGATTTTCTCTAGCGATTGCTCGAATTGTTCCTTGGTTAAACCTCCAATAAACAGATTTTCCTCCTCAGACTTGATTTGTTCCTTAACGGTGATTATCTTGGGTTTAACCTCTTTAGGTTCAGTGGAGTTTTGCTTGGGTGTTTCAGTGTTGTTGGCTTCAGTTTTGTTTTGGGCTTCATCCACTTTGGAATCAGCCGGTTTGTCATCGTCATGGACTTCATGCACGGGTTTTTCCTGTTGTGCCTCTGAGTCTGGCTTTTCTTCCTCAGTGCCTCCAAAGAATTTGCTAAAGGTGCTTCCTGTAAAGGAATCAATTGATTGTAACATACAGGGTGGTCTATCGAAGCATTGATTTTGGACATTTAGCATCATGAAAATAACACTCGGAGAAGTCAATTTTGTTTTTGAGGGAGAGTATAAGCAAACCTCTCAACTGCAACCCCTTGAGCAGGATGAGCCTATCCTGTCATTTCTGTTGATATGATTCCTAAAGCAGCTTTTGCTGCAGATGATGAACTTGTATCATGAAAGATGGGGACATCAAGATAAGAATCATGTGAAGAAGATATTACAGCAAACAGTAAGAACTTGGAATCAGTGTAAGGTTGAATAGAGACAGAATCATGCATGTATGGAAAGTTATATCGTCCGCCTTTTGGAACTAGAGTGAAATCAACACAACATGGTTAGTTGTTTTCTGTGGATATGTGTGGACCTTTTGATCTGTCGTTCCAGAAGAGAACGTATTTGATTGTTTTTAGAGATGCTTATACAAAGTTCAGGTATGGGTATCTATCAAGAGAGAAGTCCGAAGCTGAAGATGTCTTGAAGGACATGCTGGCTCATGCAGAAAGAATGGGACATTAAGTGGAAGAGATTCTGTCAGATGGTGGTGGAGAGTTTGATAGTGAGGCGTTCCAAGAAGTTTTGAAGTCAAGAGGTATCACACTAAGGGAAACAGCACCTTATATGACAGAACACATTGGTGGAAGTGAGCGCGAAAATCGAACGATCGTTGGGATGGCTCGAACATTCAAGTATTTTAATCCAGAAGCAAGATTTCCTGTGTCCATTTGGGCAGAATTGGTGAGCACAGTCTTGTGTTGAAGGCGTTGGTCCATATGAGCTTTGGACTGGAAAAAAGCCTAGAATAAAATCATCTTTGGAGAATTGGCTTAACTTGTTGCGCTCATATTCCTAAGAAAAAAAGAAGGAAAATGGATAAGAAAGCTTTGAAAGGATTTCTGGTCGGATACGATGGTGATGAGCGGTTTCGGATTTGGGTAACAGAAGAAAATTAAGTTTATCTGTCAAGTAACAAGATTGTGACCTACAAGTGGAACAAGAAAAAAGAAAAGCAGCAAGATATTGAACAAGATTTGCACAGAATGGAAGAAGCTCAAGTGATCAGGAAGAAAGTAGAGAAGAAATCCCGTGTACGAGAAAATATGCACTGAGAGATGGAAGAAATATCAAAAAGCCAAATAGGTATGAAGACTTTGTTGCTGTTTCTGAAGAAATTGTTTGTGAAGTAACAATTTCTGATACATCTTATGAAAAAGCATTCAGCTGCAGAGAGAAGTTTCATTGGAAAAGAGTTCTCTTATGGAGTATAGTACTTCGGACCTTGCTGATTTGCCTCAAGGTTTCAAAGCTTTAACCTTCAAAAATGCTGAATATTCAGAATCAGGGATAGTGTCGAGAACCAAGACAAGTTTTTCCTACAGACCAGCAGAAATGGTGGCAGCTAGTGAAGCAGCGAAGGAAGTTTTCTGGTCAAGGAGATTGTAGATACCATTTTCGTTTCAGCAGCCCAATTCCGTTCTAGACCGATCGCCGCGACCACGATTCGACTCCAAACTCGATCGAATCCAAAACCCCTATTCTGTCTTACGATCGAATCTGTCATCGGAAATCGTCGGCTTTTCGATTAAACTACACGACCACTAGAAGTTAGTTGAAAGAAGAGCTTACTACATAACCACAAAGTTTGTTTATATTCTAATAATTTGGACAGTTTTGATGCAAAAGAAGTACCATGGATGTAGCCCATGGTACGAAACCGAATATCGACAAACTTGATCGAGTTGCGAATCGAGGATCGAGGAAAGGAATGCGTTTTGTTAAGTGACACGCTCAAATTCGATCGAGTCCCGTGTCGATCGTGAAACGGAATCTGGCACAGTTCTTCAAGTTGATAATTCAGCAGCAGTCAAGTTATCCCAAAATCCTGGGTTTCATGGCAGAAGGAGACATATCAAGTTGAAGCACTTTTTTATTCAAGGAAAAGTGATAGGATGTGATCTTGAAGTTGAACAAAAATATCTACAAAAAACCAATCGGTTGATTTGATGATGACAGTTTTCTTTTTACAAACAAGGGAAAGTGTTGAAAGTTACGGTTTCCACTGTTTAATGTGTTTGTTAGAAAAATTACCTGAAAGAGTCAGAGTGTCGGATTAATTTATCAGTTTTCTTAAAATTGTTCATTTCCCATTAATAATTCCAGTCCTGAAGCACTTCCAAGCATATACTTTAAAAATTATGAGGGACAAAAGATCTTAATAATGAGCTTTTACTCAATCCTTTTGACAGGGATGTTTCACCAAAAAAAAAAAAAGGTGAAAAAATTTCATATCAATAGGAATGACAGCAGAGGCTTGAAACTCGGCAGCTATAATCAGGGTCGAAGAGCCTTCAAAACACGACCCCTCATTTCATTCAACATTTCGGGGGTGAGTTCAAGAATAAAGTTGACGTGTCAGAATGTTTCATTTTCATATGACATTGAATGTCCAAAATCAATACCGGAACGTTTTCGATGGGCCACCCTGTATATTAAACAGGCTTACCTATTTTGGACAAAGTACCTTCATCCTCGGACCCATCAACAGTCTTTTCAACAACAAACTCAACATTGGCCAAGTTCAGGACTCCTGACTCGTCAAAACTGAAGTGCGCCTTGATTCCTTTACTCTCCACATTCTCTCCTACGTGTTTTTTAATAGCATCTGCCACTCCGGTCAGTTTATACTCGCTCAGATTATGAGCCCCAACGTATTCAATTTCGTTTTCTGGTAAATAATTCAGCTCGGCATAACTGGCTGTGAAACTAAAGTCATCAGTATGCTTGTTAAAGGTGATGATTTTCTTTTGGGGGTAGGGATTCATGAGACCAAACAAGGTCCTCTTGACAGTCTTTACTCCCTCTTTAGTATCACGTTGGAAAACAATCTGTACCGGGAACAAAACAGCATCCTTGGTCAGGAATTTAGTTACTTTGAATCCAGTGCTCAGATCGGCAGCCTTGTAAACAGCCCCCATAGCAGCAGCCTCATCGGTATTCAAGTTCTTTGCCAAATCTTGCCCGACAACTTTTTGCAAGTATTCCTGCACTTTGGGAACGCGCGTTCCAGCTCCTACCAAAACCACCTGACTTATCACATCGATGGTCAAGTGGGAGGTCTTGAGAGCTTGCTCAACAGGCTTCGCCACTCTGTCTAACAAATCTGGAATAAGACCTTCCATTTCCTCTCGTGTAACGAGCAGCTTAAAGTCCTTCTCATCCAAAAGTCCTTCGATTTGTGCGTAATGCTCCGCATTGGCTGATAAAACGTTCTTCAGTCTGCCTGCTTCTTTGAAGAGCTTGGCAAGGGCGCGGGGGTTTTGGAACACATCGTTGGGTGTTTTTTTCATTTCGTTGAACTTTTTGGCTAGGAAGTCACGCAGGCGCAGTTGGATTTCCAGACCTCCGAGGGTTCTGTCGTAGCCTACTCCCAGGATTGACACTTGAGGGTGGGTTTCTAGAAAACCGCGCTCTTTGGTTTTGATGTTTTGGTAGGACACCAAGGTGGCAGTGGTGGAGGAGGCGCCCATGTCGTAGAACATTACGTATTGAGCTGTTTCGTTGAAAGTCTTGGTTCTGAAGATGCCTATAAAAATAAAAAATGGGGTCTTGTAAAGATTATTTCATATTAATGAATTTTCTCAATTTTAAAGCAAAATTTCGGGGTTATAGAACAATTTAAACTAAAAAAAAATGCTAGATGAACCACTACCACCAAATACATTCTTTAAGGTGAAAATTTGTATTGAAGTTTACGTTTTGTGTTGAAACTTGGCAACATCTGGCCGCAAAGTTAAGGTCAGTTTCTCTGAATCTATTTTCCACAACAACGTTTTGTGTGGTTAGGAAGTTAGTAGTGAGTTGATTCCTCAATTTCTCAGGAAGAAACCTAGTGAATTATTTTCTATCCTAAACTGCGCTATTTAGTGTTTTATTGATAAAACAATGCCTAGGAAGTCTGGAATGTGTGGCCAGAAAGTAAAATTAGGCAGACATTTTGTCATTTCACCGGTAAGTAAACAGAAACAAAGCTGGCCTGTTTTGTCATTGTGTTGGGGTCAAAACATTCAATGCTAAAGGTATAGGCTTGTTATTGTGAGTTTATGGTCGAAACTTACATGCCATGTTGTCAAACATACCCAAACTTCTTAAAAGTCATGATCATTATTGTTTTTATACTTCACTTTGATTTTAAAAAAGAACACTATCAGATTTGAAACGCTAAGTACTAGAAATACATACATTATCGCTCATGAGTAGAGCAACTTCTGAAAAAAATAAAAAAACAGATAAGATCTTTTGATATTCGACAACAGAAAAATGTCACAATATTTTTGTTGTCTTATGAGGCTGCATTCTTTGCTGATTTTTGTGATTGTGTGGTTTTGGTAGCTATTTAAATAGTTGAGAAAAAATATAATCATTAAAAAAAAACACATGTCCTGAGTATTTAATATTTTTAAAGCCAAAATATTGTTTAAAACAAAATATCTTGAGAAGAACGTCAAGGCACCCAATAAAGTTTTTTTTATAAAGTTTTTGTGACACCTTAGGTACAATTTACGATGACATTTGGACCCGCAACGACCCGCCAAAAATTTACTTTTTCAAGATAAAGTTGATAGTTTTTCACTTCTTTTAAGTAACTTTTGTAATTTATTTTGACCTTTTCTGCTTCTTAACTTTACTTTTACATAAAGGTTCTTCATAAAAGTCCGAAATATGTTAAAGGTTTATAATAATTTTAGAAACTAGTTCACGTATGGAGGTATGCCATATTTTTTTCAAAAATTAATATAACGGCAAATCTGAAGTCGAGACCATCGATTATACAGTGACCAGCTAAACTATGGAACAAATTCATTCTCAATTCAGGGTTTTGATTTTTTGGAAAACGCTTGAACACGTCAATATTTACTTTTAGATGCGGTTATTTTAATGGCAAATTCATCTATACAGGGTGAACCAGAAATAAGTTACGACTACCAAAATTTTTTTTTCAAATGGATAAACATGTATTTTTCATTCCATTTTTGAATTTTACGTGAAACGGGATTTTAAACTCATAATCTTGATTATTTAAAAACTGGTTGATGATTTTATAAGTCGAAGCATTTAATTAAATGATCATCAAGCAAAGTGAATAAGTGGAAACCAACTAAAAAAAAATCGCGTGTTACCTAGGTATGCTTCAAATTCCTGTCTTTTCAAAAATAATTCAAAAATAGGCAACTACGCGATTCTGTTTGTTTGTCACTACTTGCATGTTTACGTTGCTGATTGGGCATTCAATTCAATTATTGAACCATTAAGAATATTAACCTGCTTATAAAAATATTGATGATTTATAAGGCCATTTTCTCGAAAACGGTTGGATATAAGTATGGGGTGTATCATGAAATATACGTCGAATTCCACGCAGAATTCAAAAATGAAATACAAAATTATTTCATTTGAAAAAACAAGTTGATAGTCGTAATTCATTTGTGATGCACCCTGTATACATGGATTTGCCATTAAAAAAAACGAACTCAAAAATAAAAATCGACGTGTCCGAGCCTTTTTCTACCCTTCATATCAGGAGATAATGAAGTAAAGCAATTGCCAAACAACTTCCGATTCACGTCATAATTACCATCAAGCGAGTTATTATGTGATTTGCTGTGGTGGTGATGTGTTATGTGGTGACCAAATTTGGCCACCAGCAAGCTTCATAACAACAAGCTTGGTGGCTACGATGACGTAGATCGAAAGTTGTTTGGTGTTAAAATAAGGTCAACATTTTGATTTTGTTATTGTTATTGATTTATGTTGTGAGTGAAGAACCTCGGGAAGCCCGAAAAGAGACTTCAAAAAATATAAGACAGATTTTTCACGGAAATTGTTTCGTAATGCTAATTTGCAAGATGTTTTTAATAGATTAATGGTCACTTCAGACTCTCTATTTTATCACATTTTTCCAATATCAAAGCTATGGAAGAAAAAAGAAAAACAAAATCATTTGCCCATTGATATACTAAATATTGTGACCTGCATCGATAACATAATGGCACCGGGATATAACTCCAGTTGGAAGAAGTCGATAGCATCACGGATAATTTGTTCTTTTTAAAATATTAATATTATCTCCAAATTATAATTTGTGTACATTTTTTTATTCCTTACAGACTTACCTTTAAATCAAATACAGTCATACCCAGTGATGGTTCGGGACTTACAAAAAAATCTATCCTTTGAAACCCGATGCGGCACTTTTTCGCATTTGGAACCACTGTGTGTGGCGCCACAACGAATACAAATTGTACCCATTCTTGATAAAGAAAAGAAATCCACTTGACAACAGTGCGCAAACTTCGGTCGTTGTTTAGCATAGAACTAATACTACTAGAAGGCTTGTAGAGAGAGAAGTCTTTCACGGAGAAAGGGAGAAAGGTTTTGGGTTTGGATGACAATGCGCTTGCCCTAGTATTTACATAAGTGTCGTCAGGCAATGTGTTATATTATACTAGTGAATAGGTAACAGTGTTGCCAACACAAACAAAAAATTTTCTATGAATCTTTAATCACCAAAAGAGAAAAATATGAAGCAAAAAATGTGTTTTTTGACAATGCGATCAATATTAAAAATCATTCTCAAATATTTTTCATGCTTTTCTAAAACTTTTTATATATTATACTTGGCAACACTGCGAGTGCTCGGAGTATCAGGCAAGAAACCGTATCGACATCTTTTGCTTTGACTTGCTTGGTACGCCATTATTGATTGTGGTTTTGTTCCCGTTTTGTGGCTATGACATCAATCAAGGATCAAAGGGTAAAGCAAAAAAACATAGCATCAGACATTAGCATTATAAAAATGGTCAATGATTAAAACTACGAAAACTACGTAGACAAATAAATAAATTGGAGATATAGAGTAGCGGTCAGAATTATAGCAACCGCCTAGAATTTGATGAAACTTTGTTTCTGCATCAGTTATCAAAGAATGATGGTGCATTTAAAAACTTCAATCCATTTCACGTTTTGTGTAACTTTTTATAAAAATGACTTGCGCCATTTGAAAAACGGGCAAAAACTATGTACTTCCTGAAAATTTCACACTAATTGAACAAAGTAAGCTAAAAAAAATTGAGCTTGGCATAAATGACCAAGATTCCTAATATTCTCCTTCTTTACATGAGCGTCTCAAAAAGTGATTTGTTAATCACTTATTCTTGAAGTCAAAATAAGCCGATTTAAAGCAACTTACCATTCTTTAAAATTTCTCCGTTTTTGACTTACATTTTTACCACCTTGTATCTCGAAAACGGAGCGATTTTGGACAAAGGCAAGTTGCTTTAAATCGGCTTATTTTGACCTCAGGAATGTTCATTTTGTAAAAATATTTTTTTTTCAAAGTTCGTGTGAAGAAGGAATTTTTCGGTTTGGCATGGAACTCTTTTGATGGAAATATCTCGAAAACGGCTTACTTGAGCGAACTTTGACAAGAGTACCTGAAATCGTCTGGAGAATCTTCATTCAATGAAAGATTGAAAAAAATAACTGAGAAAATAGTCATGGACATTTTAAACCACAAAATGTAAAGTGTAGGGCGCTCTCTAGCGGCCACAGTAAAACGAACTACAGAATCGATTTTTACACATAAGAAAATCCTTGCATACCAATTTTCAAAGCGATATGTCCAAAATAATGACAAAATTCAATTGTTTATTTTAAACTTGATCACCCCGTCCGTATCTCGGAAATGGTGACATTTCGGTCTGAGGTGAGTTGAGTTAAATCGGCTTATTTTGACCTTGGCAAAATGTAGAAGCATTTTGTAAAAACCTTTTAGAGACACCTTGTATACTAGCCTTCTAGTAGTATTATTCCTATGTTTTCTAGTAAGTAGTGTAGTGTCAAGATCAGTATACAAGAGGTTGCCTCACTTCGCCTGAGGTAAGAGACGGGGGGGGGGAAATATTTCTGTCATTCGATTGCATCGGTCTGCATCGTATAGTGTCATGTGTCATTCGCAAGGTTGCCAGATAAGATAAGGATCATCTGGCAACACTGGACTTAGATGACGTCATGTAAAAGTGAGGCAACCTGTTATATACTGATCTTGGTTTAGTGTCTTGAAGATCTTGATATGTCATTTACATCATTGACAATAAAGAATTCGCGATCAGTTGTGAATCAAATTTTTGTTTTTCTCGTTTAAATATTTGTTTCAACTTCTTAAGTGAATGAAAATGTTCTGTTGAAAAGTCATTTATCCAGCATTTTTCCTCTTTAGAATTGTAAAACGGAAGATAATTATCCAAATTCCAAAAACTAGGTAAAAAATTGACTTACCATAGTTCAATGCAACCGCGGTATAATCATTAATCAGCTGCAACACCTTCAGTCCAGCTAAATCAGCTGCATGCAGTAAAGCTTTCCTTTCAGCCTGATTGAAAAATCCAGGAACAGTCAGTACGCACTCTTTAATAGGCTGCTGAGCCCCATTTTGCGCAAACTCCTTAGCTTTCGCCAGAAACTGAGCTACCAGTTCCTCAGGACTAAAAAAGATGTCCTCATCCTGCTTGAAAAGTATGGTCCCTCTGTCAACATCTGGTAGAATTTCGTAATAAGGAAACCGTTCTTGGTATAATTTAACTAAGGGATGATCAATGCTTTTTCCTAATAAATCCAAAACGTAGCTGTAAGTTTGCTTGGGAAATCGCATAGCGATGTTTTGAGCATCTTCGCCGAATAATCTAACGTTATCTCTGAAGCTGACTACAGCGGGGGTTTTTCGTTTGGACTCTTTGTTCAAGGCTATTTCCATTGGAACACCTGGGGAAACGATGCCTACTTTGAGCCATTCTGAGCCGAAGTCCACCGACATTACTGCTATGCTCAGGACATGACTGATACTTATTGTTAAAACTATGGTAAGCCACAGCAAGGATATCCGCATTTTGTTCTGAAATTATCGTTAGGTTAACTGTGGAATAATAAATGAAAACACTCATATCACTCGTTATAAGACTAGGTGATGCTTACTTGCAGCTGGTGTACTTTGGAATCTTACACTTACGATAGTTTCACTTAAATTTAACAGTAAAAAACCCTTCCTTGGAAATTTCTATTGAAAAACCACGTCAGATATAAACTCATGTCAAATTGAAACAGCTGTTTCGCTTTCTGTCACCGGCTCAGTGGCAGGCTCTTATTGGTTAGATTGGCTACGTCATACTCGTTTGACAGCCAGCGAGATATCTTTCCCTAGTTCGAATTTGGATGAAAACCAATAGCCTAGTTTACATCGATTACTCCTTAAGTTCGGTCCGATAGGACCAAGCTGGTGGGGATAGTACGGTAGGACCAATGCTTGCTTCCTGCCCATTTACACCGTCTTGCAACGCGTGAACTAAATGTGTACGCCCGCAATTCGTCAAATGTCTAGTGCACACTTTTCTACACAACAATACTCAGTGTGGCTTTGTTTGTGAAATGTTTGTCTGTTTTTTGGGATAGAATATCTTTAGTAGTTAAGTGAAATGTCAAAAACAAGTCGAAATTATTCATCAACACAATTCGTAACCAAAAAAAAAACATGAGTAAGTACGCTCAGATTGCCTTAGAAACTCAGAACCAACACAATTCACAATAATAACAATCAACATAACCTCATAATTTTGATCCAGATCGAACCAAACTTAGTTCGGTACACTTGCTGGCGAGTACCAAATCAAGATCGGACCAGCTTAGTCCGCAACTGTTTACACCATTCGAACCAAATATTTGGATCGGATATAGTCCGAATTTGGTACTTGTTCCGCGGACCAAGTTGTCGGTATAAACTAGGCTAATGAGCGGGTCGAAACGACAGAAATGAGAGGTCTACCAAATGAATAGTAGGTGTGTTTGTTATGCTCCACTAGTGCACACTTTTCTACACAACAATACTCAGTGTGGCTTTGTTTGTGAAATGTTTGTCTGTTTTTTGGGATAGAATATCTTTACTAGTTAAGTGAAGATATTCTATCCTAAAAAACCGACAAACATTCCACAAACAAAGCCACACTGAGAGTTGTAGTGTAGAAAACTGTGCACTAGTGAAGCATAACAAACACACCTATTATCACAGGGAAGTGGATATTCGTTGTTTATTTAACCATTATTAGCCTAGTTTACACCGATAACTCGTTTAGTTCGGTCCGATAGGACCAAGTGGGTGGGGATAGTACGGTAGGACCAATGCTTGCTTCCTGCCCGTTTACACCGTCTTGCAACGCGTGAACTAAATGTGTACGCCCGCAATTCGTCAAATGTCAAAAACAAGTCGAAATTATTCATCAACACAATTCGTAACCAAAAAAAAACATTAGTAAGTACGCTCAGATTGCCTTAGAAACTCAGAACCAACACAATTCACAATAATAACAATCAACATAACCTCATAATTTTGATCCAGATCGAACCAAATTTAGTTCGGTACACTTGCTGGCGAGTACCGAACCAAGAGCGGACCTTAGTCCGCAACTGTTTACACCATTCGAACCAAATATTTGGTTCGGATATAGTCCGAATTTGGTACTTGGTCCGCGGACCAAGTTGTCGGTATAAACTAGGCTATTGTTTGATTTCTTATTGTCAATGAATTATGGTGATATTTATTCATCATTTTGAACACAGAACAAAAAATATCAACTAGTTTTTATTGAATCACCTATAAAATCGCCCATCATTTGAAAACTTTGAATAGTATTGAAAATCCTGGGATATTATTCTTTTTCAAATCTGGCGGTAGTTAACACGCCAGTTCCTCTCTCATTTCTCTGGTTTCGACCCGCTCATTGGTTGCGAGCCAAATTCGGACTAGGGAAAGGAGTCACGCTGACAGCCACAAAGCGGGAAATGAGAAGATGAAGACAGGTCGATTACAGTGTTGTCAGCTTTGCCTGTGTGTTCAATTTTATCAAAATTTATTTTGAGACCATCCATAATGTTATGTTAGTCTTATTTTATTATGTTAGTGAACCTTATCTAATGGATCAATAATTTATTGTAGCATTATAAACAATCAAGTGATAATAAACTTCTGCTTTGTTGACATTTAGGTACCTTTCCAGATGCAATTCGAATGTTACTTTCACTTGTGAGTCGAGATGTTTGAAATTAATTTGACTGCATGAGAATGATTTTTTATGGCCTCGTCACGACACTTCATCTCGCAAAAGAGAGAATAGTGATTTTAATGAGAGAAAGAGAGAGATAGAGAGAATGAAAAAAATAGTTTATTATTCAACGAGTGGGAGATGTTAACTATTACTCACGAGCCGTAGGCGAGTAGACTCATCATATCTGAGTGAGTAAAAGCCATTTTCCGCGAGTAGAATAATATACCTTTTCTATGATTATTTAATAATTAAAGCGAACTATGCAACATTTTATTTCATTTGCACCGCACTTTTTGACAATTGTTTTTAAAGTGAGGTTGGGTTGTTAACATAATGACTATAAAACAAGTATGAACGGTCAAATGGGCTGTTTCAAAATGATGGATCTGAAGGTTGACGTATGTTGGCAACCAACGTGTCGAATTTTCTGATGATTTGCTTTGCTCTGGAACAGTGAAGTAATGAGATGAGATCTTTTCATTCTTTTCATTGGTTGAAAACAATTGAGTAATGAAAAAAAAATCACTGGTATGAGTAACGAGTCACATTAACCAATAGAAAGCGGACGGATAATACATTTATTATTGAATAGTCATAGAAAACATTTTTTTTTTCTTGACGTGTTCCGTTTTGGCTGAAAGGTGAGGTTATGGTATGGTAGGATTTTGATGTGACAGATGGGTTGACGATGAGCTATAAAATATGGACAGCTCGATGGACAGGGTTTGGAGACTGTCTTATACAATATAACGGACTTTAGGCAGCTTTATCTGTCACGTCATGTGTATATCATTTATGAAGTGAATACTCACTTCTTTGATTACATAAAAGTGATTTTCCAAAGCAGCATGTCATGACATGTTGATTATTTTTTGTTTTTAACATTTGGATTTAAAGTCTGTAATGTACTGTGCTGAAATAAATAAATTAAAATTACATTCTATCTGACATTTTCAGGAACTAAATAAATTTTGCCTCTATTTCAAATGGTGCCGGCCATTTTCATCAAAAATTTCACAGAAAAAGTTTCATATCTAAGCCTTTTATTATAAACGTGACAAAAGGAGCCTGGACAATTTTTTTGAAAAAAATCACCAGTACCCGTAAATAATTGTCAAATGGATTGCAATTTCTAGATTTACCAATACTTCTTTGATAACTGATGCAGGATCGAAGTTTTATCAAATTTTAGGCATGTGCTATTTATCTGACCATGAGTGAAGTTAAATGGAACAGAACCGTAATGTCCATGTCGATAATCTTATTCACGTGAGCAGTATGTCAGTATATTTAATCAATTTTCTATGAATGAGACTCTCGGCATTTATTACGGTTTTGTACCAGCCTTCCGTTTAACATCTGATAAAACCGTAAAATGATGTCTCTCTATTGTCAAAATATGGATGTGCTTTTGAGTTTGGTTTGGTCTATGTTTTAATCTGATTTTGTGCATTATCCGAGAATCCGTGGTCAGAGGGAATTGATAATAGTAAACGAAACAACCAGTAGCGATAGCTCGCGTTTTAGAATTCATGACGTATTGCAGTTAAAAAAATGTATCACTAGATCTGAAATGTCGGTCAATGCGAGGATTCAGCAATGCATAAAAGTGATGGTCAGCATTTCGAGCATTAGGGCATCAAAAATCTTCATTTGTTGAACCTTTTTTTCGGCCAGAACTCTCCAAATGGAAAGAACTTCAGAAAAATGACTTTCAAAAAAATAAAACTTTTCGTATGCAATTTTTTTTAGTCGACATTTTGGGTTAGGAACAAGGTATCAAGATGCGGATTTGGCGAGCTAGTTACATCATAAAGCTACCAATGCATTCAATTTTTATGAAAAAATCAACTATTTCTGTCGGAGTGCAGAGTAGATTGCCTCGTCCTTCTCATGATCATTCGACTCGTCAGGGAAGCAATCTCCTTCTGGTCAGACCGTCATCATCCCTTATTAAAAAATCCATTATTTATGATGGACGTAGAATTTTCAATTCTCTGCCTTCAGGAATAACTCGTAGCACAACAGTTAAAAGATTTAGGACACTTCTATGCAGGTTATTGTATGTGAAGGCTTATTATAATTTATCAGAATATTTTTGTGATACTTTTTAGATTTTATTCATACTAAACTTGTCTTCGTTATATTGTTCAATTTTATATGCATGTTATTCTTAAATGTATTTTAACCGTATTTTAATATTTTATGTACCATTTTTTAATTTATTCTATAGTATACAGTGCTTTGTCAACAAATGACGTTCATTTATGACAATAAAGTATTTATCAATCAATCAATCAATCAATCAATCAATGTCAAAAAGGGCCCTCTAGCGGCGATATTCGAAATCATCAGCAAAACTCCAAATATAATAGCATTTGTAGCCCAAGAACAGCTTCTCTCAACGAGCACAAATTTGTTAAAATCGGATTAGCCGCTTCGAAGATACAGGGTGTTATTCACAGAAAGCTTTGAATGCCCCCACCACTTTATTTTTGGAGATACAGCAAAAACTATTAAACAAAGAAGGTGCAGATTATCATCGACTTAAGATAAGGTATTTTTTAGTTAGGTTTAATATAGCGAAATTCACAGAAACATCAATTTTTAGATTCAAGATTGCAGTTACGCCGCCTATAGCGTCCATTTCAGAAACTTAGAGATATTTAACAGGTTTTTTTCTTGGCCATCTTATTCATACATTTTCATTCCGCAAGTGTCTAC
This sequence comes from Orchestes rusci, assembly GCA_958502075.1. Lineage (NCBI taxonomy): Eukaryota > Metazoa > Arthropoda > Insecta > Coleoptera > Curculionidae > Orchestes > Orchestes rusci. The sequence continues at coordinate 17,572,630 of OY293314.1, forward strand.
GATGAATAGTTTTCCAGATACAGTACAGTACCTCTGATCGCATTCTTGGTTGCCCACCCTGTACAATATACGTGGTCATGGAAAACCTTGTTTCAGCTATGCATCAGCCACAAATGCACATCATCATCAATATACTCTTCCATTCCATCACATTGAAAAAAAACAAGTATTCATGATCTTGAAGCATTTTTTTTTCATGGTACTGTACAGAAACACGTTTTTGTGCAACTAATCTCTGTCCATCTTGTGCGTGTTTATTTTCAACACTTCGCTGCATACCTACTGTGTTCATCGTTAACACCTGAAAAACCAAACATATATAAATAATATTTGTAATATATAAAGTTATGTAGACACATTCTGACAGGCTAGCGATTTACAAGATTAAAGTGTAATATTGTTCTACGTTCATTGTTCCATGTAATTATTTCTTTTGAAAATAAAAATGGATCTGATTGTGTATTTCATCACATATGGTGAACATGAACCACCAACTATACTAATTGAATAATTAGTGGTACCTACCATCTTAAATGATGCTCAGAGTTGGTACAAGGAAACTTGAATATTAGTGGTTTACTGACCGTACCGCTCTATGATTATTGATTAATAATGGACTTTTTAAGCAAAATTAGCTATAAAAAGTAACAATACCATTACAATATATTCAGAATATACAGCTGGCGAATTCGGCCGGTTGCCGAAATAGTTCAACATATCGCGAATCTATATATATCGGCATCTGGATAGCATGATTATTTGGACACATCCCGAAATGCCTATGCCGGACTGAACACTGAGTATGTTTGGCTACATCTGATGATATCAATGCCCAAACGTTTGTCAACTAAATTTTAAACAAGGTCCATAGTTACAATGGTTGTTCACTAGACTGCACCTGAGACCCGAGCACTCCACAAGAGTAGTTCCGTGCACCAAAGTCGATGGACTGCCGATAGTGTCGGGAAGTCGCATGCATCAACGCAAGAAGACTTGCACGCGTAGACCCGGCCCTGGAGGATGTTACTGCAGGAACGGTGTCGCCTGGCGAAATCAGTGACATCCTTCGGGGACTCAAAATGCGTAAATCACCGGGGTGAGACGGTATTACGAATAAGATGTTGAAAAATCTACCAAGGAAAGGCGTGGCAACGATCTGCGCCATTGCCAACGCCGTACTTGGTCATTTCCCAGTTCGTTGGAAACATGGAGAGGTGATGATGATTAACAAACCTGACAAAGACAGTACTTTCCCCCAGAACTATCGGCCAATCTCCCTGCTCAACTGCCTGGGCAAGGTGATTGAACGAGTGATTCTGGCGCGGTTGAAAGAAGAATTCGAATATCTTGAGGTTTTACCGGTAGAACTGTATGGCTATCGGAGCTTGCACTCTGCGGAGCTGCAGGTTTTGAAAGTCACCGAGTCAATTCTGTCCAATAGAAGGCTAAAACTTTGCACCGGCATGGTTTTACTGGACATAGAACGCGCTTTCGATAGAGTTTGGCATGATGGCCTACTACACAAAATGCAGGAGATTGGTTTCTCACTCTACATCTGTAGGGTGTTTCCTGCAAAATCGGACAATGTCAGTCAGGGTTAACGGCTCCGCGTCGGACCCCAAGCCACTGGAGGCTGGGATCCCACAAGGGGCTGTATTGTCACCTCTCCTGTGTCCAATTTTCACAAGCGACATTCCAAAAACCTTCAGTACAGACGTCGCAATCTATGCGGACGATACAGCGCTTACCGCACGCAGCCGTCGCAGAGATTTTGTAAAGCGTAATCTCCAACGCGGGCTTGACAACCTAGTCGAATGGACCGATAAGTGGAAGATCCGGATTAATCCGGGGAAAACACAGGCCATTCTGATTAGCCGCAGTCACGAAGACACTCCAGACCCCCTCATCCTCAATGAGGTGGAAATTCCCTGGAGTAACGCGGTCAAGTATATTGGCGTCATTATTGACAAAGGGATGACTTGGCACAAGCAGATCTCTGAAAACGTCCAAAAGGGACGAGCCGCTATGGGTTGATTACAGTGCCTCATGAACAGTAAGACCGTTTTATCAGTCAAAGCGAAGATCCTATTGATCAAAGCCGTCTTGAAGCCGATCCTTACTTACGGATCAGACTCATGGGGTTACGCGGCAGAAGCTCATCAAGCTAAAATTCAAACTACGGAGAATATTTATCTCCGTAAAGCGGTTGTTGCCCCATGGTTTGTCCGGACTTCCGAGATCAGACAAGCCTTGGAGTGGCAAACCGCTCGCCAATTCATGAGAGTCAAGGCCGGGAAAACTTTCGATCTGGCCGCAACGCATGACGATCCTATGCTCAGAGCTCTGGTGGATTACGATCCAGCAGATCTCTGTACACAAGTTCGTAAGAGACCAAGAAACCAGTTGTAGGTTTCACTTTACAAAAAACCTGGGAGATGTACCAAGCTAGGTCGTTCGAAACTAAGCGACAAAACGCAACAAGCGCTAGTATGTAAGTTAGGACAAAATCCGTCTCGCACGCGATTCACTACTGGAAGAGGCTCCAGTTTGTTCGTATTTTTATTTCTTTTTCTTTTATTTTCGTAGCCTTTAGAGATCAGACTGCGCAGATAGGAATCGGGTTTGTGGCATTCCTACCTGTATTTCTAGATGCCTTCCGGAAGGTAACCCGATACCAAAGAGGTCAAATTAAGTAAGAGACTGGGACACTAAAGGGATTATCCCTGACGTCCTAATGCGGAGGAGAGGTTTAGTGGGTAGAACCCCACACTACCCTATGGTCTCGGAATCAAAGCATGAAAGACAACATGAAGATAAAATGTGACGTTGAAATGACTTCATTTATCATCATGACAAGCTAACAAGCTGTCATGTGGCATTCTACGTACCGCCATCTTCTCGAGATCTAACGAACCTCAGGCACATCAGCGCCTCTCCGTGGATGCGAATTGCAGCTTTCACTTAGACCCCGCCCTCCATTTACGTTTTTGTTCTAAGCTTTGTATACCTATGTGTTCTGTGGTCATAACATTCTCGACGCACGTCATTCCATTAAAATTTCAGTGACTATCGCTATTCGCAACGGTCTATATATTATAGACTTATGGCCGATTGCACCAACCTATTTTGAGGATACTTAATGCTAAGGGACCCTTAACTTAACTTGACAATTTTGCATGCAAAACTATCAAGTTAAGGGTTTTTTAACGTTAAGTATCCTCAAAATTGGTTGGTGCAATCGGGCATTAACTGGGTTAGGCAGATGCCGAATTTCGACTCCAACATATACAAATTACAGCCTAAAATTGTTTTTAAAGCCCGATTTTGGATTTTTTGTAGCGTATACCATTTTTTATTGGATAACGACATCATAGTTGTACCATAGTCCAAATGTGGCGCAATCAAAGACTTCAGAAAAGTAATTTGATGTACAGACCATACCTTTCTTGACATTGTTGCTATGAAATCAGCATGTTGGTCAAAATTTAAGCCTTCATCCAGGATGACGCCCCTATTTAAAGGTGTTATCATCGCATACCAATTAAACTTATGAAATAATTCTTGCAAACATGCGAACTGCATCCTTGGACCAACTTGATTATTACTCTGTACCTGTCAAAGGATTGTCGCATTTATGAGTTTATTATACAGGGTGTTTCATAATTGAGTACGGAGATTCTCAGGGCATATTTACCAGCCCAAAATAAAGTTTTTTTATTATATAAACATATGACATTAGTCCTAATCTACTTCGTTTTCGTGAAACAGAGTGTCAATATGTTTAGAAAAAAATCATTTTTTTATTGATCACTCAAAAAACCTTTTATCCGATTTTGACAACATTTGGTACGATTATTTGTCGTCATAAGGGGAATTTTTTTGTGTGATTAACATAAAATTATTAATTCCAGTTGCAACCCCTATTTATTACTTATTCATATGTTGAATTATGGTTCGCCACTGCTTTTGTGAAGATTTCATAATTTTTTCAGATCCAGCAATTGAAGAGGTTGTTTTTTTGCCTTTTAATTTTTTGTTGTATCTATCTTTGTTTTCAAGATAAACATTAAAAACCATTTCCCTCCAAATACCCGAACAAGTTGCTCACTTTAGAAAATATCGTTTTTTTTATTGATTATTCAAAAACCTTTTAGCTGATTTTGACAACGTCTGGCACGATTATTTGTCGTTATGAAGGTAATTTTTTTGTATGATTGAGATAAAAGCATTTATGTATTCCAGTGGAGACCCAGAGGATAGTCTAATTAATATTTATGAGTAAAATTATGGCACGTACGCCACTGTTTTTTTGATAAATTTATAATTTTTTTAGTTCACGCAAATAAAAATTTGCTTTTTTTCTGTATCTAGCTTCGTTTTCAGGATAAAAATTAAAAATCATTCTCCTGCATTAATAGGCTCCATAGAAACGGTTTTTAATTTTTATCTCGAAAACGAAGCAAGATACAAAGAAAGCAAAAAGACAAAAAGCTTCATTTTTGATTGTTCTATCTAAAAAAAATATAAAATCTATAGAAAAGCAGTGGCGTGCCATCGTTTAATCTATAAATATCAATTGGATGACCCTCTGGGACGCCACTGGAATGGATGATTTTATTTTAATTGCACAAAAAAATTACCCATATAAAAAATGTTCGAATAATTAATAAAAAAAAAACGATTTTTCTAGAGAAAGTATCGTGTCCAGGTGCTCAATTCTCTAATTAAATCCTTACACGAATGACGTGTAGACAATCAAATTATTATTCGTATAGGGATTATTTGGAGAATTGAGCATCAGGGAAACGATTTTTAATTTTTATCTTGAAAACGAAGAAAAAAAACTAAAGTAATTGCTTGATCTGAAAATAATATGAAATCTTCTAAAAAGCAGTGGCGTAACCTATTTTTACCTATGAATATCAATTGGATGACCCTCTGGGACGCCACTTCAATGAATGATTCTATTTTCACACAAAAAATGACGAAAAATACCGTGCCAAGTGTTGTCAATATCAGCTAAAAGGTTTTTGGAGAATAAATAAAAAAACAATGGGTTCTAAAAACTTTGACATCCTGTATCACGAAAAAGAAGCAGGTTAGAACATAATTTGTTTATATGAGAAAAAACTTTATTTTGGGTTGGTAAATAAACCCTTGAAATCTTCGTACTCTATTGTTTGTCCAACACCTTTTGCTTCTTCATATTTTTGTTAATGTTTTTTTTTGTCATTTTTTAAATATTTTTTCCATTAGGAAAATGTGAAAACTGAGAAGACTTTCAGGAAACTACGGTTCAAATAATTATTATTACTGATTACTGTTCAAAATAAAAGAACCATATACGTAACGTATAATACAAACATCTGTTTAAATCGTGGAGAACTTACACCACTTTATCAAACGCATATATGTATGAAACATGAAACTATACTAAAGGTATATGATCAAACGGAATGCCCCTGTTGTGCGGACCCATACAGTACGCATAATGATAGGTTTAATGACCTTATACAGTTGCGAACCGATATATTCTAGAACTCATAATAGGATGTTGTCCTGCTCCTGCAAAGATAGATTTGTAAGGATGTGAATTCAAACGTTATATTGATTGTTATGCGCATGTAAAGGAAAAAAAATGAAGTTTCACTTTCAACTCCTTGTATTTTTTGAACGACTAGCATATTATCGCCGGCTGCTCTATGGCAGATAAGTTATGGGACAACCTGATGTATGTAATAATGAATCAGTCAATGAGCTTACTTAGTTACCTATTTTTATGAATCTTTGTGGTAACTAGGTATCTTGAACCAAGTTGTGGGTAAAAATTCGGGTTCTATTTTTCATGTACCACATTCTATTGAAGTTCTTCACTACTGAGACGTAAAGTGTACCAGGAGACGAAGAGATAAACTATCATAATTTTATTATTGGTATTATGGCGGAGTTATATTAGCGTTCAATATTGAAAGTCGATCCCCCAGGGTATATCTGATTTCTGCTACGCCATCCCATGTACAGAACAGCTTTGATTCTGGATTTTGTTTCACAATTAAATGCGTTCTCCTTCGTGTCCTCAAAATTTTGAGTTGACAAAATTGATTCTTGACAACAATTTTAGCTTCAGTTTGATCTATTCTCCGAAATTCGTTTTTAAGAAGCGCTGCCAGCATTTTATTGGAGTTACCCACTTACAAACCAAAATGTAACAAAAAAAAATCTCAATTCTTAATTTATTTACTAAATTTAGAGTACCTAGTAATCGACAGTTTTCTGCTCTTTGGCCTAAAAACACCCCAATAGATAGGACCTACTAGTAGATAAAGTCTGAACAGCAGACCATGATTCAGACAACTACGACATTTCGTAAAATATATTTGTTATATACACTTTACATGGGATGGCGGAGGCATCGATACATGCAAACTAAATCGAGAAAAAAACGGTGTGAGATCTATCACTTTCATGTTTTATCGGGTGAAAATTTGAAGAATAAAATCTTAAGGTTCACACCCAGAATGGATATTGTTACCATTTTAACAGAAGACAGCTTTTATTTGCTTTATGTTTTTTCAATTTCTTGTTCTATACAGCCATATTTATATCATGTAATGACACACCCTGTATATTTTGTCACAATAGGCTTGAACTTTGATTCAAGAATCCATGAATAATAAGAAACACAAATATATTATATTTTTTTATTCTAATAGTAGATTGCCTGATACATACAAGATTTATCAACATACGTAGTTGAATTTTCACATAAACCTCTATCAAATAAAATGACGAAAATTTAATACGTTTTCAAAATTTATCAAAATAACTAAAATAAGTAACTAGCAAAACTCAAGCAACAAAAACAACCAAAAAGACGTTTGCGGCCAAAAATTAAGTACTAAATAAATTACAAAATCTACTTTTACACAAATTGATCTATTATAGCATATATTATGTACAACACTAGAGTTACTTATACATTAGTGTTTGTGGAAATTAGTTATATCACAGCCATCAAGTGCTCTCTGGGGATGAAACAAAATAAATAACTCAGAAGTGGAGAGAGCAAAGGTAAGCACGTTGGGTGAAATAAATAAAAATAAAAAACAATAACTAACAAACACTAATTTTGGCAACGGACATTGTCGGGATATCACACTAACAATTGAAATTGAAATAAACCCCCGGGCAATGCTACGTTTCCAATGAAGTAATAAGGCTATGATACACAGTGGTTTGCATTTCTCCAAACATAGATGCCTGTCCACACGTATAGTTTTCACTGTCATTACTGAATCTGGGAATGTTGTTGTTGACAAAACTCGGAGTGGTAACTTCCTCATCCAGCTTCAGTCTTTTAGCCAGTGGGTCTTCGTCATCATCATCGTCAATAGCTGTCAACATGCGAGGTGTGGGTGGCATATAAAACTGTGACAGTACGTCATGTACGTCATAATCATCCACCATATCGTCAAAAACTCTCTTACTACCCGAGGAAGGCGCAACAACGTCCGGCTTAACCTCACTGGTGCTGACATTGTTAATCTCCTCCTCCAACCGGGTATGGAAGTCATTCTCAATTTCCTCCATCTTTTCATCACTAGTAAAGTCACTTTTTGGTTGTCTCAAAAATTCACTTTTCAAATTCAAGTAACTGTCATTACCGTAACTATAGCTGAGCACTTTGTCGTCTTTACTTTCCTGCTGCAACTTTTTCATGGTATTGTTAATCAACACTGATCGGCACAAATTGGCTTCGGGATCATCGATTTTCTTCAGCTTGTTCATGGTGAGTTTCAACAATTTACGGCGCTCTTCTTTTAGGCGGTATTTCGAAGAGATCATAGGGGGGCGGTTGCGGGCGGAGAAGGACGTGGGGTAGTTTCTAGGGGGGCCGAAGATGTCGTCACCGTCATCCATGGGTTTTTGGTAGTTGGGGCTTGTTCGCATCACTAAAATCTGAAAAAAAAAACTATATTTAGTCATCATAAAATACAGTGGCATTGATGGTCAAATTAAGTAAACGAATTTACTTTTTGTTCCAAGTTATTTTGGGAAATTGGAGAAAATGCAGCCAAGTGGCTCAATCTCCTTTGTTCTCATTCGACAATTCAAGCTTGCCATGGGAGTTGTCAAACAAAAACATATTTGTTGTGTTTAGGAATGTTGGACGATGTAATTTTAATGAAAATGCAGACTATTTCGAGAAAATGGAAATGTGCTTTTTATATAATCACTCTTTCTAATTTTGTTGCATAAACTAATTGTGTAACCACTACTGAAACGAATGAAGACAAGCAAATATACATGTAGATGCTTTAAACAATCTCATTTTCCGGCTTGTAAACAGAATTGGAAATGATCTATGTCATAAATCAAGGGGTAATTTGTATGATACAACCCCACTTCTCTACCTTCTATAGAACAGGGAATTACCCTTTGTGAGAATCGGTCGACTTGTTTAAAAGTTATTGAATCAGGTAACGGAGTACTAGGTTACATGAACGTTTATGTTAGGTAGTAACTTCACACATAATAAGAAAGTAAATAAGGTTCTGCAACAATTTCGACTATTTTAACATGTAAATTCCCTTCTGCACGTTTTATTACCCTTTCTGGTCATGCGCATTGGTACTGCTTTCATGTTTTGGTTTTTTTTTTTTGTTGTTTAGAAAAACACCACTTTTGTAGCTGTTTCAGTGTTTTAATTGTTGTTATTTTCGTGTTGTGTTTGTTGATGTTTTGTAGTATTTGTTGTTTTCTTCTTGTATTTTTCGTTGTTTTTCAAAGTTCTAGTATTGTTTTTCTGTTTTATTGTCAGCTTTGTCAATGAGTTTTGTTTTTATACTTTGCACAATAAAGCATTTTTGATTTATTGATTGACTGTTTTATTGTTGTTGTTGTATAACCCCTTAGATTATGTTATGTATGTCAAATCCCGTACAAACCTAGTCACCAAAAATGAACAAGAAAACAACAACGAAAATATCAACAAAAACGCCACAAAATAACAACAACAAACAACACTTAAACATAAAAATAGTACCATTGCGCATGACCAAAAACGTTGAGTATCCACAAATTTATAGAAAATTATGGTTTTTGTTTGAGATTCTGGGTTTAGATATGGATTCAAGGATTCAAGGGCCATTTACGATCGATATTTTGGTTGCTTGAATTTCTTCAACATCCATTTCATTTTGAATATTAGAAATGTCGTCTGTTCCATGTTATTCAGAAGAACTTCCAAACATTCCCTTGATTTTTTATAATTTTATAAATGATTTTGATTTTATTTTGATGAAAACATTACAAAAACAAAATACCGAGTGATGCAGGACGAATTGAAAATATTTTTAAGATACGCATAGGAAGTCAAAATAAGCTTCGATGGAGTCTCATTTTTATAATTTTTTTGAATTAATATATTAATTATTTCAATTACGTATGATTTGTTTTAATGATTTATTATCTATTTAACTAAATTGTTTTCCTGATATCAATTGAACATAATGTGCTTAGTTTAACTTCCTATTATCATTGAAACAATCTCATTTCCTCCTGAATCACCCTGTTCATTGATGCCAATCTTGAAATTTTAAGCTCCCCGATCAGGACACTGTACATAATTTTTTTTTGTGACATCATGTTAAATTTCGACTATCATCTATGTATTTTGTAAGCATATATCGGAGCTACATGGCATGCTTGGGTTAGAAAAAAACCTTCGCGCTGGATGTTCGTGACCACATAGATAACGAAAAACATATTTTCCCAATTCCGTTAAAGTTGTCTCGAACAAAAAGAGAAATCGACTTGGAGTTCCATACTTATCTAGATAAGATGAAGTAACTTTTTGACAATAGACGGTCCCTTCCGGTGTTATAGGGGAAAAGTATTCCCTCGGATATCACATAATCATAGCTTGATGACGAGAGAATGTGACTGAGTGAGATTTATTTTTATCCAAAAAAGGAAACTACTTGTCAAATATAGTTGTTATCGAGGTATATTTAATCGAGATAAGGATCAGTAGAGATTTGCTGAAGGCGCCAAATTTACGGAGTCTATTTTGGAACCCGATCTATAAATAGCTACTCATTGTTATAACACTTGTTGGTGAGATATAATAAGAGGGAAAAATTAACAATAATCAATTAGGGTTCACTGAAAATAATGGCCGTTGAACGTCTTTCTTCCGAAGATCTTTATGAGTCACACTTGGAGGGTCTGGCCAATATACAAGTTTTATCACGTCTTCTTTGTCACAATTCATTGTCTCCTTTTTGTCTCGCAAGTCGAAGATAAGATAATAAATCAAGTTTACAATTGAAGTACAAATGCGTGATGAAGTCAGATTAGGAACTGATCATTGTTATATCAACTTTAAATTGTTACTTTGATTTATAAGGATATGAGGAACTTGTAATTGTATACAAACTCAAAACAACTTTGAATTCACTCAAAAACATTGTATACGTATCGAAATCAGATTTTGTTTATATAAAACTATAAAACTTATCTCCAAGATAGCATTATCTCCCTCACTGCGAATCCATTATCTTCGAATTACCACAACAATAAAATTAATTAGAAGGCAAGTAGAAACAAGTCAACATTATTTTCAAAACTAAACTCAACCCACAAGTTGACATTTTAAACCATTACACCATTGTTATCTGGCAAATTGTTATGCATGTAATTAAAAGAAGCATAATAATGGTTTCTAGTTAGCTATTATAAACATGCACTGATAAAAAGGGATTTAACGTGTTTTTGTCTTCACGTTTGTTGGATGAAGGCTGACCGGTTTGTGTTAAATATTTCATGCCTACTTTGATAACTGTTATCACTGGTATGATTTTGTAGTTTTATTTCAAATGTCAGAGATCGAACAAAAGGCAACACGGTAGAACGTCTTTGTCCAAAACAAAACCACCCCTAACAGCTGTTCTTAGAGCGTCTTAAGGGTGGGTGTCAGATTAGGTGCGTGAACTTTAAAGAACAAAGAAAGTTGTAGTACAAACCTGATTGAATAAACCAAATATTATGTAGTTTGCCTGGTAAAATCACGTACACCAAAACTAAAACAAATACTGTTTTTGAAGTTAATTGACCTGACAAAGTGATAAATAAAGATAAGAACCGAACCGTACCGCTTTGAATCGTACTACTGACTGAGCTTGTCGAATAAAAGCCCTGCCAAAAGATAATGAAAGAACGATAATCGTGCTATATTTCTTTTTCTACCTGGGATTGGGTTTAGAGTATTGGGAAGGGGGAGTGGGTAATGGAGATTTAGAGTTTGATTTTTCATGTTCCTAAATTGCATATATGAGCACTTCTCCCTCTGCTTCATGGGGATTTTTATACAATATTTTATAGCTTTCCATAATAAGAGTTCAATACGTTCTCTGAGTCGAAATACATGTCCATTCCATTACCTTTCTCCGTAAGCTCTTGTCGACCTTTTTTATTACTTCTATACCTTTTACACGATTTTTATGGTTTTATGATTTCTCATCTTGAGTATGCTCAATGGAATAAAATTATGATCTGTAACGTAGATTTGTTCGCGATGGAGGGTGAGATACAAACTTCCGACGTCATCCGCGTGCCAAGGTGCACGGACTTGATACTATATATATCCCAGTGATTCGAATAAATTGTCGATTTATTTTTTCCCAAGTTATCAGTCGCTAACAAGTTACATTATTGCGCGTATAGGGATTACAAAAAAACCGTTCTATTGTAATAAAAGCGCGAATAAAGTTTAATTAAAGCTGCTCAATGTTTTCCGTCGAAACTCGAGTCCCATTTGTAGTTCCCATGTTTTTCACCTTATCATGCATATTTTGATGAGGGCTCTGGAGATCAGTTGTTTACCTAGACGGGTCTAGAGAGGAGATACCTGTAGGTATATTATTGTAGGTATGCCCTTTTTGCACTTACTGGTAGGTATTTCACCTCGTTTTCTGTTTTGGTACCAACCAAACGGTTTATAAGGGATTGGTGATCTTGTTCTCGTGTTTTGAAAGAGATTCAGTTCCATTTTTCCGTTTTACAATGTTGTCAAGTATCACGATACTTCTGGCTAACCGTGACTAGATACCTGAAGACATTTAAATTATTTGCCAATGATAAAATTATTGGGAATTGTCTACGACCGCAAGTGGAATTAAAATTAGTATTCTGACCGCATCAGACGTTTTTCTAAGTTTACTTCTTTATTTTATATATTTCTTTAATCGACCTTGAAAGGTTGTTTTTTATTTTGTTACTGATTTTTGTTGTTTACAATTTTCATTCCTGTGTTATCGAGAATGTTTTTATAATGAATTGTTTTTAATCGGTAATGTGATATTTAATTTGACTAAGCTTGCGTTACACCGGAATCAAGTGATTTTAAAAAAAATAATCATCCAAACAACTTCCTGCGGAAATTCCCATTCAACTAACCCAATCTAACACGAACTAACCCAAACTAGCGTAGATTAAGCCAAACTAACTCAATTTAACTGAAACTTATCAAAACCAACTCAAACTTATTCAAACTTACCGGAACCAACACAAACTAACCCAAACTAATCCAAACTAACCCAACAAAATATATGTATCGGTGTTTTTTAAGGTTAGTTTGGGTTAGTTTGTGTTCGTTTGGGTTGGTTCGAGTTAGTTTGGGTTAGTTAAATGGGAATGGCATATTTCCGCAAGAAGTTTTTTGGATGATTATGTTTCTGAAAATGTTTAGAGGCAGTCGCATGTTTTCATGTACATAGTACATACACCTACATAAATGATTTTGATTTTTCCTCGGATTTTTCTAAAATCGAGAAAATGAAAATGATGCATTTGCGCAGTCAATTTCGTTTACAGTTGTGTTATAGAACTTTTCAGATACTGAAAGTTAAAAAAAAAAAAAACATTTTTAAGTGATTTTGGTTGAAAAAAATTCTACCATTAAGTTTTCTTCATAAAATTTGGATTCATTATACTTAGTTTATTTATACAGTTTATATTTTACTCAATAGATAGAACAAAAAAGCTTAAATAAGCAAATGTACAGTATTTTTCATGGGCATTCAGAATCCGATAATAAAAAATACAAAAATTCATCGAAAACCTAAAAATTGTGCACAACATGGTATTCGTTAGTGGGACACCCTGTGTATTTTTCACTATAATAATAGTTTTTTTTGTTCTGATTCCAAATATACCTCCCAACAGATATGATATATTTGAAATCAGAAGAAAAAGACCGAATATTCTAGCGAAAAATACACAGGGTGCCTCATTTAAAAAATCCCATGTTGTATAATGCTGACTGAGGAAACCATTTCAAATACTATACATAATAACACTTGTGCGACTGATTAGTTCATTAAAATACTAAAATTTAAATAAGATAATGAAATTCATACTTGCGTTAGCTTGAATAATACATGCGTAAACATCTTGACTAATAATATGCGCAAATTTTAGTGAATGCGCATATGAATTACAGATGGAATTTGGTAATTACCGCGCAAAAAATACTCGACTAATATAATAATTAGTGAAAATTAATTTTTTCCGAGTTTTTTTCTATGACTATTCAATAATAGATGTATTCTACATCCACTTTCTATTGGTTAATGTAACTCGTTACTCATACCAGTGTTTTTTTTTTAAGAACACAATTGTTTTTAACCAATCAAATGATCTAATGTCATTAGTCCACTGTTTTAGAGCAAATCAGAACTTTCGACTTGTTTTTTAGTCATTGACATTGTCTTAACCTATCTTTAAGTACAGTAGTTGTCAAGAAGTGCCGTTCAAATGAAATTAATTATTGCAAAGTTCGCTTCAATTATTGAATAATCATGAAAAAGTATAGTATTCTACTCGCGGGAAATGGCTATTACTCACTCAGATGATTACCTACGCTAACTTCATCCTCGTGAGTAATGTCCACCATTTCCCACTCGTTGAATAATATACTACCGATCACAACTGCATTTGCACATTATTTTGGAGACTGCATCCAAAATGAATTTGTTCGAAAGAATGCTGCTAAACACAACAAAATTGAATCATGGCAAATATTCAAACATTTTCACATGAATCGATACAGGCAAACCCCTCAGTAATTAATGTGCAAATTAACACAATACATTTCCAATAAAGTGTTTATAAAATGGAAGGATTTCTTGCGCACTCTACCACACACAACCATCGAATGGTACCTGAAAATGATTCACCCAGACAGTATCTTTCACCCAAAAGGCACACGTTTCAGGTGTTATCAGTCGGGGCGGATATACAGGGTGTCCGGAAATTACGCGTCAGGATTTTGGTGGGCGATTCTACATGAAAAATTAATGCAACAAACTTCTATACAATTTTTTCAAAAACTCAAAATTAAGGAAGATACAGCGTGTTAAAAAATTTTTTTTTTTTCTTTTTTTTTTTAATAACTTTTTTTCTAGTGTAATGATTTTCGCCAAATTTTGCATGCATGTCACTAGTGTTTCTTTGTATTCACCCTATTAATTTGACGCTAGTCGTCAATGACAAAAGGCTGAAGCTGTCCTTCACCTTAGGAAAATTACTTAGAAATTTTTTGTTTTAATCTTTTTATAAATTTGGATGTCAAATTAGTAAAGAGCATCAAAATATTTTTTAAAAAGGTGCTCGTGTTGCATCATCGTAGAATTAACGGTTTCCTAGAAAAACGACTTTAAACATTAACCGTACCTTAAATAATTAAAAATTCGTACTTTGAAAAAATTTTTGAAGTTTTTGAAAAAATTGTATAGAAGTTTGTTGCAATAATTTTTCATGTAGAATCGCCCACCAAAATCCTGACGCGTAATTTCCGGACACCCTGTATAGCGTTTTAATTTAAATGGGTGCAACCATTGAAATACCTACATTGAAATGACGAGTGAAATTTCGTCTAAAAAAAATATTCAAATCGGGTACAAGGCCAGGTCAAGAGATCTCGGAAATATTCGATATTCATATGCAACCATTACGAGACGCGTGCAGTTCAAATTATTTTATATGGGCGATAATGGTTTTGTCTGATTGAACGGGGCGATTCGCTGCAATACAACCAAGCAGAACATAAAGATCTGTAATGCAAATTTAGTGGAATAACCCATTGAAGTGTTTACCTTGCAAATCGTTTCGCATTCAAGGTAACTCGATAATTATCTGTAAAAGTTGTTTTGGTAATACAAGAGATATAGAAATAAACAGTTACCTTTAAGGATATCCGTATTTTTTTTTAGAACACAGAGGGGGTAGGCGATAGACATAGACAAGAAGTTCATGTAAACAAGTCCTGATGGTTATCGAATTTGGGCCCAAAGTGAGGTCGAAATAGGGTTATTATACTGGGCTGTGTCAATAAATAACAATAATAAATCGTAAAGCTGTCATTGAACGATAAGGTTCATGTTTTTGAATTTCATTTGATGGTTGATAAGTTTTGGGTTGTGGAAGACCACAGAAGCGAAGTGATTATGCACATTATTTTATTTTTATATCTTGGACTTCATCATCTGTTTCCAATCAACAAATCGAAATAAAATGTTAATCAACATAGGTATTCTTACTTGCACGAGAATTCTCGCAACTGCTTATCGCGGGAAATAACACCTTATCAATTCCGCTTATCTCTACACACTATGCCAAAGAGAATTGTTTATACTAATTAATTTACTGGCGAACGAGAGAGAATTGATTCCGTTAATGATTGCGCAACACATTTATCTGTGCGTCAGGATTGAACAGTAAACAATGTGACGTCACTCAAGTGTATTTTGTACGAACATTTGTTTTTAGCTGACCATAACCTACCAGTAATTCGATTGTTGGCTACGGGCGTATTCTGAAACAAAAAATATAAATTAGCGTACGGGTCATCTGAGCTGAGAAATGTGATTTTTTCTGGTTCAAGGATTTGCCATTTTAAACTGCCTTGAGATTTGGATGTAATCGAGATTTTTATTTTTATTATTATCGGATGATTTGTTATGTTGTTGATTACAATCATAATATATGTGCTATAAATTAGTATTGCTATTGCTAAGGGGTAAGTAGGTAGATTTTGTTGGAATTGAATATCCAAATTTGTACCTGTAAACAAGTTTATAAAACTAAGATTTGGAGATGTTATTGATAGCATAGGATTATCGTTGATAATAATATAATGGAACTATTAAACTACTTTTGTTAACTTTTGAAGTATCATAGACCAAAATATTTCAACACATATCCTAGATAAAACGCGAAAACTGTCAAATTTAGTGAATCAGTTAAAAAACAAGACCGACGCGGAGCGAAAGGCAAAAAGGCTTTGTTCGTTGCTCCGCTGTCAAATTATTTACACGCAGTGGGCATTTGGTGAGTCTGGAGAATAATCATAATGCGGAGATTTGAGTTTTCACTTTGGTGTAACTGATTTGATATTCAATTCATAATGTAGAAGTGGAGCCAATCAGTGGCCTCATCATAGAACCTTTTTGCCCAGAGTCTAGACAGACGCTGCAAATAATGACCATTTGGGTCGGCTCGACATCAGTAATCTTGCGCAATTGCCTATTTTCGTATGTGAATGGTTTTAATGTTATTCTGTCGCTCTTAATACGGAAAGTCAATTCCATAGAATAATGTTTTACGATGTGAACATCTCTTCCTTATTTGCACTTAAAAAGGAACAATAAAATGCTCATGTCTATCAACATGTATTTTAATTTTCACTGATAATTGGCTTTGCATAAAAAACTCATTTTGGATCAGCAAGCTTCCGTTGCCAAGGCGGACACTCGGGGTAAAAGAGGGAAGCAATGACAGCAGGTTTCTCATCCAGGAAGGAGAGGCGGACCATGCACCTAACAGAACCACCAAGTAACACACAGATCTGGTTCACCACACTAACACTAAATCTACCGGAGCCGAAGTATACAAATTGATGAAGCAGGAGAAGCTTTCCCTCTTGAAAAACTTACAACGGTCTTCCCAAAGCAGAGGTATTTGCCATTCTGGAGGTCAGGAGGTAGCAACCAAGAAAAGATTGCTTACCAAGAATGCCCTTGGGAGAGAGTAGAAAGGTCAAACTGGCATTCTCGGAAACGAAGGAGCGGAGGGTTTTCATCATCCCAGCCCTATCCAGAATCATACCTGTTCCTAAGTAGACGATTGATCTTCGATGCCCTACACGAGTGGGCGTGGCAAAGAATAGTGGAGAACTGGATTAGACTATACTACATCTTCTGTTGAAAGAGGGAGGAAACCCCATACCACCTACTAGGAGTCTGCCGCCTAAGAGCGGCAACAATTTCTCGGGAGGAGTTGGAGGACCGGAGCTGAGATAACCTGCTCCGCCGCTCAATGGAGACGAAGTAGTTGAGGTTGGTAAAAGGGGCAAGAGGCCTTCTTGCTTAGCTTCTGCCCTCCCATTACCAATACCAATACCATACCATAGGACAGCAGCATCATGTTTTATGAAAACTGATTATGAAATCCAGATTGTGCCCATGAAGTACTGCTAAACCTAATCCTAAACCGAGTTTGGAATTGGGTTTGTTTTCCATGACAACTAGATCTGATTAAAACTTAAAAAAACAAAAAATGAGGAACCGGTAATATCTTGAACTTTCAGCTTATAGTTAAACGAGGATCTACTAAAAAGATAATTCAAGACTAGCGAAGAGTTAATGCTGTTGACATTCAACATCAATGAATGATCATTAGCTGTGTTTATGTGATTTCCAAATGTATACCAAACTATCAAACACACACGAACGCGCGTTAATATTACATTGTCATCAGGTTCTGAGTTATGTTTCAAGTTTCAAATCTAGCTCATCAGGAATGCAGTTTAAACTCGATTGCAAGGTGTGTACATAAGGAACAGATAAACAAAGAGAAAGACAGTAAAGCGAGTTGACGAAATTCACAGCCATCAACCTTGGATGTTTTCCATTTCATTTTAAAAATTATGTTTCCGTAAATTAATTCAAACTCGTATCGCGTTCCAAAATCAGCTTAAAATTTGGAAATCAATCAAATCGCCAGTCAATGATTCATTATCTTGAAATTTTGACCTGAAATTGGGGTCAAAGAGTTTGAATTGAAATTCACAAAATAAGCTGTCTGCCGTAAATCAACATACATAAATATAATCACCATAATCGATGATAATCAAATACATGAACTATTGACAGTAGTAAATACGGAAACTGTATTTAAATGAATCGCTCTGATTATTTTTCCACACAGCCTCAGCTCAAAAAGAGAATGGCAAAAAATCTTCGATCTCGTTACGTTATATTAGCATTTACTCGAATTTGTAATAGGTACAGTTAATTATGTTGTAAGTAATTGCCGTCAAGGGTGAAAGTCAGAAAGAGAAAGTAGAACGATCTAGGCTTCAATCTGAGAAATGAAGATGATCGTCTACAATAGATTTATTTATAGAAATCAATGTTCCCTTAAAGAATATTGCACATAAACCAGCGAACTGTATCTAAAGTGACTTGTAAAGTGAAGCAATTTACTGTTAGCTTATTTTACGCTTTGAATTTACAATGTGAATTACAGTCCGGTGTAGGTATAATAGCATTTTCTAACGGTCTCGGATCTACAAGGTCGATGGGCGACGATACTATTGGGGGGAAACAAGAAACAATCACCACACAACTTTTCAACTTCAGTTCTTGGAAAGTTTTTATCTTCGGTTTTGTTCTAGTTCTGTGCAGTTACTTAGAACGTTTATGATAGTTTCCGAATCTACTAAGGTCGTCCAAGGTCTTGTTACAGAGTGATGGGAACTTGTTTCTACTTTGATAAAGATAAGAAAGTCAACGGAATTTGTCCCAATCAGTCAAAAATGGGTTCAAGGATGTACTCATCATACGAATTAATTTTGCTGATATTTTTTTCAGTTTTTACAAAATCATTCGTCTTTCTATTAAAAGATAAAAAATGAATTGGAAATCGTTTTATGTATTTCCATTATATATGATATTAACAATATATTATCTAATTCGTCAAACATCAAAGTAGTTTTCTTATATCAATATTCCCTGATATGTCAAAGTATTATAATTCCACAAAAGCATTACAAATCGACAAACATCTACCTATGTAAAATTGATAGGCAATTTGCGACAAATCAATGCACAGCATGTAGATCGAAAATTCAGTACACGCTGTTGGGAAAACAATAAATGGAGTAAGTTTCTTTTTCCAAATTTTCCTCTGTGGAGAATTGAAAGTTTAATAAACAAATACGAATAATTTTGATTTTGTTCCCAATTGTGTGACAGACCAGAAGAATGATGACCGTAACCTTGCGCATATGATAATTTTACTACCCAGATACTTTATTTGATCATGATACATTCAACGATTTCGCAAAATTCATCATTTCACATAATTATACATAATCACATATTTGCAAATGCTGTTTTGAGCAATTTAGTTACGCACATTTTATTATAATGTGTAAATACAAAAGACCGTTATGTTATTCCTCGTAATCCTCGTTATGGCAGTCATTAAGAAGCGTAGTAAAACACTTTATCTGAAGAATATTTCTCACAGGAATAATTTCGGCATTTCTACTAAAACGTACAGACTTGCGTCACCAATAAAAACGAGGCATCCATTAGCATTAGAGTAGCTGAAAATAATAATAAATAACAGAGAAATACCAACATGCTGATTTTTTCACGTTTAACGTATGAACTGGGTAGATCCTTAGGGAAGATCAATTTGGTATTGAGTTATATACACTGTGGGCCAAATTAAATTAGAACATAGTTTGATCCTTAATAACTTTTTTGTTTGTTTATAGATTTTGATGAATTTTGGATATGATATTGGTCAATATGTTCTGGATGTTCCTTCAACACCGAGCTTTCGAATTTTGGACGGGATTGTATGTTGAATTTGTATTTTTAAGATTCTAGAGTTTGCCTGTTTGATTTTAAATAAGTAGACATGGTTCTATCTTTGAAAGATAAAATCTCGATTGAACTTGATTAATGGAAAAATATGGGTGCACGAAAATGTCACGGCCCCTTC
This sequence comes from Orchestes rusci, assembly GCA_958502075.1. Classification (NCBI taxonomy): domain Eukaryota; kingdom Metazoa; phylum Arthropoda; class Insecta; order Coleoptera; family Curculionidae; genus Orchestes; species Orchestes rusci. The sequence goes on from OY293314.1 coordinate 17,592,709, forward strand.
AAATTATTTTAACGACGTTTATAAAAAAAAAAAAAAAAATGGGTAATTTTTTTTTCAACTTAAAAATTCTAAAATGTCAAAAAATCGACAAATCTCTAACAAACAATTCGCATTGCTATGAAATTTCAAGAATCTTTGATCAAAATGGAGTGAAATAGTTTTAATGCCGACAAGCACTATCATACAGAAAAAAAACATCGTTTCTTAGGTTATCGTTCTAGAATATTGATATTTTCAAGATACCTTTTCCCACTAATGTCCTTCTCAAAAAATATATCAGTTGGTCTGTAAGTAGCGCAGTTCGTTTTTGCAACGAGCTAAAATGCACTAATTTCATAAAAACGTCGTAAGTCCGGTCCTGGCTAAGATTCGAAAGTTCAATTTCAGGATGACATTCAGAACATATTGACTAATATCATATCCAAAATTCATCAAAATCCATCAACAAACAAAAAAGTTATCAAGCGTCAAATCATGTCCTAACTTGATTTGGCCCACAGTGTATAGTTATAATGGTATATAATTATGTTGAACCATTGAACACACCTTTGGAGGAGGACACTACACATATACCTCCGTATTTAACGAGAAGGCCGGTTCTACCTCAAGTCCGTTAGCCTTGGCACACGGAGTGACGTCATAAATAATAGGGAGTTTTTGAACCGCGTTAAATAACCGATTTCGTTATCTACGGTTATGTTCTCATGTGGTCATATTTCTCAACAGTACCTATTATTAAACATAGAAATTGTGAAAAATGGCAACAGTTGCACTGTGATTGTAAGATGTTTGTCTTCTAATCAACTTGGCAACAGCGTAATTGATTAATGCTGTCTGTCAAGGCAACCCACAACAAAATCAGAATCAGAATCAGGACCCGTATTCCGTGTACTGTTGAATTCCATAGCAACACGTCGCTCTCTGTGTAAAATGATGGGAAAGCGACGTGTTGCTACAATTCCACAGGTACACGGAATTCGGCCCCAGGAGGTAATGTTATGTCACAAACGTCAAACGTTAATCAAAGTGATGTTTGGTTTTTTGTATGTTTAGTTTAGCAGACAATGTTGAAATTGAAAAGGGGTTCAAAAACTTCTCAATAGACAGTGACAAGTGACGTTGGATTTTTGAAGTTTGTGTGACTATTATAATAACGAGTGTTCAATAAAAAAAGGGATCAAGTCACCTCTGGATTTCTTTTTTTGCCATGAACGTAGGTCGTGGCTAGTTTGTATGGTTTGACATCATGCATGGCATCTGTGACGGTTAGAAAGTGGATGTCATGTCATAATTGCGATGTTGGCCAAGCCAAGACATACGTTTTTTGAAACAATTGCAATCCATAGGTGACTTGATCCCTTTTTTTATTGAACACTCTTTATCTCTATTAAAATCCTGGCTGGCCTTATTAGAGACACATAACCTCAAAAAACAAACCTTCGTTACTCCAATTACTCGTCCAATTATAAGTTGTAGTTATCCAAAAACTCAAAATACCCAAAAAGAACGTCTCCGAAATGTTTTTTTTTCAATAATAACACTATATTATTTGAGAATAAGCCGGGACCGCTTCAAAAAACAATGGGGTCTGGTGTCATTTAGCGACCCATGCATGCATTTTAAACGTTTTTTTTTATGGATTGATAGTAGACTATCTAAGACATATGAACAAAATCACCGTATTTTCTTGACTATTTGAAAGGTAAATTTTCGCAAAATCTAGTGAAGAAAGCACTGCGAGAATATTTTTTTCATTATAGTAGACTGCAATCCCTATAACGTGATTTGTTAGTGAAAAAATGCGAAAAAACAAGGTTTTAACCGGAAAAAAATATCAAATATTCAAAGTCGCCATAACTCAAAATAGACAATAGCACAGATCAACGCTTACAATGGTTGAGACGTTGAGACGATTAAGCAGATGGGCGATGTTGCCAAGTGTTGGAAAAAGTAAAGACTGTCAATATATTCTCTAAGCCAAACTAAACCATATCAAACAAACTCAAACTAAACCAACCAAAACTAACCCAGATTTTGCGAAAAAGAAAGCAAGAGAGAGAAAGGAATAGGAGAAAATGAATTGTTAAGAAAAGAGAATGAGGTTCTTCTAAACCTTTTTGGTACAAAAAGGGTATGGTGGTGAATTTTGCTAACTCGTGCGAAAAGTGGTCGTGGGTAGTAATTCGCCCATAAGAACAGATTTTATGTGACTCTGATTTGCGTCACTCGAAAAGAAGGTCTCAGTTCTCTACTATTATAGATTAAAAAAAAAGTTCTCTGTAAGATGTAGGTACTGCCTGAAATCTTCAGTTTATAGACAAAAAGTCTCCACTACTTGACCAATCATGTTCGTCAACAATGGACGGTGTAAGTCTACCTGTTCTACCCGAGACCTTACACAGTGAACCTGTTGAGATCATGTAAGAGCATCGCGCGAGCACCAGTTCAAGGAACATCCTAATCACAACCAGTTTCCCGTTTTAGCTTAGCCGTGGAACACAATATATTTGACTCGATATTTCAGAGAGAAAGAGAGAAGAGGGTCCCCGCTGTCGGCTTGATTTATTGTCCGGTTTCATAAACACACTAGCCCGAACGCTAAATTATTTGCCGAGCAGCTTTTAATGTTGCACGGACGCTGATTAAAATTGAATAGTGAGCAGTTTATCCTGTTTTGCGATTGTTGATAGTGTCACTAATTAGATTAACCATCCCCGCCCCTGCTTTTCACCATTTCAACAAAGATGTGTTCCGGAAGGCAACATATAGCATATAGCATAAAATCATCTGTAAAATGAAAATCGTTTACCTTCTAGCAGTCGCTGATGGAGCTAGATAGGAGTGGGCATATCGAACTTGTGTCTTTTCATGTGGATAAACATAAAAGTCTTGCAAGGACCTAAATCAGTATCAAAGTATCATGTCTGGTGTTGGGTTTTATAGACGAAACAATGGTTACTATAAGTATAAGTAATTATAAGTTAAAATGTCCAACATCGTCTATCGATTTCGCCCTCATCCGTACATCTCCCCGAAAAGACCCTTAACCGAGTTTAAGCTCTCTCTGTCTCGGCCCTTTGTACAAGGGTAGAAAAAGCCATTACCCTCTTGATTTATATTTTTATTTCTGTTAATTCAACGCGTGTCACAATGGCGCGTCTTGCAGGTTATGTTTTCGAATATTTATAAAGCAACACATTTCCGATAAACAGCGTCGACACACGTGACACCTTCTACAAAATGGCTCCGGCGTCGCACGATTTATGTCCGATGTTCGGTTTATGTTTCCTGTCTTTGTTTATTTTCCACAATGGTGATTATTTGTAGATTGTGAGTGGCCCAAGTTGAGGATATCGGGATTGCTGTGCGGTGATAAATGTCCGGCTATTTACATTTATTTAATCTTAATAACATTTTGTCATGGATGACTGAGTGGCTTTTATGAACGGTATTTTCAATTTAGCAAGGCTGTAGTCGAGCCAATTTTGCTTGCTGTTGGATACGTGACAAAAAGGTTTGTTGAAAAATAGTCGATTTAACTTTTTACGATACGTTTAGCTAAAGGTTGAACCTTTGAACATTTGAATACTAGAACCAGTAAAAGACAAAATTGATTGCCTGCCAAATCTCATTTCCATAAGAAGTTTCTATTTATTTCCCATGCAGGTGACTTCAACTGTGTTCTTTTCCCTCTTCCTCAAAGAAATTACATAGTTATGTAATAAATTGAAGTAAGATTGATTATTTATATGAAAGTATTTTGATATTTTCTTCAACTTCAACTTCAACAAGAGAATTTCACTAAAATCGCCTCCGAATGTTACAGTCCGGCAACGCCGCACTAAAATGGTCGAAGCGACAGCGAATGCGAATATGAATGAATGATGCTTTATTTGGACGCGGCTGATCCTTGATTGTTTAGATATTTTCCAGTTAAAAATTGTTAGAACGTGTGACAGACAACAGACAACAACAGTCATGTACCTAGGTGTATCGTGCTTACAACTTGATCTAGCTAATCAAACAATGTAGTTAGGTCGATTACTTCAAATCCGAGCAACAAGAAATAGTTATTTTCCTAACAAGTTCGCAAAGTGATGTTTTCCCGCACGCAAAAGCAGACGAATGGCACGAAGCGGATTTCGGATATGCTTCAAGGGCGGAAAAGAAACTTTGCGCATATTTTAGGAACACTATTTTTCCACAAGCATTCACTAGTTAGAAACAAAATATTATATTCTTTATTAGTTTTTTTTCAGCCCAAATAACTAGAACCTCTTAAAAAACTTGGCCACGTTGCGCACTGTTGTTGCAATTAATCTGTCATACTCATAGTTATCCGGAGCCAGTCTGCATCAAGTCGTTGTTTCTGCACAATTTTTTACCTATCGGTTGCAAAACAAAGTCATGACGTCATCTGTCATTCGGAATGACACATGACACGATACGATGCAGACCGATGCAATCGAATGACAGGATTCATTCTACTGCAGACGCTTGACACCGATGACGTCATATTACATCAGGCGAAGTGAGGCAACCTATTGTATACTGATCTTGATAAAGTTGAAAGTTTTAAACAACGAACTGGTAGGTATTGGAGTTGACATTTGAGTGCGGAAAAAGGTTACTTTGCACACGCAAATAAGTGTGCAAAATGAGTATTTTCATTTATTTTTGTACAATCTACATGTAAAGTTCACTTTTCAATGCATGCAAAGCAGGCGGAAAGTCGCTAATTTTGGCAGCCGGGCCTAAAAGTACTTTCGCGCCCGCGGGCGCAAAAGTAGGTCGCTTAGCAACGGTTCCTTGGATCCCAACGCCTCTGAATATAATAACCACGTGACAGTCTAGCATACTAGAAGGAACAAGTCACGTGACAATCTCGGTGGCAATGAATCCGCACCACAAAAGAATACGGGAACACACCTATATTGTAACCATGATTGACAGTTGTCACTTGTCAGTTTGTCAGTTGACTGACTTGTCAGCAGTGTAGTGCAGTGTATCGATTATTTATTTTTGATTTTCATTATTATTCTTTTTTAAATGATTACAAACTGGTTGTACAAAAAGAACTGTTTGCACCACGGATGAATGTTGATTTTGACTCGCTTCGTGCTGCTACTTATACCCTCGTCAAAATCATCTACTTTCCGCCCTTGATACAAAATGTACTATTTTAACATGGAGATAACTTTCGACATAAGTATGTAACATCCCACATTAACCTTCAAAAACCAAATTGTGGAGAAAACATTCAAAGACCACCCTGTATATATACAATAAGTCCTTTTTTTATCATATGGATTATGTACAGGGTGATTGGTAGATTTCAAATGATTGGAAAATGTGTTTTTCTAAAAAATTTTAACTCGGTGAATTTTTATTCGATTTTAACGATTCAAAAAACAGATTGTAGATAAAATATTCAATAAAGCACTCTGTGTATACAAAATTAGTGAATTTCAACCTACATAATTGTAATATGGTGTTTTTCCAAAAATTCATCTCGGTCAATTTGTATTCGATTTTTATGATTAAAAAAACAAATTGTAAAAATTCAAAAATCAACCTGTATATGCAAAAAGTCCTTGTTTTTCTATATGGTTCATGTACAGGGAGTTAAATGTATTTCAAACTACATAATTAGAAAATGATGTTTTTCTAAAAATTCCTCACTCGGTCAATTTTCATTCGATATTTACGATTCAAAAAACAATTTGTAGAGAAAATAATCAAAAATCACCCTGTATATACAGCAGATCTTTATTTTTTATATGAATCATGTACAGAGAGTGTAGTAAATTTTAAATAATTGGAAATGGTGTTTTCTAAAAATTCATAACTCGGTCGATTTTTACGATTCAAAAAATAAATTGTGGAAAACACATCCAAAAATCACCCTGTATTTGATCTATGTACACATAATATAACCCAAACCATCTTTAACCAACCCAAATCATTTCAAACACCGCAAACCAACTTGAACTAACCCAATCTTACATCAACTAAATATAAGAAACACAAACCATTCCAAACATATTTACTGAAACAAAGAGATTGTTTTTGATATAAGTATATTACTAGCCGAAACCATTTTTTACAAACCCAAACTAACCATCAGTAACTCAAACCAACTTTAACTAACCCAAACTTACATGAACTAACCGAAATCATTTCAAACATCCCATCTTCTACTAATCCAAACCAACTTAAACTAACCTAAACTAATTAGAACCATTTCAAACATCCCAAACTAACCTTTACTAACCCAATCCATTCCAAATCAACTTCGAGTAAAGTCGCTATCTTGTGCACGCTCGTAGAAAAAGTTAATTTCAAAAAATTTATTATTCCATCAGCTGTTTTCCTTAGAACAACAACTTTTTTTTCTCATTTATAATTTATATTGTGGACTTCCACAAAAGCCACGTCAATCGTTATTATTAACAATTTCAGTTCCACCTCTAATAGAAGAACTTTTAATAATCACACCCTTGAGATTGAAGCCTTCCAGCTGTATATACATCCAATAACTAAATCTCATCAGACTCATTCTAATTATGTGCACTGTAGTTTGCACCTAGACCCCATTATCTCATCCCACAACTGTTAACATTCTATACTTTTTAAAATGGATGTCTTTTTGGAAAACAAACTGCATTAAGAAGACATAAACGGAGCATGATATCCAATTATTTTGTCAACTGCTTCTATGATGACAGAAAAATCTGATGAAGCTGTCACCGTTGGAGGAGCAACAGCAGTGTTAATGACAGAAAATTAAATGTGTTATTATTTAGTTTAAGAGGGACGATCTGATCAGTTCACCCTCTTCGCTAGTGCCTCAAGACTCAAACATAATTTTGAAAGTGATGAGGATTATTGGATTATGGTTTTAGGCAAGAGAATTGTAAATTTCGATACACTATTCAGAATTCAGGTATAATAAAAAAACATGTATCATTGATTAAGAAATATTCCGTCCTCATCGCCCTTTGATATAAAATAGGTTCCATAACACCATAGGTACAGTTATGTTCATACAGTTTTTTTTTAAACTGATATAAATATATATTATATTGATCATTTTTTTCCTATAAAATGATAATGATAGGAAATATGAAAAAGATCCGTCATGTTCCCATGTTTGACTTTTTTTTTGAAATTATAATACATGAGGCAGGTCTACACATCAAAAATGTCGTGTATGATTTTTTTATGAACACAACTGTACAGGGTGTTCCCGTATATTTTTGCACCCCACCTAGAGAGTTTATTTGAAAAGATATTGAAATAAGATTACATAACAAAACTTTCATGGTTTTTCATGAACTTCAAGAATCTGTAGGCAAAAATGTCAAAAAAAGTAAGTAAATGTCAATTATTGACAGGTTGATGATTTTTTCAAATGGAACACCCTGTATATTATTTTAAATTTTTTAGACCTTTTTATTCTGTGTTCGAATATATAGTATATATTTTTATTTTTTTCCATTTTTGTTCCATTTGAAAAAATCATCAACCTGTCAATATTTGACATTCACTTACTTTTTTTGACATTTTGCCTACAGATTCTAAATGTTCATGGAAAACCATGGAAGTTTTTTATTAACCTTATTTCAATATCTTTTCAAAAAAACTTTCTAGGTGGGGGGGGGTGCAAAAATATACGGGAACACCCTGTACATGACACAATATAGGTACTTATGTGATATATTGTATTGTACACAAACATATTTTTAATTTGGCCTACTATAGCACAAAAATAATTTACTGGATTTAGGGTAGTTTAGTTTAGTTTTGGTTATATTAGGTTAATTGTGTTTTAAGAAATATTATATTCTTTAAGCTGTGGTTTGGGTGAGTTAAGATCAGTTTTTTAGTTAGTTGGGGTTAGTTTATGTGAGTTTGGGTTACTTCAAGTTGATTTGGAATGTTTTGAGTTAGTAAAGGTTAGTTGGGATGTTTGAAATGGTTCAAGTTGCTTTAGGTAAGTTTGAGTTAGTTTGTTTGGGTTAGTGAAGGTTGGTTTATGTTTGAAATAATTTAGGTTAGTTCATGTAAGTTTGGGTTAGTTCAAGTTGGTTGGGGTTAGTTCATGTAAGTTTGGGCTGGTTCAAGTTGATTTGGGTTAGTTACTGTTATTTTGGGGTGTTTGAATTGGTTTAAGTTAGTTAAACATGGTTTGGGTTAGCTACATACTTACATCGAAAACAATCTCCATGTTTCAAAATACAGGGTGTTACTCAATGGTATATGTCCAAATTTTAAGGGGGAGTTCCTGGATAAATTTTATGTCGAAAAGGTCATATAAACTTGGGTCTTAAAATGCTTGGTTTTTAAGATACAGGGTGTTAAAGATCTATTTTATTTTCAGTTTTTAATACATTTGAGATTTTGAACTGAATTTTGCCACAGGATATTATGGTATAGAAACACACTTTTTTCAATTTTTTTATTTTTATTTCATTTTATTTTATTTTATTTTATATTTTTTTTATATTTTTTTATATGACCTTTTCGACTCAAAATTTATTCAGGAACTCCCCCTTACAATTATGACATAACATTAGGTAAAACCCTGAATATTTGGAATGGTTAGGGTTTTTTATAGTCAGTTTATAAAGGTTTAGATAAGTTTTTATTTGGTTAGTTTGAGTGAGTGACTTCTCAATTGTATATATGTCACAGTAACACCTGGTAATCAGTAAAAGCTAACTGTTACTAGGAAAAGTGAGCTTTTCCTGATTTGGAAACATTTAGCTAGTGAACGTTGAATTCGATCGACTTCATCATACTTTTACTAGTAATTGTTAGCATTCACGTAACTTTTCTAGTGAAAGCTGCTACACTGAAAATTATTATCGTAATTATAAATATCCTTTTTGGTCCGAGTTGGAATTCGCCGACAGATTAGACGCTCTGGAAAATACGAGACTTATGAATCGCAGGTGTACAATGTGAACATTGTTCAGATACCGTATTATAGAAAATACTTGAGTATTCTCAGAAGGGGCTAGTTTGGGTTTGGCAAAAATTTAGGAGCGACATCATTTAGTGCCCCGTGCACCTTGGGTTAGTTAAAAGGCGAAAATAAGTTTTAAAAAGTACTTTTCCTAACTGCTTTCAGTAAAAGCAAATCAACTTTTAAATAAAGTTTCTCCAACATTCACTAGTGAAAGTGTACAATATTCTTCAAAATTTAACATTTCCTAACGGATCAAGTAATTGCTAGCATCAACTAGTAAAAGCTAGCTTTCACTGAATTTCTAACATTTACTGTAACATATACAAAATATTCTTCTTGTTGCAGGAAAAAAGTTTGGAATATGGTTTGGGTTAGTTTTTGTTTGGTGAAAATAACAAAAACTAACCAATAAAAAAATAAAACAATATAATAAAGAGTTTCAGTAAAAAGAAATCTACACTGTAAGTGAAAATATGAATAAAAAAAAAAATAATTATCAAAATTCACATGGAATAAAAACATCCGATAAAAAATCAAGAAATACTATAACATACAAAGAAGAATAATTACTGAAAAAATAATGAAATTTAGTAAAAATTAATCCAAATACATATCATGGTGAACAGTCTTTTTCTTAAAAAAATATAATATTATAACAGATAACGTAATATAATCTGAATTTAACAAGAATATACTTCCTAAACTTCCTGAAAAATAGAAGAGATCTTTAAGAGCTGTTAGAGAACATAAAAAGTTAAAAAAAAAGAATGAAATCAAATTTAGATAAAAATAATTGAGAGGATTATTTAAAATGGAAAATTATTTAGGAAAGGGAAATGAACAGATTGTCGCAAATTCCAACTGTTTTTTTGTTTACCTCCTTACTAAAATTGATTTATTATAAAAGTGCTTGAACTTATTATTTTGTTTTAAAATGATTATAACGTTTCGACTAAAAAAAAATATCTGTTCTAATTTAACCATCTTTAACGGTAAAGGAATGGGGATTTCCGGGGCGTTGTAGAGTCCGCGCAATTAGAAAAGAGTACAGTGACTACATCAATCCCTGCACGAATTCTTTATCTCTCTCATACCTTTATAAAAACCTATACAACACCTGAGTTGGTAATGCGGTTTTTTGGCCTGGGACATAAATAAGTTCAACACGCCGCTTATGTCGCTGTACTCTTTACTATTTGCCTGAAAACAAAGACAGCGAATGCAAAAAAACAGTAAAAGTAGCTTAAAAAGTTGAACCTTCACTTTGGAAAAATTGAAATAACTCGAATTATGGCCTACAATGGAAAGTTATCGCGTATAGAAATCCCGTAATCCACTTTGTTGAACAAACCTGAAAAAGAAAAACCCGCAGGACAAGAGGATTATCTCCCTATAAAGTAAAGTGAGTTATTTGTTGAAAAATTAAATTGAAGCGTAATAAATTAATTATCCATACAAAACTTAATTTACAAGGTATCATTGGACATATTTGAAACTATTCATTTTTTAATCAAATCTTTGTAAACCGATACGATGAAAATGGACCGTGAAAAAAAAACATCAAAATGTCGCTTGATATAAAACAAAATGGCGGCGATCTACTACGTATACACAAAGAGGTCTGGAAACCAAAATCGAATACAAATTACTTGTTTGTTTTTGTCACCTTGAATTAAAAATTTCTACGCATTCTACTGTAGAAGGTTGTATTTGTAGACACGTTGAAATATCACTATATTATTTACCCATTTTCCCTCGCTTTTCCGGTCCGGCATCTGTAATAAAGTCAAGTAAGAGCGCAGAAACTCTGAGTATCTGTTTTTATTTAAAAGCGCAATATACAATTCGGTATTAAATAACGTTACAAGTGGGTCACTAGGTCAATTTTTTGATGTTCTACGATAGCAACAAGTCCCTTCATTGGCACTTGTACTTTCCTACTTGTGTTATTGAACACTTTCACTTTCTTTTGACGAAAAAAGAACATGACCCACTAACACGGAAAAAACTTGCGTAATTGATGTGATTCGCTGGGTTTAAGCTACAACTACAAACAACAGTTAGCTGAATTACTTTCCGGCGGCGATTTATTCGCTTTTTCAACGCGCGATGGGAAAATACGCAATATAAAAGCAGAAAAATCTCGTACACCATATTTCCCGCTGTCTACGTGACCAGAGAGGCTCAAGAATAAACTGGCGCCCAAGATGGGTCGGCAATAATGGCACAAAAACCCATTAACAATGTGAAATTTTAATTAAATAAAATGTTCCTACTGTTAATTGCCGTTATTTCTTCTTCCTACTTGCTTCGGTAATGAAGCAAGATGATTTAGTGCTGTCTTTCCTGTGTCGAACACGTGTGATGGTGTTGAGCCAACCAGCTTTTTCTTTGTCCTCACCCACTTAACCTTATATTTAGATTTATACTATAAGATGCACTCTATTTTTCACAGCCCCATATGGGAGATGACAAGGTTCAACCACCTTTAATTTTATGCTCTAAGGACGTGCATGAGGATTTTGAATCAACGTCAACAATAACAACTTTAATAAAGTCAAAATCAGTTTTTGAAATGTTGGCTAACTAACGGTATACAAGGTAATTTCTGTGCAAATTCAAACTTTGGCAAATTATTGGAAAGCTGATGACCTCCACTACGGTGACGTTACCACAAACATACAAAACCCTCAAGCAAGGACAAGGTTACAAAAATAGAAAACCGATTTCTGAAACTCAGGTATAATGTCATAAAAACACGTACCCGTAACTAGTGTCCTAATCCGAAAACTCCTCTGACACACAATTTTCAAATAACGCGCTTCTATTCGCAACACAAATACCGAATCATCCCCTACAACGTTTCAACCCGCACTGGATTCACGTCTCCCTCTCCGATCCCGAGTCAAGGGGGGGTTTGAGGGTGAGACACGCTCATTCGCGAATATGAATGTCTATAGATTGATTTTGAGGGTTAAACTACCCTCAAATAATGATCTCCAAGGGGTTGTTGTGTTTGACATTGCTTACCTTAAAAGTACACTTGACAGGTAGGTAATCCAAATTGAACACGATCTTTCACATTCGCCCGCAACAGCTGTACCGATGTGATGGTCGAATTGTACTGAATTCTTCGCGGCTTGGTACCATGGTGACCATGAGTGGTGGGGGGAAGGACGAGGGTACTTTGAGGGAGTACTCTGATGTAATTTTGTTGCTAAATGTTTCTTTATTTCCGTCTGTTGGGGAATTGAATCATGTAACAACATATTTGAAAACTAATGGACTAGGCCATAGCGACCATGTTTCGCTGAAAGGAATTTAATCGGCTATTTTTAGTCTGGTTGAATTAGGATGGCAGGTCTATAAAGCTTGACATTTTTTGTTAACTGTATTCTTAACTATCAAAATGGCCTGATTTTTCGGATTAAGAATTAATCAGTTATGCGATTTTATATACATATATTATTTTTTGAAACGGAAAAGCAACTTTGTTGCAAGCACTTCACTATTCAAATTGCTTTGGCCAGAAGTGTTTATTTTTATTGCTGAAGAAAAATTAACAGCGTTTGTCAGCTTTAAAATATTGGGTGTGATGGGAATAATGTGGGATGTGAATGGTTTCCTCATACTTTAACAAAAAAAAACCATCCGTAAATATAAAAACTGTATCAACTATGACAGTTCTCCTAAACTAGGTTGTAAAAAAGAAGAAAAACATTTTTCAACAACAAAAGAATAATTAGTTTAGATTTCTATTTTTAACGACGACCCATATAAGGATCCAAAAAATGTGGGTGAAGAGCTAGTAACACAACATTTTTGCAGGTTCACTTGTTCAAGTGAAACGGGAAGTGAAAGATCCCTGCACCGAAAATAGGAATCTGTCAAGGTTTCACGTGATGTGAGCGTTAATAGCCTAGTTTACACCGCTAACTTGGTCCGCGGACCAAGTACTAAATTCGAACTATATCAGAACCAAATATTTGATTCGAATGGTGTAAACAGTTGCAGACTAAGCTGGTCCACTCTTGGTTCGGTATTCGCCATCAGCAGGTGTACCGAACTAGATTTGGTTCCATGTGGATCAAAATTATGAGGTTATGTTGATTGTTATTATTGTGAATTGTGTTGGTTCTGAGTTTCTGAGGCAATCTTAGCGTACTTACTTATGTTTTTTTTGGTTACGAATTGTGTTAATAAATTTTGACATGTTTTTGACATTTGCGCGTAATCATTTAGTTCACGCGTTGCAAGACGGTGTAAACGGGCGAGAAGCAAGCATTGGTCCCACCGTACTATCCCCACCCAGTTGGTCTTATCGGACCGAACTAAACGAGGTATCGATGTAAACTAGGCTAATGAGGTTGCATGGAAATAAAGCCGCATACACACTTGGCGACTGTATACGATCGAACGCACGAAAATGAAATTCGTAAAATTTATAACGGGCTCGAGGCTCGAACCGAACCGAATCTTATTTTGCCTTGCATCCACACGTGCGGAATTTGCCAAACTCCGAGCGAAATGTGCTTTTCAAACAAGATGGTCTGAGTTTTATCACTTATAAAAACAAGATATACTTAGCTGATGCTGATACCTACTCACGAGACCAAACGAAAAATCAATAATTTTCTGCGCATTAAGGCCATAAACTTGATAATCATAATATGCTGGCGGAGTTGCTCAGTGTGTGCAAGTGTGTATAAAGCTTAATAACAATGGTTGAGGTTGAATCTGGAGCCTCAAATTGGTATCAATTATTCATTAGTTGGAGAGTTTGAAAATAGGGAAAGTTTGGTATCTAGTCATTTTTTTTCAAGGTTGATGTTGATCATCATGATTTTTTTTTTTTTTAAACAGGTAAAATATTTCAAAACAAGTAAAACGAGGTCAGATACGAAAAAAATCTAAAAAACAAAAAAGTTATACTCCTGGTAACTTCATTGAAAAAAAAAATAAAATCGCTCACTAGGCGGTAATAATTCCCAATAAACGATAATTTCAAAAGAATAATAGAAGTATAATAATTCTCATTTTCATTGTTCATCCAAACCAGTTATTCCGGAATTTGAGGTATATGGGAATTATTTTGTATCTGTTATTGTAGTATTTCTACCTGCTCTAATAAAAATGCTTATATTTAAAAAATATTGACACCGCTTCTAGAAACTAATTCTGGAATTACCATCCCCGAAATTCTCGAAAACGACAACTTCCTGTCAAGCAGATCGAGTTTTGAGAGAACAAGCTTCATTTTACGTGAATCCATTTTTTTTTCATCGTAATACCAAAAATCGAGATTTATTTTTCTCAAGGAAATTACCATATTCAGCTCCAGCTGGATGGAAACTAATGCCGGAATTATTCAAAAGTCAGTGGGTAATTCCATATCTTAGGAAACTGGGAAATATTTGAGCAATATCCTACCCGATCCAACGAAAATGATAAAAAAAATAATCACTAGATTCAGTACATTTAACAAAATTTTGAGGGTATTATCACCGCTTACAAGAATTAATTCTGGAATTTATAATTAGGTATAAGTACAAATGTTCCCAAATATGATTAATTTTACCGGTATGGCAATCACAAATCTCAAGTATTTTGCTAGTCATTGACAAGGAATTAGTATTTTTTATAATTCTAGCAAAATCTGCAATAATTATCATCGTTTATGAAATTCAATTTCGGAATAACTAAAAATAATCAAGAGCAGCAGAACCATCAATTTCTTGAATTGGAATTATTATACCAAAACTATTAGTTTTGCGGAATTAGTATTTTCTTTATTCATATCATTTATTACCTATACATACTCGTTTAGATTGTCTAAAATTTCAGGCAACACAACAAAGAAAATACTAAAATCCAAAAAATAGGAATCTAGAAAAAGCAAAATTGGATAAGACTGTGAAAAAATATGGACATTGAGAGAGGACAAAACGCATTTAGAAAAAAGACAAAAAACAAAAAAATTGAACAAAACTGGGAAAGTAAACAACGCTATCATAAAGAAATTTGAGGAAAGTTT
Source organism: Orchestes rusci (assembly GCA_958502075.1). Lineage (NCBI taxonomy): Eukaryota > Metazoa > Arthropoda > Insecta > Coleoptera > Curculionidae > Orchestes > Orchestes rusci. The sequence continues at coordinate 17,607,717 of OY293314.1, forward strand.
TAACGCTATCTAAAGCTTTGAAAAAAATCGATGAAACTATAAAAGCTGCATAAGAAGACAAGTTTTCAATTTCTGCGTGCTTTAAAAAAAAACGTAGCTTCTATTTGCTACTAAAAACTTTTTTGATGTTTTTAGTCTATCCAAAATAAAAAAATACGAGCCATTTTATATTTGGAAAAAATCGTTTAGATATTAGGGGGGAAACATAAAAATACGACTAAAAAAAAATTGAAGTTTTCACAGTTTTTTGTCAATAAAAAAAATCAAGACTGCAAAGAAGGTCGTATTTTGTGGTATTTTGTGTAGAATGATCAAGTTGACAATACCCTGTAGGTTTAATCTTTACTCTAAGCTGATAAAAAATACACATTTTCTTCCACTTATGGGATGATCCGTGAAATGTAGACTTTTTAGTTGTTTCTTTTTTTTCCAAGATAGCTCGGAAGTAAACAAACTGGCGCGGTGAATCGGATGAAATTTTTTGTCATTTTTGATATTTATTGTTGTATTGATTCTTGGCAAGTGAGGTACCTAATGGATTGTGGGTTAAATAGTACTCTTCGTTTGCTGAAATATACATATTTTTATATCATTCACGTATATCCAGATGTTGGAAGTACCTACATTTTGAGATAAGTCAAAAGTATATTCGAATATTATTTCTGCGCCCCTCCCTGAAACCAAACTTATGATCCGCCACTGACCTGTTGACTTGACGAAAAATAACTGCAAAGATCTACATTGTATAGAAAAAATCCTAAATTAGTTTTCCGATTTTTTTGTTGAAATTTTGTTTTGAAAAATTATTGGCATTTGTAAACATTTTTCCACTATCAACAAGAATCAAAACAATGTAATTAAAAGTATTGGTGATTTTTGGAATTTTTCACATTTTCGAAAGTAAAAAGACAACGTACAAAAAAGTGTAGGACAATGTCTTGACAAAATCTTTGTCCAAATATCCAAAGTAGTACAGTTTATTTTTAGACCCATCTAATTTTTACAAAATGAGATCATCATTTCTTGCCAAAGAAAAAATTGGACTAGACACCACTTTCTAAATCTTTGCATTCAATTTGCTTGTTGTAATTAGTTTCAGTCATAATTTAGATCAACTAAAATAGTTTAACTTGGCTCTATTTTGTGGAAATCAGATGTGTCTATACCTTAAACCTCTCAAAATTGTTTTTCCAGGATTTACTAGTTTTCTATTCACAACTTTCTCATTACGTGCAAAAATCCAGATCAACAAGGTATAACAAAAAGTAAACCAACACCGTCGCCCAGTTTTCATCCAAACCGGTGTAAACCCATTCAATCCTTGCGCCTTATTTTCCTCCCAGTCTTTATCAGGTCGCTCGTCTCCGATGAAGTTTCGGCACTTATTTCGGCCTTATTGGTATTGAAACGTATTTAGATTAGTGTTCACAGCTGTTGAGGGCTTTTATCATTTATACAGGGTGTTACGAATTGCATCGCCTTGTACAGTGGCCTTGCCTCGAGCTAGAAGGTTGTGAAACATCAATAGCAAAATTTATTCTACTTTTACCTGCCGGCTACAATAGCTTGGGTTCTGAATGGTACGTGACGTGGTATGTCGACCACCCGATGTGGGACAAGACGTTTTTTGGTGCTTTCCCTTCGAATTGTGTGATTCCGCAACTTTCAAACGTTCATATAGCGAAGTGGGTTAAGTGGCGCAAAATACTTTTTCTTTGACGGACCGTACACATGCACCCTTATCTTTGATGCAGAAAACTCGCGCTTTATACTCGCTTTTTCATTTCCAAGATGAGAGCGCATTTATATCGTGCTGGATTTAATTAATATTACTGATAATTTTTAGTGTTTTGAAACCACTTGTTGCATGTTAAATGGGTGTTATGAAGAGCCATATTGGACGATTGAGTGGCGCTCAACTGGGGAATTCAATTATAAATACTGTTTTAATTCTTTTGTTTTGACTTGTATTGTGATGTCGCGTTGATTAAATTGAAAGATATTATTGTCAATATTCTATGAATTTGTTCCGAAACCTTGGTGGATTATTTATGATATTATACTTCTAAAATGACTATCTGTTTCTTCAATGCATAAAAGTCCTGGAATTTGTTCTGGTACAAACATCAAGTAGTAGGTAAATGAAGTAATACATGTGAAGCGGAACGGCGCTCAGTGTGGATAAAAAGATCGTGGTTGGCTAAATTGTTTGGGTTAGCTATTTAGAAGTTGGAATGTGCTGAAGATATTATGTTATGATTTTATGATGATTTTATCATGCATGTTGTGACGTAGTTGAGTGCGGTTCATGGTGTGTTTTGAACCTAATTTTTTCGCACAGATGAGATATTTAATTTTATTTATTTAATTTGAGGGTTTCCATTCCAAAATATTGATTTTCGCAGTTTTCTCAAACCTATTTTTTAACCACCCTCTTTGAACGAGGAGATCAACACAGTTCAATTTGTGTTCGATTTTTTTTATTTGTGCGTCACTCTGTATCGGTTTCATTTAAAAAAAAAATATGTGCGTACATATTTATAAAGAATTCAGTACATTTTTGGTGATAGAGGTATTATTATTTTTCCATGTTTTTTATTTTATCATCTTTTGAATTTGTCCCTCTGAACATGTTCACTGATTTTATCTCGGATTTTATTGAATATTTATTTTTTTTTTAAATTTGTTGAACGCACATATCTAGTTTGATTTGTTTATTTTTCACCATTTGTTTTTGTTATGGTCATTTTTTATGGGAAAACTTGATCTTGTTTTTTTACTCTTTTCACCTTGACTGTATTCTAGTGAGGTTTTTCAAATATTATTATTTTCCGTTTCATCTATTTTAGCTTCATTCCTTATTTTCCTTTTTTGCTTATCGTTATGTGTATTTGTGTTTCTTTTTTGAGGACGATTATTCAAAATTCATTGTTTTCAATTTTTTAAGTCATAATATCTTTTTTGTTTCATCAATTCTCATCTTGGTTTTGTTCTGTTTCAATATCCATATTTTTTTTAATCTTTGCTTGATTGATAATTAGTTGTTTACTTCACTTATTATAGTAGGTATATAAGGTATTATGTTAAAGTACATATAGTGTTTTGTTACACTTTTTTGTATTTTTTGATTTTTTTTATTGTTTGTTCGTCTGTTTTCAATTCATTGTTACATACAGGGTGTTCATTAATTGGTTGCTGTTACTTAAGGGTGATAATCCTTGAATGATTTCAAGACAAAAAGTTCATATGGACATAGGTCCGCATGGGCCTGATTTTCAAGATACAGGGTGTTGAAATTTTGAAAAATAAATGATTTTTTCATAATTACTTTGATACTATTCCAAATATGTCTAGGACATTTGGTAAACGTCTTCTATGCATCAATATGCATTTTGTGATGTACAAACAATTTTATAATTTTCACCAGTTGCGTTCATACGGGTATTGCTCTCAATATTTTTGGAAAAAAAACGCCAAAGCTTCCTTCTAAAATGAAAATTATTTTTGAAATCTCTATTTATTTCTGAGCCAATTTGTTCTCCTGATTTTTTTTCGCCCGGCGCATGTTTTTCGCTTAAAAAAATAAAATCTACTTCAATATTTTTGAATCAGTGGCGCCCTCTCCAACATTCCCATGCATAGTGATGCATAGAAGACGTGTGTGTGTGTGTGTATCTGGAATAGTATCAAAGTAATGATGAAAAAAAATATATTTTTTTAAATTTCAACACCCTGTATCTTGAAAATTGGGCTCTTGCGGACGAATTGACCGTTCCTATACATAGATGTATCAACGACCCGTATTTATATGGGCTAATCAGTGGCGGCTCGTGATGTGTAAGTATGGGGTGTGCGCTACCAAAAAAATCTCAGGAGACCCAAACAAGAAAAACAATAGACTAAAAAAATTTTCGAAAACCAATAAAAATCACTTGTTTCTGTCTACAAATCGCAACTACGACGACGACTTTAAACATTAAGTAAAGCGGCATACCGATTTGTCTCCTCAAATTTTACTTATACGTTTCGCGCGTGCCGTTACCCCGAAGAAAGACGGAATTAATCTTCTGCCATTAACTGAGGTTAAAGTTGTACGTATTTGACATTTAATATAGTAATTTTGCTGGGTTTTTTAAATGTTTATGTTGTTTAAAAGTGGATTTTGTTTGATATTGGAGTAATTATATCCTCCATCGTGATATCACATATGCGAATCTGAAGGACAAATGTACTACATCTGTTCGTTTTTAAAATAGAAGTACAATCAGCAAAATTAGTTTTCGGATATACCTGAAAAAGTTGAAATGCTTCCCTGTCTTAGTGTGTATTCAAATGGCGCACGGGGCCGCCTTTATATCGTGCGATTTTCCGGATAGTTTCGACCAAAAAGACCCCATATTATTTAGGAAGAGACTCGTTAGTCGGAATTGCTCCAAAGAAATGTACATATTACAACTTGTTCTGCTGCTGATTTTTTCAAATCACCCATAGGAGCACTGGGCTTATTTGGGTCAAGTACCAAGACGATTATATGGACCATAAAATTCACGTATTCTTCTATCCGTGTCACAAAATGAACACTCCAAGTTAGAGCTCAAGTGAAGACCAACACTTATCAATTGAATTTATTTTACAAAGCTACCAAGCTCAACTATTTCTCGCTCTAAGTCGGAATTTTGTTTGGACAAATAAATTAGGAAGTTTAATAACTATACTTACTTCATATCATATTTACAAAATCAAAAAACACCAAGTAAATATTAGCCAAGCGAAAACACTTGTTAACTATTCCCACAAACAATCAATCGTCACATTAAAACGAATGGTAATTATCGTCATTCTATCTTAATCAATCTTATTATATCGTAGTCACAAAAGCAATTTTCCTGTATACACTTCTCCAAGGCTTTCACGTCTGACTCCAATATTAAAATCTGTCGCAAGACGCCAAAGGGAAAACTGTTGACAAAGAATGTTCATCCCGCTTGGGCTGCGCAACTTCAATAGTTTTCCAAAATTCGGAAAATTCCAGGCATTTATCCAGAAGTCGTTAATAATCTATAGCGAACAACACGATATCTTCCCGTTCTGTTTTACTGCAAATTTACGAATTTACTTTGAACCCGAAACGGGAAATCTTCATAAATTATTTAGGCCACTTTATGAACTCACTGCAAGTTCTCGGTGGTGGGATTAATGTTTTATTCTGGATATGCAGCTCTGCCGTCTTTGTGATAATTAAAAGACTATAATAGTATTTTTGGTTTGTACGTGATATCTCGTCAAATCACGTGACTGTCGCAATGATTATTGTAATAGGCTCATACATATTTCACAATCCAACCCAGCTAATAGCACAGCCAAGTTAATCGATGGAGAAGCTGCAAAAATAATTAAAAGGCAGGTGAAATAATAGCGGGGCATTTCAACTAAAGCATCACGCAAACCAATTTGCATGGAAACCTGGAATTTGTTCGATATAAGGCTTTTGTCTTTGGCGCATTCGATATTATACACGTCCGAATAGTCAACACAAAGTTTAATCCGTTAGAGTGGCTTTGCTGTGTTTCGCTAGACAATAAGATGTTACAATTTCGAAAGATGTATTAATCTTAATGACTATTTGCTCGTTGCAACTTGCCGGAAAATATCAGGGTAATGTTTCTTTTGCGGAACGTACGGTGAATTGTTTGGTGTTGGATTTTAGTGTGATTGGTCAATATTGATCCGGCAGGCAACAGGAATGTACAATCTCATTTGCTCGCGATTTCCATAATCTGGAGCAGGCAGGCAACTTGACTGCAAAATTAAGCGGGAGTCAAGGACGGTCGTGACAAGGTGCACATGCGCACTCTTAACAAGTAAATTGAATACAATTCAGACTTTTGTGTCGATTTACATATTAAACAAATTCCCAAATTTTAAGTCAAGTCAAGGATTTTCATGGAGTTACCTGGGGGCATTGAACTCCATACTACCTGGAACGGACCCGCTTATTATTGAGAGTGAAGCAGGTAGAGAAAGCGTTAGTTACGGATACCTATCTCTTTCTAACTCATTGAACTATATTCATGGAGTAGAGAGAGATAGCGATAGTTACGGATACCTATTTCTTTCTAACTCATAACAGGAATGACACACTTTTTGATTCGTTGTCAACAACGACCGGGTCCTTTCCAGGTACGTAGTATGGAGTTCAATGCCTGGGGGTAATAAAGGCCTAGCAGCATTGAACTCCATACTACGACCTGGAACGGACCCGCTCATTATTGAAGGTGAATCAAGTAGAGATAGCGATTGTTACGTATCCCTATCTCTTTCTAACTCATTGGCCAGACGCATGGAGAATAGAGAGAGATAGCGATAGTTACGGATACCTGTCTCTTTCTAACCCATTGGCCTATACATGGACATAAATGACACACTTCACGAGTCGTTAAAGACAATGACCGGGTCCTTTCCAGGTACGTAGTATGGAGTTCAATGCCTAGCAGATATTAAGGCCCAGAGCTAGTTTGCCCAAAAGAAAGCGCCTCAAATATTTGTAGCGCCATCTATCAATGTTGTTTATTATGACATTTTTGAAGGAGCGTAACACAAGTGTTGGTTTACATGTTAGTTTGCAGTGTTAATACCATCATATTATATTTAACTAATAACACTGTGTACTTCAAAGTCTTGAGCACAAATCATTTCACAAAAACATTTTGAAAATATTGTTCATTATAAATCACTATACCCATATCAAGAAAAAGAAAAAACATGTATCAAAAAAGGCAACCTTCAAAAAGAACAAACTCGAGACGACATGACACATGACATGACAATTATGGGTGGAAGGATCAAAGCTTTGATCCTCGACAATTGACAATAATGACAGTAAAATGAAGTAGAATTGACAGATCAAGTTCAAGATGTCTGCAGTGGACGAACAACAAAAAAAAGATGTATTTCGTAATTAATCTCGCCTTGATGAAGGTTCTTCTGTCGTTTGATCATAAGCACAAGAAGGGTTTTTTCATTTAATTTTCAAATGTCACTATAGTGTTTTTTTAGTTGATCGACTTGTTTTTCTGTAAACATTACTCCCAGCTTCTATTTAGATCTTCAACACAACGATCACTGAGAGGAGTAGAGATAAAAAACCTTTTTGTAGTGATCACGTGGCATATTTTGTCTTTTGAGTTTTGGCGATATAAGAGAGATTTTTTAAGGCTGTGTCACGACATTTTCGTTTTTATTTTTTTCAATTTGTGTCAAATCAGAGGTTCGCCAAATTAGAAGTCCATAACATTGACCAGTATGTTAAAGTGAATATTTATAGAATTTAATGAAAGTCAGTTCACATGAGTTTATAGGCAAAACTTAGGTCAAATTTACCGCTTCTAGACCATAATACATATAAATAGGTCGAGAGGGATAGGTCCAATTATGAATAGGGTAAAATTACCGACATTTGTCTACATTTTTACCTCTGCGGGGAAAAAACTAAAGTAATTCGGAAGTAATGAATGGGTCGATTGTTTCTAGCCTACCACTATAGGTTAAAGATGAATAGAGGAACTGTCAACCTGTTTTACGTCAAAATGTGGTAAATCTGATCGTATGTGGGTCCTCAATGTAACCTACCTTTTACATGTTGGTGAAGAACAATGACAGAAAAAATGCATACTAATGTGAGAGGGACAAGGACAAGAATTATCAGTGACGTGCACGTATAAATAATAGAATTTGGTTTGGATTTTGTCACGTGTCGTGGTGAAGAAACTTTTACAGCGTCATACTAGGTGTAATATTCACGTAGTAGTTTATTGCTTATTGGAAGAATTTAACTACGAAACAAACTTTTGCAGAAAATTGATGCGCCCTGAATGAATGCCCATTTTGATAAATTATTACCAGAGGTATAACTATAATTATTAATTATAAGTTATAAACAAACTTGCCAGTGGTTATAATCATCTTTGATGATGTCAATAAAATTCGGACATAGTGCATTGTTTTTTAGATGGTTTTGTACCTATAAGTTGTTTGCCATTAAATTCGACCTAAATGACATTATTCCTTAACTTAGGTCAAAATTAACTAAACATCGACCATTGTCATAACCTAACTGACATAATTATTGTCATAATTGAGTAATATTTTACCTGAATACAGAAGAAATAAAGCCTTGTCCTTGAAAGTAAGTTGGGTCATGAACGGAAGTATTTTTTTTATTATTTTATTTCCGTCTTCTGATTCTGTCATCTTTATTAGGTTTTTGTATGGGGTTGTTTGTTGTAAAATTATTTAAAAAAAAATCAAAATCCTGATGGCTGCTTCATGTTTAAATTTAAATAAAAATCGTAAAGAACCATATCATGATACATTAGGTGTATATTCTTAGGTTCGCAACTATTCAAAATAAAAACAAACATTCATATTTTAATAAAAATTCAGTGGGGTATTCACTAGTTTAATAATTGTGAAAAAAGAACACAACTTATTTCAAAAACAAAAGTTCAACAAAAAATCACCTATCCTCTGACATCAATGGATCAAAATCAGCTGCGCAAGCCAATATATTTTTTTTACAACCTACACGTGAAGTCCACTTTTCAATGCATGCAAAGCAGGCGGAAAGTCGCTGATTTTGGCAGCCGGGCCTAAATGTACATTCGCGCCCGCGGGCGCAAAAGTAGGTCGCTTAGCAACGATTCCTTGAATCCCAACGCCTCTGAATCTAATAACCACGTGACAGTCTAGCGAAAGGGACTAATCACGTGACAATCTGGGTGACAATGAATCCGCACCACAAAAGAATACGGGAACACACCTATTGTAACCATGATTGTCAGAAATGTCAGTTGTCTGACTTGTAAGCAGTGAAGTGCAGTGAATCGATTATTTATTTTTGATTTTCACTTATAATCTCCCCGGAGCTCGAATTATTTCCGGAAATTTTGTCGAGTTGCGAAATTTTCTTGAAAAATTCGCAACGAGAACAAATTTCCGGATTATTAATTCGAGCTCTAGGGAGATTCGGCAAGAAAATTTCATGCCAAAGCTATTTGAGAAGATTTAATAGTAGCGGCTGGACTCACCTCGCATTTAGTGGAAGAAACCAATGGCTCCTTGCTCTAATCGCCATTGAGGAAGAAAGAAGGGAATCAGGATTTTATAAAACATTTGAAAGTTATAACCAATCTTGTCCATGATTGATAACATTGCAACTTTGTATTGGAAGTTGAAAATAAATCATTTATCAAAAATATTTGTCTTCAACAGCTGTCAAGCACTCGCGGCTGGATGTAGCTCCCATGCACCAACCACAGTGTTGCCGTTTGTCTTATCTCTGTATGTGAAAGTTGGGTTGGGTTGTGATTGTTAGGGAGAGTGGGGACGGCAACACTGTAATCATATGGGAGCTACATCCAGTACATCCAGATGCGTAAAGCCAAAGCCAGGGAAATTTCCACTTATTAATCCTTCAGTCACGTGATTATGAGCAGGGAAATTTCCGATAAAATTAGGTCGTTGCCATAGGAACATAACAAAATGCAAGCCTATGATTGGTTAGAATTGACTGGTAGGAAATTTTCATAATAATTATTCTTTTTGAAATGATTACAAACTGGTTGTACAAAAAGCACTGTTTGCACCACGAACGAAAGATGATTTTGACTCGGCTGATATCTGCTTGCTTCGCTCGTGCTTGTGCTGCTACTCATACCCTCGTCAAAATCATCTACTTTCCGCCCTTGATACAAAATGTTCTATTCTATACAAATAAATAATAACTACCCCGTAAACAAATAACTTTGTGTCATAGCAACGATCACTACTATTATCAGTTGCGGCTCGTGCTTGATTATCTTGGGAGCTTAAAAATTAATTTGTACTGTGTGCTTAAGACAATCTTGAGCTTTAGAACTATCATCCTATATAACACAAATTCAAAATTACAAAACCCTTCAAAACACTCGTTACAATAAATCAATTTTCACCCATCAAAACAGTCAAAAAACCAAAAACAATCGTCACCAAACTAACCTCATAGAACAAAAAAAATATCGCTTACATACGTTTTGTTGGCCGAAACGGCGATCATGGAGCAACGACTATGATCGATGAAGCCAATATGTATGAAATAATAGCCGCGACTGATGTCCCAAGGCACGATTTAAATTTTCCAATTCGCTTGGGCGTTCGGATACGCTCGCTAGCTAAGGGGGCCATAAGGGCAGCAGCTAAAACGTATTTCTGAATTTCGACTGAGCGTTTCATCAAGAATATTGAAGTGGGTAAAACTATTAATTTTTTGAAATGTGTTGATATGTTTAAGAGGTCATTCGCCAAATTCTTTTCGTTTTCTGTCGCGACCCTTAAATTTCAATTCCAGCACACGGAAAGAAGTTTCACTTCAGATTTTTTTTTTCAACAATTGCAACGAGCAAAAAAAAACACCGTTCACACAGAATGCAATTTCTTTCGCGTAAGTTTATCGACTCGAACCAGAAAAGTTGCGAACACGAATTGATTCGTTTGGAGATGTGCCATTTTAACAATAGCGTCAGAGGCCTAAAGTTGGAGTTTTGCAATTAGATGTTGCCATGTTTCAACACTAAACGTGAACCTCGATACATTTTCGCATCTAAACATGTTTTTCGATGAGTCATGTGTGACGGAAGACTGAAGATAAATGATATGACAAGTGTTAACATCAACATCTCTCATAAGAAATTGGTGATTTGGAAGATCAGCAGTTGAATTAATTAATTTTTCCGGGCATTTCTTCATAAAGCTTTAGAATATTCAGGACACATGGCAACGTCGCTGCGAAAAGAGTGGATATTTTTATGAGAGATGTTTGTTTCTAGTAATTTTGCTATGCGAGCGCAATGTAAACGCGGCTTAAGGTTATCTTATTATGATTGGGTCAGGTTCAGGTTCATGTTAGATTGTATTGTTTTTCTTTAATTCTTTGGCTGCATGAATGTGAAATCACAGAAATAAATAATGATTAGGACAAAACAAAAAAATCCAATCTAGATTGCAGACTATAATATAACCTCGAAAAGTGGCTAAAAAATAGCCACCATGATTATAAAACATTACACAACCCCGATAATGCGGATTTAAACTTGACACAAACGTAACCCTGTTTCATCAAAATGACAAAAAGCCCATCAAATAATATGTCCCAAGTCATGAACGACGTCGTAGCGTCATAAACGCTTTTGTAATTCACTCCCTCTCTCCCATTCCGGATTCTCCCCCAATAGTTATGAGCTGGGAAACGGAGTTTAATCAATCTTGCCGGAGATATACCAGGTGTATCAAATTAAGTTTTATATGATGATTGAGACAAGCCCACTGTATCATTTGCGCACAAGTTAAGCAACGTATAAACAAATCCATCAACGATTTTAATCAAGTTGGAAACGCTAAAAGGCCACCTTTCAAATTAGAATTTATTAGGTCTGTGCTCGTGAACTGAGAGCCATATTGATTCAAAATAGATGCGGCAACCCAAACGGCCGGTCCGATTAGCGCGTTTTGGATTCGTGACCGGATTGTTTGGCCTTTTTGCTGTGACAGTTGAATCACGAGTTTATCTAGTTATCCCTTTTGTGCTTTTGTTAAGTCTGGAACTTTTCTTTTCTCCCTTACACCACTAGAATTTTGATTTAACAATGTATTGATCCTAAAATGCATCAAATGAAGAGCGCAGATCTTCAAAGATGATGCTGTTGACTTTTTTGAATAGAATAAGTCCGCCGGTCTGGATAATAGCGGCCATGGTGCCGAATACTAAACACTGTTAAGCCTTCTGCTCAAAACCACCTTCACAGGCTGTCTCATGCATACATACGCCCTCAAAGCTTGCAGAGATAAAGATTCCGAAAGCCGGGAAGAGTAGTCACGTCAAAGCCACGGAATTTGGACCAATTATCTTTGTCGATACTGATACCGAGTATGAGAAATAGAAGTAAAAAATTAGAGTACATTAGCCCATCTCTAGAGAAGCAGTTAGAGGAACCTTAAAAGAAGAAAGGATTTTTACAGTAAATGTAAATAAATTGGATTGTGAGATTGATTTTGGTTTCTTGGTATCAGAGGAAGGGTGTTTTTTTTGCTGTTTGTTTTTGCTTTTTGGAATTGAAACAAAACGAAACAAAATGGATCGCGAGGTTGATTGTGGTTCATTGGTGTCAGAGAATAGATGTTTTTTATTGTGCCATTTTTGCTTTTTGGACTTGAATTGGGAATTTTTTGTTTACGGGGTGGTTATACAGGTGGTGCTCTTGACGAAATTGTGAAAGTGGAAAATGTGGGAGATCTCTCGGATTCTGATAGAATATTAAAAAATAAGATGACAAGTTCCCATTAATTTTTTTCCTAGCGTTAGGTTCACAATTTCGTCAAGAGCACCACTTCGTCATGGCTTTTTTCGAGGTTTTGTTTAATAAAAGTTGTTTTTTCTCGAAAATGGTTCATTTTATCGACAATGAACAAGAGTACCTTTTCTTTAGCTTAATGTTCAAGGTATCCAAATTTTTTTTTTTTAACTCCTTGTCATACAGGGTGTTAAAAATTTGAGCGTTAAAATGTACAATCTAGTCCGTCCCTGGTAAACTAAACAAGCTAATTATGTTTTAAGGGAAGTATTTTGAGAGGTCCTTACTACTGTTTATCATATTAAATTTTCATTGAATTATATTGAGTCGTTTAAAAGTTATTCAAGAAAAACCGATTTCCAGTGGGGTCCTTTAGGGGGCCGTATCTCCGTAGGGAGGGCCGCTAGGAAAAAAAATTATGGGAACTTGTCATATTATTTTTTAATGTTCTATCTGAATCCGAGAGATCTCCCACATTTTCCCGGACACCCTGTATAGATTTTTTAAAGGAAATTGGATTGCGAGGTTTACTTGTTTTTGCTGTGCCTTTTTTAATTGAAATTAGGATGTTTGAATTAAGCCGTTTAAAGTTAAGCATTTTCACTTCAGATATTTCTTATATTTCTTATTTTTCCGTTTCAAATTATTTTTTGTTGTAGATGATTGTTCTACATACTTTCCAGACTATACTAAGAGTTCGTTTCGAGCGGCTATATAGGTGACTAAGTGGTCTAAGGCGCCATTCGGAGAGGATAGTACGCGATGATCGGGTTCAAATCCCGAGGTGGGCAGAAATTATTTTTTGTTCGACATTTAGTGGTACTCTCATTGGCTAACGTTACTGAGTAGTCTGCAGTATTATTAATTACTGACAGTCAAAAAGTTTTAATAATTAGCCCAAATTAATTGGTCCTGCTAGATCAAATATACAGGGTGTTACAAATTCGATGCTCACCATTGGTATCTTGGAAACGGTAGGAGATACAGCGGAGTTTAAACGGGTGCATGCAAAGTTGCGTATTTTGGTGCTCATTAAAATGCCGTTTAGAAATTCCAGAGATTCCGAATAATTTCGGAGATATCCGGCAAAAACCGAACTTTTGTCAAATCGTTTTTATGTTTTCCTATGTGTATTTGAAGAGATATTTCAAAATATATGTCACATCTTCATTTCCACTTTTTCTCACAAAATGGCGTCATCAAATTTATGATCCGACGTTTCGTCTATGAGCAGCCATCATCAACTTTGTTTTTTTAAATACGGTCCTGGATTTTTATCACGGATTTTGAGAGCCTCTTATGTTCCTAAACCAACGATGTATTGCACTTATTAAAAAAAGGTGTTTGTTTTTGATCTTATTGAAAATACATTTTTTGTCTCCCTCTAACACATGAGTTCTTATGGAAAAATCCATTAATATACATTTTTTGTATAATTGCGATACATTGTTGGTTTGGGAACAAAGGAGCTCTTGAAATCCGTTATGAAAAATCCAGGACCGTATTTAAGAAGACAAAGTTGATGATGGCTGCTCATAGACGAAAACATCTGATTATATATTTGATCACGCTATTCTGTAGAGAAAAAGTGGCTATGAAGATGTGACATTTATTTTGAAATATCTTTTCAAATACACATAGGAAAACATAAAAACGAACTCAAAAAATTTCGGTTTTTCCGGATATCTCCGGAAGTATTCGGGATTTCTTGAATTTCAAAACGGCATTTTGATGAGCACCAAAATGCGCATCTCTGCCCCCATTTAAACTCCGCCGTTTCCAAGATACCAATGGTTAGCATTTGTAACACCCTGTATAGCTAGGTGATGTTCTCCATCATCAACTCAGTTACCGTTGGCGAAAAGAGTCATTAGGCCTACTCGCCGGGCTGGTGTTTGCCCCCCCCCACCTATACCAATACCGAGGGTTTGTTTTCGGCACTTCTTTCTCTCTATAACAATACCCAAAAAAATCAAAGTGATCAAAAGAGCAAATATCTCTAGTTTAAACAGTTTAAAAATCTTGTCTCAGAAAAAATGTTTAACAATGTCAATTGTCATTAAATTAAAAGTTAAAAGATTAAAAAACTTGAGTACATAAAAAGTGGAATAAAATGGTTTTAAAGAAACAACACTTAAGATCAGTGTTGCTGATTTTTTTGATTTTTTGGAAAAAAAAAACAAAAAAAAACTGAGTTACTTGAATTAAATTGGATTTTTTTTTATTTAAATCGATTTATTTGATCAAAATCGTTTTTTCATACGTATTGGTTTTTTTAAATAATAATATTCCAGTTGGAATTATTTTGAAAATAATATTTCATTTCAAGTTTTGACACATATTAACTACTGTCACAATTTTGGGTCATATTTCACAAAATTTATGAAACATAACTGACATTTAATCATTTTTAAAAAACATAACCAATAAATAAAGCATCGAAAAGACTAAATAATTGTATTTTGTTGACTTAATTAAATTTTACTCTTCAAAGGAGATGGGAAAATATATATTTTTTAATCATGTGATTCAAATCAACGCAATCCTGCTTAAGATATAGGATATAAACTTGATCAAGAATAACAAACCAAAACAAAAACACGCGAAGAAAAGGTAGGTGAGTGCTAAATAAAAAAAAGTATAAAAAGGGAAAAATACAAGCAAAAATATTAAAAACATAAGACCCGTGAACTATTAAATTCCATGACAAAAAAAAGTATATAAAATTCAGTGAAATAATAAAACAATACAAAATATCAGGAAAATAAAAAGAGTCATTGTGTTAACAACTCAACCTCACTCCAAGTATAGTTGTCAAAAAGTGCCGTCAAAATGAAATTTAATATTGCAAAGTTCGATGCAATTATTGAATAATCATAGAAAAAGTATAGTATTCTATACTCGCGGAAAATGGCTATTACTAACTTTATCCTCGTGAGTAATATCCGCCATTTCCCACTCGTTGAACAATATACTTTTTTTATGTTTTTTTTTTCGAATTCAAAAAGTACATGAAACCTGAGTGGATTGAGTTGACATTAAAACAAAAAATAGTTGTTATCAAGCGATGAACGTATTGATCGATACATTCGTAAAATAATAGCTGGAAACCTCCAATATAAATGTACTCACTCTACTCCCCGTTCTGCATGTGAGTGGACGTCAATCTGAAATTGAAAATTGCATCATCAAAAAAATATCAGAAACCAATCCAAAATTGGAATGTATAATCAACCCAGCAACAAGTAAAACAAATTCTCAAATCACACTCCCAACCGTCTCTATTTCTACTTTGTCGCTTGTCGCAATGATCCAATCTTCTCAAACAGAGTTTTCTCTCGAAAATTATGAGTTATCGTCGAGAAACGACCCCTATTGACAATTGTCACGGGAAACGTGACAAAAATCACAAATTGACGCTGGAGCCAAATAGGAGCTCGTTTTGTGTGTCGCAATTCGCAATTCACGGGACGGAAAAATTGATCTTTTGTTGTAAGTTGTAAGGTACTTATTTTGTATAAAAATATCCATATTGTGCATACAACAATGGAATTGCTTCTTTGCACATCTGTCACCAGTGCTCTACAATTATTATTTTTATTGTCTTTATCTCTCCAGAGCTCGAATAAACTTGTGCTCTGCGCAGGATCCTATATATGTTATATATTTAGTAATTCATTTACCATCAGATCAGAACTTCCAATCTGCAAAGATACCGCAGACAGATACATAAACTGATTATCAAAATCAATCTAGCTAGTTGACCAGTGTAGCTGCGTGAGGGGGCGTCAAATGCTCAATTCGCTCTTTCCTTTCGTGTTTGTTCTACTTCAAGATTGTGTGATACAGGTATCGCCAAAGTTACCAGATTGGTAAACAAAGTGTTGATTAGATCTTGACGAAATTAATTTTGCTTTTGATTCTTCATTATCGGGGGAGTTTTGGGGTGATAATGTCAAACGACTGAGACGATAAATTCGTTTGGTGTCTTGACTGTCTTGTAGTGGTTGGATAATATACTGAACATCCCTTGTCTATGTTTGTCAGTGATTTATTGTGATTTGCTGAGAATGTGTTCGATATTTTTATATTTGTCGACGCTGTGTTTCTGCTTTCTCCTACTAATCCATCAAAACTCGCTTAATGTAATTCAAAGAATATATCCGTCTTTTGAATTCAAAATTTCACACCACCGATGGATCCGACATTTTCAAAACAAAATTCGCGACCGATTACCGATGTTACGTTAATAATCTGCCTGCAAAATAAAATCAATAGAAATCTATCAGCATCAGCTGACTTGACATTATACTCGACAACCCCTCAAAATGTGTGACGAGGAAGAAAGACGTGCGAAAACGGGAGAGTGGGTCGCAAATTAACCTCGTGCCCATGTGGGAGTTGTCTGGTCAATGCCTAACATGACATTCTTTCCCATTCTAACACACTGATTTCACGCCAATCACTTTTCTCTCTCTCTCTCTGTGCCTCTAGTCGCTTATACATGATGATATTGCATTTAAATTGAAAGCTGAATTTTGACCCAGATAATCTGTGCGACGCTTGAGATGTATTGGTGGGGAGTTTTTCTCAGGTATCATAACGTGCGCGCATTATGGGATGTATTCATGGAAGTTTTTTTAGAAAAATATTATAAAAGTAAATTAGTATGAAATCTTGTAGATTATTTGGGAGGTCAATGACCATTTGATCCTCTTGTGAAGCCGCCGTTTGTTGACAATGACTAAAGAACACATCAGGGACGGGCCCATTTGACGTTGCATCTCAATTAGCAATAACATTATTAATATTTGTCTAATTTCTTGCTAGCCGCATCGCGCAAGGCTCAAAACTGTATACTGTGAATAATTTAGAAATTTTAACCCAATCGACTGAAGGGAACCAGCTTCAGCTTCAAGTTTCGAGTATTTTTTTGTGATTGATTGAAGGTATGGAAGTTAAAATCAAGTGTGTAGGTCCAGCGCTGATGACGTTCAATAGTCAGAAACGTTCGTAGATTGGTCTGACTGAGGAGACAGCTCGAAATAATTTCTCTTTGTAAAAATTAAGCTTCGAGCCGCCACTGAGTTCTTTCAGAAGGTCTGTTTCGACCTACACAGTT
The DNA here is from genome assembly GCA_958502075.1 of Orchestes rusci. Lineage (NCBI taxonomy): Eukaryota > Metazoa > Arthropoda > Insecta > Coleoptera > Curculionidae > Orchestes > Orchestes rusci. The sequence continues at coordinate 17,625,222 of OY293314.1, forward strand.
AAAATCATTCCGAAATTATATTGTGCATGATATACAGGGTGTTTCTAATTGCGTACATCAAATTCGAGGGTGTATTCTGAGCTAATTTCATGAAAAAGAGTCCATATAAACATGGGTTCGGAAGTTTATTGTTTTTGAGATATAGGGTGTTAAATAATAAAAAAAACAGTTTTTTTCAAATGTCACAAATATCTTTGAACCGTTTTTTTTTTTAAATTTGTCAGACTTATTTGTAGTAATAGTTCAGGCCTAGCTAGGTAAAAATTTTAAAGACCAGTGCCGTCCCCGTCCCGATGGCATCCTACAGAATATGTTTGATAAATAAATGTACGCCACCTCGTGCGCCACTGACTTTGTTGTGATTTTTGTTTTTTCTAGGATGGAACAATCAAAAATACAAATTTTTCGTCTCCTGGATTTTATTCGTATCTAGCTTAGCTCAGTAGCAAACTATTTTTATTTTTTTTTTTAAACGGGTAAAGTATTAAAAAACATGACAAACGAAGATACGAAAAAATCCAAAAGGCAAAAAAGTTGTGATTTTGGTTGCTTCATTCAAAAAAATTACAACAGTGGCGTCCTTTTTTAAAAGTTCAACACCCTGTATCTTAAAAACAAAACACTTCTGGACCCATGTTTATATGGACTTTTTTCATTAAATTAGCTCAGGAATACGCCCTTGGATTTGATGTACGCAATTAGGAAACACCCTATATATTATATTCATAATTTCTGTTACGATCCCAGAATATAATCGAATTTAGGATTCGGTTTTGAAGGCTTCTTCATCAAATATTTCCACCTAGAAATAGAAGAAAAAAATCTTGACTGAACTATAAGACAATAAAAACAACGTAAATATCACTTTGGATTCCTATACCAAGCCAAAACATACATTTATTGAATTAAATGACGGTGCTTGCTAGAGTACGCATGTCATCCCAAGCGATTCCAACCTTTAGTCAGGCATCGAAAGAATCATGCAGGATCCAGGTAAGGTTGGAACGCTTAACAGGACGGTGCATAGTGCATACTCGGTTGGAATGGAATTTCTTAATTTCGCAGGATACGGATCAGCCTAAGAAAACATTTGAATAGGATCTCACCTCAAGTCCGTCCACCTTGGCACGCGGTGTGACGTCATGAGTAACATATCTAAGATATAACAGTGACTATTGAGGGAGACAGACTTTTGCGAATAATTCCAGAGAAATCCATAAGTGAATAAGATTCTTGTTCAATGGATCGGAAACAGTGTCGTGTGGTTATGGTTATATGGAAGTAGTTAGTGAGTACGTGCAAATCGGAAGTTTCCATTACAGCGAATAAATTCACTTTTTCTACGAGCGTGCGAAAAGTAACCACTTTGTGCATACATTCGCGTGTGCAAAGTAACCGTTTCCCGCACCTTTTTCCCGTGCAGAATAGTATATTGTGAAACAAATACATGGAATGACACTCATTTCCTGCGAGCATGAAGGTTTGTGGCAATCCATACGCGTAGGAAATGGTCATTCCATGCGAGTTGCGAGTTGTACATCACACTTTTTTTAAGACCGTTAATTATTATTATCACTATTGTGTAATCAATATCGATTCGTGATTTTAATTCTGGTGGAGGTGTCAGATACCCATTTCCCACTAGTTGCCTAGCAACTAGTAGGATATGGTTTCATTATATCATTTCCGTTCAGTTCTGTGATAGTCATAGAAAATAGTTATTTTCCTAACAAGTTCGCAAAGTGATGCTTTCCCGCACGCAAAAGCAGTTAGACGAACGACGCGAAGCGGAGTTCGGATATGCTTTAAGGGCGGGAAAGACACTTTGCGAACGTTTTGGGAACAATATTTTTTCTATATACGACCGTTAACAGATTAGACACGAAAAACTTTAGATAATATATTATTTGAACGCACTTAAAAATATAGAACTTGAGAATAATGATTATTTATGCTTAACAATATATTTATATTGAAAGAACAGTTTGTGGCGGCAGCTGGAAATTGGATAATATGGGTATAATCAAAATCATACTTGATTTATTTTATATTTGAAATGCAAGGGCATGTCCGATCACTGTTCATAAAATTTCTGCTTTTGTCGCCTTATTCCCTGCTATTGGCAACACTGTTTTGATTTGACATGACACTCTAGACAGCTGCGTCAGTCAGTCTTCGTTTAATCGTTTATACTCTTATAAATTTGATTGTTCGTTTGTTTGTATACATGATCAGGTTTTTTTGATGCCAGTATTCAGCTCAAATCTTTCGAAGATTTCCGATAAACACAGTAGTGTGCACCGAAATCAGCAAGAACAACTTACAAATGCCGATTGAAAGTCGTCATTATCAATGTTTGTTTACGTTACTGGCGAATGCGTTTTCAACGCAAAAAAAGAATTGTGTGTTTCATTTTGATTTTGACTGAAAAGGGAAAAGTAACAAGAACATTATTTTGTGCATTAGAAAGTGCATTATCTACAGTTTGGTTGGTATGGAAACGAAGTTTAAAACAACAAATTGGTAGGTAGTTATTTGAGTTGACATCTGAGTGCGGGAAAAGGTTAATTTGCGCACGCAAATGAGTGTGCGAAGTGGTTACTTTGCGCACGCTCGTAGAAAAATAACTATTACAGTATGGAACAAGGAGCATCATTATTCCCAGGCGATTATTTTTAGCATTCTTAGCTTTCATTTTGATTTTGATGATCAGCAACCCACACGAAAATCACCATATTCCGAAGCAAGTATTGCTGATATGGTACAGTACAGACATATTATAGCAAGTGCAAATTGAAGCAGAAATATAACTGCTCACTCAAGCAAAAACGGGCTTTATCTTGTTTTTTTATGTGCTTTGAAGACATCACCAATGGTAAAAATGTAAATCAAGAAGTGTTGCTTGTTTGGCATTAAAAGTAGGATGCGCAAACAGCAAAAATGATCATTTGCGGGAATCACAAAAACAAGAATGAGTACATTGTACGTTCTATAAATAGCGAAAAAGTGTTACTACATACTATTATGTACCTAACACACAAAACAAGATTCCAGCGAAGTTACTCAAAGAAGTTGAATAATGGGACACCAAACAGAAATAGAGCTAGTTGGACAATTCGATCAGCTTTCCGAGCGTGTGAACCAGCAGCTGATTGTTAAATTGTTTTGGTTTCGGAGAAATATGAGGAAGTGACGTTATGTAAGGCTTTTGACAAGACATAAATTATACTGACACGATTACACTTTTCCTTAAATATCTATTATAAAATTTAATCTAATATCTGTGCGTAAATATTCCAATATTTATTTTACATATCAAAAATGTGATGATATCATATGGGCTCAAGAAAACCTCGGAAGCTAAATTCTGTTAGTCTCATCCGTAACTCCGGGTGTCTTCTACACTACCCTCGATCCGCCCCCTCTTAGGTAGACCCACCTGTTGGAGGTTGCCCAGGTGTATATAGAATAGGTACTATATATGTATATATGAACGGGTTGTAGAATTCTGCACCTACAGATCCGAAATATTGGTAACGTTTGTGAAAGAAGTTATAGAAAAGTAACGAGATTATTAACAGTAACTGAATCCTTCATCAGTATTTTTATTTTCACTTTTATACCCTCATACGAAAATAAAAGCAAGTGTAAAGCAAGTATACCCGTCCATTATCTGTCAGATCCGACCAGCTGTTCAGAAGCCCTATGAAAGCTGGGCGTTGTATAAATTTGTGCTTTTTTAATCGAGACAGTGCTGAAAATAAGTCGAATAGCTATTCGTCAACTTAATTGACCTTATCTGAAGCATGCAAAACTGGCATTCGTCGGCAAGTTTCTGATCAAGCGGAAACCGATATTGTTTCGAAACAGCTCAGGTGGGCATAAATTCAGAAAACACAAAACAATGTAGTTATACCTGACCAAGTGACGTCACCTTTGAATGGTGTATACCAACAGCTGTTTGATAGACTTGGGCACCCAATGGTTTGGTTCTTTTGGAATTCAGGTTGGCGAAAGTGAATGGGGACTGAGAAATTTTTGTTTTTAAGGTTATATAAGTATGAATGGTTTTGTAATATTCGTCGAAAACATAATTTTTAGGATTTTATAAACTTATTATTTACATTTTTTGGATACTTCGTTTTTATCTTTATTTATAAATTAATATATGAAAACAATTCCTATATTTATTATAGGGAAAAACAGGAAACATCATCTACTACTACAACTCGTTTATCATCATTCCAAGGTCGACAAAGGGATTTACATATTTTCAAATTAAAAATAAAGAAATGGAAGAAACATGTCAAGAAACAACACTAAATGTTGTTGTTGTTGTTGTTGGCTTTGACTCTTTCACAAAAGTTTTTAAAAAAGGCTTTGTTTTTTTCATTTGATACCTACCTAATTATGAAAAAACTTCTTAAATATTTTTAAGGAAGAGTGGGGCATTATTATGAATCCTTTATTATTATTTCCAAGATTTTTCATAGATGAAGCTCAAGGAAACTAATATTCCTCTCTCCAACTATTCGTATTTGTTTACCTTTTGGAGTTTGAATTTGAGATTTTTTTTAGTTGAATATTACCTCAGAGAAATCATATTTCTCTTTACTCTTTGGAGGTAGATAAAAACTCAACTAGCTGAGTTGGAAGTTTGAGATTTTGAGAAGGCACTTGTGTTTTTCAATTTTAGTTTTTTTTTAATTGAACCTCAAGAAGACTTATTATTCATCTTTGAAGACCAATAAAATGTCAACCAGACGAAGAGGAATTTTAAAATTTGAGGAGGGATTCCTAAAACCTCTCCGAATAACATATTTTATTATTTTCTGGTTATCTGTTGGGACAGACGAAGAGGAAGTTTGACATATGACATTTTGAGAGAGGATCCCTGAAATCTCCCTGATGAATAATTCATTTTATTCCTTTTTGGTTATCTTTTGGGATTTTGAATTTGAGTTTTTTTAAGTTGCACCTCAAGAAAACTTGGATTGAAAAAATCATACTCCTTTTTGGAGGTCGTTAAAAACTCAACTAGAGGAAGACGAATTTTGAGGAGGGATTCCTAAAACCTCCCTGAATAACTCATTTTAATCCCTTTCGATTATCTCTTGGGGTTTTGAATTTGAGATTTTTTTTTAGTGGCACCTCAAGGAAACTTGAATTTAAAAAAATCGTATTCCTCTTTGAAAACTCAACTAGACGAAGAGAAAATTTTAAATTTTGAGGAGGGGTTACTAAAACCTCACTGAATAACTCATTTTATTCGTTTTTGGTTATCTTTTTGAGGCTTTGAATTGGAGATATTTTTCTTGTTCCACCTCAAGGAAAAAAAAATCATATTGTTCTTTGGAGGCTGATGAAAACTCAACTAGACAAAGAGGAAGTTTGACATTTTTAAGAGGGGTTTCTAAAACCACCCTGGGAATAACTCAATTTATTCCTTCTTGGTTATCATTTAAGTTTTTTTTAGTTGCACCTCAAGGACACTTGAATTGGAAAAATCATATTTCTCTTAGAAGGCGGTTAAAAACTCAACTAGACGAAAAGGAAGTTTGAAATTTTGAGGAGGGATTCCTAAAACCTTTCTGGATTACTCATTTTATGCATTTCTGGTTATGTTTTGGGGTTTTGAATTTGAGATTTATTTTAGTTGCACCTCAAGCAAACTTGAAAAAATCATAGTACTCTTTGGAGGCCGATAAAAGCTTTACCGGACGAAGAGGATGTTTGAAATTATGAGGAGGGATTCTTGAAATCTCCTTGAATAACTCATTTTATTATTTTTGGTTATCTTCTGGGCTTTCGAATTTGAGATTTTTTTAGTTGCACCTCAAGAAAACTTGAAGATCACATTTCTCTATGGAGGCCGATAAAAACTCAACTTGACGAAGAGGAAGTTTGAAATTTTGAGGAGGGATTCCTAAAATTTTCTTGAATAACTCATACTATTTGTATTTGGTTATCTTTTGAAATTTTGAATTTCAGTTTTTTTTTAGTTTAATCTCACCTTGGAATGATCATATTCCTCCTTTAAGGAAGAATCCCTCAACCTCCCTGAATAACTCATTTTATTCCTATTTGAAGTCAAATAAAAAATCAACTGGACCAAGAGGAAGGTCGAAAATTTGAGGAGACACTTCCAAGACCTTTCTGAATAATTCATACTATTATTATTATTATTATTTTGTTATCTATTGGAGTTTTGAATTTAAGAACTTGGAACTTTCTTAGTTCAACCACAAAAAAACTTGGGGAAATCATATTCCTCTTTGAAGGCCGATAAAAAGTCAACCGGACGAGGAGAAAGGTTGAAATTTTGAGGAGGCACTCCTGAAACCTTCCCGAAAAACTCATACTATTCGCATCTTGTTGTCCTTTGGAGTTTTCAATTTTAGAATGTTTTAGTCAAGCTTCAAGGAAACTTGCAAAAATCATATTCCTCTTTGAAAGCCGATAAAAAATCAACTAGACGAGGAGGAAAGTTAAAATTTTGAGGAGGCACTCCTGAAATCTTTCCGACTAACTCATACTATGCGCATCTTGTTGTTTTTTGGAGTTTTCAATTTTAGAATGTTTTAGTCAAGCCTCAAGGAAACTTGCAAAAATCATATTCCTCTTTGAGAGTCGATAAAAAATCAACTGGACGAGGAGGAAGGTTGAAATTTTGAGGAGGCAGTCCTGTAACCTTCCCGAATAACTCATACTATTCGCATCTTGTTGTCTTTTGGAGTTTTCAATTTTAGAATTTTTTAGTCAAACCCCAAGGAAAATCATATTCCTTTTTGAAAGCCGATAAAAAATCAACTGGACGATGAGGAAGGTTGAAATTTTGAAGAGGCACTCCTGAAATCTTCCTGAATAACTCATACAATTCGCATTTTGTTCTCTATTGCAGTTTTCAATTTAAAAATGTTTAAGTTGAACCTCAAGGAAACTTGAAAAAGTCATATTCCTCTTTGAAGGCCGATAAAAAATTAACTAAAAGAGTAACCAGGATAAAATTGATGCACTTCTGAACCTCACTAAACAACTCTTATTATTTAAGTTTTGTTGTCTTTTGAAGTTTGGAACTTTAGAATTCTTTTAGTTCAACCCCAAGAAAACTTGGAAAAATCATATTCCTCTTTGGAGGCCGATAAAAAATCAACTAGAGGAGGAGGAAGGGTGAAATTTTGAGGAGGCACTCTTGAAGGCTTCCTGTCCTAACTCAAGTAAAAAGTGGAACCTCAAAGCACCTTGGAAAATCATTTTTTTCTTTAAAGGCCGATAAAAAATCAACTAGAAGAGTAACAAGGATAAAATTTTGAAGAGAAACTTCCAAACCTTCCTCAATAACTTCTTTCATTTGAATTGTACCATCTCTTTAAAACAAAAAGAACAAAAATAATAAATTCCTTCAAAAACGAAAAAATACTGTGAAGTGGTTTCGAATTTAAAAAAAAAATCCGAATGCGTACTAAAGGTTCAATCACAGCAGATTTAATTAATATACACAACATGTTTTTGTTCAAGGTGATATATTTCTTGTATACGAAATTCTGACAGAATTCGCATTGAAATTCCTCTGGAAATTGATTGAAAACAATTTTGTTTGAAGGATTTTTCTGTTTTTTTTTTTTTAATAGTGAGAATGAAGAAAACATAACCTGGTGTGTGAAAAAGTACATACAAAAACTAGTTAAAATAATTTTTTTGGGTATAGAATAAAGAAGATACTCCCGTGAAAGAGAAAAATAACGAATGCAAAATAAATGGTAAACTAATTCCTATACGCACGAAAAGAGACAAACAAATAAAAATAAAACGAAAGATAAAATAAAAGAGATAACATATTGATTTTTGAATAGCATTATTTAACATGATGACAAATAAATATTTTTCGAGAAAATCGATGGAACGACAATATATTTAAAAAAAAAAACCAAACTCCTTTTGGGAATTTAAATTCTCACTAAAGCTATAGAGAAAAATCAATGTCCCGAAATCCTCTCAAAGTGTCCAGGCTCGTCCACTTCCAAAAACAAAAGCGACACATTTTTCCCGAAAAGAATCCCATTCCGCGAATGTAAATATCCAAGTTCAACGAAATATTGGAGTTCTGGATCCGAAGCTCTTGGACCTCATCCAAAACAATAATGTCGGAGGAGAAAAGTTCCGGCCCAACTCAAGGAACAAATTAGCGGTTGACTTTTCCGTTTAAATAACTTTTCTTTTTTTTTGTGGGAGATTCTAGAACTTGTATCGATTGAAGTTATGATGACCTAATTATATTCATTGAGCTCATTTCATTTCTATAGAAAGAAAACATGAAAAATGCTCTCTGAACGATGAATAAATAAAACCAAAACGAGCACCTGAAAAGCTTCGTAATCCCTCGCAGCTAATATTTTGAAATTACAATTAGTTAAAAAGCTGAACAGCGGGCGCTGACTAGTATGGTAGTAAACAGTCGCCGGCTTTATTGATAGAGCGAGAAATAGAGCCATATAGACGCAGATGCAGCATACAGTCGGTTCTGGATATTGGAGTCTAGTGTGCGACTAAATTGGGGTATTAATGCAAATCTAGGCTGCTGTAGTGGATGTGGCCGATATAATGTAATTTGCTAAACAAAAAATAAGTTTCCACCCAACAAGTGTATTAAAATCCACTGCAACAGTAAAGAAATAAGGACTAGAAGATCGATATAAACATAAAGGGGGCCATCGGATAGAATTACAACACAAGGAGGCGTGTCGAGAGTAATACAGAAAGCAGGGCCAGATTATAAAGGGATGTTTTATCGGAACACACTTGTTAGACTCGCTTTCTGTCTGGAAAATTGGATTCAACGAACGGAATCTGGAAACGAGCATTATCTGGGGAATCGCGAGGCTTTGATCTTGAATATTCTTTCCAGTTAAGATAGCTGGGTATCGTTACGGTGGGCGTGTAGCGTCGAATAAACAAGACTAATACAGTTTTGGCGCAGTCCGGTCGGATCATTTTGGCATTGGATTTTATCGAGTGGTATGTTAGGGTTAATAATGGATGGAGGATGGATTACTATATGCATTGAAATCTTCAATTTGCTATAAAGGGAAGACAAAAAGAAATCAGCAAAACAAAACAAAAATTTTTCATAAATTGAAGATATAAATGCGAACATTACATAAGTTGAGAAATTTCAAAATAAAATTATGAAATTTGAACTCGGCATAGAAATAGAAAGTGACACTGGTTATAAAATTTTAAATCATTATATATTATTTTTCTTGATAAAGTTTGTTGGCGTTATGAATATTTTCCACGCCTATACAGGGTGTTTCAGAATAACATGCTAATAATAAAGGGGGTGATTCTTGGGCTCATTTTAAGAAAAAAAATTCATATGAACGTATGTCCTAAACGCCTTAACTTTTGAGATACAGGGTGTCAAAGATTTAAAAAATAGATACTTTTTTTACAATAACTTTGTCATTACTGTAGATATCTTTATGAAATTTGGGTCATGTATTTTAGGCATTAATACTCATTTTTTGATGCACCAACAATTTAATTATTCTGACCAGTGCCGTCCATGCGGGTTTTGGTTTGCATATTTTTTGGGAAATGGAAAAATTTTTCAGGACATACGTTCATATGAATTTTTTTTCTTAAAATGAGCCCAAGAATCACCCTCTTTATTATTAGCATGTTATTCTGAAACACCCTGTATAGTTCATCCGTATATAGTAACTCTGGAACGTTCCGATGCTACCATAAGTAATTTGAATCTGACATGATTCTACTAAAAATTGAGGAACTTTTTACAGAGACAGCTTTTTATAGCTTATTCCATATTCCAATTCCAGTGATCGTAAAAATAATTTATAGTTTCTACACTGTCGTAAAACATTCAGATATCACCAAATACATAACTCAAATTGGAGAAATTATTTTTATATTACTCTATAGTTTGTGGATGCTAATCAATCACGTTTGCATATTGTAAATTAAATTGTAAACAACCAAAATGTATTTTCCATAAACCCACAACAAAATTGACACGCCGGAGTCTGTAGCAATCCAAATAAATAATTGCACGTTATAAACTAATTCCCTTGCAACAAATCCAATTTGCAATTACACTAATAAATAGCAAAAGCATTGCAGTCAAGGACAATGCATTTCCCAATCAATGGTTTCGATTAACTTTTTTTCAGTGAGATGAAAAATTGTTCGACTTCATCGTATAGCATCTAGTTGAGACACAATCGTATATGTTTGCCGATTTTTCCCCCCTGAACTGTTCGATGTAGACCTGTTTCTTTGTGTGGGGTAAGTACGTTTACATCGAGCAAATATCCCCAATATGTTGTAGTCTTCTATTTCTCTTGTATACTTTCATAGACCATTTTTATTGATTTTTTCAAATTCCATTTCTTGCTGTTTTTGAAATCGCCCTCGACAAGAAAATCATCGACAATGGAATGTGAGTTGGTGACGCCTATACAGGGTGATTCCTAAAGATTGGTAAAAAATTCGTTGTGTGATTCCTGGGGTATTTTCATGAAAAAAAGTTCCTATAAACATTTGCCAAAAAATGCTTCCTAAGGGAGCTACGCCCCTTTAAATAGGGCACCCGAAGACGGTTTTTCCTCAATATTTCCGAAACCAGAATTTCAAAATTTTAATCAGGGGCGTACCATACTGGCGGGGTTAAAGGTTAAAAGAATCCAATTTTTTAACCCCGCCAGTATGGTACGCCCCTGATTAAAATTTTGAAATTCTGAGCTCAAATTCTCATTCAGCATTAAAAGTTTGTATGATGTACCAAATTTCATGATTTTTGTATGTAAGGTTTCGGAAATATTGAGGAAAAACCGTCTTCGGGGTGCCCTATTTAAAGGGGCGTAGCTCCCTTAGGAAGCATTTTTCGGCAAATGTTTATAGGAACTTTTTTTCATGAAAATACCCCAGGAATCACACAACGAATTTTTTGCCAATCTTTAGGAAACACCCTGTATAGACCAACGCGAAGTTGAAAATGTCACAATCAAAGAGTACATTAAAGTGAAGTTTTCTAATAAAAATAAGTTTCATCACTTCTGATCGGCACTTTGATAAATCCATATCACAAGCCACCGCGTGACTAAAGCCGTTGAAAGCAATACCGATCGCAAGAAGCAGCATCGGCGAACATGAACTGGTCTGTCCGAGTCCACCAAGCGAGCTTAGGAGGAAAAATCAAGCCGTTTTCGCGCGCTTCGAGAGAGCTACAACCTATATTATCTTAGTAAACTTTCCCATTAGGTCGCTCGTACACCGGCAATACGTGACCGATAACACGACTCCCCCAATTGCATTTTTTTTCAAATAGGACCATAGTGCATCGCCGACTGTATCCTTGGTAGAGGCCTATCATGCACCTTCCCGATCCGATCTTGTCCCAGGTAGCGGATCGGTGCAGGATCAGCAGGGATGAGCACACATGTCATACACACTTCCTCCTCCGGCTGCAGCACGATACAATCGCTCGTCTGTCTCGGTTCAAACAATATCCCAAAAGTTCGATTAAGCCATGGCAATTTTGATTAGAAGAAGATTAAAATGGAAGAACTTTTATGAAGTTCGTCCGACGGCATCATCGTAGTCGGACGAAGGATGAAGGCCAGGACAGACTTATCAGATTTTAGTCCGCAACGAGTCCACACCGAGCACTTCCGCGTTTTTACAGCATTAGTTCAAATGAAAGCCGAGACACACTTATCCGATTTGATTCCGCAAGGAGCACGTTCCGTGTATTTTTAGCATTAGATCAAATGAGATCACGTCCGACACTCGGCCGTTAAACGTGGTCGAACGGACTCATTGCGGATAAATGTGTCCCGGCCTTTATCAGTATTGAGCCCGTTTGACGGCCGACTGTCGGACGCGTTCTCAATTTAAGGCTAGGACACATTTATCTGATTTTGCAATGCTAAAAAAACGGAACGTGTCGTTGCGGGCTCAAATCGGGTAAGTATTTTCCGGCCTTTATCCGCAACGAGCCCGTTCCATGTATTTCTGGCATTGGATTAAATGAGAACACGTCCGACATTCGGCCGTTTAACGGGCTCATCGCCGATAAGTGTGTCCGTACCTTGATTGGACTTGAGGTTATAAGTACGATTTATCATACGCTGTGTATCGTGTCGCTTCGCATCATAATTGGGAAGCACGAATACGCTTATATGCCCCAAGAAAATATCGTATGTAACCGCGATACCATATACCGCTGCAATAGATTTTGTCGTGCGGCATGGTATTATGTGAAAATTGTCAAAACTCATTTGCTTAGTGCACGCGATATCGTAACGATTTACAACGGACGATAAAACGTATCGCGTATCGCATCGAACAGTATGCATGCACGAAAAGATTTGTATACTCCACAGGTATCGCCGCGACTGCTTATCGCATGCGATATCGTATGTTATAGCAACACCTGACACCGCTACGTTACATTTTGTCGTGCGACATTATGTCTCGTATATGTGAGAATTATTGATTTAAAATCAACTGCTTATACTGCTCGCGATATCGTATCGCATTACAGAGCACGAAAAATCGTATTGTTTATTCACAGAAATCGTGGCTATATTAGCTTATTGCCCCTTCGCGACGTTTTTTGTCGTTCGATATAATATCGCGAATATGTGATGATTGTCAATTCAAAATCATTTGTGACAGTGCATGCGATACCCTAACGATTTACATCATACAATAAAAGCCGGGACACACTTATCCGCATTGACGACCGAGAGTCGGACGTGTTCACATTTAAAGGACGGGACACACTCCGATTTTAGTCCGCACCGAGCACGTTCCGTGTATAATTAACATTGGATCAAATGAGAGCACGTCCGATACTCGGCCGTCAAACACGGTCAAAAGGATGCTAAATACACGGAACGTGCTCGTTGCGGACTCGAGCGAATAAGAAGTGTCCGGCTATAAATCGTATCGCGCGTCCTGCTGTCTGCATGCACGTATACGCTTGTATACTTCACAATAATCGTCGCTTCAACTTATCGTCCGATTTCCAATAAAATATCCTACGCAACCGCGACACTTCTATATCGCAGCGTTACTTTTTTTCGTGAGTCAAAGTATCGGAAATAAGTATGTGAAAATCATTTGCTGAGAGTAGACGCGATATCGTAATTATTCGTATATCCTATCACATCGTATAAAAGGCAATATGCCTTGTGTAATCGCCGCGATCGCTCATTGCACGATTCCAAGAATATATCATATTATACAAGTGAGACACTTTTTGTCGTACGATATGATATCACGTATATTCGAATTTTGTTACATTAATATACAATACTTCTTATAGCACCATTTACAACGTTCGATAAATCGTATATTATCGTATGCAAGCACGTGATTGCAAGATTCCCAAAAAAATATCGTATGTAGCCGCGACACTTTTATACCGCTGCGTTATTTTTTCTCGGGCGTGAAAAATGTTCAAAGTGATTTGCTTATAATGCAGGAGATATCGAAACGTTTTAGTTTTTGTTTTTTCGTGAAAAAATTGATGTCACGTGAGCGACAAAATATCTAATCATGTACACAAGGGGATAGTTTTTTCACGTGATTATGTTTGGAAAAATGATTTATCTAAGTGAAGCAGGGACAAGTTTTCATGTAATTGATTTCGATATTTCTAAAGTCGGGAAAATAGAAAAATATTCTATCCACCTAACGTTAAAAGATTGATGTGAAATAAGTGCATCTTCCACTCAAAAAAAAATCCAATAATGAAGAAAAAGATGAAAAAATATAATCTGGAATCTTAACCAAAATATAGACAAAAATAAGGAAAAAGATATACAAGTAAACAAGTAAAACGCGGAAAAATACCTACAAAAAGTGTAGAGGAAATCAAATTTAAAAAACATAAAAGTCAAATTCGTCAATGTCACAAAAAAACAAATACAAATTTCAGTCATGAGCCTCAACAGAAAATCCATTTATCAATGTAATACTAAACTAGAAAATCCAAACAAACCCAGTCAACATATGACTTCGATTTCGCTTCCAAGCAGATGTTTACGTATAACGGAGAGGGGCTCTGCCATCTTCGTTCTCCGCTTTAGGGCCGTGTTTCTGAACTCATTTCAATAAGTACTTCGACCCTAAACCTCCCTTAATATTTATTTCGACCCTTCGAAATAGTATACTTACATAGCGCCAAGAAAATGAGAATTATTTGTACGGATTCTTGGGTTATTGTGTTTGTAGTAAGTCTGTGTTTGTCAGATTACGTGAGGCGATTTGTGTGCTGTTCATTTGATTGTTTTTTTAAAGTTTTATCGCGTACAATAATTATGAATTCATAGATTATGTTGAAATATTCAAACCTTCTCTTTTCCCCTTTCATCGTCCTACAGTTCAGTGTCCAGACACTTTCAGCAAACCCAACATTTTTTTACGTATCCGCATCCGGATCCGTAAACGAATCTACATACGTTAATATTATAAACAAGCGCTTAAGCAGCGATCGGTTCTACGTATACGAAACGGATTGGTGAAACGTCAAAGTTGTCAAACTTCGCGTTTTGTAACCTAGATATTGATTTTTGTTTATATTTTTGGTTTGGTTTGAATGTTTGTGTATTTTTCGTTTATCGGTTTTGAAGAGCTTTTGTTATAATTCTTCGATTAGTTGAGATGCGTTCACAGATACGGATACGATGAAAGGCCTGCAACGATAGGTGCAACGGAACGAATCGGAACCCCCGCAGCTATTTTGAGCATGCGCAAATTGATGCGGATACGGATACGTTTGAAATTTAGGACGTGCTTAAAGTGTCTTGATTGATTTGATATGATATTCAACGTATACCTATTTTATTTTGATCTCTTGTCGACTTCATATCTATATTGTTCACTGTATCTTTTTGATTTGACGAAATCGCGAAGTGAGACAAAATACTGACGCGACCGAGCATTGATCGCGTGTAAACAGATACACGTGCACAAGCACTTTTATCCTAGGAACTTTGCCAAAAAGCACTGTGAAGGGGAAGTTTGTTTCCTTGACTTTTTCACATATGATTATAGAAGGAGCATAATTTTCTTCTCTTGATAGTTTAGCAACAGCTAAATCGAAAATATTCATCTAGAGACTGTCAAACAAAAAAAACAGAAAGTTCATGACGAATCAGTCACCGCTTCTGTGTGGTAGTTGCTGACCACCAGTCGCCGTGGAAAAATGAGCTTAACATTCTAGAAAATTCAAATTTGGTCGCTTGTCCAGTCCGACATTTTCTCAGCCGGTCTTCGCAAACTCTCGAAAATGAGACGAGATAAGTGATGAATCGATCGAATGTACACAGGTACACATGTACAAGCACTTTCATCTTTTGAACTTGTCAAATAACCACATTTTCTCGTTCAGCGACGAGCACGTGCACAATCATCCAAGCGGCCCATTTACACGCTTGTGATCATTTTCGTATCCGTTAAATTTCGCGTTGAACAGAAGCGTTTGAACACACCATTGGAGGGGAACATGAAAAAACACGGTGATAATGGGGTCTTTATTTTTTGTGGTTTGATTTGTAGAATAATCTTCTTGACAATATCTAAGATTGAATCTTGTTCTCTGAGCTGATTAAAGAGAACGACACAATTTTACCCATTATTTACCGATCCGATGCCGAGAACAGACCCGTTAAATGTAGACTCTTGTAGATTTTTGAGCTTATTTACATTTTGTCAAAGATACCGCCCAAGTAAACAAACTGACGCAGTGGATATAATTCCCGATTGAGAATTAGTGGGGTTTGAAACGAAGCTGTAGGTTAAGCAGATTATGAATTAAGTTAAATTAGCATTCAATGCAAAATGTCAATTTGACTACGACTATGACTCTATGACCCTGTATTCTATGTTATCATCGATTTTGGTTTGAAGGTAGGTAATTGGTATTCGAATATCTACATCGTAGGTATATCTGGCATTACCTACTGGTTTCTACTGACGCGCCTAATAAACGTGTTCTGGTTAACCGTTAAATATCGAAAACCCAACAATAAAAAATTGTATAAATTTAGCGGGGATGGGATTACCTGAAGAGACTCTTTTCTCTCAATTATGTTGAAAATTTCCTACCAGTCAATTCTAACCAATCATAGGCTTGCATTTTAACATGTTGCTATGGCAACGACCTAATTTTATCAGAAATCACCCTACTCATAATCACGCGACTGAAAGATTAATAAGTGGAAATCTCCCTGGCTTTGCATCTGGATGTAGCTTCCATATGATTACAGTGTTGCCGTCCCCACTCTCCCTAACAATCCCAACCCAACCCAACTGTGGTTGGTGCATGGGAGCTACATCCAGCCGCTACTATTAAATCTTCTCAAATAGTATTGGCATGAAATTTTCTTGCCGAATCTCCCGCGAGCTCGAATTAAAAATCCGGAAATTTTGTCGAGTTGCGAATTTTTTGAAAATTTTCCCGAGGCGCAAGCCGAGAGAAATTTTCTTGAAGCTCCAGGGAGATTATAAGTGATAAAAATGTCTACAGAGATATTCACCTGTAAACGCCTCTTTATAATTCAAAATTTCCAGACACACTTGAATGAGATGGGAACGCTGGAGGCTGAAATGATCCAAGCTTAGGCCATGGGGACAAGCCGAAACATGATTTGTCGTGTCTTTATCGTTAGACAGAAGATATTAAAGAAACATTCGGTTCAAACAAGGATGACAACCTCTCCTCAAATACGAAAAAAGTTTACAAGAATATCAGATTATTTTTCACAACCTGCGTAACTTCCTCAAAACAAAACGTCAATTTGGAAAAAAATAAATAATAAACAACTGTTTGCTATTACAAAATCATAATCTGTTTTTGGGCGTTTGCCTCCGAAAACAATGAATATTTCAGTCAATTTAAATTTTAAACGTAATTTAAAACGAGCCGACGGATAATTTTCGACGGGATTTTGAATTTTGTATTGAATCTGTTTGATACACAACATTGGTTCGGTTGTTTTTTGCATTTTCGCATTCAAATCTGTTTGTACAGCAACAAAAAGTAATTTGAAGTTTTTCGCTTCTTGAACGCTAAGTACATGTTATCAGCGGCAACTTTATTACACTGGAGGGAACTCGGAACGGTAAAATAACCGGTTGGCGTGACAGCTTACAATATTGTTCCATCAAGAGAATATCATTTTCAAACTTTAAATGTATGTGTTGTATTTGTTGGCGAAGTATCAGCTCTTTTACAAATCACTACCTTGAGAATTATTATCATTTGGGGCATCTCTTTGGGACTTAAATATTCATCGATTTATGTTTTATAACGACCAAACTCTTCGTATATTTTGCAACCATTGTGACGCCATTACTTTATTTTCATCTTAAAGCATTTGCAAACAGGATGGCCAGTTTCATATTTCTTCCAATCTATTCGCTAATTGAATGTTAATTGTTGTCAATAATTATCAATTAGGCTCAAAACCTCATTTAAAATATATTATGAATGGATCATTTCCCAATTTATAACCCATCGCTAGAAATTTCAATGTTTCGACTATATCTTAGGTTCCCTCTTTGTACCGCCCTTAATAATTGTCTATTTTTAGTATGGGATACACTGTTGTCACGTTTGCCTACCGTATTTGACATGCTGATGATGTTGTAAATATTCATTTTTTGTTGGGGTTTTATGTGTGTCGGGTTTGGAGATATTAAAATGAGGTGAACATTGATAGAGTACCTATATGTCGAATCTACAAGCCATTGCTTATTTAATCGGGATCGACGTTGTGAGGTTTGTCATCAGCATACATTATTCTGTATGTAGACTCGCGTCGAATATGTGATTCGACAAAAGAATAATTTATGTTTCTTGTTCTAGGCTCGGTGATCAATTGTTGTGTTCGCACCGTTTCATATAATCAATTTTTACTCCCACGTATTCCAGGCGGCTGATCTCTTGAAGTTCAGGACGAGGGAAAATATGTTAATCAAATATAAATGACATAATATACTTCTTGAAAGCTCAATATATCACACTTACATCTGTGTAGGATTATCCTATCGAACAGAATTAATCTCAAAATCATTTCAACAATAAGTTGAGCAAAAAACAAAAAAAGTAAACATAATGGAGATGGTTGAAAGGCTTTGGTATCTCTGATTCAATTACGTGGCTTTTATATGTGGCAGAACCTTGGTGTATACTACGTATAGTCAAGAATTCGGTCACGCCCAACCACGCGGTTCTGAGATGTAAAGACCCCACCATCCAGCAGAACCA
Organism: Orchestes rusci; assembly: GCA_958502075.1. Classification (NCBI taxonomy): domain Eukaryota; kingdom Metazoa; phylum Arthropoda; class Insecta; order Coleoptera; family Curculionidae; genus Orchestes; species Orchestes rusci. The sequence goes on from OY293314.1 coordinate 17,643,523, forward strand.
CCCTCCGGGAACCCCTATCCAACTCCTCGATCCCCTCCCCTACCTACGGTGAGTCTTTCGGCCTTTGTATTCCGTGTCCGGATTCTGTGCCCGACTGCATGACCTTTTGGGGAAAGATAACCAGCGGAGACAACCTCAGTAATCATTATGACCAACTTGTCCAAATTTCAAATCCCGTGCCCTTACCCATTCATGTTTGCTCTACCTCTATCTGACATCACCTCATCTGCCCATCTGTTACGTCCTCCCTTTTGCAGCCCTTCCCAGCTAAGTGCCAGTGCCCTGAATCCGCCATACCTTCCTTGAGCGTCCTTGACCAATGTGCAGAATCCATGCATTGAAGCTTCCGTGGCCGATACCAAGTTGTCCCTTCTCGAAGAAGAGACACAAGAAGTCCCTGCCCACCATCGGGCACACCAGTAACAGGTCTCTGCCGCTGCCTGACCTGGACCACTCTTTCACCTCTACAGCTCTCCTGGTCCTCGTGATGGATCTTCTATCTAAAAGCCTATTGGGTGCTTCCATTTCGCTGTATCTGCCTGCCACCCTGCCAAAATCTGCTTGTGTCCGTAAATTAGCTGGTCCTGTATTTTGTTGATGACACGGTGTCTCGTCGTGCTCAAATTGAACCATGTATACCACCGCTCATGAGTCCATCTGGGCACCCTCACTCTGTGATTATCCCTCTGGTCCTGTTTTCCCGAGAACCTTCCTAGCCGGAAGACGTCATCGTCGACGTTCATTCCTACTTCATTGACCACCGCCAGGACCTCGATTGTATCTCACTCCAAAAACTTGTCAAGATCCTCAAATTCACCGGTGTATAGATGCTTGAGATCTTCGCAATATCATGCAGTTATCACTTTTTCGGAAAGCACTTGATATACAGGGTGTTTCCTAAAGATTGGTAAAAAATTCGTTGTGTGATTCCTGGGGTATTTTCATGAAAAAAAGTTCCTATAAACATTTGCCGAAAAATGCTTCCTAAGGGAGCTACGCCCCTTTAAATAGGGCACCCCGAAGACGGTTTTTCCTCAATATTTCCGAAACCTTACATACAAAAATCATGAAATTTGGTACATCATACAAACTTTTAATGCTGAATGAGAATTTGAGCTCAGAATTTCAAAATTTTAATCAGGGGCGTACCATACTGGCGGGTTTAAAGGTTAAAAGAATCCAATTTTTTAAATGGTATGGTACGCCAGTATGGTACGCCCCTGATTAAAATTTTGAAATTCTGAGCTCAAATTCTCATTCAGCATTAAAAGTTTGTATGATGTACCAAATTTCATGATTTTTGTATGTAAGGTTTCGGAAATATTGAGGAAAAACCGTCTTCGGGGTGCCCTATTTAAAGGGGCGTAGCTCCCTTAGGAAGCATTTTTCGGCAAATGTTTATAGGAACTTTTTTTAATGAAAATACCCCAGGAATCACACAACGAATTTTTTACCAATCTTTAGGAAACACCCTGTATAAAGTAGCGAATTAAGATCAACGGTACCCTTCTCATCAACAACCTACGCTCCGGGACCTCACATGAAAGGTGGATGTGTTCTCCAAGTGTCCTCTACGTCAGCAAAACAATCGAGTTGACAACGAGGTGCTAGAGCAAGTGTCGTCTGTGAATCTCGGGGTCCTCGTCTCCGAGGCCAAAGACCCTGAAAAGGAATTCCTCTCAAGGATCTAACAAGTCAGACGAGCATCCGTTTCTATGAAGAACTCCTTCACCAACCAAGACATAAGCCTGCGTTGTTACATCTTCCGGTCCTCCTTAATGACTGCCAAAGCTGGACATTCATCAAATCACTAGAAAACCGCAACAACCCATTATTTGAGATGTACTGGTATGATCGTAACTTGCCCATATCCTGGTTGGACATAATAACCAATGAGGATGTTGCTGCTGGTTACTGACCACAAGCTTTCCAAACTTCAAGAGTATTATCCCCATCAACATTTGTGCTATATCGAAGAGCTTCATTGCCTGATCGACCTTTGAGGAATGGGTGTAAATTTCTTATTTTCCCTTCTCCAGAACGTCGGTGCTTCACATTCAAAGACGATGTTTGAGGCTGTGTCCTCCTCTTCATTGCAGAGCCTACACACGGTGTAATTCTTCAATGTCCCCCCCATCTAACTTTTTAGCCGTCTAATATATTGTTGGAACGAAATTTGGTCACACCATATGTGAGGACGTTCTAAATTATTTCACATAGTAGTGACAGCTGGAAATGTCAAAATAACAGCTGTGCGCCACTCAAACTAAAGCACACAGGACAAAGATTTTCCTTCCTTTCTAGCCTCTCCTGAGATTTTCTTGCACGCAGACGCATACTGCATGTGTTTCCGCTTGCGAAACAGTAGTCCCCAAATGATTCATATGATTTCCATGTTGGCTTTACTCACACGATTTCGGCGTCTGTCCATGTGTTCCATGGTTGGTTTTGAAAAAAGTTTCAGTAGAGCTGGTAATCTTAGTATGGCCTTGCAAGTTCTAGTGGCTTCAGTTTCCGGGGTTGTCAAGTCTGTATGCTCTCTATCTTGCTTCCATTTTGATAAAGATTACTGGGGGAGGAGGGGAGGAAGGTTAAGCATTGCCTTCTTAGCAAGCGTTGTGATGGTGATTCTTAGGGTCCAGTTAGACTAAAACATGTTTACCCCTGAACTTTTGCCAATTTTTTGGTTGCGTCCGCAGAAAACAAGTTTGAACTGGCCCACTATGTGTTCTTTTTTCTTGTGAAGCCAATCAGAGATGTTTTCCAGCAGCTAGTTCTGCAACAAGGTTCCAGAGAAGGGGCTTTTTTCTGGGGGCAGTTCCCAGCATCTTGCTACCTCTATACTTACCTACAGTTTTCTCAAAAATGGCTGCTTGGGTTTTCTTTCCTTTAGTTTGTTTTTATCGATCTGCAGACTGTGTTGTTGATTCACCGCCGGAAGGAGCTATGATCCAATGCTCCTTTTATGTCAAGAAATGTAGCTAGGGCAATTTGTTGGCTATGTTCAGTGATTGCTCTATTTTGTGCACCTATTCATGCCAGGAAGGTATAGGCATTCTGGTTTTTGTGAATTGGCATCTATAGAAGTGAGATTTTCCGAACGTAACTTTCCACCATTTTATTCATCATTTCAAGTATAGGAACGATGAGAGATTTATTGTTCCAAATGACTTGCTGTCTTTGCCGGGTTTAAGTATAGTTTCCAGGGCATGAGTATTTGTTCCGTTGCCAGATTTGCCCTGAGTTGATACAGTATGAAAAGTTTTTCTTGATGCTCCATCTGCAGGAAACCAGATAGCAAGGAATAGAACCCATATAAGGAGAGCAGAACTCTCTCCTTACAGGACCTGCCCCCTTCAAAAATAACTTAGCGTGATAGAGATGGTAGATGAATCATTATGCAGAGGATATGGGGAAGAGGATTAAATACTTCTTCACTTAAAATCCCACTGTGAAGCAATCAACGTCATAAGAGAAAAACACCTGGGAGAGTGTCAACTCAGACCAGAGCAAGTTAAATCACTTCCAACGGTACAGCTTCAAAGCTTCTTAGAAGCGACGGAGCTGGAACTGAGAAAGTAGAACCCTTGGTTGGGCAACCTTGAGGGGAGTTTTAGTGGGTATACATTGGCAAAATTGGAGTCTCACACTACCCAGGATCACATGAGGAACTGTATAAATTGAATTTTGTCCTGCTGCAGATATCACATCCAGGTGTTTTATATGGCTCGAATGAATTTATAGCTTAATCGATTCTGTTGTACAATGTCATCCGTTGTTCCTCTCATCAAGGATTATTTCGAGAGATATAGAATTGGTACCCTGTTGCAAGTGGATTATAGTGGAGTCTGAAGAATGAGGAGGTACTTGGGTAAATGGTGAAAGTAGCAACCTCATGACAATTTTCAAAGAACGAAAGCTCCAGTATATATGACACGTCATAAGAGGAGAGCGTTAAAATATCCCCGGACTTGTTATCGAGGACAGGAGATCTCTGGGGAGAAGACAGAGCTCTTGGCTTAGAGATATTCGGACGGATTTCTATAGAAATATTCAGAGTTGTGGTTCCAGATGTCACCAAAAAATGCCCACTAACACACCAATTGGCAAACGTTATTCACGATCCGTGTGTGCTGGTGCGATTGTCTGAAGTAATCAAAAGGTTCTTTGCTTTATATCATAAAATAAGATCAACACTCAACTGAGAACCTTACATGAGCAGTTATGGATTCTTACAAACTAAACTTAAATCCCAGAAAACCAACACAACAGAAATCAATAAATTCCGAAATGATACCTGATAGCCTGTTGAGGGTCGGAATCTGTTATCGCAACGTAGCCGGTCGCATTTCACTTAACAGGACATCCTGTATATCAGAATGGTAAGCAAGTATAGTCGTAACTATACAGAAAATTATTACGTTATCATAGACGTTAAATTCTAGAAATTCTTGTCTAAAACTGACTCTTCATTTGTGTAGCTCTGTAAAACAGGAATCCGCTGGATATGAACTTTTTGCATCTCTGTAACCTCCAAGTACTCAACAGATTAGTTTCGAAACTGATTATAGAAAGCGCGGCAATTGAGATTCACAATGCAAGAAGAATCAGATGGAAATTCAGTCGACCGTAGTTGCATCTACTTGAAAAAAGGGAACCAGATAAGAAGAATAATTCGCCAGCATTTGCATATTATGGCCAGCACGCACAGTCATCTTTATTTTATAAATAGCGAGTCCAGCGACAGGTTTTACTCATAGTTTCATACTTAGTGATACTGCATCAAATAAAAAAAATGAGAGAAAGATGATGATTCGTTATAGCATAAGTTTCAATGTAATGATGCGATTGTAATGAATCCCGCTTTACGAGTTCTGTTTAAAAAAGTGATTTAAAAATTTCGCGGGCTATATTCGATTTGTTTTTTTGGTATGTTGGATCACATTTCCTCAACATGTTGACAATATCAGCCTATTTGTATTTTTAGATTGTTTTTGTTATGTATAATGTATTGGAAATAATATGAATTGATCCGTATGATTTTGTGAACTATAAAACTTGCCACTTAACCAGTTTTACCTACACACCATTACATTTACTATTTCCGTTATTTTATAATTGCTTTGGCACTGCATAGTGCATTTATGTGAAATCATTCACTGTATCAATAATGATTTGTTTTTAGATAAATACATTTTAATTTTATAGTGTTACTTTTTTGCCGCGGGTCCAGTTAATTTAAATACCCGGTAAATCGATTATTAAAGTTTATCAAGCACTGACTACTTATCAACACAATTATTATAACTGCTAATTACGTCTTAGCACACTTTAGTAAACATTTTGCTGTTTGCTACATATAATCACAAATTAAACAAATATTATCGCGAATCACGTTTATTAGGATTGATTTTGGTTTTTTTTTCTTAATTTTTTATCCGAATTCCCACTCTTGCTGCTTTCTGACCTGATATTCATATCATCATATCAAACAAGCAGAACATGTGTAAAATTGTTCTCTGGTATGGTTGGTAAGTCGTGATTGAATATATCGGCATGTGTTCCATATGGCCTGTACACATAAGTAGTGCGAGTGATTATTTTTTAGGCAAATGTTCCAGATATCGTCAATAAAATTTGTGTTCCAAGAATTTTATTTGTTTTATCTATTTTTTGTATGATTTTGTTGATCTATTTGTAAGTTGAATTTTTATTATTTTATTGAAATATAGCGCTTATATTCGAAGCAAATCATCAACACTTATACAATAAAAATGCTGATAAATTACATAGGAAAAACCTCGCACGCACCATCAATTGAAAGGAAAACTATAACATTGTGAAAGTTGATTTTTCTATGTAATTTCAAGATTTATTTCTTGATCATTTTTGAATTTGGTATTTGTCATACATTTATCACGTGCTGAGCATAATTTCCTATTCGACAGAAAGGTCAAGTTTTGCATAGAAAAGTTTGTTATTGATTTCTATGCTTAAATGGTGGAGTGGACATTTTCATCATACATAGTTCAATACCCAGATGATCAAAATCTCGTCTGCATGTGTAAAAGTTTTGTAGCATCCATTCATAATCCATAATGCATTATTACCATTGCTATATTGATGGAAGTTTGCTTTTAAACAATGAACTATAATATACATTTCCACCAAGTTTGATTGACAAGAAAAGGGAAACTTTTAATCAAATGAAAGGATTAATTTGTGCATCCGTATTTCTTGACTGATTCATGGCAGACTAGGGAATTTAGATTGATTTTCACGGAATTATGAAGAAAAGTTTGTAAATTAAGGAATAAATTCTCATCTAATTTAATCTAAAATAATTGTAAGTGTAATCGTGACATCCAAAAGAATTTTAAAAAACAACGTTACCATGAAAATATAAAGACACTAACAAATTGCGAAATTTCGAAAATGTCACGAAATACCCAAACAAAAAGCGGGGTTTGAATAATTAAGGCGTTATAATCTTATTAAAACTGATATGACTCCATTAAAAATGAGAATCCAGAAAAACCGAGATTCAGCGTTCGTCGAGGATATAAGTGGGGGTCTTGTAAAGATCAGGTATCCACACATTGATGCATTTTTTCAAATTTCAAAGCCGAGTTTCGGGTTTATAGAACAATTTGAACTAAAACAAATGCTGGATGAACCGGTTTTAACACAAAAAATAATTTCAAAACAATCTAAATTCGAAATTTTTATCAGAATTCAGTGCAAAAACTCTCTTGAATTACAGTCAAACCTACCCAAACTTCTCAAGAACCATGTATGTCTTGGTCTCTATAATCCAATAGTCTATAAGCAAAAATACCCAGACTAACTCAATCTAACCAAAACTAACCCAATATAAGCAGAACAAAACCAAATCAAACCAAAACTAACCCAATCTGAGATAAAATAACCAAAACTAACTGAATCTTACTCAATCTAACCAGAACTAACCCAATCAGATCAAAATTAACCCAATCTAACCAAAACTAACACAAATCAAACAAAAAACCACCCAATCTAACCAAAACCAGGCCAATCCAACCAAAACTGACCCAATCTAACCAAATCTTACCCAAACTAACCTAAATTAACCCAATTCCAAATCTTACCCATGCAAACTGACTCAGACTAACCTGAACTAGCCAACTCAATATAACCAAAACCAACATAATCTACTTGGAACTCACATGAACTAACCAAAACCTTCCCAAACTAACCAAACCCAACTCAAACTAATTGGAACTAACCCATTCTAACCAACACGAAGAAAACTGAACCAACCTAAACTAAACCAACCCTAGAAATATATAAAGACAAACAGAATCTAATCGAAACTTTCTCAACCTAATCAAACCCAACTCAAACCAATTAGAACCAACCCATTCTAACCAGCAGTAACCGGAGCCAACCTGAACCAACTCAAATCAAACCCAATCTAACCCATTCAAGCCAAAACTTAGCTCAAACAAACTGGAACTAACCCAGTTTAACCAAAACTAACTCAAATCAACCTGAACCAACCCAAATCAAACCCAAACCAACCCAATCTAACAAAAACTTACTCAAACTAACTGGATCTAACCCATTCTAACCAAAGTTAGCCTGAACCAACTCAAATCAAACGCAAACCAACCCAATCTAACCAAAACTTATACAAAACAACTCAACTAACTCATTCTAATCAAAACTTACTCAAGCCAACCCAAATCAATCTCAAACCAACCCAATCAAACTAAAACTTACACAAACTATCCCAAATCAATTTTTTCCCACAAAAGTGTAAACATCCAACATTTTTCCTCTTTAGAATAGTTATAGGAAAAATAAATTTTCGAAAAGTACAACATTCGTGGATACCTAATGTTCACAAGAACCTATAAGTGAATAAAATATTGTAAACATAAAATGATAAATAAACGAATGTGGACTAATTCATTCCATTTACTCGTTTCAAATATACTATTACGCAAATTATTACAAATTCTGAAAGTGACAAAAATCCGTAATCTGAAAAACATGGCATAAAAGAGAGCTATATGATGAAAAGCGAAATAATCCTCGAATATCTCCGCAATTAAGACCTTCGTAAACTTCCAAATAACCGCTCGTTATCAAGATTTACGAAATCAGAAATGGAAACTTCAAATTTTTTCCTCATGAATTTATAATTAATTGCTCAAGTCTTCACAACATCATAATTAAATTAAAATATCTAAGAGAGTTCTTGCAAAAGTTTATTATCACGATTGTATAACGGAATAAAAATCATATTAAACTTCCAAGTCACGAAATTGTGAATTTTTTTATGCAAGTACACAACCATGAACCGTCAAGAGTTCATTCTGCCTGTGGCGTCATAACTGATAAGACATTTTGTCCACCAAAATGTACAAACCATCGGCGAAATCGTGAATCAAACAAACCGATAACGAGGTGCTTTATTGCGATCCCTTAGCTCACACTCCATAAAATTTCAAGTCCATTGATTTTCATTGAAGTCCAGACCTAGTTTAGCACATCATCCAAACCAATAAACCTACTAGAATTACCATTTTGCCAAATTGTACTGCAGTGCATTATCCAATCAATGCAGTCAATTGTTTACTGTGTGACGTCAAGTGAGTACTACTGATAAGTAATCAAATAATAACTTCGTCATATTTCCCATTCATATTACCGATCCATTAAATTGCACCCTTTCACTGAAATTGCCGATAAATAAATAAACCCGTTTCAAATCATCACAAAAATAAGTGTCCATTTAAAACACCAATGTGCATTAATTAAATTGATGATAGTTGCTTTTATGACGTCACATGCCAGATTATAATGTTCAATCATCCTCATTGGGGTCAAAAACGTAACAAAACACCCAAAGCCTGCAGTAATTTTTCAAAAAAATTGAGGTCTTTTTCACATAATTTCCATAAAGCACCTCAATCTTTCCGGCGCAACTTGCCAAATAGGGTAATCAGTCATCGCGGCATTTTTCCCTGATAAGTCACTACCTATATCGCATAAGCGCTCCTTTGTTTGCATCAATGCTCGCAGAACGATCAATCAAACTTGTTAATTACCATTTATCCCTACAAGGAAATAAATTTTAACTACTGCATTGATTAAATCTAACAATCACACTGATAAAGTTATACAACATTAACCCGATTAAATATCTCAATCAACAACATCTAAATTTAACCGGATCAAACTTAAAAATAAGCGCACTCACCTCCGGCTTAACAATAATCCAAAATAAAGCACTCGCGCAATTTTTTCTCAACTTTTCTTCGGAAAATCGACGATTTTGGAAAGTGTATAGTCGACCGAAACGCGGCTAGTGTGCGACTGTGCCGAGACTCAGCAGTATTGCTGCTTACCTTTGAAATGGGAGAGAAGTTTTGATGTGTTTTCGTTGATTTACTTGTGTGGGATTGGGGCGTCAGTCGAAACTTGTTTCTTTTGAACATTGTGAGATAGAAAGCGATTTTGATGCGTACAGCGGGCGCACGTGTCTTGGGTTTGCTTCCGATTTTTTTGAAAAGAAGACCGATGAGTAGAGGTTTGATTTCGTCGAAAACAAAATCCCTCGTTATACCTAGGTAGTTTGCATTTTTTGAAATTAACCTGTCTGAAACATTCCTGGTAAAAGAAGGGTAATATATTTTAATTAAAGCATGTCACTTACATTGATTGCAGCAAGTTTGTTAACTTTCTTGACAGAAGCTGGAAATAATGTATTATTATCAGTCTTGGTCAGAGCTTTGGAAAGTATTGGACATAAATAATTCAAGCTCTAATCCAAGTTATCGAAATTTTATACAGCTGTAGCAATAAGTAGGTATATACATTTAGGTTTACGTACTATTATTAGTTATTGTACAAGTACACGTGTCCTATCTCTTTGTTATTGGTGACTAATAATTTGCGTGCCATTTAAATTCCAAAATTATCCAATGGGTCAAAATTTAAAAACTATGGGCAACTTTCACATTTTTTGGAAACAATCCCAGCTTTTTCATTGTTCAAAACCTTAGATGTGGTCAAAGTTAAAGCGGTACAAATCAAACTTTTCTTGCATTCATACAAAGGTTGGTTGGGTATGACTTTGTACAATTATTATTATTGGCAGTCACAATCATGCACCAGTGCAAATCATTTGCAATATATTGTGAGGATAGAATGGTTTAGAGCCGAGTGCTTCGCGACTTCCCCGTTCGCGGTCGTTCTTTCCTCACTCAGAAAACTGGAACTGAAGATCCATACACCGAAAATATGATAAGTTAGAAGGTTCACTCTATCGCCGTAATTTGAACTAGCATCACCAAATGAAAGCCGGCTGATGGTAATCGTTTTCGTGACCGCGCGAACATGTGTTTGATAAGATACTTACGAGAGTGACAAAATAAAAAACACCCTTGACGCTTGGATCGTGGGTCGTTGAACATTTTAGTTTTTCGCTATATACAGCAGATCCGGGTCGCGGGACCCGTACATGTACGTTCGCGCGCTTGACGGAGTGATTCTTCTATATTATTATATGTTCAGCTATACATATTAGAGAGGAAATTACCGCTATTTTGATTTGATCTTCACGTCTTAGGAAGTGGAAAATGCGGTCTATTTCTGACTTCAGCAAAATTGAACACTTTTTCGTCTGTGCCATTATTTTTTTAAAGCCTCTCCAAACAGCACTGTTTGTTTTGCCGCACCCTGTATCACCAGGGAAAAAAAGATTGACAGCAAAAATTTGATTTTTTTTTGTGTAAGGTGTAAGTGAAAATTCGAATTCTTTTTTCACTAATCACGAATCTGAATATGCCATTTTTTTCAATTTTTAACAGGAAAGTGTTCAGAAGAAGTCAAATCTGATATTTATATGGTTTTTAATGGAGAAAAGTGGTTTTTAAATGCAGTATCTTTTGCTCAGTGGACATAATAAAAGTACTTCCCTCACTTTAACCCACTACTATGATCAAAAAATATCGTTAACGAGTTTCTGAAAAAAAACTGTTTAAATAAATCTGTGTGAAATATTGCGACCGATAGGGTCCATTGAGACCACCCACTCTCAACATCAACTTTGATTTAAAGTCTACCAATTAATTATTGAATTTCCGGGTGGAAAATTTTCTACTGCACTTGGAGGCCTCAAAATTGGACACAATAGACCTCAGTCGTCTCTTTTTGAGTTGGTATACCTCATCACTTTTTCTCAAAACTGTAGGAATGAAGTTCGTAGGAATATCCCCTGAATAGACACGTCCTAAATTTCAAACGTATCCGTATCCGCATCAATCTACGCATGCTCAGAATAGATGCGGGGGTTCCGATTCGTTCCGTTGCACCTATCGTTGCGGGCCTTTCATCGTATCCGTATCTGAGAACGCATCTCTACTAATCGAAGAATTATAACGAAAGCTCTTCTAAACCGAGAAACGAAAAGTACACAAACATTCAAACCAAACCAGAAATATAAACAAAAATCAATATCTAGGTTACAAAACGCGAAGTTTGACAACTTTGACGTTTCACCAATCCGTTTCGTATACGTAGAACCGATCACTGCTTAAGCGGGTTTTTATATGATTAACGTATGTCAATTCGTTTACGGTTCCGGATGCGGATACGTAAAAAAATATCGGGTTTGCTTAAAGTGTCTAATAAGTAGTTTCCTGGCTGGAAAACTTCCTACTGCTTTTGGAGGCCTCAAAATTGGACACATTGAACTTTTTTTCTATAAGAATACTCAAAATCACGATTAAGGTTATTTTCAAAAATGTATACGTGAGGCGGCAATCTAAAAACTTCTCGAACAATAAGAAAAACCAACAAACTTGCTAATAATCCAAAATAAAGCGTTGATTAAAGTTTTCTAAAGCGACAATCTGAACAGTTAGCTAACAATAATAAACAAGTCGCATAAGAAACTTCAAGAAAAAAATCCAAAACAAAGTCAAATAAACGTTGATAAAAGTTCCCTAAAGCGACAATCTAGACAATTCACCCCAATAAGAAACAAGACACATTAAAAGTTCTCAAACAAACTAAAAATCCAAAACAAATCCAAATAAACGTTGATGCAAGTCTCCGGAGCGACATTCTAAACCGTTAACAAACGATAAGAAACATAAACGCTTAATAAAAACTAACAAATCCGTTAAAAATCCAAAACAAACCTAAGTAAACGTTAATAAAAGTTTCCTGAAGCGACAATCTGAACAGTTGACAAATGATAATAAACAAGTCGCATAACAAACTTTTACAAAAAATCCAAAACAAAGTCAAATAAACCTTGATAAAAGTTCCCTAAAGCGACAATCTAGACAATTAACAAACAATAAGAAACAATACGCATAAGAAACCTTTAAACACAATAAAAATCCAAAACAAAGCCAAATAAACGTTGATGCAAGTCTCCGGAGGCGACAATCCAAACAGTTAACAAACAATGAGAAACATAAACGCTCAAAAGAAAATAACAAACTCGCTAAAAATCCAATACAAACCTAAATAAACGTTTATAAAAGTTACCTAAACTGACAATCTCAACAGTTAACAAAAACTAAGTAACAAACTCTCTAAAACTCTGTACTTACCAACATCCTATTTCAAATAAGAAAACGCATAAGAAACTATCAAACCCACTTAAAAATCCAAAAAATAGTCAAATGAATGTTGATTAGTTAACAAAAAATGAGAAACAAAACAAATGAGAAAAATCAACAAACTCGCTAAAAATCCAAAACAAACACAAATAAACGGTAATAAAAGTTAACAAAAGCGACAATCTAAACAGCTGACAAGCGATATGAAACAAACTCACTTAAAGTATACAGTGTTCGGCAGAATGTTGGCAGCAAATGGGAAAAAATATATTATCGAGGTATCGGAAAAAAAAATTAAGTCAATCGATTCTGCATGTCTGGACTAATAGAAATACATTTTGACATCTGTCATGTGTTCACTCTCATGGCGGTAAATTTGAAAAATTCGTCATGAAAATGGAAAAAGTGGGGTTAGTTATTTGAAAAAAAGTGTTTGGAAAAATTGCGAAAATTGAAATCATTCGAAAATTTGAATTTAATGTGTTAGAAAGTATCCCAATTGGTTTTGAAAAAAAGTTTTTTGTTATCGGCAACACATAATATTCTTCTAGTTAAGCCAATTCAGCATCAAAATCAATAAAATATTATTTAACTATAGCGTTATGGTAAAAAATATGGAAATTCCCACTTTTTCCATTTGTATGTCGAATTTTTCTTATTTGCCGCCATGGGAGTGATCACATGACAGATGACAAAATGTTGTCAGACATGCAAAATGGATTGGCTGATTTTTTTTCCGATCTCGATAATTAAAAAAAATTGCCACTCATAAAAGATGCAAAATTATTATCAAAATCAAATTTCCCCGAACACATCGACCTTCGTCGTCATCCGCTCGAACTTGCGAGAACGTGATAGACAGCTGTTTATATTGGGATAGTTGTATATCGATCGTTTTTCCGATTTTGTCAAGATTTATGAAAAAAAAGAATGATACACCACATTGACACATGACAATTTCGTGCAAATTGAATGGTATTTTTCGGGATTTGTTATTATTGTCGAAATCATAAACTCATCGGCATCACTGTAAAGGGTGTCTAATACGTAAAAACTAGTATGGAAGTAAACAAACATTGATTCATGCGCAAAAACAGACTACGACAGAGTAGTCACGTTCTCGCAAGTTCGCGCACTTTGCGTTCCGGCGTTGGAGACGCGTGGTTTGTAAAAATATTGCTGACACCAGATGAGGAATTTTGAAAACTCAGACTCAAAACAACGAAATTTTTTCCAACTGGACCTGTTCAAAGTAGTACAAAAGTATTCTATACCGACCCCCATGACCTTGACTTTTTTAATTCTGACACTACCTGACATCTTTGAGCTTGAATATTAAGTGTGCGTATTCAAGCGTTGATTGCACCATCTGGAAAGTACGAACGCCAAAAAGACTGTTGGAAGGGATTTTCGAACCACACACCTGTTGGTTGAGAGTGGAGGAGGTCATTAATTCTAGGGCAATCTTAGCTGGAGGATGTGGTGCTGCTCCAGAGGATCAGCGAAATAAAGGGAGTAGACAATATGTAGACATACATGTAACCTAATTCTGTACAGGGCAAAGAAAACAATTCCCTAGAAGATGCCCTAATTGCACAATTTTACACCGGTGTAGAATACCCAAACACTTGATCCACTTTGGTGAGAGAGAACCCTAATATTGTTCTCGAGAGATCACCGGTTATTGCACACTCGGGTGCACTTACCACTTAGTATTCACGCTTGTTGTCTATAGATAAGATCTTAGTTCGCACTTGATGAAGATCTTAGATATTAATCGAGATGTCGTGATAGAAAAATCAGGACGATGTCCGTTAGAGGATATCTGAATAAAAAACTTGTCGTAGTAGGTGCTTGATTGTTTTTGTGGCCTCTCTAGAAGAGAGGTTTCTCGAATGTACCTTTCCACCGATTTTTCCATGTTCAAGTCATGGATCTTAGTCAGGTCCCGTTCAGTTCTCAAGTGGCACCGAACCGTTTAATTGAGTCGTTCAAGGATGCTTTGAGGCAAAAGAATAAAACTGCAATTAAAACCAATTGAATTATAAAGAAGCTTTCTTACTTTCAGCATGAGAGGGTCCACACTGAAAGCGTTCAATAAAACCTTACGATATTGATTAACCGACTTTAAAGCTACTGTGTAGATTCTTTTAAAACCACTTTAAATACAATAATAAGGGGAGTTGCAGTGGTTAGCCAAACATATATTTTTAAGGATAATTTATCTTCGTCAATATAACTTTTAGTCAAAATGATTTTCTTAACTTAATACTTGCGCATCTAATTTAATCGATAAATGTTGATAAGAGAGCTCCAAAAAACTCGCTCGAAAATGTAATAAACAAAAAAAATTAAATTAAAAAAGAACAAGTTTACATACAAATAATAATTACCTTTTTTAAAACTTAATATTCACTTTTTAGTGGTTGATTTGTCGTTTTTTGTAATCTGGTAAGCTTAATTATCTATTTTTATCAGTTTTATTTCATCCACCCGTTTCGAAAACAGTTAAGTGGCGGGCGGAAATTGCATAAAGCCATTGAGACAATCGACAAAGAAACTTTCAGATCAAATGGTTTTATCCAGTATACTATGTAAGTACTGCTTTCCTTAGACAAGAGCAAAGCGCGCCTGTTTTTAGTTTTAAAGCGATTTTTATCTCGTTGTCCGTTTGAAAAATATTTCATTATTAACTTACTTCTAACTCGAGCAACGATTGATTATCATCAATTTCTTTATCTTTGATGATAAATTTGAACGAAATGGCGCATAAATCTAGGGCATGAAAGAAGAGGGGATGAGTTTGGTTTTATCGTTCCTAACAATAAGTAAGAGCGTTCAGTTTCAATAAAGCTTCCCAATTGCATTTAACAAGGCACGTATAAAGTGAACTGATAAATTAGTTTTGAAGTCCAAATAATCCTGAAATAAAGCGCATCTATTGACAAGTTTTATAAGTTAGGTACACTAAGACTACTTCAAAACTATAAAGTCATAATGAAGAACGTAATAAAACCAAGTAGACTATAAGAGCTTTATGAAACCAAGACACTACAAAACTACAATAAAGCTTATAAACGGGGATTAACTGGGGTTTAAGGTTAATTGATCTTATTAGCTAATCTTGCTAAATTCTTTAAAACCAGATTTGGATGCTGTATAGTTTTTAAGAGCCGACAGTATATTTACAAGGCCACTTTTAAAAAAATTAATTTACCACAATAAAACCGTTTTAAACCTACAACAAATCCAACATATTTTTATGATGCTACTTGGGAGCTATTGTATGTTATGGTTGAGGTTTATTGTTATCTATAAAACACACTACTACTGTTCAGTTAATCTACTTTGAGTACAATCAAAGTAATTATGTAATTACTACCTTCTAGGTAGTCTGCATTCTTTGAAATTAACGTGTTTGAAAGATTCCAACTACATTCCTGGCGAAAGAGAAGCATAATTAACGCTTTCTACTTGGCTGTTTTACTACGACGGCATCAAACTTGTCTTGTTAACAGAAGCTCAAAATTATGAATAAGTAATGTTGTCAAACTCTAATTATCCATTATCGGAATTTTATGCCACAGATCTCGTCAGTCAGTACGATGTAGAAGCAATCATATCTGAAAAATAATATAAAAAACACAAGAAGTAGAAGCACAAATGTAAATTTTCAAAATTAGCTAAACTAATAATTCACATTCAAAACTGAAAATCACTTTAAATTCAATACAATGCAATGATACATGTGAAGTTTATACGAGGGTACGTGAAAAAAGATCTCCAAGCCACTGGTGTTCCGAGGATGACATGCCACAATAATTGACAGCCGTTGATGGCTGAGCCTTCCATTCGCCGTAATCGCCAGGCGAGTTGTACGTTCGGTAATTTCGCTTAAGATCGGTTGCACAAAATTCCTGAATATTCAATCAAATTGTGACTTAGAAAGGTAGCGTCATGTATCAGGCTTTCAGCTTTCAGAAGATCAGAGAGTAATATTTAGGTATTCACTTAAAGCCGGCTACACACTGCCCGACAGGCCTGGCAGTATGAACTGAACTGTCCACCTGGACGACGGCGCCGGTTTTCGGAGTGTCAGTATCAAATTAATAAAAAAACAAAACAGAGGACATTTTTTTTTTGAAAGTTTGTATGGGGGGTTTTTGACGATGCTGATTGATCGTTATCAATTTTTTGCCCTGATGTCATTTGACGCCCTTTGAACCCCCACAATTATCAAAGGTACGCCCCTGGAACGGATTTGGCACATGCCCAAAAGAATAGCCTAGTTTACACCGAAAGCTCGTTTAGTTCGGTCCGATAGGACCAAGTTGGTGGGGATAGTACGGTAGGACCAATGCTTGCTACTCGTCCGTTTACACTGCCTTGCAACGCGTGAACTAAATGAGTACGCGCGCAATTCGTCAAACGTCAAAAACAAGTCAAAATTATTTATCAACACAATTCGTAATCAAAAAAAACATAAGTGAGTGCGCTCAGATTGCCTAGAGAAACTCAGAACCAACACAATTCACGATAATAACAATCAACATAACCTCATAATTTTGATCCAGATCGAACCAAATTTGGTTCGGTACACCTGCTGGCAAGTACCGAACCAAGAGCGGACTAGCTTAGTTTGCAACTGTTTACACCATCCGAACCAAATATTTGGTTCTGATATAGTTCGAATTTAGTACTTGGTCCGCGGACCAAGTTATCGGTGTAAACTAGGCTAGTGTTTGTCGAGACCTATCAAACGGAAAAAAACATTTTTGAAAATCGTTTCATAAACAAAAATTTTACAGGGGTAGGGACACTTTATAGGGTGTACACTCTGTATACAGAATAGAGTGAAGACTTTATAGGCAAAAATTTCATTTTCATGCCAGGGTTGCCGGATATTGTGGTAGAACGTTCGTTGCAAACACCCCCTCTAAAATATATTATTTGTACCAAATATGGTCACGTTCTTAATAAAGTCATGAGCTCTTTACTATTACTACTATTTTCTATTTTATGGTATCTGTATTTGAATGATATTTTGCTATAGCATGTTTGGCTGTTCGCGTAGAGTTAATGCCTTTGCACGTTTCTCTTATTGATCTGTACAGTACTTAAAGTCAAAACTTTGCAAACTCCATTGTTTTTTTGTTATTCGGTTATATTCCAATCCAGTACGTTTTTTATGACGCCACAATGTTCTTGGAAAGTACAGACCACAAAAGTTGGATTGTTGGGTACCAGAAAATTATGGGGTCGCTAAAAAAAAATGAAAATCGAAGATGAGTCTTGGTACTGTTTTGAGGTGGGTGTTTTAATTTACTGATTAGTAAACTTCAGTATTATTATAAAGTGATAGACATACAAACTATTGAAGGCAGGAAATTGAAAAATACTTCCCTGTAGTACAGCCGGTAGCTAAAGTTCTGTATTTGTTTTAGGTCCACGGCATATTTTTTTTTGTAAAGTTAATTTGAATGTTTAAACTACAAAATGTTCGTGGTTATCCCGCCAAATTATGGCCAGTTTTTTTTTGAGTATTTCACATGCTTGTTTTACAGGGTGATTTTCGAGTTGGAATGCAAGAAAAAAAATTAAATAAAATTACATATATTATCCAAAAATTCATTTCCAAGATAGGGTGTCAAAGTTTTGAGAAAAAAAATCCTTTTACTACGTATAAAAGTTTTGAGGCTTGAGAAAATCTTCATAATATCTGTGATAAATTGGAATATACTGGGTCGGGCTTGAATTTATGGAAGATCAAAGTTGCATTTATTTTTTTTAAATGGAACCCAGAACCCACAGTATATTAATAATTGATACCTCAATGATTATTCTTCCTTCAATTTTTGAGCAAAAATTGTGATACACATGATGTTTCCAGATCCAACCGTTCTCGAGTTATCGCGTTTTATAAATGAAGACCATTATGCAAAAAGGTGTTAACTCACTTTTTTTATATTTTTGAAATAAATTGAGCGTAAGTTTACAGCCTGGAACCATTCATATGACTTAATTTTCAATATTTGTGGATGTTATAATATATAAAGATATTTGGAAAATCTTGCGGTAGGTCAACTTTGAATGAAATATCCAGGAGTGTCCAGGAAAATGTGGAAAATCTCTTGGATTCAAAACACTGAAAAATAAGATGACAAGTTCCCGTAAACTTGTTTCCTATATAGAAGCCCTGTGTACGGAGATATGGACCCCGAAAGGACGCCACTGGAAATCAATTTTTCTTGAATAACTTTTCAACCATTTGATATAATTTGATGGAGATTTGATATGATAAACAGTAAACATTACACCTTAAAACATAATTAGGTTTAGTTTACCAGGGGCGGACTAGGTTGTACATTTTAATGCTTACATTTTCAACACCCTGTATGATAAGCAGTTGAAAATAATACAAACCAATACCTTCAAAATCCAGCTGAAGAAATCGTACTTCTGTTCATTATTGATAAAATGAACCGCTTTCGAGAAAAAACATATTTTTATTGAAAAAACCATCGAAAATAGCCATAATGTGGTCCTTGACGAAATTTTTAAAAAAAATGTAAACGCATATTTTCCTCGAAATGTTTATGAAAATTATTTCGAAAAAACATAGGTTCACATTTTTTTAAATAATTTCGTCAAGAGCAACGTCATGGCTTTTTTCGAGGTTTTTTTCAATAAAAATATGTTTTTTTTCTCGAACACGGTTCATTTTATCGATAATGAGCAGAAGTACCTTTTTTGTAGCCTAAGGTTTAGGCTAACCAAATTTATTTTTTTCAAGTCTTTATGTTGAAAATTCAAGCATTAAAATGTACAACCTATTCCGCCCCTGGTAAACTAAACAAGCTAATTATGTTTTAAGGGCAGTATTTTACGAGGTAATGTTTACTGTTTATCATATTAAATTTTCATCAAATTATATTAAGTGATTAGAAAGTTATTTGAGAAAAATTGATTTCCAGTGGCGTCCTTTCGGGTTCCGTATCTCCGTGGTGAGGGCCTCTAGGAAAAAAGTTTACGAGAACTTGTCATCTTATTTTTCAATGTTCTATCTGAATCCGAGAGATCATCCAGATTATCCCGGACATCCCATATGTAATGACAAATAATTTAGAAAAAAAAAACAAGAAAAAAAGGAGTTAACACCTTTTTCAGAATTATTGTTTACAGGGAGCTATTATGAAGATGAAAAAAGTGTTACCTGTATACAAAAAACTATTTATTTAGCAACATTTTTGGATTCAGTAACCCTGTTTACCAAAAAAAAAAAATTATTTTCTCCTCCTCGTTTTAAATTATAATAGAAACCTCTGAGGTTTTTTGGGATGAAAGGAATCTGTTCCTTAATATTGTCATATTTTTTTGCTGCGATAGCTTTACTTTGGATTTATCAATGTGTAGTAACAAGGGTTAGTTTCGGGTTCAGACCAAGTCATCTTTCTGTTTTTTCCTTAAGTCAACAATTTTCCAATCGTCAGCTGCATCAAAGGTTATCCCAAATTCTTCCACTTGAAGCCACCGAACATCTTTAAATAAAACTTTTTCATTTTCGTCATTTTTTTTTCGATTTATAAGTCCTAGTTTTCGTGACAATTCTGCTGCTTATTTCGCTGTATTCCTGCTTCAAACCCCATCCCAGCAACACCTACCATTTTCGAGTGACATTTCGGTTGCTCACTTCACTCTTGGCAAACATTGCAAGCAGGAACGGTTCAACTTGTTGCTGCTGAGCTGCTATACATCTGCTTTATCTTGCTTTGAGTCCTATCCCAGCAGCAGTTCCAGCTCACCAGCTCCGTCACTCGTAGCAACAGAAGCTGGATCCTCTGGCTTGTGCTGCTATGTAGTTGTCACATCCTGCTTCATTCCCTATACCAGCCCCTCTTGTCGTTTTTGAATTACAGTTGTTGGTTGCCAGCAGCACATATCATTGGAACAAGTTCCTGCTAATGCTGCTATGTTCCTGCCATATCCTGCTTCGAACCCCGTATATACCAGCCATTCCTACCGTTTTTGAACTGAGTTTTTTTAAATTTATGTCGTTGCCAGCAGCACATAGGAAGCAGGATCACTGGAATAGGTTCCTGCTTCTGCTGGATATTGTATTGATTTCAGTGACACGGATGACAGTTGTTTAATGCTTAAATTTCAAATTGACATTAATTAGATGAAAACAACGATTAATCGTGCCATCAAATTAGCATGTTCATATTTCAAATGGGTGTAGCTCTGTCATTTATTATTCTTTCCAAATTAATCAAAAAACATGCTGTAAGACTATCTGCCAAGTCTTAATTGTCATGTATTGAATTGTAATATACAGGGTGTTCATGTACAATATGGTCTCCTAGATCGTACGATCGCCACTACATTATGTCTTGAGCAACAAACCATATCGTAAGATTGAAGGTGCGTTATTCATCATGCCAATCGGAAATTGGGTCTGCAACATATTATACGCATATAGTTTGTTTAAAGTCAATAATGATTGAAACTGCGACCAAAACCTCTCGACGGCGCGATACAATAGACCAAATGAAGCATAAAAGCTGCGACGGTCCGTCTAATAACATGAGTGAAATGACCAACAGCGTTCTCTGCTCTTCGTCAGTTCACAAAAATTATTGTGCGGCATGTCACAGCTCTCATTGTTTGGTCTATTGTACCGTTTTTTCGCAGTTTCAATTGAGTTTAAAAATACTGCACCCATTGTAATCACATGAAAATGACTCTTCATAATATTTTCTTCAATTATCACTGGATTTTTTTCTCAAAGAAGGTACCTACAGAGTGACCCATTTGAAAGCGGGCCACCCCCAAAACATTTTTATTTAAAGAGCGATTTTGACGATTTTTTTTTTGAAATGTGGAGAGTGGAAAGGTTTATTTTGAGGCCAGATGGAGTCAGGTTTTTTCAAAACTCAAGGCCTACTAGATCATATTTTAGAGGCTGAAAAATCTAGAATCCATATTAGCGATTATTTTAGAAAAAATCTGTCTACGCCACTGGATTCTTCATACCCTGAAATGGATCTGTACCAAATTTCATGAAAAAATATTGAAAATTGACGATTAATTTTTTTATGCACCAAGAAGTATTTTTTTACCTCGAAACTCTTGCGATAGCAGATCTATCAGACAAAAAATATTAAATGTAAACATTTAATAGATATTCTCATGTCAAAAAACAATGGAAACAAACAAATGAGACCGACAAAAAAAAATACACACAAAAATAATATTTTTGAATTGAATATTTTTGCATGAAATTTGGTACAGACCCATTTCAGGCAATGAAAAATCCAGTGGCGTAGGCAGATTTTCTGTAAAAAAAATCTCTAATATATTTTTTGGATTTTTCAGCCTCTAAATATGCTCTAGTAGCCTTGATTTTTGGAAAAAACTGGGCAACGTATGGCCTCAAACAAAACTCTCCCCTCTCCACATTTAAAAAGAAAAATCGTCAAAATCGATCAATAAATTAAAAAGTTATGAGGGTGGCCCGCTTTCAAATGGGTCACTCTGTACAGGGTGATTCATTTTCAGCGACAGGGTGCCAGTTCTCGTAAACTATTCATCGTAGAGACTTGCGGCAAAATTTTTTATCACTAAAACGGCCAAGAGAAAAACCTGGAAAATATTTTCAAGTTTCTGAAATGGTCGCTAGGGGGCGTAACGACTAACACCAAGTAGAAAAATATGATTTTTATGGAATTTTGTCCAATGAAAATATATCGATGAGCTCATTTTCGGCTTCAATGACTATTTACCTACACTTTTTGTCTATAACGTTTTTTTCTATCTATCATAATAAAGTGGTGGGGGAAGTTCAATTGTTTCATTAAACAAACGGAGATTTCTCCCGTTTCGCTTGACCGGTTTTAACGAACTTGGGCGCATATGAAAGAGAATAGTCTGCGCTATAAAATGCTCATTTGCTTTTTAATTTGTACCATTCGCCGTCGCCGCTAGATGGCGTTAACTGAAATGGTAGCATATTTTTGAGTTTTTTTCCAAAAAAATCAAATGTAATGGTATATCCATTTTCATATATTTTAAAAGGGGATACATTTTCCTATAAAAAAATTAAAAAAAAAACAAAAAAAAAAATAAAAAAAAAACAAAAAAAAATCATTATTTTTTTGTTTTTTTCATAGGAAAATGTATCCCCTTTTAAAATATATACAAATGAATATACCAGTACATTTGATTTTTTTGGAAAAAACTCAAAAACATGCTACCATTTCAGTTAGCGCCATATAGCGGCGACGGCGAAGGTCAAAAATTCAAAACCAAAAAAGTTTTTGAAGTGCAGATCCTGCTCTTTCATATGAGCCCGAGCTCGTTTAAATCGGTCAAGCGAAACGGGAGAGATCTCCGTTTGTTTAATAAAACAATTGAACTTCCCCCACGACTTTATTATGTTAGATAGAAAAAAACTTTTTGACAAAAAGTGTAGGTAAATAGTCAGTGAATCCGAAAATGAGCTCATCGATATATTTTCATTGGACAAAATTCCATAAAAATCATATTTTTCTACTTGGTGTTACGCCCCCTAGCGACCATTTCAGAAACTTGAAAATATTTTCCAGGTTTTTCTCTTGGCCGTTTTAGTAATAAATTTTTTTGCCGCAAGTCTCTACGATGAATAGTTTACGAGAACTGGCACCCTGTCGCTGAAAATGAATCACCCTGTACATACAGGAGAAAATATGAAGTTCCTACGGAGATAGGGCCCCGTAAAGGACACGCCAATGATGGAAATCGGTTTTGAAATTTTATATGAGTTCTCCCTTCACCCTTTCATTTTATAGCTATCACATCCCCTAGCGGTGGACGTATGAATGAAAATTATTCCAAGTTTTTTTTTTGCTCACCCAAGTTATGTCATTTTTCTCTCTAAAACGAGCGGTTTCTGAGATAAAGTCTGTTCATGGCTTTCTTGCGGTAACGTCACAGTATTTGACGTTTGGCAGTGTGTCGTAGATTGATCGCTCCACATGTGACATTTGTGAAACTGATCCGAAAGAACCTTGTCCAGACGTACGTGATTTTTTTTCAATGTGTAAGAGAGAGACGGAAAAGTATGACGTAACCGCAGGAAAGCCATGAACAGACTGTACAGCCGGTTACTCCGCTTAATTGGCCTTCGCCAGCGTGTAATGTTCTAAAAACCGATCAATAGGTAATCACCTATTTTATTACTCCGTACGTTCGGTGTACAGAGTTTACACAAATATTATAAGTTCACAGAACAATGATAATTCCCAATCAAAAAACCTATTTCCATACGAAAGAGAACATTCCAAATACAGTCTCCAACATTGTTGCCACTTTTCCCCCCTTGTTCCTTTCATTGCAATCTAAATAGGTATATTAATAAAAATGTTAATTACCCAATTAAGAAACAACAGCAGTTTATTCTTTTCCAACTACATTCCATCTGTTTCGAATCTGTTTTGCGCTTTGGGTATTTCGGGCGACCAACGGAACGCGACCGATGAAAGATACGTTGAAGGCTCACTTTAATACTTGGCTCAGTTTTAACAGCATTAAGTGTGTGTGTATGTTTGAAACAGATTCGGCCTATTATCTTTGTGTTTGTGATAGTCAGAATTTGGGGCTTGTCGCATTTTATTGCTTTACCTGGGATTTTCGGTAGTTCTT
Source organism: Orchestes rusci (assembly GCA_958502075.1). Classification (NCBI taxonomy): domain Eukaryota; kingdom Metazoa; phylum Arthropoda; class Insecta; order Coleoptera; family Curculionidae; genus Orchestes; species Orchestes rusci. The sequence goes on from OY293314.1 coordinate 17,667,825, forward strand.
GGTATTAGAGGGTAGTGACTTTTTTGATGTTTTAGGTGACAAAGAGATGTTACATATTGGGCCAAGCATCAGAGATATTTTCATGACAAAAATCCAAAAACACACAATCCTGAATGAAATATGGGAAATTAAATTATTATGAAAAATTAAAACATAATTAATGCGTTTCTTGCTAGATTAACCAAGCAAGTAGAGATCTACAGTCAAGTCAAGTCAAAAATGCTTTATTGTACAGGATGTCCCATAAGAACCTCTACCCTCTTTATTATTACATGAAAAATAAAGGTAACTTTGTATAGGATGTCCTGTACGTATCTCCTAGCGGTTCAATTTTTTTATTGCTATATAAAAACGCATTCATTTCAAGAAGTGAACAATAAATAGGTATCTATGTATAGGTTCATATAGTTTTTGACGTTAGTCTGCCATTTTTTCCTATACAGACAATACTACAATATATGATTCCAGTTGATTAGAATGTCTGCCAATCAAACAGGGTGATTTCAGATGGTGAATCCAATCGGGGCATACAATAAAATCACCAAGAAGTCGAAAATGTTGAATAGAACACCCTGTATATCGTTAAGAATTTTGATTGTTTCTCAAAGGAGGTTAGTTGGTATGAAATAGTCTATCTCTGAGTATGTATTGATACAAATCAAAAAAATTCATACACCAACAGAGAATTAAAGTGAATGTCCTATATTTATGTGATTTCCAATTTTTTTTTAGGGCATCTTTGACTGAGTGACTTCTGTTGAGAATTTGAATTTTTTTGCTTACTCGATCGATAAGAATGCTAATGTCTTGAAGTTTTTATGATATTTTTCCACATTATTTTTGCACAGATTTTTTTCCATAAAATGGATAAAATAGCGAATATTATCCAAACGGTGAGAGATTGGTATAGACTATTTTGTAGAAACTAATTAACCCTTATTTTTGGTGGACAATCAAAATCATAACGTTATACAGGGTGTTCAATTTAACATATTTGACTTATTGGGGATTTAATAGGTCCCGATTGGGTTCAACTTCTGACATCACCCTGTATAATTGGCAGCCATCCTAACCAACTGGAATTACATATTATAGTATTGTCTGTTAGGAAAAAATGATGGAGATGAGAAATAGGTACTATGAGCCTATTTTTTTTTCACTACTTGGTAAACATAATACACGAGTGGCATACAATGTTTTACCAAAAAAATGGAAAAAATCCTTTTTTTTATGAAATAATAATTATTAAATACAGTGCTTTTCTTTAATGTCCCCCCCCTTTTATTTTTTGAACGGCTCAACTTAGAGACTTCAAATTCTAGGTGACAAACTACAAGCATGTTTACTATGTTTTGACATAAAATTGACATGACAAAATAAACATGACAAAAATTCAAGATGGCGGCTGGGCGCCATCTTGGAATGTTTTTTTAAATAGGAATAGGGGACATGTGACACATCATTTTGAAGGTCTTTTATAACCTTTATAACCCTAGAATATTAAGTCGATATCTCTAAGTACTACAAAATGGCGGTACATTCAATTACTACATTGATACATGTGAAAAAAGTTGTCAAATTCAATTCAAAAGATGCTTTTTTGACATTTTTGTCATCTATTCCTAACCCAAACTTTATGTCAAGAATATTTCCAGCATCTTTTGAATTGAATTTGACAATTTTTTTTAAAAAGTGTATGTATCAATGTAGTAATTGAATGTACCGACATTTTGTAGTACTTAGAGATATCGACTCAATATTCTAGGGTTATAAAGTACTCAGCAGGACCTTCAAAATGAGGTGTCACATGACCCCTATTCCTATTTAAAAAAACATTCCAAGATGGCGCCCAGCCGCCATCTTGAATTTTTCATATGTCAATTTTATGTCAAAACATAGTCAACATGCTTGTATTTCAGCACCTAGAATTTGAAATCTCTAAGTTGAGCTGTTCAAAAAATAAAAGGGGGGGGGGACATTAAAGAAAAGCACTGTATAAATGTCAGAGTCAGAATGACTAGACAGTGACATGTTTACATTTTGGTCACAGTAGGATCATGATACTATAACAAACAAAATATGATCACGCGCAGGTTTCGCTGCCGTCATTGCGTGTCCGAACCTCAAAATTTATAGGTTACCTATAGGTAACTATGATACTGAAACAAACAAGATAAACTCCCGCACATCTCAAGGTTTCTAGAGAATAGGTTGCCCAAAAACTTTTCCGATATAAGCGTGACGTCATCTGTTGAGAGTCTCCATGCTATAGTATGGGAATGAGAAAGTTTCTGTGGATTTGCTGGGCAGTTTTCCAAGATAGAGATATGAACCTGGGTATATTTATAATCAGGAAGACATATATGATAATATACAGGTAGTACCATTTGAATGCCTGTAAGTTGTATTTTTCCAAACATGTTGTTTTCTCGATTGAAAATTCTTGAGCACTCCTAAAAACAATATTTTTTTGGGTAATAGGATGATTTTTTTTGAAAGGAAACTTCTTTAGTTTGGTTCTTTGGTACTTTGATTCTTATTGGTTCTTTAGCTCTTTGGTACTTTAGTACTTTGGTTCTTTGGTACTTAGGTCTTTGTCTGATTGGTACTTTAGTACTTTCATTGATTGGATCTTGTACTTCGGTTCTTTGACTCGTAGATACCTTGGTTCATGGGTTCTTTGGTTCTTTGGCTGTTTGGAATTTTGTTTTATTCGTAGTTGGGATCTTTGGCAGTTTGGTCGATTGGCACTCTGGAACTTTGGTACTCTGGTTCTCTTGTACTTTGGTTCGTTGATACTCTGCCTCTTTGGTACTTGGGCTCTCTGGTTCTTTCGTTTTTTGACACTTTGGTACTGGTTCTATGGTACTTTGGTTCTTTGACTCTTTGGTACTCTGAATCTTTGGATTTCTGGTACATTAGTTCTTTGGTACCTTGGCTCGTTGGTTCTCTGGTACTTTCATTCCTTGGTACCTTGATACTCCGTTTCCTTAGTACTTTGGTTCTTTGACACTTTGGCTTTTGGGTACTTCGATACTGATTCTCTGGTACTTTGATTTATTGGCTCTTTGACTCTTTGGTACTTTGATTCTTTGACTCTCTGATACCCTGGCTTCTTGGGACTTTGTACTTTGTTCTTGAATTCTTTGGTACTTTAGTACTCTGGTTAATTGGCTCTTCGATACTTTTTTCTCTGATAGGTACTTGAGTTCTTTGGTACTTCTGTACTTTTGGTGATTCGCTTTTTGGTACTTTGGCTCTTCGGTCCTTCAAATCTCTGGCACTTGGGTACTTGAGTTCCTTGGTACTTCGGTACTTTTGGTAATTTGCTCTTTGGTACTTTGATTCAATCTAGCTGAAGAATCAAACTATCAAGGAACCAAAGAATAAAAGTACCAAAGTACCACAGTACCGAAGAACCAAAGTACCAAAGAACTAGAGTATCAAAGTAACACAGAGTCAGAGTACCAAAGAACCAAAATACCAGACAACCAAAGTACCGAAGAGCGAAAATACTAGAGTATCAAAGTACCAAAGAGCCAAAGAAAAAAAATACCAGAAAATTAGAGTACCAAAGTACTCAATAGCCAAGGTGCCGAAGAACCAAAGTACTCATGTACCAAAAAACCAAAGTAACGAAGAAACAGAGTATCAAAGTACCAAAGAGCCAGAATACCAAAGTAACGAGAACCTAAGTATAAAAATCCAAAGAAGTCAAAAACCAAAGTACCAACAAGCCAAAGAACCGAAGTACGAAAGATCCAGTCAACCAAAGAACCAAAGTACTAACAAGGCAATCAATCAAAGTACCAAAAAACCTTAGTACCAGAATTCCAAAAAAGCAGAGTATCTACCAAAGAAACCGAGAATCAATAAAACACAAGAGAAAACGAGCTATTCTCTCACACCTTTTAACCAAAACCAATCCCACAATCGCATCTATTTCCTTTAAAAATAAAAATAACTTCTATGTAATAGTACCTTTACTACATGGTAATCTCCGCGGCAAGAAGTTACTTAAAAAAACTCGTTGAAATTACCAAAAAAGCAGTTACGACGCAAATTATCTACAAATAAAATGGGAAACACTATATACACTGCGTGAACGTGAGTTATAATCCATAACTCAATAGTGACTAGTGAGTTATGAATTATAACTCACTGGTGTGTTATGTGACACTTCACTTGTCCAAACTGACAAAAAAATGACACTATAACTATCATGCGTTAGATAAATGCGTTTTTTGCAATAAAAAATAAAGTCGCTATCATATCCCAAAATATTGGAGTTAGGAGATAGAAAGTTAGCTTTATTTTTTTATTCTACAATTTATTTCTAAATTGATATTCAGTTTTTTTATCTGATTTTGAAAAGTTGGGTCCAGCCTATGGAAAAGTGAGCACCATGTTGATATAAAATATACAGTGTGTCGCAGATAAAATGAATACACCCATGTATTTGAAGAAGTCGGAATTCGAAATTTTGTACACGTCTATATATTCACAAAAAGGGGCAATTCTTGATATTTTGCTTCGCGTCAGAGATATCAAAAAAAGTTACTGGAAAAAGTTCTAGATCTGATTTCTCACCCCGGATTCCAAAGTTTCATGAAAAACTTTTAAATTATTTAGACAATATTCTTGTTCATTAACGAATCTATTTTTCCGTTTGACGCTATATAATTTCCATAAAAACTAAAAATTTTACTCCAATATAATGCTGTCATGGCGTCTATAGAACAATTTTTAAGATTGTGGAAAGATATAAGTGATTGATTTAATGTAAGGAAAATATAAAAATGAAATTAAGATTTTTCACTCGAAACCTTGCATTCAGGGTAAGAATATAATTCACAACAACTTCTGACTATATCTTTGACGTGAAGCAAAATATCGAGAATTGGCCCCTTTTTGCGAAGACGTAATAGGCGGGGTTTAGACCTCAAATTTTAGTTAACTATCCTAAATAGTGGAGCTCATGAGTCAGTAACTGCAAAATTTCGAACCCCGAATTCTTCAAGTAAGGAAAATACAGGGGTGTATTCATCTTATCTGCGACACACTGAATAAAACAATTGAAATCCTTTAGAAGTAATGAGATTTTATATTTAACTTGTTTTCATTTTTTGTTTGCATTTCTTCCGAGATAATGGAGTAGAGGATCTCATATGTGACACCCTGTACATAATATGACTAAACAAGGCACAAAAGCATACTAGTGAACTATGAAAAAGTAAGTTTTGAACGTAATCACAAAAAAAAGGGTTGAGAGGAGAATTTAAAAAATATAAAAAGAACTAATAAAATAAAAAACTTCAAAAGGAGAGTGGTAAACAAACAATGATAACACATACAAGTTTCAAATGCACTTGAATCATTCACACTATCATAGAATTCATCCAAGCTATAGAAAGTGTTCTCCAGCAGTAAAGCTTTTGTAGCATGTCCGAAGACCACAATGTTTCTAGACTCCCAAGCATACAAAAGGCAGGCGGTTGAAGATCTTTTTCCTGATAGATTAAAATTTTTTTGGGATTGAAAGAGGGGTCATGTGAGTTCTCCGGGTTTCCCTTTCCTTGGCGAATGATATGTCCTGAGGAGCTACTTACTTCTGGTCTGGAAGACCATGAATGCTGTTTCTATGATGAATGAGGAAGTCAGAGTCTGAATAGCTAAAGAGTTGAAATGACTCTTTTCCGACTCTTTTGTAGCATCACATTGAGATGATACTGGCTACCTGATGCACCTCAGAAATTCTACTGAGACCTCTGGACTTATTTTGGTCTTTTGTCTATCTCCAAGTTTGCTCCAAAAGTCGTTATTTATAAACCAGCTCCCAACCTGTTGATTCTTTGAATTATTAAGTCTGAGCCTAGCTATCCCAACAGTCTGCTGATAGATGATTTGATATCTATATCTTTGAAAGTACGCCACAGAAAGATCACTCATAACGCAAAATGTCCTCATCAAATTCAAAGGTCTGATATTATCTGCTGACACTCTAATGTCTATTCGCTTGGCCGCCGGAATAATGCGATTTGACACCTGCGGACTTTTTTCTGTTCAAAACAACCATTGATTGATCAATCGGACTATGAATTATTGACGGTCTTAATCTCTTGAATTAAGTGGTCCGTGATGATGTCCATTAAATTCTGGAATGAATGGACAATCCGTACAACTTTTGGAAATGGGGAAAATATTAAGACTAGGGCGTAAATAATGTAGTTATTATTGAAAATCGAATTTGTTAAATTTGCCTTTTTTTGTTAATTCAGTATATTTTTGGGTATTTTGAAAAAATGTTTTTGCTGATGACTTTCAAATATTGGGTAGAATACGTATAAAAAATATCAAGTCATCGAAAATGTATGCAAGTTGTCCAATATTATACAATATTATAATAAGCTGGGGTGTTAATCGTTGGGTGATTTTATGAAACAAAGTTAATATCAGGGTACGTGAATTCATAATCCGTCCGTATTAAATTCTATTTGGATGTTCTACATATATATACAGGGTGCGACATTGACTATACAGGTTGAGATTCCAACTTGAAATAAATTCAGTACATCAAAAGAAGGTAGGTCTATTCCACGTCTTTTGGTGTTTCAAATTGCGCTCTTTTTCATGTACAAAAACTATTTACAGGGTGTCCCAAATTCAAGATATCACGTCATCGACTGTTTTTTTTTTTAATTTCATCCTTTTGTTCATTATTATTATTTTTTTGATATTTGATTTGTATTGAACTTCTTGTTGGAAGAAACCGACTTTTGATAACTTTTTGATAAATTAATACAGTGAACAAGGGCGGCTCCTCCACAGTGTCATTAGCTCAATGACCTCTGAAACATATTTTAGAGAATACAGGGTATCCCAGATCAACTGGTCACTACTTATACAGCAAATAGACGAGAAGTTTGAGATGGGGAACCCATGGCCGGAAGGGCACACATGTTCTTCAACTCCGGCCCTGGATGAGTTTTTTTTTTCAAATACCCAGAAACATGCAATCCATTTAGTATTTCAACCCTGAAAATTTCATCAAAATCGGTTGAGCGGTTTTCAAAATAGATTCAGATTGTCATTTTTTTTTTTTAATTGTACACCCTGTATCCAGGAAACGGGGCACTTCCGAACATGGGTTCCCCATCACAAACTTCTCATTTATGGTTTCTCTATTTGCTGTATAAGAAGTGACCAGTTGATCTGGGTAGATAGTTTTGCCTGATTCAATTATTTCACCAGTATACAGGGTGTTTCATTAATATTGCGAAAAAATTCAGAAGGAGTTTTCCCGATTCAGAATAAGAAGAAAGCTTCCTATAAACATGTGTCCAGAAATGCTTCATTACACAGCTACAGGGTGTTTCTTTGGCACTAATGTCGATCTTTTGATGAAAATTTGTGTTTGAGGGTTTTTTGTCATGCGAAATACTTGTTAGAAGTCGCTAAGTGCACCCATTCCCGAGATATTTGGATTTGAAATAAAAAATACATCTGATTTTGTAATTATGGTCAAGCAAGGTATTGCTTTTTTCGAGAAAAAAATCAGGATGAGTCTCCCTTGTTGAAAATAAGAAGAAAAATTCCTTTAAACATGTGTCCGGATATGCTCCGTTACAAAGCTACAGGGTGTTGAAGATTTTTATTTTTTCATTTTTTTTTTTTAATATTTTAATAAAAATTGTTGTTCACATCATTCATTAGTTGAATTTTATCTTTTCACTAGAAATATGTAGATTACAAAAGATTTTATAACTTGACCTCCGACATTATTTCAAAATCAGATGTATTTATTATTTCAAATCCGAATACCTCGAGAATGTTTGCCTGTAGCGACTTTTAACAAGTATACTTTTTCTGCGTAGAAAATACAAATAAATCTGTTCTATTGCTCAAAAATGTTATAGGGGTACGTCCAAAAAAGTTATGACTGTTAATAATTGGAAAAATAATTGTAGGTAGCGCCATCTACAAGTTAGAGCCATACTAAGATCAAATTCGAATCTCGCATGACAAAAAAAACCCTTAACACCAATTTTTATCATAATATCGACATTGCTTCAAATATTATAAAGAAAAAACAAAAATAAAAATAAAGCTACAACACCCTGTCTGTAATGAAGCATTTCCGGACACGTGTTGACAGGAAGTTTCCTTCTTATTTTTAGGCAGGGAAACTCATACTGATTTTTTTTCGCAATAATAATGAAATACCCTGTAGATAATCAATTCAATTCCAAAATATATCTCATATTATTTTGACCGTCCTTGGTTATAGTGGTAATTAAACGCTCGGGCAAAGTCAGTATTCAGAAATACCTACGCTTGGGCCCCTGGCTGGAGTTATCCTTATGGCGATAAAGCACATCTACCGAGCGTAGACAAACACCCAAGGGAATTGGAAAATCAAATCGTGTCTTGGCTAAAATTTGATACATATAGGCGTCATTGATCCTATCGCCGTTGATCGGCGATACAGAAAAATAAGTTTATCCGCAAAGCGTATCGGCTATATTAATGATACTGGATGGAAATTGATTTTTTTATACCCACTGATTTTGAGTTTTTTTGTAATTTCTAATTTGAATAGAGAGAAGAATGGACCTGAAGTTCAAATTGTTTAAAGTTCGATTTAAATAGTGAAATATCCATTTGTGTTTTTGACTGAGTGTATTGTTAACCTCCTAAGATAATTGATTAAGAGCCCTACCCTGTAACTAGGTATACATACTTGTTGTTCCTATAAATCAAATGAGTATAAATGATAATCAGAAGAACACAACTCCCACCGGATTCTGAAGTTGTGTAGAAGTCATAATGAAACAAAGTATGAAGTACAAATGGAGCGTGGGCTAAGCTACGTCGTCAACTCACTTATTTCGATCAATCATGGATGTAGTTTGTTCTGTCAAACAAAATCTGTCGTTTGTTCAAAATGATCAAGGTATATAAACAGAGTATAGTGTGAGTATGATAAGTTGATATGAACCACATTTTTTTCTTGATTATAATCAACTAATTTCTGATTTTGAACGTGCTTTTGATACATAAGTATTTGTGTTAAATGAGTAGATATACGTAAGCAGTCCGAATGCGACTATCTTTCACTCTAAACAATAGATGTCATTTCCATCTAACCAACCCAAACTATCCCTATAATATATATTTATCTGTATTTTAATTATTCTTATCAAATAAAAGATCAAAATGATGCATTTTCGAGAAATTCGTTTTTCACAAATATGTTTGGGAATACTTTAGAATACAATCATGTAACTGATTTCAGGTTTTCCAAAGTAGGAAAAAACTTCATAAATGTTTTTTTTACCCATGCACACATACCAAACAGATATTTTTTCCCGTTCCTAACAATCGTTCACTGATAGTAGTCACTTGTATTGTTCTCTTTCTAGTCTCTACACAAGAATAAAATCAATTTGAAACGGTTAAAGACGAAGTGAGGAAGCAAGAAAATTCCAAACAATATTTATCAGGTAGCCGTTCTGGTCGGATGTCATAAAATATATTATGCGGTGATTTGAGTTTACACTTCACTATTTTATTGGACATTCAAAAGTAATTTAACTAGCTTTTCCTCATTGTACGTGTTTATAGGAACATTACAAGATCTAAACACTTTTAGTACTGCTGCAAACAATCCTACTAATTTTCCGATACAGTCCAGCTAATTCCACTATTTCATCCACAGTGTACCGGTTTTGCATATTATGGTATTGTTGACAGATTCAAACGTGCTTTGAAGCTGTTGGTCAAAAAATGGTGCGGACCCAATTTGTTGATGTTTTTGTTTGTCATGGATAATAAAATTCATCTAATCTGAAGTTGTACAAACTTACGAATTACACAGACTGATAATCTATTTATCACCATATCCCGATATCATACAGTCTCTTTAAATCGCACCCCGAAAATTAAAGGGCCAATAACCCGGGGTGGGTGCACTGTTGGTAACCAGAAGGGCCGCATGTGTTTTCACCTGTGAAGCAGCTGTGCAACCTTTCAGGGTTCCGGTACAACAAACGCCGATACATAAACTTGTTGGGTTGGTTGGCGACCAACAAGTGGACATCCACTTCAATCGGGACTTGTAGTTGTAGTACCGGGAACAATGTCTTTAATAATCTATATCTAAATTGGGTTTTAATAAACATTTTCCTGCATGCGCTTAATTTCCACACTTCTAATTGAATTCAAACTTCAATCGCTTCTATTAATTGCATCGAACAGGTATCTAATAGTGCAGCGCCAAAACACTCGGATGCAAATTCGAAAAGCAATTTCAAAAGGGGACAAAGTGCATAGATTATATCTGAGCGTGTATATTTTGTGTTAATAACGTTCGGCGAGATATGAACCTAGCTTAGTCGCCTCGGAAAGGATTTAAATAGTTTTACATTGGCGTCAAAGTCTAATATACCTACATTTGGTTTTCTTGCAGGTCTCCCTTTTCCAATTGCAACACCATTTAGAGGGGCGTTGAAAAATGTTTCCGTTATTTCATTTTCTATTTTGACTGATCTACTCCATCGACGAGCGAAGCCCAATGATTTACAGACGCCAGTATTTCTCTTTACAGCCTGTTTCGTTGACAATCGAAGTCAGACAATCATTTTTCGTTTAGCCGCTTATTACAGTAATTGGTTTTGGACCAATTGCTGGACAAATTGATTGGGACTAAAGTATGTGGGTGCATTAATCTTTATATAATCATCAAAAAATCTAAGGTGGCATAATTACAAAGAGACCTCTAATTAATATTTTTCCGACTAGACTAGACACAGCGCCCCCTTATGGAAATGTTCCATTTCAACACAAACTTTTATTCATCCGGAAACTTACTGTTTTAGACTATAGCGCTCCCTGTACAGAGCTACGGTAACACTTTGTTGAATTACCGCGCAAACTACATATGTATATATGTCTACATCACGGCAGCGCTACCTATAAGATCACTTGTGATGCACTCACAGCGCCACCTTTCAGCGCACCAGTCAACTGAGTCTTACTGTAAAAGTTATATTCACCATTCTATGATGTGCTTGGGAGATTGATCGATTTCTATGTGAATAACGTCAGTACATTCACCTTTGCGTGTCTTGAAGGACAACTTGAATTCTGGAGCATAACATTTCTGTTGCTTCTCAGCCTCCTCATTTGTCAGACTTGGGTACTGGTGACAATGTTAATCCCTTACACAATAGTAGCTTGATATGTTGGTTATTAATTGAACTGGTTATGGAAGAAGGCTATTTGTGTGAGGTTATATGGCTGGCTTACCACCGAGGGGACGCCCGACCTTTGTTTTATCTTGGTGATTACGGTGTAGAAAGCTACACTAGTGTTTATATGGTGGTCAACATTTGATGCAAGTGGTGATTAAGGAATGGATTAGTAAATGGTAGAATTTTTCTTCTTTCTAATGTTAACTTTGCACATTCTATTAACTTTGCCCTTGTCAAATACTACATTTTATTTTAACATTAATAAGAAAGGTTGTCTCAACCCCTTTTTTTTTAGGTGCGTTTGTTCTGGCCAACAGTCTTCACTGAACTCAGTAAAATTAGTTCACTTTTTTTTTATTTCACACTTGTTACATTTTTTTCGCCAACATTAAAACTTCGCTTTTTATCGGATTACTGAATAACCCGCACTTTCAAAAGATATTATTTCCGGCGCCTCCAGCAATTTGTATTAACAACGACATTAGACGCTTCCGTTTGGCAGTTAGCGAGATAAATTCGCCATCCTGTGTATAATAAAAAACAGAATTAAAAGGACTTCCATTTAGCTACAGTCATCACAGCTTGTCTTATCACGCTCAATCCAAGCAACTATCTAGTACGGGAAATGTCCGTTACACGCTCTTCAAGCGCCACCTGTACATTCGATTTTCCCTTATTTTCACTTGAAACCATGTTGTCGCTTGCTGTAAGAAATCTTGGACGTGTTTGATGTATTTACCTGTTGAACGAGTTCGATTGTTAATATTTTTTATGATTCTGTTTCAACGTAAAAACTTGTTTTGTGTTTAAATAAAGGACCATTTGTCTGATTTGTCCTTTGACTCTTCTTTTAATCAGAATTGATTGTTTCCTTTGGATTGGATTTCCATTTTTTTTGTAGTTATCCGTTTTGTCTTTTGGTTTTGTTTTTAAGTCAAAAACATCGGGCTCGAAGGACCATTTTGTTTCAGTGTATATACCGTGATGTTTCATTTCTTAATTCTGTTTTAAGCCAAAATTGATCTTTTTCTTTTAAATTGTGTATAATGATCCGGCTCGAAGGACCATTTTCTTCAGTGGAACTTGGTGTTTTGTTTTTTAATTCTGTTTTCAAGCAAAAATGGTCTGATTCCATTAAATTGTATTTGTTAATCATCTGGTTCGAAGGACTTTTTTTTGTGGCGAAACGTGTTATTTGAACTAATTCCTTCAAGTTTCAATTGATCAATCATCCGGTTCAAAGGACCATTTTTTTCTATTGCGAAACGATATTTGTTTTGTCTTTTAATTTTGTTTCAGGCAAAAATTCATCTAATTTTTTGAATTTGGTTTGAATGTGGGCTCGAAGGACCACTTTTTGTGATTTGTCCTTTGACTCTGATGTTTTTGAGTCAGAATTGATTGGTTTCCTTTGGATTGGATTTTTATGGACGAATCATCCTGCTCGAAGGACCATTTTTTTGTAGTCGTTTCGTTTCTAAGCCAAAATTGACATGATTCGTTGTAATTGGATTCGAATTAATAAAACATCCGGCTCGAAGGACCATTTTCTTCAGAAGAACTTGGAGTTTTGTTTTGTGATTTTGTTTTCAAGCCAAAATGGTCTGACTCCTTCAAATTGTGATTGAATAAATAGATCATCCGGCTCGAAGGACCAGTTTTTCAGTTGCGTAACATTTTTTAACCCAAACTAACCCAAACTAACCCAAAAAAATCAGGTAAATTATTTGTTTTGTCTGTGATTTTGTTTTCAGCCAAAATTCATCTTATTTCTTGAACTCGGTTCGGATGTTGATAATCCATCCGGCTCGAAGGACCATTTTTTGTGATTTGTGCTTTGAGTGTTTTTGAGCCAGAATTGATTGGTTTCCTCGTGATTGGATTTGGATGGATGAATCATCCTGCATGAATGAAAAAATCATCTGGCTCGAAGGATTTTTTTTTGTGGCACAACGTGTTATTTGAACTAATTCCTTTAGATTAAAATCAATAAATCATCCGGCTCGAAGAACCGAAACGTTATTTGTTCCGTCTTTCCATTTTGTTTTAAGCCAAAATTCATCTGATTTCTTGAATTGGGTTTGAATGTGGATGAAGCATCCGGCTCGAAAAACCATTTTTGTACTGTAACGTCATTGTTTTATCTTTTGATAATGCCTTTTTTTTTTAATTGGTCTGATCCCTTTCGATTGTGTTTCGCCAATCATCCGGCTCGAAGGGCCATTTTTTTGTTAGGGGAAGAAAGGAAACTGCATTCACTTGAGTAGAATCACATTTTTTTTCAATTATTTCAATCACAAAACACTGAAAATTGTTTTTATTAAAGATTAATCATTGTTCTAAGATTAAGATGAAGAATAGTGACTGAAACTGAGTTAATTTGCCATTTAGAATTGAGCGCAATTGCTCTCACCAGTGAGGTAATAGCGCTCAATTTTGATATTTATTGGATACATGTCTACTTCATAGCTAATAAACTCGAAATCAACCTATAAAAGTTTTGGAAAAAAGATCAGGGAACCAAACTGAAATATTTTTCAAAAATGACGACACACTATTTTTTGGGATTTAGGCTGGCACAAATGAACGGTAGCCACCCTAAACCATACCTCAAGAAAGCGTTATCCCCACTGACCGCTAGATGTTCGAAACAGAAATATTAGAAAATAGTAAATACGACAGAATCAGGTAGAAATGCACTGAGCGCCATTCCCCGCTGATTCTGTTCAAGCATATTTCTGGATGTCTAATTCTCAATTATGTTTCTAAGTTGCAATTGATTGGTCCATCAGACCTTTCAATAACACCATCAACAATTCCCCAACCAATCAATACGACCCAACTGTCATAAATAATTCACCATGACAACACCAAAACATTTCCACAAAAACACGCGGCAACACGGCCACATGACGGAAACCCTCTCCATAAAACCAACCCTTTCAGTTTGCTGCCGACTCTCAACGGCGGTGTTTTATCCGCGTGAGTCAGACGGTTGTCAATTTTACGTAACGTTTTGATGGGTGTCAAATTGTGATGGTGATTGATTCGCAGTAGAAAAAATAAACATGTATTACATAAAAATGGCGGGTTTATGGGAGGGCGGATAGAAATTGGTGAAAGATGAAAGAGTTGAGGTGACAGTGTCCGAATTTCAGCAACAATGCCGGGGGGCAGGAGGGGGCTTGTCGCCCCTCAGAATACGTTTTTGGAGAATATCATTCGGAGGTCTAATCAACAGCGTAAGTAAATGTCGATAGAGTGACCTTTAACTTTTTCTTTGTTGTATTAGCATGCGACAAAAAATATGGATTTGTTGCGGGAGTCAGCTCTATAGGAATTCTTTTGAATTTCAATCAGTTTTTTTTTTCGATAGACGCGCTTGAAAGGAAAATGTTGGGATTGTATAAATTCGAATTTCAAATTAGACAAACCGTTGGGATGTAAAACCAATAATCATTTCTGATGTGACAGCAACGCACACTTTGCGCTTGCATTTAAATATTTCAATTGTATCGCCTGAGACCTTTGAAGTTGAGGAATTTCTTTGTTTACAGCCTTTTTGTGTCGTGGAAAGCACACAAGTCACTGACACATGGTTGAAAAAAAATCGCAGAATCTGCTTTAGTATGTTGACAAATGAAATATTAGTACAAACATTAGTTCCTATCTCTAACCACGTCAAAGGAGGATAAGAAAAATATGGAACAACACTTGCCAGAGGAAAGTCAGGGAGATTCTATGCACATCATCTGGTGATGCTGAGATCGAAGCTCTAAGCTCCCATGATGCGAGACAGAGAAATGATGCAAAGACATAGAATGCCCTTGGAGGTTGGTTGTAACCCTTGACCAGAAACTGTCCTGGAAAGGGCACATTGGAGAGCTGTAAAAAACCCATATTATCTTTATGGGCAACTGGTCCTTATAGCTCGGCCAACATGGAGGCTGGAACCCAGAATAGTATAACTAAAGTCATCAGACATCTGATCACTTACATAACATGGTGGGCTGCAACTGAGAAAGCATACTTCCATCGACGATTCGTCAGGGTCACATAACACGTCATATACAAAGTTTAGAAGATAAACTGAGGTATAACATTTTACGGAACAATGCGCCACGGAATGCAGTGGATGCGAATCGAACTATAAGTCTTGAATAATGTATCATCAAAGATTTAATTACATGTCGTTTTTTCGGTTTTCACTCCATAGGCCTGGGGAAGCTGTGCATGGCTCCATGTGGGGTAGGATGGTTGTTACGGGCCTTCTCCAGGAACACTTCTTCTGTTTCTTTCCCTTTGTTTGAACTTTTCGCGATGGTGACACTTAGCCTGTAGGGTTATCTCCCCAGAATCGGTATCAGATAAGATGCTGTGATGCCTTGAAGATGAAGACACCGTAGTCCACATCCTAACGGAGGGTCCGGCTCGTGGTTGCACTAGAATGTTGAACTGAGAGGAAGAAATCGCAACACTCGAGGGACTGAAAGGGATCTATTTGAAAGACCTGCTACACCTACATCAATAACTTCATAGAATATTACTCATATTAAGGCATACATGGTGCCTTTTTCAATATGAAACCAACACATTCATGTGAGAACCTGAAAATTCGGACTCTTGACAGTGATACTGAAATCTCTTCCTGTAGATAGACAGCCACAATTGTTCTTGGTACAACCAGATTTTGACTCAAAGACCTCAATTATACTTTTTCTGGAGAGGTCATAAACTTGACCTTCGTGAGCATAATGAATCGTTCAGAGGTAGACGCGGTATCCTTTCCAGTTCGCTGAATAATGTAAGCTTTACATTCTATTTAATTTCGAAGTGGAACGGTATCATATGATATCATCTACATTGAATTTGTTTTCAAAGTCACGCTTACGCCAAATACATTGTGAACGGTACCATATGATTTCCATTTGACAAGCGGAAATTTGACAGTTCCACTTCGTAATGAAATTGAATGTTAACCAGGCATAAGGACAAAAAATGTTTCAATATTCCCCTGTTCGCTACACATTCATTTAGTCGTCGTTGCATGGATTGGATAGGTTAGCAAGAGAATGTGAATCATCTTCAAACAGATTATGAACAAAAGTTTAGGACTATGCTAACATGAAATTGTGGGTTCTTCTTCTTATTTATTCCACACTTCCTCTGTTTCTTTCATCATAAAGAGAGAAACTTAACGATGGCATAATCCATGAAGATTTTCCTGTCAAGAATGATAATATACTCTCAATACTCGGGGGATTTCCCTTCAGGGGTTCATTTGATCGTTTTATGACTTTAAGAAGCGAGCTCAAGACTATAGACGTCAATCATTGCGACAAGCGCATAATGGTACAAAGCTAAGCAGAAAATAGAACTTTTTCTTTATGAGGGACTTTGACTTGGTCACTAGAATATACAAATCATCGTCTGGTACTTTTCCAAGTTAGTTTCAAAATGATAGACAATAAGGAGCTTAAATCAGATCGTTAGACTTCCATCGTCTTGAGTTTTTTAAGGTTGGTTGCTACGAATATCACGAAAGTCTATCTAACACAAGACAACACAAGAGGTCGGCTGAAGTGATCGGAAGCACGACTCCCACACAGTAAACAACATTGGAAGAAGCAGACATTCTTCAGCTCTAGTAGCGTGGAGATTTCCAAAGTTATCACGTGCCGCATGAGTTGAACAATACCATGTCCTTAACACTTGAAAGAAGAAAGAGCTGTCTTGACACTCGTTTGAAGTCCCAAACTCTATATGAAATGCAAAAACTCACTTTCCTGAAAACGATGTTCAGGTGCTGCCCTCTCCAGCTCATAAATCACACAACACAATTCACGGTGTCAAAAAGGCTGTATGATAAAGCGATTTGAACTTTACCTCATTAAACTCGCCATTTAATCCGACCGACGGTAGAACAATTTCGCAAAATACTAAACGTTGATGACTTCTTTTCTGAGGATGAAGATTGGAAATTATCCGACGCATATCGATCTGGCACGTTGACTTTTTTGGAGCCGATTCTATCCCTTTGGCCCATTATTTTGACCATTTCCTTGTGTCAGGTCTGCAGTGATCCATGCCTAATCCATTGTTATAAATCGATGTTGGCTTTACTGTCTAACAGGGCCAAAGTTTCCATTGAAACATTAAGGACAAGGTTTTCGTTTCATCATGGGAAAAGGCAGCGCCGATCTTTCCAAAATTTCAGTGGATATGAGTGGTTTTCTGGTCTCTATTGCTCAACCAATCAGTATGTTCAAAGTAAAGCTTCAAAGTCTTCTTAGAGCGAAACTCTTCAGTCACCAGTATTCACTTCCAGGAAGTTGTGAACCTGTCACGAACTTTCTCATTTGATCATTTTGTTCTTGTTTGAGGTTGCTTCGGGCCATTCTTTTTCCGATTTGCACTTCTGACCCTTCAATAAGGTCCCGTAATTTACCAGCAAGGTTTTCATGTCTTTTGCACCGGAAATGTCATTATATAAGTACTCTGAGGTGCAGCAGCTGCAGTACTCCGTCAGTTAGTTTTAACGATGGGCTGCTGATTGTTGCCTTGAAGTGTTTTAGTCCCGGTCTTTCATGTCACTTCCTGGGATGTTGTTCACATGACCATCCTCGTACTGTCGCTTTAACAGTCTTTGCAGCCAGTCCTATTGAGGGTTCAGCTGTTCTTCTGTTCCAGCTTTCACCATATCTTCAGCTTCTTACCCTTAGTGGCCGGAAATCCAGATTAGCTTCATTTTGATTTTCCTTGATGCTAACTCTTTTCAGTCGCGGAGGCAATCTACCGCGATGTCTGGTCAGTCCCGGTTGCTTGACCGTGAATTTCTCCTCAGTACTATCACGTATCCTCTAGAGGGATACTGAGGCTTGAGCAAGGTTGAAACCCACGTTGATCCAGTTGATCACCCGTTCATTGGCGTAGGTGATCAAGCATTGGCCGATGTGGTCATTAAATTGAGGATTCCGCGCACGGAGTTTTCGGTTGGGAGGGTTCACTCTTATGACAGATTTATGACAAATTTCGCAATAAAAAATTTCGGCCCTGATAAAAAATGTTGTAATTTCCGATTTCCAAAGCCCAAAGACTTGATTTTATAAACATCCCATGCGGTTGTGAGCCAAAAAAAAAAATGAAACATATTTGCCTCTTTTTCAGTGCATTATATGGGATTTATAAATCTAAATCTTTATTTACCAAAGTCTTATTCTTGCCGATAAGACTAGTCACTTAACCACGAGGCTCTATATCAAACTATCAGCTCCACTAAATAAAACTTCCATTCTAAAACTATCCCGCAAGTTTCCACTCCATACGTGAACTCGTAAACTTTCCCAACTTTTTTACACTGATGCAACCAAGTCAATGAAGTGAATTGAAACTCAATCAGAATATAATTGATCCGTCTATTCAGACTAGACGTCTCTTTAGGAATTTTTGTCATTCCTTCGCGCCAGTCCGTCTCCATCCGAGACCTAGATCGGTGACCTTGTCCTTTTATTGTCTGATTTACGACTCACCGAATTGTTGAAGTTTTGTAAATTCTAGTTTGGAAACTAAATTCGCCTAAAAATAACCTTTGATCGATTTTTCCCCAAACTACTCCACTTACAAGTGGTTAATTTAAATACAAGGTCCGAAAGTGGATTTCTATCTTATGTAACCATCACAGGTTGATAAATGACGCCGGTAACCTTAAGAGCCTTTGACCATGAGATTGAATCGATTGACAATAATGAAGATTAATTGAATAAAAAATCTGGGGTACTCACTATGTAAATTGAAGTTTTTGGCAACTTTTACAACTCCCCAAAGATTGGCTTATTTCCGCTTCAAAAATAATTGAAAAAATCATATTTACCCTTCACAAACAGAGCCCGATAAATCTGGATGGAATCTGTTTGTTCGAGTTCTTTGTGTCTTTGGGGGGTGATTAGTCAGCTCTCGGGAGAAAATGTCAATTTTGTTGCTTCTCAGAAAATCTGATGGAGAAATTGATTTTTAGTATTTATATGCTTTGCAAATGGGTCAGGGCTTGGTAGGTGTGAGGTGGAGGTCGCTATAGGGTCAAGATAAACGTATTTATGGAAAAACGGTTTTATTCTGTTCTGTTTCTTGGTGAAGCTTTGATTGGGACATCTTCTTAACCCAACCAGATTCTGTATGGAAGGTGAAAAAAAGTTTAATATAGGGTGCAGCTGCGATGAGCGACTGTATTGACCCCGTCTCAGTCATGGTGATGATTTGGAGCGGAGAGAATCGCGGCTTCGTCAATCGCTCGTTTTATAAAGCGCTTGTTCATTCATCTTTATTCCGATGACCGGCGAAGTCGATCCCGGTGACGCCCTTCGGATTTTTAAAGGTGTTTTCAGGATTGAAAAAAATACATATTTTCTGTAACTCGGGCGCCACCCTCTGGATTTCCGCCGTGGAGGGCACAGTGCCTATCGGGTGATGTTTCCATTGCGTTCTGAAAGTACGGATCAATTATGACCCTCAAGTTTATTATACTGGTACAATAAGTGGTTCCCAGAACCAAAAAATAAAAAAAACGGATAAGAGTGACTTCTTACCAAGCCTCTTCATCTTTGACATACCCAAGTGGTGGAGAAAACAGGTCTGAGAAAGTCACTGATATCCGATAAGGAAAAAAACAATATCCCTTAAACAGCCCTGCGCTATGACATACGCCACCGGAAAAACAGAATGAGGCGCAAGAATTCACAGGGATGCACTTCCCTGTTGATTAAAAGAACCTTACGCGGTAGATTTTTGGAAGAACTTCGGAATCGATGACCCAGAACGACTTATGCGGACGGTCGCTGATGGCAAAGGCTATGTCTAAATACCACTCTCTTCGCTACACATCCATTTAGTCGTCGCTGCCTGGATTGGATAGATTTGCAAAAGAATGTAAATCATCTCCAAGAAGATTGTGAACGAAAGTTGAGGACTATGCTAACATAGAATTGTAGTTTCTTCTTCTAATTTCTTCCACACTTCCTTCGTTTTCTTTCCACGTTCATCAAAAGATCATGCAATGTTGAGTTTCCTGCTTTCAAATGGTTGGTCAGACGGCCGACCTGCTAAAATCTGAATTGGGTCTCCGGTTAAAAAAAAAGAATTACTAGATCAAGGTGAATAATAAAAAGGTATACAGGGTGGCCCATCGGAAACAAAACGGCATTGTTTTTGTGCATTCAACGTCATGAAGACAAACACTTGGACACATCAATTTTGTTTTTGAGGGAGACAATTTTTAGGCGTATAAGCAAACCCTTATTTTTAGCCCCTTGGGCAGGGTGGGACTCAGCTCTAAAATCTTGAATGGAAAGGGGGGTCGAGTGAATCTTTATTTTGAAGACCCTTCGACCCTGATCACAACTCTCTGCTATCATTCCTGTGGATATGCATGCCAAGATGTCAATATTTTTTTCTTATAATAACCCGCAAGATGATTTCTCCAAACGAAGAGGATTTGGGGTACAGAAGATCTTCAATACGCAATCCTTTTGACGAATTTCTCCCTTTTTTTTTGTGAAATACCTAAGTCCTCGTCAAAAGGATTGAGAAAAAGCTCATTTTGAAGATCTTCTAACGCCGTCATTATAAAGAAAAAAACACAAGGGATCTTCATTGCTGTACCGAATCCTGCAAAGAAATCAAAATTAGTCGAAGAATGTTAAGAGCAACTGACAACAAAGTATACCTTATTTGGGTACCCAGGCCCTCAGGCATTCAAGGCAATGAAAGGGCCATCAAGAAAAGGTTCAAGAAAACTACCAACCAGTAAGCGGATACACAAAATGAAGTTCAAAACCGAAATTGGAGAGAAAGCAGGCTTGGAATTATTGTGAGGGAAACAATCTTCCTCTTATAAATAGGAAAGACTTAAGCCAGTTGAAAGCACTATAGCTCACCACCCGATTAGAGAACATGTGAGAAAGATTGGTGAAGAAATACAAGGAATTTGTATACCACAACGTGAAGAACAACGAAATATGTTTTTCAGATGTAATTCATCAAAAACAATGACACCTTACCCTTACCAAGCCATGCACATTCTTTTTGATGTCAAGTCGTAAACATGAACACTGATACATCTCTGGACAGAGAAATTGAATCAAGATAAACAACCCGTATATCGAAACAGGATTTGGCTGTCATGGAAACGACTGGCGTCTCTGGAAAGCAGTGGATCACATTCGACAAAAACATTTACTTTTTCCCGCTGGGGTGCTTCTTGATAATCATCCCGGACACGCCAGTTCCGATTACATAACTGAAGAGAGTGACTACTTCCTGTTTAGGTATTTCGTTTTTTTATGTGCCTCTGTGACTAGTGATCATTTTTGAAGTGACCAATGTTGGACTATTATGTCGTTAAGAAATATTGTTTTGTATGGAGCAGATGTGCAAAGTAGAACATCATCAATGTTTTTAGTTCATTTTTTCAATCACTGTGTACTATCCAAAACTATCCAAAGTATGCTCACTTTGCTCACTTTTGTGTAGAGAATACAGTTTTTTTTTTTAATATGTAGTGTCTTAATGTCTTTTTTTCTTGAAGATCATATTATGAACCACTTATAATAAAACTTTCGTGATCTAGCTCCAACTGTTTCTTGGTCATTCTTGACAGGAATGGGAAAATTATGGCTCACGAACTCCGGCAGTCTGCACGATACACGTCTTAATATTTCAACTAACCCAACTTTTTCTGCTGCATGTCTTTTTGTTAGTACAAAGAGAAAGCTTGAAACTTCATTTCTAGTTCTTGCAAAAATAGTTTGAAGTTTTCTGTGAATGTTGAAATATTTTTAGTGTGTTCAAAGTTACGTAGGTAATAATGAAAAGTTAATGCTAGTGCGATGGGAAATTTGAGATGAAGCTTGAGCTCCAGAAAGCAATATTAAATTATATCTGTCTTGGGTTTGATCACCATCTATAGATAGTGGCCCATCGAAAACAAAACGGCATTGATTTTGGACACGTCAATTTTGTTTTGAGGACACTTTTCCGGCGTTTAAGCAAACCCTCATCTACAACTTGGGCTGCTTCTGTCATTCCGGTTGATATGACAGCTTGTCAATCTTATCTATTTAATTCACAAGTAATTATCCGCAAGAGTTAGCTTCTCCAAACTATATGATGAGGGACAGTAGATCTTCAAGATGAGCTATTACACAGCACTTTTAACGAGGATTTGTTTCACCCAAGAAAAAACTTTCGTTCATAATCTTTTTGGAGATGATTTACATTTTCTTGCAAACCCATCAATCCAGGCAGTGGCGACTAAATGAATGTGTGGCGAATAAAGCATTGAGACATTGTCTGTTCTTAGTCAGTGAAGTGGAAAGGACACTATCTACCTCGGAACGACTCATTATCCGATCGAAAGAACTTTGCCATCAGCGACCATCCGCATCAGCCGTACCAAAACTGTTGTTCTACTTAATACCACAAGGTAGGACGCTCAGCCTGATCCACCAACCTTCACTGAGTTATCAGTGTACCGGGTTCGGGTTTCCACTTTCCTTTCAATTATTGGTCTGGGTAGTATTTTGTGTACATTTCGTGGATATAGGATACTAAGATGTCACCTTGATTCAGATTTTTTTCTATCGGTTCTTGGGCTTCTTGTAAGCAGTGCGCCTCATGTGCAGGGGTCATGTTCATGATATTCAAGATGTCCTCTATTCCTCAGCCGCCTGTTCAAATGAATGGTTTCTTGCAATGTGCAATATTTTTCTCTGATCCCCCTAACGTCTATTATGAAAATGTTTACCACTGTAAGCAGACATTCCTAATGTCAAATATGGAACCTCTCATGATAAACATTAATGAAAAATAAGTGATCTTATCACAAAAATTGAATAAGATAAAATTCTATTGAGGAATCACTCATTAAAGTGAAACAAATTAAAAAATCCACATTTTAATATATTGAAAATTTTGACTAATTTTGAAAAATGCTCCCACAAGAAAAATGTTAAAACTTAAACCGAGCTATAATTGTCAAACCGTTTGAAATTTTAGTCACATAACTAGTTCAAAAAACACAACAGGGCCGTCTCTGAACCATTCACACATGTTTTCCTTGAACAATCGCTATGGAAACTCGTTTACGGTAATTCTAGATCAAATATATGAGGTCAAGGTATGGATTTTTATATCTGAACAATCTTCAAGGGCTTAATTCAACTCAACATAAATTCGAGCTTCAACTTGAAAATCTCCAAGAGCAACGATAAACTAGAGATTTCACGTATAAACAAATACTCGTTCCAAAAGCCATTATCTCGACCCTTGTTTGTCAGTCCTGCCAACAACCGAAAACAACCACTTTGCATAACACTCTCTTGAACTGCTCCTCATTAACAGTTCACTAATCGATGATGTATTGAAACAGCGACAGGCCAAGATCAACCATATACGAAACAAGATTAATTTGCTTTCGTCACGAGACAGTAATGCAGTCATTTTACAATAAACTAGGACAGGGATAAAAATAGCTCACAACAGGTTGTCCTAGATTTGATTTGTCATAATTCATCTGCCTATGATATTCATTTCCTGTTTATGACAGGATATAATAAAAAATCTATCAACTCAACAGGACAATACACTCGAAACATAAAAGCACTTTTCTCTGAAGTGATGCTCTTTGGAAGATTGCATTGACGTCACAGAGATGCCATCACAGGGTCGTTCACTTTGGACGCTATAAATAGGTTCTCGTCAGTAACATTTCACTGCAGGCATTAACATGACCTATAGATCTACTTTCGATTGCAGGTCGTGTCACGTGACAGGCCGGAGCATGAAACAATGAATTATTGAGTGACATGTTCGATTATGTTGAGATATGCACTTGGTTTAAGGGTATGTGCTGGGGATATTTGTCAAGGGATGTCAAAAGCATATGAATTGAAAAGTTTTGCGCCAGAGTATTTTATAGAAAGATGGATATCATGACCAAATGGATTGTGTAGGTAGCTCACTTCAAGAACAATCATCTGAGGAATGAGAAGTTGAAGTACTCAAACGGAAATTATCAACTAGATTAACGAGACTTCAACTTGAAAAGTTTCATTGAAGTAAACAATGAACAAAGTGAAGTGGACCATAACTTCCATCAGCAAGAGGCTGTTATAATTTCAAGAATCATTAGTTAATTAAGTCTACTTGCGTTTCTGTGAATCTTCACGAGAATTTAGGTTGTTTGTTCAAGCTGCAGCAGGGAAGTTTTGCTGTCCAGCAGTTTTGCTGAACTTTGCGATTAATGAAACTATTTTTAGTTTGGATTCATGTTGTTATACCAATTTATAGATTAAAGAACCTCATTAACCCCAAGTTCAACCGCAATATTGAAAGTGTTTAGCACGTGGTCTCATTAAATCCTGAGCATTTGAAGTGATATTTTTAGATACAATCTGTTTAATTGAATTTCATGATGGGAAATTATTGGAATTGAGTTCTGATGTCTCTTCTACAAACCTATCTTGGTTACAAATTTTAAATTTTAACTAACTGGACTGAACCAAACTTAGTCTGGGCTGCAATTCAGTGAACAAGATGAGTCAAAAATCTTTGCACAAAGGTTGCCAAAGCTGAAATATAAAATATTCTTATAAAGTTTCGAGTCATCTGGTCAAGTTTTCCAGCAGGAGACCTACTCCAATCCACCAACAGATTCAAGTTCCAAAACCAAAGAAAAAGAAGGTAGGTATGCTCTTTTCTGGCCAAAGAGCACACAAGGCAGCGCTCACTCCGGAAACCCAAATCACAGTATCCAGAATGCAGACAGTAGTCTTCCTATAACTTGTACCACTGAGTCTCCTGAAAGAACCGCCAGGAAAAGAAAGATAATGAGATTGAACTTGCACTTGGTGGTGAAAAGACCGGTAAATACAAAGATAAAAGATATTGTGCCCTCAATAACTCAAATCTGCCAAACGTGTAAGGTTTTTTGGATACAATAAACTTGAGTTGCGTTATTTTATTTGCGGTGTGAACGAGCCCTCAACTATTATTGGCATCTGACTTTGTTGACATTTGGCACCGTTGCCAAGCTTCCGTTATCCGTTGTAGATTTGAGTTACTAAGACAAAATCTTGGAATAATTTTTGAGAGTCGATTGATTATTCATTTAGAGGAGAAGAAGGAGGTGATGGCTCTGTATAATATATGCTTGACAAATAAATAAAAAATGAGGAGTGACGTTCTAAAACGATGCAGAATATTGGGGAGGACCTCTTCATGCTCGACAGATAAATTAGAAGTCCTCACTGATGTCGTTTGTGACTTCATCAACTAACGAAACCAAACCTCACTCGAAAGGAAATTCATAACTTGAATCTGCGAAACATATCAAGTTTCTTGAATGCGTTGTTTTATTTGAAGTGTGAACGGGCCTTTAATTATTGAAATGTGACTTTGTTGACGTTTGGCACCGTTGCCAGTTTTCCATAGTGGATTTGAGTTGGACAAAATCTATAATTCATGAGAGTTGATTTGAAGGAGGAGCCCTCTACATATTTGGCAAATTACTTGAATGTGACACTTCAAGTTCAAGGTTTTCATAAGTAGGAAAGCATACAAAGAGAAGTTCAGAGGCACTCCACTAAAACTAGAATAGTCCAGAAGAATCAGTGTTGACAACTCACCTCTTTCGGGGGACCTGAGTATGTTCTCGTTCTCAGTAACATTCAGGTGGGCAATTGTATTATAAAGTAAGCTGAGCTGTCTCACCTGGTCATCTAAGACTCCTTCAAAAACCTTTATATGGGCTGATAAAATGCATTATAGCGCTTCATCACCAAAGTCTGTTGTGGAAAATGAAGTGGACTCCTCAAATGCAAAGAGGTTCTATATAACAGCAACAGGGTTCAGAGATAGCGTGGGGCAAGACTTGGGAGTCCCAAAATCTTAACAAAAAAAAACCATTATTTCGGAGAGTACTCCGACTGCAGATGGTGCTTAGAGGATGAATGTTCTGCTTTTGGCAGTATTAGGGTGAGATACTTGGGAATCCTCTTGAAGGGTATGCTTGTCTATGCTAAAGCGTCGTTCCTCCAGTGGATCCATCCTCACATTAATGTGGGTTACAACGAATCTAGCCTAAGAATGAATTTGCGCAACATTCATCAATCGTCGTTGTAACGAACAGGTAGTTTAGAAAAGATCGATTACCCACTTAGTCGTTGATGGTAGATGCTGAAAATGGCATATTTACGGTAAGATTGCTAGGAATAAAGATTCAAATCAACATCAATCTTCCCAAATGACGTCAATGACAACCACCTGAGAGAGCAGTATACCTGGAAACACGAGTGACCAAACAGAACAGAAATTGTTGATTTGATCAGTTAATTCAGTCGGCAGAGTTTACGCACCCAACCTATTTCACGAATATTCGGATAATTTTATTAAGTTAAGAGAAACCTGCTTCAGCTTCATCTGGAAGTTATTTTTTTTTTCGCTAATTAGGTTCTGTTTCAAGAAGTAGAAGTGAAGGTCTTAGCGGAAAATGAATTAATTTATCTATTTTGTTTCACAATAATTATTATAAATTTTCTATAAATGTGAAAATGTAAAGTTTTTACAACAAACTGATTATAAATTCACACATTTTGTTCCCCCGCAGAAGGTGTTTTAAATCAAACGGTATAAGAATAAATCTCTGTGTTCCAATTTTTCTTGGACTTGGAAAGTTTTTGGCAAGGTTTCAGATTACATCTTGCGCTATAAATCACTTTTGCTCTGGAAAGTTGGAGATATTTTGAAATATTGATAGAATTTTCACATGTCTTTAGTAACTGGAAATGATATCGATCATGGCTGAGGAAACTAGCGAAAGCTCAGAATTATTATGATCTATGTACGTACATTTATGATGCTACTTTGAACACCACGTGTATATACAATGCAGATTTGTAGAAAGTGGATATCATAAGCAAAAAGATTATGAAATTCACTAAGTAAAACCAAGAAATCTATTTCAGCTGATAGCAGTTTTTTGCTAGCCAACGCACAGATTGTGGACTACCCCATAGTCTACTGCAACGAGGCATTTTGCAAAATTTCTGGCTACAACCGAGCCGAAGTGATGCAGAAATCCTGCAGATGTGCCTTTATGTTTGGCGAACTGACAGATAAAGAGACAATCAGCCGAGTCGATCATGTACTGGAGCACCAGCTTCATGATCAATTCGAAATTTTGCTCTACAAGAAAAATAGTGAGTATGATTATTATCATAACATTCTGATTCGACACAATTGTCCCTTTCGTCACAATTCTATTCCAAATTTACTCTTCAAGCACATTCCGAAATGATTTTAGGACAGAATATAACTCATAGATTAGGAAAAAGGCGAATGAACCGCTACAGATCGGGGGAGTGAGTGTGTTAAAAGTTGAAATCAAACACCACCATTAAAAGGGGTTGGGCTTGATAAACAATTTTTAGCAACTCGATTCCCTATATTCTTACCGGAGATGAAGTTGGACATTGATCAAATAACCCAGCTTTATCTCCCAATTTTAATGTTTCCTGTAAATAATTTCTCTGTGTTTGCTCGGTCCGTTCGCTGCACACTGCGCATGCTCTCTGTATAGAAAACAAAGGTATGTAGCTTCAATCCCTCTCAACGACTGCGCCAAGTTTTCAAATAGTTTTTGCATCCTTTTTGCTGCCCACTGTGTTGTACTTTATTAATAAAGGGATCACATAACACAAAAAAAAACACAAATATAAATTAGTGGTGAATTTAATTGAAACACTTTTATACAGTGGGCGACAAAAGCAACACGCACCAAGACTTATTGTCAGTTGACAGGAAGGATAATAGATAGAATTGTGATTTAGTCGGTGTTAGATTAGTATTGAACACAAATTGGGCATGAGCTGGACGACAAACTATGGGACATATTTTCCACATGGGACACATCATACATAGTTCTGCAAATCATTAAATTAACCGAATTTGTTAAATTTTTCAGGCATACCCGAAGGTACGTAAACGGCAAAGCTGTAAACTGCTAGATTTCCTCTCTCTTTTCTGATCATCTAATCTATCTGGCTTATTAGAATTAGATCACTTTCATTTCCGTGCACTTGTCATATTCGATTTTTGGGCTTAATACTGAATAAACCCAACCATTTGGCTTGTAAATTCCACTTTCGTTGCACATTGAATCTGAAAATTTGGAAAATGACAAGTACGTTGATGTATCTCGATTATTACGTATCTTTTGGTATTGATGGTGTGATTGAGGAGTGTTGAAATAGGTATGCAATGATTTGTCAAACAAGAACACACTTAATTCAACACTCTGGGTACTCTTTTCCTATATCCTATGTAGTAAATCTTTTGTAATATTATTCTACGTAATTATACGCCAGCTAATCTATAATCAAGGGTACTCTTAAATTTGATTAATCAGTTAATGAGGGGTAAGTAGAGGTTCTAGACCAACTAGAGTAGATAATGTTGCGTCATCGTTGTCCTACTTTGTAAACTTGCCACAAAACATTGTACCTTTCCATTTACCAACTTTAGGACACCCTTTTGTCCTGGTGTTGGATTAAAAAAGTTCGCAATTGTTCGCGGACATTTTTTCATTATCGTTACAAATTCCATTAATGCGGAACGTCGAAAAAGGGGCTTTGGGCATAATTTGTTGGATTATGATACACACGCATGTATTTCACGATTAGAGATTGAACTGGACACTTCTAGGTAGGCATGGCATGTATTCAATTATATTGAGTTGTGGTTATCGATAAAACCTGTTATTTCAAAATTGGCAGGTGGATTCGGTTTTAATTTTTGTTATGTTATGTTAAACTCATTATATTAATTCAAATAAATAAACAAATTGTTTCTTATTAACCGCAACAGGTTGTACTGAACAGCGATTACAGCCACACCACTACAAAATCACTGTTGAGAAGATTAACAGTCTCTGCCTCTTTCTTGTTTCATATATGAAAAGAGTTCCTCTTGTTCTTCGTTCATACTTCTTCTATCATCTGCTATCCTCTCCTCACATTGTTTCATACTGAATATTCGAAGGGAGGTTTCAATCATTTAAAAATTTTGTTCAGATGGAAAATATCCTCCAACTAAAAATTCCTCATGAATTCCAGGTTCATAATAGAAGCTTGGTAGTAAGGGTTTTGTACTCTTTTGCATTGAGCAGGATTTCATTGAAAAAGCCAACGGGGTATCAGGATACGAAAGTCCTTCCTACAGAAATTTACTAATCAGGAGATAACGGTTATGCGGTATGACACCGCCTTTACCTGCCGCGCATGTACGGAGGATGGATGTGGGAACCCAAAGTTCCGATTGACGTGCTGAGTCGAGAAGAACTTCCTCCTACCCTGAACGTATGGAGTTCAACCAGGTACCTTATCCCGTTGAACGTGTTGAGTTCAACTCCCTGATCCTGTTAAACGTGTTGGGTTTAAACACCTGAGCCAGTTGAACGTATTGAGTCCACGTAACTGTTTCCGCTGAGTCTAACTACCTGAATCTGTTTGACATTTTATATTGAGTTCAGTACCCCATTTACCGTTCTTGGTAGACCAATCCTATAGGCCTTCCAGCGACAAGAGACCTGTCCTTTGACGATCCAGAGAGTCCGAGTTTACTCAGACATACTTCATTCCAGAGGTCAAAAAATTGTTGTTTTATTCTGAAGATGCGATTGATAAATCACGGACGTGAATGTCGAAACATCTGAATAAGGCGAATACAATAAATCGCAATACATGGCAGGAAAACAGCCTTCACCGTAAACTGGACCGATATTTACTGACAGAACAGAAGACGACTTATCCATTCAGAGGACTGTAGAGTCCATAGAGAGGTTGGAAGAGTTAAAGTTGTGTTGTCAATTGCCAGGCGAACTGTTGTTGAGACCACTTTCCTAAATAATCATAAATAGGGAAGTTTCATGGTATAGAAATAACTCTCGGCACTGGAAAAATTAGAACCAATTCTAACACTAAACATGAAATCAGAATTGTGAGAGAAAATGAGAGGACAATACCAAAAACAAGAACATGAACAAAGATATCTCATGCATAGACTTACAGACAATGGTTAAGAAACCAACGTCCAAGGGAGACTTCAAGTCTCTCAAGGAATTGATATACAGCGGAACAAAAGATTCGAATTCTTCATTCAATAATATCGAGCACGTTCTAGGGGGACCAAGGACCAAGGGCCAAATCACAGATATGTTTGTAGGTGTTTGTCAGGGGAGTCAAAGAATTAACAATCAGATCTCACCTAGGACAGTGAAACTGATCATTTAGGACAAAAGGTCCTTTTTTTGCTGGAAATGCGAAGAAAGACGACACCTTCGTCAAGAGCGTCACGGACTCTCCTGATTTTTCTGTAGCTTCTATGGGAATCAGGTTCAACGATTGCAAAACGTTAAGGACCAGGAAAACGACAACGAGGCCTGGATAGACTAGAGCCAATAAAACTCTCTTGCAATTCAGGAACACATCCATAAAAGGTACGCTATCATTTGCTCGTTGGAGGATCAACAAAAGAAACTAAAATACATGTCGCAACTATCTATAGTCATCAACTATGTACTAAAAGTCGAGAAGACGAAATGGTTATACATGACGTTTTAGTAGCCGACCGTTTGACGTCACTCCAAGTACGTACTTTTTTTTATAGGTAATAAAATATCTCTGTATCGAATTATCATGTCGGAAAGAGGACAAAAAAAACAAAATGTATGAGTGCTATGGTGGGTTTTGATGAATTTACGTGTTGGAAAATTAAGTGGATTGATTCACCGCCCAATGCATATTGCATGAATAAATACCACGAAGTGTGTTTGACCTCAACAACACCAACATGAGAAGCGTATGTGGCAATGAAGATTAATGCTGTAGGGTTTAAGTGATCCATATTTTGGCTTATCCTAAAAAATTTAAAAATGAGGCTCGTTGGTGTCCTGTGGCTAATGGAAAAGTGCACATACACTTTCAGGAATAGGCACCCCTTTCCCTCTTTGACCCATTGTTGAACAATGTTTGGTCAGAAAAGTAGTTGATTGAAATCGATCATTTTTGGATGGTCATCATCATCAATTTGATCATTCTACTTTCAAACGACCTACATCACGTTCAAGAACCGATCAAATCCTTCACTCATCTAACTTACCAGAAGCTAAACGAGTTGATGGCTGCCAAAAATGGTTGATTGAGTGATTTGGAATAGCTGTACCAGCCAGTCGCTGTCAGAGCTACAGCTTTAATCAAAAGACATGACCGTGGTTATGTTAAACTATATTAGGAAAAATCAGAAGAGATTGGAGAAGATTTCTGATGCGTTGTAGCAGAATGCAATAGTTAGTTATATGCCCTTTTTAAAGCCACAAATCCTGAAAGGAAGTTCCATACAGATACAGATTCAGAAAAGGGGAGTAGGCTGAAGGAATGTATGCAAGGTGATTCCTGTAAGTGTGTCATGCTTTCGGAGAATGATGGGGGACGCCGGAATATTGATTTTGATATAGCTCACTATAGGTCGGAAATATATATATTTTTTTAAATTACCCATCAAAATCTGGTTTAAAAGAAAACCTCTTCTTTTTACATTTGAAGTATCTCTGTCAGGTAGACTCATATAATAAATTTTTGTAACGATACCTTCAACTGTTAAAGAACTATCAAAGATATCCTTTATTTTTCAAAAACTGTAATATAAAAATTAATATTTTGACGTCCCCTATCATTCCTCGAAACCATGACACACTCACGGAAATCACCCTGTATATAACAAGAAGATTGGTTGATTCAACTACATGATGGGAGACGAGCTCAATGACAAAAGCATGAAGACGAACGAAGTAAACACCACATCATCACTTAGAGGAGAGGTTGCGTTAGTGCTTCGTCGTCGTGCTGATTGAGTGAATCCCCTAGTCTAGTATTGGATTTGCTGGACCAATTAATCCATGCTTATTATTGGGTCAGGTCTGCTCTTTGGGATCCCGGTTGAAAGAGACCTTATACCCCCGCCTCCCACGTACAAAATAGGTGACGATTTCCTAAAGCTCCGTTTCAATATTAACCGATTGTAATAATGACGCAGAGATGCCAGAGGGGCGTCCGCTGGCTAGAAGGCGTTTGAGAGGGTTGCCAGGGGAAAAAAAACATAACCTTTTTCTCGTGAAAGTTTCTTGCTTTAGCAAATTATTCCAGATTTTTTTCCCAACTTTGGAAACCCCCTGGCAACCTTATCTACCGCTACCTAGCCTAGCCAGCGGACGCCCCTGTGTTCTCTCAGGGACATAAATACAATCGGTTTATCATGAAACGGAGCTTCAGGAAATCGTACCATATGTTGTAGGTAGAAGGTAGCAGGGTTATTAGGAGACTGCCATATAGAGGCAGATATGCGAAAAGCGAGAAGGCTACTCTCACCCAGACTATGTTGTCTGATACGTAAGGTAGACTGCTCAAGGAGTATAGAGTGCCCCAGAGGTTGGCCACACTAGAGACACTGCAAGTTCAATCTACACTTGCATCTACTAGGAATAGGCAAATCACCCCAATGTTCCTAGTGTAGAAGGGCGGAGGAAAGCTGCTACCTTCTACAGGGAGTCTACGATAGATGCGATTGCCTAGAGGAGAGTCCTAGGAGCCACAATCATTCCTCGCGGGGAATTGTGGGACGAGCTGCGATGACCAGCTCCGCCTACTCAGTTTAAATTGAGGCCATTGAGAAATGAAAAATGTTCGAACAGTGAAATGTCAACTACACCATGGTAATCGAACCCCCGTCCATCAGAGACTCGCCCCACGCCACTCAAGTAAAACGCCTCAACACGCTGGACAAACTTGAGTAAAACCATGCACTTTATGATGGATGAAGAGAAACGTTGAACACAGAAAGTTGAAAATACTCATCAGCATGCGCTAGATAGAAGAAAAGAGGTTGAGCTCATCAGAAAATGACATAATCAGTCTGTAAATCTGGAAGACAGGACTTTTGTATTTATTGAAAAAAAAACTGATCGCTGCATACCTGATGCAAAGACAAGTAGGGGTAAGCAGAATATCCCCAAAGTTTATATTATGAGAAATGTGTTATGTCTGTCAGTACACTGATGCTACACTAAGTGAAATGAGAGGAATTGTCCAGTCCCAGCCATATTGTCGCAGATACAATCCGAATGAAATCAAACTTCATTAGCTCCTGCACTACTGGCTGGTGGTACACTTGTTGTCTTTCTTGACTGCTCTTCCGAGACTCCTCCCTGTTTAAACTGTGATCGTCAAATGGGACATACAATTTTGTTATAGGCCTTTGCTTGACATACTCAACAGCCCCTGCTCGGGCGCCAATTTGTGGCAATCTTCATCGGTGGCTCAACAGAGTCTACACTTTGTCATTGCTTGGTTGATTTAGTCTTTTGGGATGAATACTACTTACCGTTATAAGCGTTTCTTTCAACAGGTGTACACAGCTAATTAAGAAGTCATACTGATTACATATTTGCAATATTCTCAAGATTCTGTACCTTTCCATAACAGATGGCGCAAGAAAAGTCAATTCTGCTTAAGTACCTGGCAGGCCTGATTACCCAACAGTAGCTTACTCCATGCAAATCAATGTAGAATAAAGAGATTGTTCATTGTCAATAAAAAAATCGAGCAAATCCTGAGTAATAAAAACTGGAAATGCTTAAATGGTTGAAGGAAGAAAAGTTGGGATAAATCGTTACAGCAGGCGATAGCTTGGTTTATAAATAGCACCGCCCTCACGATGAATTGTGAGGCAGTTTTTCACAAAAGACTTGTTCCAGCGGACGCAAATTGATCATGTGTTTACGTTTCGGTGCCACTGTCATTCCTACCAACTGAATATAACAATTTTGAATCTAAAATCAACAAAACCCGTTTCATATTTTCAATTTTTCACTATCTCGTAAACGACCCTTTGTCATCGCTACACGGGATTTTATTATATTTCCAACTCCCTCCAGCTACATGCAATTGCCTGGCATGAATCCAATTGAATGTCAACAACAAATAATACCATTGTTTTGGATTAATTCCCAAATTCGGGCTTGTCAAGGCTTCGGATGCGGATTAAATAACAGGTTTTATTGAAGCCGAAAGAACCCGCATAGTTCTAGCCTTCAAAAAAAGCAACATTCAATAATTAGTCACGCAAAATTCAGTTTTGGCGACGAAGCACGCAATTGCGTTTACCAAGTTAATCGATTGAAGGCTGGAATCAGGCTGGTTCTTGGAACGACGTTATAGAAAGTTGAGTTTTTTAAGTCCACGCATTTCCTTTTTCTAGAAACTCCATTATGGCTGTTATTGCAAATTTCTCCTATCAAAAACGAGCGGGATTTGGTGGTGCTGTTTCTGCTCACCTTCAGGGACATAACGGCGCTGAAACAGCCTATAGAAACGGACGATTCCAAAGGAGGTAAAAGTTTCGACCTCAACCACTTTTGTGTTGACTTTTCCTTTTACAAGGCCTGTCAAAGTTTGCCAAACTAGCCAGATCAGTGACGCGCAGTCGATCAGTTTTGGTATCGCAATTCTCCGCTCATTTGCCCAACTTGAAGGATACAACGAAACAGTCACATCTGGCACAAGTCAGTACTGCAAGTACTGTAAAGAGATGTTTTCTGATTGTATCTTTTTTACATGCAACTTTTTGGGATTTTGTTTTTTTTTAATTTGACACAGATGATGAGTTTGAGCGCCGATATTATGCCCCAATACCGACAAGAGGCCCCCAAAACGCCACCCCATATTTTATTGCACTATTGCGCCTTCAAAGCAATCTGGGATTGGATTATTCTTTGTTTGACTTTTTATACTGCTATTATGGTAAGTATAAGCGAATATTGATCTACACATTAATTCCTTGACATATATTTTATTTCTGGAGCGCTCGAAAGGGAATAAATATTTCCATATATCGATTCAGCCTGCAAGTCACCAAAAAAACAACCCTCTTCTCACAAAACACTCGACAAATCATCGCAAAAAATTAATTAGCCCCCGAACAATACACAACAGGTGCGCACTAATTATCTTATGCCTTTAATAATTAATCGACTTTTAATTCGCTTTCGGCTGCTGAATATTCCAGTGGGGCAAATTAAAATTTTGGACATTTATCAGTCTTCTTGTTAAGGGTCTAGTTCATTTTTAATTTCATGTCTTTGTTACCCCACTACAGTTCATTGTCCTTCGAATCATCCAGATATTGTGCTGTAAGAATTCTAGTTTACCAAGCTCCACTGAAGTGTGGACTGTCAAAAGAAAGACTTTCCTTGCTTTTGTAAGATACTTAAAATGACTCAGCTGCAATTTAGACAGAACGGGCACGTGACGTTGACGTGGAACTGGCATGGCATTCTCTTTCAACAAACGTCAGCTTCAATAGCGAAGCTGACTAACCGTTACGTCTATCACGTCTTGTCTGACGCAGTTGGCACAGGCACACTCCGCATTTTTCACACCGTGAGGAGGAACGATACCTCTCGAGTTGGCGTCGGTGCTGCCCCAAATAGTGCAATGGACGTTCCCGTTGCAGCCGATAATATCGAGAAAACCAAACTTTCGGGTGTACTCAAAAATTCAAGTTCCCCCGTAGAGGTATCATACGGGGGGTGAAGTCCCATCAAACCCAACCTATACACATCCTGGTGCTCGTGTTCTAGAAGAATCAGTGATTCCTTACTGGGGTGAATGAGTTACCTGCAGCTCCTTGGATGTCATGATAAAGGTCCGTGGTGGATCCAGTTCTTCATCGCCGTTGACCTGGGTACCGATTCTGGGATGGATTGAACGGTCCTATCGAGAGAAAGAGAGTAAACGGAGAAGTAATTCTAGAATCGGTACCCTGCAGACCTCTGATATTCACCCTGAAATTTATTTATTCATCTATTAGTTTAGAGACGAGCCCATAAATGGTTTACAGTTAAGGTAACTGCAAGTTGGGTTAACTATTCACAACTAATTATAATACTAATGTAAATTACACCAGGATATATTAATTGAGTGAGAATACGAGGAACATGTGAGTCACACAATAGATCATGGCCGCAAAGTCCCTGAGCGAAGAAATCAATTTCCGGGTGATGATTGGCTTATTTGGTAGTCCGGGGGAAGGAAAGGTTGGAAGCATAATTTCTTTGATGAAATTTCCTAGGAAAAGTGGAGATGAATGGGGAGCGTATTAGAGGGCGTCTATGTAGACCAAGTTCATTCAGGAGAGCTGCAGAGTCGACGATTGAGTACAGTAGGTTCAAATCTCTTCTGATCCTTGTGCCCAGCGAGATCTTTTCCATGTTTTTGAAAGTCGAAGTGGGGGGTTTTGATTTTTTGATATGCACATTGAGTGACCGTTGGACACAGAAACCATTCCATTCTCTCGCACCATTCATACAATTTTTCGAGATCCGATTAGAGACGGCAACAATCTAGGTTGGATGAAATACGGGTGAAGAATTTAAGGTCATCAGCAAAGCAAAGGAAAGAGATATTAAAGAAACAGTAAAAGATGTCGTTTGTGAAAATGTTAAATACAAGTGGTCTGAGTCGAGACCCCTGAGGAACTCCCGATGAAACTATAAATTGTTTGGAGATTGTGCCATTCAAGCGCACCATTTGAGCTCTATCCTGGAGGTAGTCGCGCAGCATGATCCCAAGAAGCGCAGTTTGTTGATCAGCAAGGCATGTTATACTTTGTCAAAAGCCTTGGAGCAGAGGTGTGAATCATTTCCCTCGATTTTCGGGAAGGAAGTCCTCATATTGTGTCATCAAGTTCCGTGGACCGGGTGGTGCAAAAGACGAAGCAGTTTTTGAGTGATCAGTTCCTCAAATATCTTGGGTATTGTGCTGATGATGCCTATTGGCTTGTAACTTTTCACATCGCTTTTGTCGCCCTTTTCAAAGATTCCACTCCTTGTGACTACGATTTATCAGAATTACGATGTCCTTCATATGCTGGAAAAACCATCTGGAGAACCTTCTGCTTGGTAATCTCTTGATCGGTACGAAGGTATGACGGAATAGAGGCTCTCTGAGAACGTGTCCAGCATTTTGTCCAGGAGATTGGAGGAAACCATCTGGTCCCAGTCGATATGAACCAGATGCTCATTGATTAGGTCATAGTTTAACAAATAAAATTCATAAAAGGAGACTTCTGGTTGAGGGGCCAGTTATAGTTTGTTGGAGTGGACCATCGAAACTATCAGTGAGGGATGGTAACTGTCCGGAGGAACCATTGCCTCGGAGGTATGGGCGACCGGCCGAGATCCAGCAGGAAGTCCCGGAAATTTCTGATGAGTGTTAACTCGCAATAGATTAGCGAGTGCACAGACGTTAGACGCTCGTGTTAATGGGTCGTTAAAGCTACTGGATTAGTACAATTTCCTCTCTTTTTACCACCATGATGCTCGCTAGGTCTGCGGTGGCATCTCCGTTAGGTTGGAAGTTCAATTCAATGGAGGGAGCCTTCACTTACAGGCCCGTGGGCCTCTCCTCCACATGAGGTTTGAAGGCTGACGACGTTGTTGACGACCATTGGATAAGAGCACTTCGAAAACAATGGTTCATTGACGCACATTCCGTCACCAGTCCGTCTACCAGAGCTCTTAAAGGGGTGAGAAATGTGTCTTCCTTGGTGGATGCTGAAACCTCCAGAAGCTTGATGGGCACAAGCTCCTTGACTGCCCTTTCAGCATCATTTGATGGCAAACTTCTTGGTAGCAGATCTTCCAGACCTCGGGAGCTAGAGAGCTTCTGGCCATATTCAGTTTGACCATAGATATCGAGGGAGTCTGCTGGCTGGTGTGTCTGTGGGTCAAGTCACTTCTCCGCCTACGTACCTCCGGTGTTTCTCTGCACGTCTGCGGTTCTTCCGCAGCTTCTTTTCGAGCATCAACTGTTGCAGCTTTTCTGGCGTGAGCTACTTGCCGAAACTCAAAGCGCCTCTTCATTGGATGGAGTCACATCCATGTCGGTGACGTTTGGACTCTTGAGATCAGGATTGCTGTCGGTACTGGTTTGTGGAGATTTTTTATCTGAAAAAGAATTGTTTTCGTTTTCCATGATAAGAGCGTGGGGGAGGGTGGTAGTTTGTGAGTTTGTATTGTATTAGTCGGTCAGTGGTGAAGTGTGCTCTGATCTTGGATCTTGATGCCATATTAGTGATCGCTTTTCCTCTAGCTCCACTCCAGCTTGTCCGGCAGCTGCGATGGTGAGACCATCAACCCGAGCAGGAGGGTCCTGACCAATCGCCACCTGCACTATTATCCGAGTTGAGAATAGTACCCTTCAATAGCTCAGTTGTATAGCATCGAATATTAACTAAAAACTATGGTTGTAGAGCGGTGGAGTGAATTTTGAAAATTAAATCCAATAAGTAATCTTTTAACGGTTGTTTGATTTGACTCATCGTGTCTAACAAAAATGTCATGAAATCTACTGTCGTATTGTATGTGCCAATCATGTTTTTGCCAGCGCCACACCACTTCTATGTATTGTCACATAGGTTAACCATGCGGGTGATATTCATATTCCCTCACCCAGGCCAGTTCCACGCCACCGCCACGCGCCCGTTATTAATCAGTTTTCCTCATAACACCACCAGAGTCCAATTTGAACATCACAGATTCTAACTTTCAACAAGTCTGGAAATTATAGTTTATCGCCAGTTTGATAGGGATATTGATTTTCATTAATCGACTGTAACAAGCACTCCACCACAAAGACCCAAATGGAAATGGTCAGCTTCATGAAACAGCATGAAAAGCAATTTTATTACCAAATAAACAGTTCGATGGTTTTGTTTATCAACTATCGTTCGTTCAATCTTGAATGAATAAATGATGAGATAATTGGCAGCGATGATAAAATTCTGTTATATTCCAAACACATTAATCGGGAAGACCTGAACAAAAACAATTATACGTGATTTGCATATTGAAATTGAGTTTTCAAATAGTCCAGTTTTATTATTCAATTTAGTTGAAAATATAGCTAGATCAATATTAGTTCTATAGTGTAGTACATAGTGAGGGCAAATTATTCTGCATAAATTGAAGTTTTCAATTTATATGTAGATATGAAATATACAGGGTCACTTATGTATTCAAGATGTGCTATAAACATATTCTGGAGACAAAAAAAAGTATCACTCTGTTGATTTTAAGCGATATGATATTGGATGCCGCTTTAAAAATATCCTTTGCGTCCGTATTTAAGAAAATCAAGTTTATGATTGTTGCCCGAATACAAAACGCCGTAAGCATGTGTAAAATTTAGACTATATCTCTAGAATAGATAGTTTTTGAGATATTCAAGAAAATTGTCATCGGTGTCCAGCGTCTGCAGTAGACTGGTTCCTGTCATTCGATTGCATCGGTCTGCATCGTATCGTGTCATGTGTCATTCGCGAGGTTGCCAGAAGTACTGTTTTAACAGGAGATCTACTGATTTCGCCCATGGATTTCTGTTCTACTGTTTTTGATAGGGTCCATCTGGCAACACTGGACACAAATTACGACATGACCGTGCAAAAGTGACGCAACCTGATCTTGCCTTTCATAAACGATACACATACAAGCCGATATGCATATGTGACGTCACGATGGAGTACATAATTACTTCAATATCAACTCTGAATATATCATAAACATTCAAAAACCCAGCAAATGACAAATTCGTACTTTAGCCGTAGTTAATTGTAGAAGAAAAATAATGCCTCCTTTCTTCTGGGTAACAGCACGCGCGAAACGTATAGGTAAAATTTGAGAAGACAAATCGGCATACCGCTTTACTTTATGTGTATCGTGGTTCCATCGTGGTTGTGATTTGTAAACAGAAACAAGTAATTTTTATTGTTTTTTTTTTCGGCTTTTAATTTTTTTTTTCAGACTAGTTGTCGATTATTGGGTAAAAATTGAACATAATATAAATGCAAATTACCATAATGGACCAGCTGATATTAAGGAGTATTAAATATAAATTATTTTATATTTTTCCAATACTTGCCTTTGTATTTTAATGAAATTTGGTGAGTAATTATAAGGTTTCTAATGTAAGAAATTTAAATCTCAACTTTCTTAATCTCATTATGGCTTCTACGTGTGGATGGCACAACATCCATTCATACTTTTAGCTCCACAGTCATCACTTTTTATTGTTTATATGTTAAAAAAATGATTTCCTATTGCTAGTTTCGCCTAGAGTTGCAATACTTTCTTTAGGAAGAAAACAGGAACAAAAGCTTTATTGTTAGAAATAGAATACCAACAATGTGATGAATAATTGATGAAGTATGAAATAATTCAAGGAAATAAGAGTAAAAAGAAATAAATTTTAAAGAAATAGGTCTATCAAATTGATAGAAATAATAACGATTACAAACATAAAAACACCACAAATAATATTAATTAAAAAATGTAAAATGATCCAAGCATCAGTGAAAAAAAGAGAAACATGAAGACATCAAATAACTCCTTCACATTAGGCTTTTGTTTTTTTTGTAATAAAAACGTCACTTTGGAAATAAAGTAACTATACAAAACTACTTTTGAACGTCAAATTAAATCAATTATTTTAGGTACGCTTAAAGTAAAAAGATTGAACATTTGTCCTCTCCTACATGAAAAGTTTATTAGTTTTTCAAATTCTTGTGACAATTAGAAAGTTCAATATCCATTAAATATAGTGAATAGGTACCTATACACGTGCACCAGCACATTTTTCCTTGGAACTCTGCCAAAAACCGGCAACGAGCACGTGCACAAACCTGGTGTTCGTGCCCGTTGAATGTCGTTTGTGCACGTGCTCATCGCTAAACAAGTAAATGTCTTTTTTTTTTTGGCAATGTTGCTTTGTGTTCATGTACCTGTGCAGGCATCATTATTGCCGTGAGTTTTATAGATTCTCTATATACACCCACATCTACTTTCAAAACAGTGATCAGCTTTAACGACAAAAGAGTCATAACTTTGCAACATAAAATTTAAAATGCAAATTATTCGTTAAAAGAAAATTGATATGAGTGAAAACTGCTCTCTCATAATCGGGTGATGCATTTTTTATATTATACAACCAAAACATTTGCAAAAAAGGCATCGATAAATTATTGATGAATTTTGCATGAAACGCTACGTGGCAAAATTGAACATTTAAATCTGTTGAAGTTTTAAGGCGTGTACCAAAATTTCGCGTTTATATCATCACAGAAAACCAAATTCATATTTAGTATTATTAAACTGATAAAAACATTCATTTTAAATGACGCGTCCGGCAGTGACGTCAGCGGCTGAAAAACTGAGATAACGAAGATTTCTTGACGATAGTCAGTGTTGCCAGATCTTGCCTTTTGTGGCTGACAACGCCCGACGCACGGCATATATATGTGACTTGGCATCACTGACTGCCGTGGTTCGAGCGTTGTCATGTCAACGGTCAACCACGTCACGTCATTTATCGTAACGTGAGTGTACATGGTCAAATTCATATTTAAAAGTTTCGTGTGTGTCTTCTCAAAATAGAGGGTTATTGCATGAACATTATTTGTATTACTTTGCAGTGTAGCGACGATTTACAGCCAACAAACTTGGGCAACATAAAAATGAAAGTTAATGTCGTTTTTGCATTTTTCGTTCTCTATATACATCGTCTAACAGTATTATTCACACTACACAAAATTTGATTAATTTCCACCGTGCGTCATCAGGTGAAGAGTGTAGGTCATTAAAATCCTGTTAATAAAATCAATGTTCTTCCTGGTGCTTCTTCTCACGAAATCATATTTAATGTTTCATGAATATTTAATGAGTGTAAATGGGAAAGTATAATTATTATTATGTTAGTACTGTATGTACAGGGTGATCAGTTAAGGATAGCGAGCGGCCATATCTCGAAAACTATCCATCGTACAAGCTTGCGGCAAAAAAATTTATCACTAAAACGGCCAAGAGAAAAACCTGGAAAATATTTTCAAGTTTCTGAAATGGTCGCTAGGGGGCGTAACAACCAACACCAAGTAGAAAAATATGTTTTTTATGGAATTTTGTCCAATGAAAATATATCGATGAGCTTATTTTCGGATTTACTGACTATTTACCTACACTTTTTGTCTAGAACGTTTTTATCTATCTATCATAATAAAGTGGTGGGAAAAGTTCAATTGTTTTTTTAAACAAACGGAGATTTCTCCCGTTTCGCTTGACCGATTTTAACGAACTTGGGCTCATATAAAAGAGCCTGCGCTATAAAATACTCATTTGCTTTTTAATTTGTGACATTCGCCGTCGCCGCTAGATGACGTTAACTGAAATGATAGCATGTTTTTGAGTTTTTTCCAAAAAAATCAAATGTAATGGTATATTCAATTTTATATATTCTAAAAGAGGATACATTTTCCTATAAAAAAAAAACAAACAAAAAAATCAATGTTTTTTTTTAATTCTTTTAATTTTTTTTTTATAGGAAAATGTATTTTTTTTTTAAATATATGAAAATGGATACACCATTACATTTGATTTTTTTGGAAAAAACTCAAAAATATGCTGCCATTTCAGTTAACGCCATCAAGCGGCGACGGCGAATGTCACAAATTAAAAATCAAATGAGCATTTTATAGCGCAGACTAATCTCTTTCATATGAGCCCAAGTTCGTTAAAATCGGTCAAGCAAAACGGGAGAAATCTCCGTTTGTTTAAAAAAACAATTGAACTTCCCCCACCAATTTGTTATGATAGATAGAAGTGGGCTACGGTGGCCGAGCGTGTAACACGCCGGCTTGAGAGACCGTTAGTTCTGATTGACGTGGGTTCGATCCCCGCGGTGAGCAGAAATTAGTTTCTGTTCTGTATTTAGTGGCACTCTCACTGGCTAACGCTACTGAGTAGACTGCAGTATTATCAATTACTGACAGTCGAAA
This sequence comes from Orchestes rusci, assembly GCA_958502075.1. Lineage (NCBI taxonomy): Eukaryota > Metazoa > Arthropoda > Insecta > Coleoptera > Curculionidae > Orchestes > Orchestes rusci. The sequence goes on from OY293314.1 coordinate 17,711,063, forward strand.
AGTTTAATAGTCAGCCTAAATTAATTGGTCCTGCTAGTTCAATATATAACTAGGTGATGTTCTCCATCATCAACTTAGTTAGAACTGCATTGGTCCTGAGGTTGGCGAAAAGGGTCTTACGGCCTACTCGCCGGGCAGTGGTTTGCCTCCCCACCAATACCAATATCAGCCAAAATAATGATAGATAGAAAAAAACGTTTAAGACAAAAAGTGTAGGGAAATAGTCAGTAAATTCGAAAATGAGCTCATCGATATATTTTCATTGGACAAAATTCCATAAAAATCATTTTTTTCTACTTGGTGTACAGTGAGTATATACAGGACAGTGACGACAATAGAGCTCAGGTTAGCTGCAACATGGCGGCTGTGCCCAGAATTTTGGATATGTTCGGTCCCGGTGGCTCAGTGGTTTGATGTTCACTTAGCGTGCAGAAGGTCCTGGGTTCAAATCCCAGCTCGGGCATGCTACTTTCTATAAAGTCACTGTACTTTTTTTACTTCTTTCCACTTTTTTTTTTATTGTTTGGCATTGAAATCGATTTTTTGATCGACGAAATATAAAATCCAATCCAAAAACACTCAAAAAACACGTACGACGCACACACATACAAATGTAAACAATGAATGCTAGCTGCAACATGGCGGATCCGTCGCTAGCCAATAGAAAATAAGACCTCCATTGTCGTCACTGTCTTGTATATAGTCACTTTACTTGGTGTTGGTTGTTACGCCCCCTAGCGACCATTTCAGAAACTTGAAAATATTTTCCAGGTTTTTCTCTTGGCCGTTTTAGTAATAAAATTTTTGCCGCAAGCCTTTACGATGGATATTTTCCAAGATATGGCCGCTCGCTATCCTTAGCTGATCACCCTGTACACTAGAGTATTACAAATTTGGTGACTACACGTGATATTTGATGTGAATGTGTTTGGTGTTGGTGGTGTGGGTTCATACAGAAATTATCGGGAACGCGTCAGCTTGACTCCCCAATGTATCTGATTATCATGGCTGGAATGGAATTGTTAATTTATGGGCCGTATTAATAATTCATACGTCGACAAATCTTTCAATCAATTTGAATGTTTTAAAAAATACCTATATTATAGAAACGGAGAGTCCTAGTGAAGGGTGCGGCAGGGAAACTTGCTGATTTGAATTGTTAGCCAATGAGCGAGACTTGGTCAGAAAGGGGTGGAGAGGGTCTCATTCGAAAGGGGGGGTCATCAGGTTAAATCCAAAGAAACACATCCATCGGTGTCAAATCGAGGCTGTTCGCAGGTCATTCAAGTAACGCAATTTCCTCTTTTCATTTTTTGTTTAGGGAAGTAGTGGGGCAAGATGGATGGTAAGGTACAAAACCACCATCTTGCCCCTGTCAACTTGCCAATTTTTTGGTAAAAAGTGAGAAATATATAATAACAGAAAAGGAGCAATCGTCTTATTTTCTATTTCATCATATTTGAGACATTATAAACAATTACCCGATTACTAACAAAGACTATTCTTACCTTAAATTTTTTCAAAAAAAAATCTTTCTCGGCGTTACATTTTAGAAGCGACTGCTCTTATATAGATTTTGTACTTCTGTACTGGAAGTATTTCTAATAGAGTCATCTATCTTTAACCCATTAAACTATGACTTGAATTCAGGTATATGGAATAATTCTATTTCTCTATTTGGGCAGTTTCATAAAATCTCATTAGTGAGAGTGGAAATTGTTCAAGGGCATCCAATGAACATTGGAGTAGTCATATTTTTCAAGGGTCATCTTTCCCCTAGTTTAGTAATTCATTCAACACTTGGGTACTTCCTCTGTAAATAACACCAACTAAGCATTGCTTACTGCAAGCAAAGCAGAAAAGAATAGTTCAAGTGCACCTCAACTGAGATTTATTTCCTGAATAGGAAGTGGTTATTAACACGTTTTGGTTGCAATAATGTAAACAACCTCAAGTTCCTTGTTTGATATCTAAGTCAATAATAATTTCATACTGCAGACAGGGTGGAAACAAGACGCTAGTTCCTTGTTTGATATTCAACCCTGCAGTATCATTGTTCACCCCCCAATTGTTGATTTTACTTTGTTTTTTTTTACTGACTTTTCATCATAATATAACTAGAAGTATGCCAATGTTTGTCGTTCTTGTCTATGAGCAATTTCCATTCAAATTTACAAAATTTTACTGGTATCGTTTTATTGTTTCACGTAATGTGTACTATTAATGTTTTGTATTGTTTTTATTTAACCATTTTGTATTCGCTTTGTTCATAAAATTTATATGAATTTTTCTGTGCCAATAAAGCATATTTGATTTGATTTGAGGTATGATATATGAATTATGCTTGAAATTTCACGAAGAATCGATATAAGGTGATCCATCGAGAAAAAATATATTTTTTACTTGACTTTTTATTTTTCTCTGTATTCTAAATATTAGGCCATATTCTAAAATCATATGAGAAATTTAAAATAAGAAGTTGAAGGTGATCGACTTTATAGTTAATCACCCTGAACTGTGAAATATTTTCAAATTCAAAGTATGGCAATAGACTTTCCAAAACAAGCAGAACTTTTTATGATGACTTACTTTTGGTCAGAAAATGAAATTTTTGGTCTGTCAAAACTGTAAATTTTTGGCAAACTGTCACTCTTTGTTAAGACTTTGGTTCCATAGTCCAACACGTCTACGCTCAAATGAAACGGAAACAAAAAACGCGTTGTCACCGTCAATCCATTTCAATCGACCGAAGAAGGGACTTTTTAGCTACGCCCCGTTTTTGGTCATGTAACAAAGCTACGAGCTGGGTTAATTGAAAAAAAAAAAGTTTTTGTTGCTCATTCAAGATCCATTCTTTGTGTTCTACTCGAATAACTGGAATGCTTTCTGGTAGACGCTTATGAACAAACCAGGGCCCGTATTTTCGTTCTCCAAAACCATCAGCGCTTACGAAGCGCCTGGCATTTGTTACGTAAATTTTCGTTTAGCACCTGAGAGAACAACAAAAATGTGTTGTTCTGTCAGGTGACATGCCTGTCAAATGCCATGCGCTTTGAAAGCGCTGAGCGTTTTGGAGAACGAAAATACGGGCCCTGGAGCCGATCGGGATTAGAACAGGGCATCGTGGTGGCTGATCAAGTTGATGCATTTTATGCACTTGCGCAAGAAAAATTGTCAATAATTATCAATCATTGACAACTCTTGCGACATAAGTCTTGACATTGTGGTGTTGATAAAAAATATCACCAACAAATGGGACAAAAGGAATCCCGTGACATTCATTGATATAACGTTTAGCAGTTGAAGTTTGATTAAAACCACCTCAAAGAAACGTTCTTGGAGACATACAAGCCACAATCAACAAATCTTTCTCCTTGTCTTCTCCATACACGCTCGCACCCATTCGGCGAACGTGATTCGTTGGTGAATAGCTCACTCTTCGTCATAAGAACCTCTATGGTCACCACTTATGTTAATTGTGGTTGCCCAAATTGAATTTATTGAACATTTCAGAAACTATAGTCTATGTTTTTTTTCAAGGCTCCCCCAAACTAAACATAATCATTAGACAAAGGGGAACGATTTAACAAGATACAAGTGTTTGTTTATTTTACGTGACTTGTCCAATCGTTGCGCTTTGTCTGATCACGTGCTTGTTTACCTCGGTTGTGCCTTGGAAAAGATAAACCATATATTTTCGGGACAGAGTGTTAATTTAAAAGTCCTGTGTTTTTCCATTTTACAACCATTTTTCACCAAGTGCAATAAAAGAACATCGATCTCCGCGCAAGAATGATTTTTTTTTCTTTCTTCTGTCCTCAGATCTTGAAATTCGCGCCCTTATTTTCCAAATAGTTCCCATTTCCATAGCAAATATGCATTTTGGAGCGCCGAACGAATACACACATGGGCTGGGACAGACTGACAGAAAACATAATGACTATTCAACGGAGTAGAAGATGCAAAAAGCGCGGAAGATTTGTGCTAATAGATAGGGTATTTTTGCATTTTTGTAGGACTCTAATGAGCAATATAAAAATAGCGACAATACTCCGTAATGTCAGGTTGGGCGTCATGTTCGCTATTATTGTTAAAAATACCATCACAATGCCTTTTTTTTTATAACCCGGAATTGTACACACTGACGAGCCGGCACTGGAACCAGGCAACAGCTGAGTAAGGCAGGCGGTTCGTCTGCCCGGGCATAACTGCTTACGTCACTGTGTTCCCTAATAGCATAGGCTCTAGTTGCGGCGAGTAGAAGTTTAATTGCCAACGGCTGGATATACAAAACTTAGCATTGCAAATAGCTCCCGAGCTGTGCTTTCACTAATTATAAATAAATACTTATTTGGATAACAAGCAATATCAACATACACGTTGTGTATGCAAAACGTGTTTATCGAAATAGTTCATGTGAGTCCAAATAAGTTTGTGAATAAGTGTGTATCCGAATAAGCATTTTACTCCAATTTTCCAGTTGAATTGAGCACACTCAGTTTGTGTCGCTTAAGCGATATCTAGTTTGGGTTTGAGTTGAATCAGTTTTAGGCATCTTTTGTCTTTTGTTTGTAAAAGGGATGTGCTCAAGTTAGTAAACACAACAAATTTGTGAGAGTTTTACGTTTTGCAAAATAATATCCTTTGGGGGATGTGTTATTAAAACTTTGGCTGGTTTGCTCGAGTTTATATTATATTTGGGAAATTGTTTGGCGTAGCTTTCATTCATAAAAGTGATACGATAGGTTTCATTCCTTTTGTAAACTTGGAAATATTGTTCCTTTTTGATTTGTGACAAATAATATCCAAGAGTTTTCTGATTCAAGATTATTGTTTTGTTTTATGAGAAAAGCGAATTTTTGTATGATATGGTGCTTGTTGGCATTAAATTATTTCACTATCAAGAATTCCATAGCAAACTCGTTTGTTAAAGATTTGTCAAATTTTTCACATTAAAAATTGTAGACTTTGACTTGAGTACAAAACTTGGAATTTGGACCAGATTTACTTTCAAAAATCGCTGAAATGAATTTATCAAATATTGACAATTGAGTTGAAATTTACTTTAAACTGTAAACAATCGTTAGAATAAATTTTAAATTTTTAAATAGATCCTGAACATTTTTTTTAAATCTTAAAAAATACCTATTGCTAATTAAAAAAAAATAAATTTAGTGTCTATCTTTGCAAGCCTGCCATTTTCAAAAGGCATGAGTTAGAGACATGAAATTTGGACCAAATTCACATCAAACTGTATAGAATCGCTATATTGAATTTGAAATATTTCATTAAATCTGAAAAATTATTTTAAATTTGCAAACATAATTTTGTGAATAAATACCAAAGGAAATTTAGACTCTACGTTTGAAATTCGAACCTAATTCACCCTAAACTGTATAGGCAACTCTAAAATAAATTTGAAATATTTCAATAAATCTGAAACAATGTTTTGAATTTAATGAAAATATCGCTCTTGAAATTTGGGTAATTTGCCCCTTCAAATTAGATAGAATCGCTGGAATAGATTTGAAATATACCAATAAATCTGAAACATAATAAAGGAATTTAGAGTCTACTAATGCAAGGTTTTTGTTTTCAAACGGTTTGAGTTATAGATTTGAAATTTGGACCAAATTTAATTTAACCTGTATGGAAACGCTGGAATAGATTTGAAATATTATAATAATTCCTAAACGTTGTGTTGAAATTTTCAAAAATATTGTTAGTTTAGAGTCTACGTTTGCAAGGCTGAAATTCTCAAACGACTTGAGCAAGATACTTGAAATTTGGACCAAATTTACTTCAACATGTAAAGAATCGCTGGAATTAGATTCAAAATATTTCAATAACTTCTAAACAATGTGTTGAAAATGAGATATTCTATTGAAATAAATGAAATTTGGTGTTTACGTTTGCAAGGCTGTCATTTTTGAACAGCTTGAGTTACAGCCTTGAAATTTAAACCAAATTGGCCCTAAACTGTGTAGAAACGCTAAAATAAATTTAAAATATTTCATCGAATCAGAAACATTATTTTGAAATATTTAAAATATTGTTAATCAATGTAAATGAAATTTGAAGTCTACGTTTGCAAGGCTGCCATTTTCAAACGGCTTGAGTTATAGACTTGAAATTTGGACCAAATTTATTTCAAACTGTATAGAATCGCTGGAATGAATTTGAAATAGTTCAATAATTCCTAAAGGACGTGTTGAAATTTTCAAAGATATTGTTACTGAAATAAAGGAAATTTGGAGTTTACGTTTGCAAGGCTGTCATTTTTGAACGGCTTGAGTTACAGCCTTGAAATTTGAACCAAATTTACCCGAAACTGTATAGAAACGCTGACATTAATTTGAAATATTTCATCAAATCTCAAATATAATTTTGAAATTTTTAAAAATATTGTTTATTATTATAAATGAAATTTAGAGTCTACGTTTGCAAGGCTGCCATTTTCAAACGGCTTGAGTTATAATCTTGAAATTTGAACCAAATTTATTTCAAACTGTATAGAATCGCTGGAATAAATTTGAAATATTTCAATAATTCCTAAACGACGTGTTGAAATTTTCAAAGATATTTTTATTGAAATAAATGATATTTGGAGTTGACGTTTGCAAGGCTGTCACTTTTGAACGGCTTGAGTTACAGCCTTGAAATTTGAACCAAATTGACCCTAAACTGTCTAGAAACGCTAAAATAAATTTAAAATATTTCACCTAATCAGAAACATTATTTTGAAATTTTTAAAAATATTGTTAATTAATATAAATGAAATTTGAAGTCTACGTTTGCAAGGCTGCCATTTTCAAACGGCTTGAGTTATAGACTTGAAACTTGGACCAAATTTATTTCAAACTGTATAGAATCGCTGGAATAAATTTGAAATAGTTCAATAATTCCTAAACGACGTGTTGAAATTTTCAAAGATATTTTAATTGAAATAAAGGAAATTTGGAGTTTACGTTTGCAAGGCTGTCATTTTTAAACGGCTTGAGTTACAGCCTTGAAATTTGAACCAAATTTACCCGAAACTGTATAGAAACGCTGAAATTGATTTGAAATATTTCATCAAATCTGAAACAATATTTTGAAATTTTTAAAAATATTGTTATAATTATTATAAATGTAATTTAGAGTCTACGTTTGCAAGGCTACCATTTTCAAACGGCTTGAGCTATAGACTTGAAATTTGGACCAAATATATTTCAAACTGTATAAAATCGCTGGAATAAATTTGAAATATTTGAATAATTCCTAAACGTTGTGTTTGAAGTTTTAAAGATATTGTTATTGAAATAAAGGAAATTTAGAGTCTGCGTTTGCAGGCTGTCATTTTCAAACGGATTGAGTTACAGCCTTCAAATTTAAACCAAATTTACCCTAAACTGTTCAGAAACGCTGAAATAAATTTGAAATATTTCATCGCATCAGAAACATTATTTTGGAATTTTAAAAAATAGTGTCAATTAATATAAGTGAAACTTGAAGTCTACGTTTGCAAGGCTGCCGTTTTCAAACGGCTTGAGTTATAGACTTGAAATTTGGACCAAACTTATTTCAAACTGTATAGAATTGCTGGAATAAATTTGAAATATTTAATCAAATCCTTGATCAAATCTGAAACAATATTTTGAAATTTAAAAAAATATTGTTATTGAAATAAAGGACATTTATAGTCTACGTTTGCATGGCTGTCATTTTTGAACGGCTTGAGTTACAGCCTTGGAATTCAAACCAAATTGACCCTTAACTGTATAGAAACGCTGAAATAAATTTGAAATATTTCATCAAATCTAAAATATTATTTTGAAATTTTTAGAAATATTGTTAATTAATATAAATGAAATTTGAAGTCTACGTTTGAAAGGCTGCCATTTTCAAACGGCTTGAGTTATATAGACTTGAACTTTGGACCAAATTTATTTCAAACTGTATGGAATCGCTGGGATAAATTTGAAATATTTTAATAATTCCTAAACGATGTGTTGAAATTTTCAAAGATATTTTTATCGAAATAAATGATATTTGGAGTTTACGTTTGCAAGGCTGTCATTTTTGAACAGCTTCAGTTACAGCCTTGAAATTTGAACCAAATTTACCCTAAACTGTATAGAAACGCTGAAAAAAATTTGAAATATTTTATCAAATCTGAAACATTATTATGATTTTTTTAAAAATAATGTTAATTAATATAAATGAAATTTAGAGTCTACGTTTGCAAGCCTGCCATTTTCAAACGGCTTGAGTTATAGACTTGAAATTTGGACCAAAGTTATTTCAAACTGTATTGAATCGCTGGAATAAATTTGAAATATTTTAATAATTACTTAACGTTGTGTTGAAATTTTCAAAGATATTTCTATTGAAATAAATAATGATATTTGGAATTTACGTTTGCAAGGCTGTAATTTTTGAACTGCTTCAGTTACAGCCTTGAAATTTAAACCAAATTTACCCTTAACTGTATAGAAACGCTGAAACAGATTTGAAATATTTTATCAAATCTGAAACATTATTTTGAAATTTTTTAAAATATTGTTTATTAATATAAATTAAATTTACAGTCTACGTTTGCAGGGCTACCATTTTCAAACGGCTTGAGCTATAGACTTGAAATTTGGACCAAATATATTTCAAACTGTATAAAATCGCTGGAATAAATTTGAAATATTTGAATAATTCCTAAACGTTGTTTTCAAATTTTCAAAGATATTGTTATTGAAATAAAGGAAATTTGGAGTCTACGTTTGCAAGGCTGTCATTTTCAAAGAGCTTGAGTTACAGCCTTGAAATTTAAACCAAATTTACCCTTAACTGAATAGAAACGCTGAAATTAATTTTAAATATTCCATCAGATCAGAAACATGATCTTGAAATTTTTAAAAATATTGTTAATTATTATAAATGAAATTTAGAGTCTACGTTTGCAAAGCTGCCATTTTCAAACGGCTTGAGTTATAGACTTGAAATTTGGACCAAATTTATTTCAAACTGTATAGAATCGCTGGAATAAATTTGAAATAGTTCAATAATTCCTAAACGACGTGTTGAAATTTTCAAAGATATTGTTACTGAAATAAAGGAAATTTGGAGTTTACGTTTGCAAGGCTGTCATTTTTGAACGGCTTGAGTTACAGCCTTGAAATTTGAACCAAATCTACCCGAGACTGTATTGAAACGTTGAAATTAATTTTGAATATTTTATCAAATCTTAAAGTTTATTTTGAAATTTTTAAAAATATTGTTAATTATTATAAATGTAATTTAGAGTCTACGTTTGCAAGGCTGTCATTTTCAAACGGATTGAATCACAGCCTTGAAATTTGAACCAAATTCACCCTAAACTGTATAGAAACACTAAAATAAATTTGAAATATTTAATCAAATCTGGAACAATATTTTGAAATTTTTAAAAATATTGTTATTGAAATAAAGGAAATTTATAGTCTACGCTTGCATGACTATCATTTTTGAAGGGCTTAAGTTACAGCCTTAAAATTCAAACCAAATTGACCCTTAACTGTATAGAAACGCTGAACTAAATTTGAAATATTTCATCAAATGAAATTTGAAGTCTACATTTGCAAGGCTGCCATTTTCAAACGGCTTGAGTTATAGACTTGAACTTTGGACCAAATTTATTTCAAACTGTATGGAATCGCTGGGATGAATTTGAAATATTTTAGTAATTATTCCTAAACGATGTGTTGAAATTTTCAAAGATATTTTTATCGAAATAAATGATATTTGGAGTTTACGTTTGCAAGGCTGTCATTTTTGAACGGCTTCAGTTACAGCCTTGAAATTTAAACCAAATTTACCCTAAACTATATAGAAACGCTGAAAAAAATTTGAAATATTTTATCAAATCTGAAACATTATTATGATTTTTTTGAAAATAATGTTAATTAATATAAATGAAATTTAGAGTCTACGTTTGCAAGCCTGCCATTTTCAAACGGCTTGAGTTATAGACATGAAATTTGGACCAAATTTATTTAAAACTGTATTGAATCGCTGGAATAAATCTGAAATATTTTAATAATTACTAAACGTTGTGTTAAAATCTTCAGAGATATTGTTATTGAAATGAAGAGAGTCTACGTTTACAAGGTTGCCATTTTCAAACGGCTTGAGTTACAGGCTTGAAATTTAAACCAAATTTACCCTAAACTGTATAGAAACGCTGAAATGAATTTGAAATATTTCATCGAATCAGAAACATTATCTTGAAATTTTTAATAATATTGTTAATTATTAAAAATGAAATTTAGAGTCTACGTTTGCAAGGCTACCATTTTCAAACGGCTTGAGCTATAGACTTGAAATTTGGACCAAATATCTTTCAAACTGTATAAAATCGCTGGAATAAATTTGAAATATTTGAATAATTCCTAAACGTTGTGTTTAATTTTTTAAAGATATTGTTATTGAAATAAAGGAAATTTAGAGTCTGCGTTTGCAAGGCTGTCATTTTCAAACGGATTGAGTTACAGCCTTGAAATTCAAACCAATAATTTACCCCAAAACTGTATAGGATCAGAAACATAATTTTGAAATTTGTAAACATATTTTTAATCAATATAAATGAAATTTAGAGTCTACATTTGCAAGGCTACCATTCTCAAACGGCTTGAGCTACATATAGACTTGAAATTTGGACTAAATATATTTCAAACTGTGAAATATCGCTGGAATAAATTTGAAATATTTCAATAAATCCACCAAAGAAGAAAAATACAATAATCGCTTTTGACTTAATTTGAAGTAAGTAGACATGCCTGTATCTTTGTAAAAATAGTTTCGATTAGAGGATCGGAAAAGGCTGCACGAAAATGTTACACCCCTCTAAATATTTCAGTAAAATCTAATCAAGTCTAATTAATTAAAAAATGTTTACTAAAATCAACAATTCATTTTTGAAAATTCCAAAATGTGAAAATTTGTGGAATTTTGAAGAAACTTTGATGAAAGGGAAGTACAGTACTGATGCATACAAAAACCATCATTCGAAAAAAAAATCCCAGGTTTTGGTTTTAAAGTGGCCAGAAGGCGGTCAATTTTATTGTCAATAAAATTGACAAAGATACTCAGCTTCGTAAAAATGTGGTGAGTCCGGTCCTGACCGAAATTTGAAAGTGACATCCAGATCATATCGAGAAAATCATAACAAAAAACGATACATTGACACATTAGAAAAGTTATACGAAAAACATTTAGTCATAAGAAATCCCAGAAGTTCACTGACAAAAAAGTTAGGAACAATGATGGCTTTCCTTATAATACCTACATAAAATTTAATATCAAATTATAATTTCACGTCCAAAAAAACTCTCGGCTACCAAAATTTGAGCGCATTTTCAAAAATTATCATAAAAAAAAATCTAGACGCTGTCGAAGTTTGTAACAGTATTTTGGAAACATCCTGTGTAATATTCTCGAATGCTCCTTTACTGAATTGTGGAGTTCCATAAAATTCTATTATACATAAGTGAACCTCTATAGAAGAAATACAACTTAGTTGTGGTAAATTTATGTTAGAACAGTGGCCTGAAGTGTACATTTTAATGTTTATCTACGCCCTTTTCTATATTTTATATTTAACACACTTTATTTTCCAGGTCCCTTATAACGTTGCTTTTAGAAAGAAGACATCGGATGATGTCACCCTATCAGTGCTGGATCATAATGGGGTAGGGTTCACAATTTCTATAAAAACGAGTGTTTCACGCACCGAGCACCAAAAAATTGTAGTTAGTCAAAGTCCTTATTACCCTACCCCACTAATGATTTTAGACTATTGCTTTTTGTGTGTCACACTTAGGATCATTGAGAAAACTGCCACCAAATTTGATTGATTTTTGATGTCTTTTGCAGGTTCCTTATAATGTAGCTTTTAAGAATAAGACATCCGAGGATGTGTCTCTTCTGGTTGTGGACTCGATAGTCGATGTGATATTCTTTATCGATATAGTTTTAAATTTCCATACGACTTTTGTGGGACCTGGAGGCGAGGTGGTTTCTGATCCGAAAGTCATCAGAATGAACTATTTGAAGAGCTGGTTCGTTATTGATCTGCTTAGCTGTTTGCCTTATGATGTTTTCAATGCTTTTGACCATGATGAAGATGTAAGTATGGATTTGATTACCATTTTTAGCTATTTATAACGAGTTCTAGTTGCGCCGCACCATAATTTTAGCGAGTTTTAACGAAATTACTTTCCTCTCTTATATTTTATAAAAAAGAAATACGTTCATTCAAAAAACATAATTGATAATATAATAAACATAATAATATAATAAACATAACCTTTAGACGGTTGTCCATGTCAAAAATCAATTGAATCATTTTTTTTTCTTCCATAATAATATACAGTGTGTCTGCTTAAGTTGGCCACATATGGGAAACTTTTTTATTATTAATTTTAGGAAAAAAGTTATTCTTTATAAAAAGTTCAGCATGTTCCAAAACCTAAAATGCAACCATCAGATATTACATTTTTTCAGTCGTATACGAGGTTTGTCAAAAAATATGAATTTCACTCAAGAGTAAAATTTGACAATATCGAAAATTTTTATAAAGAAAAATAAACACTACCATTAAAATGATTGTTTTTTTCTTTTTTAAATTTATTAAATTTTATAAATAAATTAATATTAAACAGTAATCTCTTATTTTAATTATTGGACATTTAAATCAATGCATTAATTCAAATGAAAAAATGTAATATCTGATGGTTGCATTTTAGGTTTTGGAACATGCAGAACTTTTTATAAAGAATAACTTTTTTTCCTAAAATTAATAATAAAAAAGTTTCCCATATGTGGCCAACTTAAGCAGACACACTGTATGTATTTTATTTTAACTTTTTCGAAATACTGTGTTTGATACAGGGCTGTCTCGATAAATTAATCGTCATTTTGAACTTTTGTGAAGTGATTAATCACTGCAAACTACGAAGTAGCACAAGAGATAAGGTAAAATCCGACAGCTTTTATCAAAAACGGCCGAAGATAAGATAGATCTATCTTTTACAGATTTAACTTAGAATTTAACGTAGAATCTAAAAATGAAATAAAATACAGGATGTCCCAGGTAAAATTTTAAAGTTGGATGCTGTGGTCAGCATTTGGGACACCCCATATAAACGATACTGCTAGAAATAAAAGATTTAGTATAAAACTAACAACTTTTTTTGTACACCTTGTGAAAATAAGTTGGAAGGGGGTCAAAATATAGTGAATTTTGCATTTTTCACAAAATTCAACAGCCTTTATCTTGGAAACGGCAAAAGATAATATCTACCTTTTACAGACTAAGAATTCAATGTAGAATCCAAAAACAAAATAAAATATAGGGCAGCCCATTTAAAATTTAAAAGTTGGATGCTGTAGACACTTTCTGGGACACCCTGTATAAATGATAATGCTCAATTTAAAAAAATTGGTATAAACCAAACCACTTTTGTATCAAACTTTTTTTTGTACACCTTGTTAAAAATAAGTTGGAAGGGGGGGTCAATAATATGGTTACATGTACCAAAACAATATAGCGTGACCCAGTTTTATTCGGCAATATATAAAATCTAGATTCTACTAGTAACCAAAATGATCAATTTTTATTCTGTGAACATTTTTTCAATTCCTTGTCAGTTTCGAGATATACAGGGTGTCCCATTTTGGGTACTTTTGCTGGGTATCTCCGTTATTCTTATAGATAGAAAGTTACGGTTTTCGCGACAGTGTGCTACTTTTTCTTGAAACTAAAGATGCCGTTCACAAAATTTTCATAGCCCTTTTAGTTTTTAAGTTTCAGGGCTTAACTGAAAATGTTGCATTTCATGCGTACCCCTCGTATCTAAACTATCAGATAAGTTATGGAAAATGTGAAAATTGTTTCTTATAAGAATTAGTATACAGGGTCAGGTCAAAAAGTTATCGGACCCAACTTTATTTTTTCAAATGGAACTCCCTGTATATTCATAGTCCATAAGTTGTCTTTTTTTGCCTTTTCAAAAATATATAACAGTATGCACTTTTAAAAAAAAAAAAAATTTATCCTTTAACGTTTTGAACTGACCCTGTATACTAATTCCGAAGGCAAAATCGAAAGTTATATACTTTTCCCGTAGAACTCGATTCTGCCTTCGGAATTAGTATAGGGGGTCAGGTCAAAAAGTTTTTCTTTTATTAAAAAGTGCATAGTTATATGAATGAATATGTTTTCCAGTTACTAAAGCAAAAATATAAAAGATGTCGTATTTTCAGGAAAACAGAAAGCTCATTTAAAAATTTTTATAAAACCAACTGGAGGATGAAACAATTGTTTTTTTTTAACACTGACCGAATCTTAATATGACAAGTAAGTTTTACAGAAACTGACAAGTTCGTAATTTTTTTTAGTGCTTGTTTACAACCATTAAAAAAATAGTAGAAATTGAAAAAATCACAATTTTGAGTTTACAAAATAGACATAACCTCAATTGTTTGGGTGGTGTTTGTCATGGTTCGAAACGAGGTTCGAAAGGACACTTCGTCGTCTTTCATAATAAAACAAAAAGTAAGTCTCAACTAGATTTGGTTCATGAAAAATAGAAAAATTCAACTGTTTCAAATAAATAAATATGTTGACAAATATTTGATTTGGAAAATATTTAAAGGTGTATACATTCTTCAAATTTCTTTCCATTTCGAAATGTTGATCATATTTTGTAGAAAACAAAGTTTTAACAGGTTTGACAACACCTAACTTTCAGAAAATTAAAAGTTCAACAAAACCTCCAAAAACGTTTCGAAAAATCACATAGAACATCACGTTAAAATCGATCAGAGTTCAATTCAGCCTCTTCGAAACAATCACAATACTTTTCAAGGAATGCTCCAAAAATAACGAAAAAGTACTTCTTTAATGGTCAAAATTCTTTGGCACCCCCTGTATACTCTAAATGTTGCCGAGCAGGAATGTTGCAGGAAGGTTGCCAAGGGGACAGTAAAAAGACTATTTCTACAATTCTTTATTTACCACCCTGTAAGTGTAGAAGATGTTTTTGAGAAAATTTATGTTTTGCAATAACATGATGTATATCAACAACCGCATGTTTTCCAGCGATTCGTTTAAAACTTATCACAGTTCAAACACAGGTGAAAACTTCGAGTGTACTGTTTTTTTGTTGAGTAGTTTATTTAGTAGTAACGGTGCTTCGCGGGTAATCTGTTCTTTTAACAAAAAATTTCAAATTACTCAAGTATTAAATGCCATAATATGTTTTTTTTTTTTCATAAAAATACAGTGAAATGATACATGAGCTAGTGAAAACCGTATCTTGGTACCCATCTTATTTCTCACACCGGTACACCGGTTTTATTTTTATTTATTTGTCATTTTTCAAAATTTAACGATAAAATTTCATAATTTTATAATTTTCAGATACTACATACCAACAAGTATTCTTATTAGTTCACAAAAAAACGCGTAGAGACATGATAATAATCAATGCATAGGTTTAATATGCAAAGTAAAAACGGAAAAAATATATCAAATATTGAAAAGTATACTTATTTACCGTCACTTTTAGCTAGTAATTTTTTGTTAATATTAGGAATATTGCAATGATTGTGTCTTTATCTTCAATGCTTGGATTTTTTTTTCAAGAACTGTTCCTTTTCAAAACCATGTTCTTCATATCGAGAACTCATTTTACTTTTTGAGGTATCTTTTCTTTTAAATGTTTTCCCCTATAGCGATTTTTTTTTATTGTGAAATATTTGTATTATGATGAGCTTTTCGAAGTATGTTTCAATGAGTTTGATTTTGACCGTTTCCGTTATACAGGGCTTTTCACTTAAAACTCCCCACGTCAATATCTCGGAAACGAATAGGAATATTTGATTTCTGTAAAAAGTAGTCAATGTATGGGGTCGAGTAGTTATTTTTCACAGTTAAAAAAATTCGACGCCTACCAAGACTAAAGCGTCGCGACGCATCGAAAATATCAATCGATTGCAGGGACTTTGAAATTACGCGCATGCTAAAGTACATGTTATTTATAAACTTTTTTGTTATTCAGTCGAACTCATTTATTCTAGCATTGACGCCCAATTTTCAATAAATTGTCAGTCATCACTGATAAATTCAATTCATTATACCTACGCACTTTGTTCATTGATTCAGTAATTTATTCATAACTTATTTTGCTATCTTCAAAGTTAATCTAGGATTAGGTAACTGAAAATACTTCCATTCAACTAAAATGTGTATTGCAATCTGTTTACACTGATGTGATAAAACACTAAAAACCATAATTAATCTCAATTTCTCATTGATTGCAATCAGTGATTAATAGCATTTTGAGGGGTTAGTTGAGGGTTTTTGAGTCGAGGCCAAACCCACTTGTTTTAACGATATGTTCGGTGCTAATTAAGGCCTGGAAGTTTTTGAGGTGTTCGCCCCACAAGCGATCACATTGGAAAATGTGATATGAATTATGCAAACTAAAGCTGGGATAAAAAACAAAATTGGAATTTCTAGATGAAAATACGTATTTGATGATAAAAATAACGAATTTTTCTTCAACAGGGAATTGGAAGTTTATTCAGTGCTTTAAAAGTAGTGAGACTATTAAGATTAGGACGTGTAGTGAGAAAACTAGACCGATATTTGGAATATGGAGCTGCCATGCTCATACTTCTTTTATGCTTCTATATGCTGGTAAGTGTTTGAAAATTTAATTTTCCATTTTTTACAACTATATTTTCAGGTTGCACATTGGCTAGCTTGCATTTGGTATTCGATAGGAAGATCCGATGCCGATAATGGGGTGCAGTATAGCTGGCTTTGGAAGTTGGCGAACATCACCCAAAGCCCCTACAGCTACGTATGGCCTAATGACTCTAGGTAAGCACTTTTAGTTGCAATATTCACAGGTTTGAGTTCAACACCTCTCGGCAATGATGCCAAATATTTCATACAAAAATGCTAAAATGTCCCGGTATTCTTATTTCGTTTTCATAACTCTAAAGGTTCGTGACCAAGATATATACGTGTTTGGGGAAAATATTGATATCTATACATTAATCTTTGAATATCTAATTTGGCTTACTATCACATTGGAACATTAAAATTTTATGTTAGTCAAGAAAACTTGAATATTATTATTCAAACGGTAGCATTCTTGCCAGAATATCTTATATTATCGATTGTTACCTACAAAACAATTATTTTGCTATTTTTTCTATATTTCCTGCATAGGCACGTTCCATTGCTTTTTATGAGGACTATGTGGGCCAAAAACAGATTTTTCTGCCGACAAGACATCAAAACTGAATTCTACTGCCTTCACAGAGGCGAGAAAATGAGCGTTTCTTGGGTTCGGGTAAAATACCCAGAAAAGGCTAGGCAGTAAAATTATTTTAAACTTATTCTAATAGAGGGCGTTACAAGATTATTTTGAAAATTCCTGTACTATATTATTATAGACGAGTATTTTTCATTAAGTGAGGGTATGTTTGCAAAATTTCGTTATTGCTGTATGGAATTTGTTCAAAACCAATTTGGTATACAGGGTGTTTCCTTATTGCGTACAATGAATTTGAGGGCGTCAAACTTTTTTTAAAAAATCGTTTTTCTATGAACATTTTTCGGCATTTTTAGTAATGGAAGCCAACTAAGAACTTAGCTCAATAAAAATTATAGAGACCAGTGCCGACCCGACAGGCATCTAACCAAATATTCTTATCAAACAGATGTTCGCCACTGACTTTGTGGTAATTTTAATTTTTTTCTTAAATGAAACAACCAAAAATAAAACTTTTTTGTATCTGGTCGTTGTCGAAAAAATCTTTTATATTCCGCAAAATACTTCTAGGTTCTTGTGTCTTAAAGCGATCCTCGCATTTCATGAGATTCTTTTTACAGGGTGATAGTAGACCTTCTAAAACACATTTTAACAAAAAAAAATGCGGTATTTTCAGTTTTTTCAGAGAAATAAGCAAAACTATCCTTATGTTCTAACCTTTTTGTAAAGTTTCTTATTATAAAATCTGCCGAAATACTGCATTTATATGAGTCACTCTTGACGCTAAATACATTCTATTTTAGGAAAAAATGTGTAAATGATCTGGAATTTGCATAAATACGACATTATTTGATTTTTATGGGTACACTTTTTAGTATGGAGTACATATAGATCATAACAGCTGAAAGTTGAAATCAATTGACAGTTGACGTACCGATTAAAATTATTTTAAACTTATTCTAATAGAGGGCGTTACAAGATTATTTTGAAAATCCCTGTACTATATTATTATAGACGGGTATTTTTCATTTAGTGAGGGTATGTTTGCAAAATTTCGTTATTTTTGGATGGAATTTGATCAAAACAAATTTGGTATACGGGGTGTTTCCTTATTGCGTACAATGAATTTGAGGGCGTCAAACTTTTTTAAAAAAATCGTTTTTCTATGAATGTTACAATATCCTTTAACCGATTTTTTAACATTTCTCAGCATTTTTAGTAATAAAAGCCAACTAAAGCCCTAGCTCAATAAAAATTATAGAGACCAGTGCCGACCCGAGAGGCATCTAACCAAATATTCTTATCAAACAGATGTTCGACACTGACTTTGTGGTAATTTTAATTTTTTTCTTAAATGAAACAACCAAAAATAAAACTTTTTTGTATCTGGTCGTTGTCGAAAAAATCTTTTATATTTCGCAAAATACTTCTAGGCTCTTGTGTCTTATAGCGATCCCCGCATTTCATGAGATTCTTATTACAGGGTGATAGTAGACCTTCTAAAACACATTTTAACAGAAAAAAAAAGCGGTATTTTCAGTTTTTTCAGAGAAATAAGCAAAACTATCCTTATGTTCTAACCTTTTTGTAAAGTTTCTTATCACAAAATCTGTCAAAATACTGCATTTATATAAGTCACTCTTGACGCTAAATACATTCTATTTTAGGAAAAAATGTGTAAATGATCTGGAATTTGCATAAATACGACATTATTTGATTTTTATGGGTACACTTTTTAGTATGGAGTACATATAGATCATAACAGCTGAAAGTTGAAATCAATTGACAGTTGACGTACCGATTAAAATTATTTTAAACTTATTCTAATAGAGGGCGTTACAAGATTATTTTGAAAATTCCTGTACTATATTATTATACACGGGTATTTTTCATTTAGTGAGGGTATGTTTGCAAAATTTCGTTATTTTTGGATAGAATTTGATCGAAACAAATTTGGTATACGGGGTGTTTCCTTATTGCGTACATCGAATTTGAGGGCGTTCAACTTTAAAAAAAAAAAACGATTTTCTATGAATGTTACAATATCCTTGAACCGATTTTTTGACATTTTTCAGCATTTTTAGTAATGAAAGCCAACTAAGAACTTAGCTCAATAAAAATTATAGAGACCAGTGCCGACCCGAGAGGCATCTAACCAAATATTCTTATCAAACAGATGTTCGCCACTGACTTTGTGGTAATTTTAATTTTTTTCTTAAATGAAACAACCAAAAATAAAACTTTTTTGTATCTGGTCGTTGTCGAAAAAATCTTTTATATTTCGCAAAATACTTCTAGGCTCTTGTGTCTTATAGCGATCCCCGCATTTCATGAGATTCTTATTACAGGGTGATAGTAGACCTTCTAAAACACATTTTAACAGAAAAAAAAAGCGGTATTTTCAGTTTTTTCAGAGAAATAAGCAAAACTATCCTTATGTTCTAACCTTTTTGTAAAGTTTCTTATTATAAAATCTGCCGAAATACTAAGTCACTTTTGACGCTGAATACATTCTATTTTAGGAAAAAATGTGTAAATGATCTGGAATTTGCATAAATACGATATTATTTGATTTTTATGGGTACACTTTTTAGTATGGAGTACCTATAGATATAACAGCTGAAAGTTGAAATCAATTGACAGTTGACGTACCGATAGTTTGTGGGATTTCTTTGTAAACGATGTTTCCAATTCTATGTCCAATTTTATTTCGGTGTGGCTATCAAAATCTCATGCTGTGATGGTATCATTTTACATATTTGATACATTCATTAGGCCAATGAGGTTGTAGTAGCTTTTAGTTAATGGAGGTTCGATTGGGTTGGATTTGAATAGGCTCTTTTTAGCGAAAACATGTTGCTTGAGCGACATCAGCTGAGCATTGCGGAAAGCATGAACGGCAAAACTTTTAAGCTGGTTACTTTGGGTTAGTTTTGGTTAGTTTGTGTTTGAAAAAAAAATTGATGTCACGTAAGCGACATCATTCAGGAATATATCAGGTACATTTTTCGTTTGGTTGATTTTGCTTTATTGTTTGAGTTAATTATTGGATAATATGGGTTAGATCAGGTTGGTTTTGTTTAGAGAAAATTGATGTTTCGTATGCGACATCTGAGCATTGAGAATCATGAACGAGAAAACTGTTAGTTTTGGTTGATTTGGGTTAGTTTTGGTTTGGTTCTTTTTCCGAAATATGATTCGTCATATCACAGAACGCAATCGAAAAAAAAAAATTCTGGCAGTGCTTCACTAGATTTTGGGAAAGTTTACCTTTCTAATAGCTTAGAAAATATGGTCATTATGTTCTTTTTCTCTAAATAAAGTGAAAATACCGCAACTTTTTTATTGTTAAAATATGTTTTAAAAGTCTTCTATCAATCCATAACAAGAAAAGTTTGAAAGCACAAGACCCAAAGTTGTCTACTTGGTTTATTCATCTGATGAAAAAATGAAAATTAGAATAAGGTCAGTGGCGTACATCTTAGTCATTTTTTTAAAGTTAAACACCCTGTATCTTAAAAACAATACACTTTCGGACCCATGTTTATATGGACTTTTTTTTATGAGATCAGCTCAGGAATACGCTCTTGAATTTAATGTACGCAAGAAGAAAACACTCTGTATGTTCTACATAATTGGGTTCGGTTTTGATTTAGTGAGGTTATGTTTGCAAATGTCGTTGATTTTGTCCAAATTGGAAATCTTCGCTATATTTTGGTTTTAGTCAAGAAATTAAAAAAGAAATGGATTCAGTGGGCTAGTTTTTACATAATTTCGTTATTTTTCATTAGATTTTGTTGAAATTTGGTAGATTTGTAGATTCTACGGGGATAAAGTTGATATATTTTCTATTTTGGGAGGTTATGTTTGCCAAATTCTTGATGAATTTCGTTCAAATTCAGTAGGTATATTTTATATGTTCTATTTGGGTTTGGTTTTAATTAAGTGAGGTTATGCTCGCTTGATGTCGTTATCTTTCGAAGGATTTTGTTCAAATTGGCTATGTATAGCTTCTATTGTTCGTTCAATCGAGAAATCAAGAGAAAAAATTGATTAAGTGAGGTTATGTTTGCATGATTTCGTTATTTTTTGGTTATGTAGGTTCTATGGGGGTTTTAATTCGGTATAAACGTTCTATTCTGGTTTGGTTTGAATTTAGTGAGGTTATGTTTCCATAATTTTATTATTTTTCAAGGGATTTTGTTCAAATCAGGTACGTAGGTTCTATTTGTGATGTATTTTCCAAATTTTCACTAAGTATGTTAAATGTTATGTGGTGTTGGCAGAAAATTAATGTGTAAACCTCAGCGATGAAGTGACTTTTCCTGGTTTCAAGAAGTGTTGTGGCTCTCTAAAACTCGACCATTTATCATGTTTGAATGAGTTAAAAAAAAAAGAATTTAGGAAAATTGGGTTGGTTTGGTGTAAATTATGCCAGTTTGGAATGCTTGGAATGGTATGAGTTAGTTTCTGTTAGTTTCGGTGACGTGGAAGATTAAATAAGCGTTTGCCTTTAAAGACAAATAAACATCCCAAGGAGATTTTGGCATGTTAGAGAGGACATACACAATTTGAACAACCAAAGGAAGGCAAACGAGAGAGAAAAACATCTCTGAAGGCAGCATTGGACATGACTTCAGATTGCTATAAGTGCACTTTACCTCGAAGTGGGGAAACAAGGACTACTGCCCATTTTGCCAGGAGGGCTACGTAGGCAGAACCGAAGACCGAGACAACTCCGGATTCAACAACTGAATCTGAACAGGTGCAGGGTGGCCCAATATATTCTATGTAAAACTACGATAGAACATGAAATAGGCATCGTGATGGGACAAGAATCTAAGGGTGGAGAATAGGAGAATATTAGTAATCACCGTACCATAACCTCTACAATAGAATCCAGCCCCAAAAACGCCAACTCAACTTGGACTCAATTTAAACAAAAGGTTCCCTCCATATACCTCAAAGGACCTGCAGTAAACTCACAAGTTCTTATAAAGGACATCACCAAAGCGTGTGTATTGGTAGTCAGGATATTGCGGAAACAAGGAAGGTGTGCACGTGCGAGACTGGCAAGAACAGCCTACCACATTAATGAAGCCAATGAAAGATTTAAAAGCAAGATCTGGTATAGCAAAAGATGCAAGTGGAATGATCTCCTTACGGGACATATGGGGGAAAGCTTACCAAATACTAACTATAACACCATCAGAGAGCAAGGCTACGAGTCACGAGTCAAAGACTCCATATGAAAGATTAGGAAACTGTGATCTATATGCCTTTCCAGATGTTTTCAGTTTCTGTCTCCTCACAGGACCTTTTCCCTTCATCTGGAAACTAACCCAAACAACAAACCCCTCTAAGAGGAAATTCTCTTTTAATATATTTGTCTGAAGTCAAATGATTCTCATTTCCCATTTTATCTTTTTTTTTCAAGAAAAAAGTTGGAACCGGTAATATTGAATAAACAGAAACTTCTTTTCATACAAATATATATAAGTCATGCATACGCCCCTGTGTAGATGTTGAACTCAAAAAAACTAGTCTTTAGATATTCTATGGATCAACCTATCATAAAACTTCCACAGCACCCCAGAACTAATAAACGGTCCCTCAAGAAAAACCATGTACGTCACTGCCCTATATTTCACAATGACCTGCATGACATCGGTGGGTTTCGGCAATGTGGCTGCCGAAACGGATAACGAGAGAATTTTCACCATTTGTATGATGATCATTGCAGGTAAGAGAAAAATCCTCCGATCCCTTGAGGGTCAAAGGAACAAAGCGGAAATTTGTCGCTCCATATCTCTCGGGTATAATTGGTTTTGAGCTGAAAATTAATTCTCTTGTTTCGCACAGCCTTGCTGTATGCCACCATTTTTGGTCACGTGACGACCATTATTCAACAAATGACCTCTGCCACTGCAAAGTACCACGATATGTTGAACAATGTCAGGGAATTTATGAAATTGCACGAAGTGCCCAAGGCGTTGAGTGAAAGGGTCATGGACTATGTAGTGTCCACGTGGGCAATGACTAAAGGACTTGACCAGGACAAAGTGAGTTTTCCTTTCTAAAAAACGTGTCTTGATGTAAGTATTGCAGGTATTGAACTTCTGTCCCAAAGATATGAAGGCAGATATCTGTGTCCATCTGAACAGGAAAGTCTTCAACGAGCACCCCGCCTTCCGCTTGGCTTCAGATGGTTGTCTTAGAGCTCTAGCAATGCATTTTACCATGTCCCATTCTGCACCGGGTGATCTGTTGTACCATACCGGCGAAAGCATAGATTCTTTATGCTTTATAGTAACAGGAAGCTTGGAGGTGATACAGGATGACGAAGTGGTGGCTATATTAGGAAAAGGTGACGTATTTGGTGATTCTTTCTGGAAAGACAACGCTGTGGGCCAATCAGCAGCCAACGTGCGCGCTCTCACCTACTGCGATCTGCACACCATCAAACGCGACAAACTCCTCGAAGTGCTCGACTTCTATCAGGCTTTTGCCAATAGCTTTGCCCGCAACCTCATCCTCACCTACAACCTACGTCATCGCCTCATTTTCCGCAAAGTTGCCGATGTGAAGCGAGAAAAAGAACTGGCCGAACGGCGCAAGAATGAGCCGCAACTGGACCAAAACCAAGACCACCTTGTCAGGAAGATATTCAGTAAGTTTCGGAGAGACAGAGGGGCTGCCGCTGCAGCCGCAGCCGCCTCTAGTGACTTGGAGAAAGGAGATGAAACTTCGAAAGAGTCTTTAGCGAGAGTTGTTTCCACAACAAAGTTGAGTGCTGTAGCTGAGAAGGATGATAGTAGTGGGGGTGGTGTAAAAACGACGCTAAATAGACCAGGGTCGGTGAGGGGGAGTAAGTGGAGTAGACTTCTAGGGTCTGCCAGTTTGGATTCCGGGTCGGAAAGTTCGAATCAGACAGTGACAGCGTTTCAGAGGAGTTTGAGTGCAAAGGATCCGAAGGATCGGCCGTCGAGTTCAAGCTCGGGCAGTTCAGGAGGCCAACCGACGCCAGGGTCGGGAAATAAGATCTTTCCCAAGTTGCAAAAGGTGTCCGCTAGTTCTAGTCCTGGTGAGTTGCATTCATTTTTTGATCCAGATTGTTCAACTGATATGACTTTTCAGCAGCAATAACCAGACAAGACACTATCGACGAAATGGTGGAAGTGGAACAACCACGCAATCTTTCTTTACGCAAAATGCAAAGTTACGATTGTGGCCTTCGAGATCCCTCCACTGCGTCGATGTACCAAAATGCCGTCCCTTCTGAATCGATAGCTCCAATAGAATATAAGGAATTACTCACTAATCTCATGGATTTCAAAGTAAGTTACTTCGATCTCAACTTCAGGTTTGAGACGTGCTGAGCCAAGTCTGTACTAGTAGAGAAGCAATGTTTGTTCGAGAGCAATTTCGACCATTATTACATGTAAATCTCCATAAGAAAATCGTAGCTCGGTTCTATCATTTTTTGTCCCAGCGACGCATGCGCATCACGACACCACGCATCGGGAAAAAGTTTTTTTCGCCTCACGAGATTCGAACCACCAGTCACTTGTGATTGTGATACGTCTTATTCACTAAATCTTTGATATGAAGGGTGCGGCAACACAAATCATCTCCAATAATTCAAGTAACCATGTCTGGATTAAGAACACGATCAACTATATCCACAGCTCCACACTAAAGCTTCGGATTTTTGTCAACTTTTTGAAAAATTATATTTCTCCATAACTCGGGCACCACCCTCTGGATTTGTGTGGTGACTTTCTACCACATAGATCCAGAGGGTGGCGCCCGAGTGACGAGCGGTATTCTAGGCGTGATGTTTTCGTTGCGTCCGTGGAAAAAAGGATCAGACTGCTAACGAAATAAGACACTCCATCTGTGACATCTGGTCTCGTAAAAAGTCAGTGAGATCTGGTGAGGGGTGAAGAGTCTTCCCAAAACAGCCCTGCTCTGCCCAATCACATACGCCACCGGGAAAATATTGATATAGTAATGGGGCGATATAGGAAAAACTGTATGGTGCACTCTCCTGTTGATTAAAAGATCATTACGCGGTAAAGTTGAGAGAATTTCGGACACAAAACCGGCGAAAAGTCCTACCTTGTGGAATTTAGTCGGAATCGGTGAATAAAATAGTCGGAAACAGTAGCTCTTGGTCGAAGAATGAATTAGCTATGTTTTGATTCTAAGTACTCATGCACACTTCAATATAACTAACAGGTAATAATTTGGTGGATTCAGGAACAAAATTCTTGCCTCTCTAGGTAGACGTGAAACTAGAAATCCAAAAACTCAACCAAAAAATGAACCGCATGGAGGAAATGTTAACAGAAATCCTCAAGCGCCTAACCCCTGACTCATCAACGTCAAGCTCTCAGTCACCAAACGACGAGACCAACATCAAAAAGTCTTCCAATAGTCCGCTGGAACGACCCACTGATCTTCTGAGCAAAGCGGGCTGCTCTTCCGAGACAACCGGCTTGGGTTCAGTGATTTTGAAAAAACGACGATCAAAGACCAGAATGAAAGGGTCAGCGCCTCAAGTAAGTTTAATCAGGGTACTTCAACCGACGAGTAGTGGCACCTTTGATGTAAAGTCGAATCAATGACGGGTAGACATCATAAAAGACTGCTGAAATTGTGAAGTGGGTTGATAAAGACCATCCACAGTATCAAATTTCATTTTGCGACATAAGGTACTGGTTGCAATGTCAACCGGACTAAATTTGTAGCCTGTTGCCTGACCTCTGATTATTGTTTGTATTCGTTTGACAGCTAGAAATCATATTTTCGCGCTTGCGCATTAAAAATGGGTTTTCGAGTTGTCGCTACTCGTTGGTAGGAGTACTATGGTTTAACAATAGGTGCAAGCCGTTTTAATGTGGTTTGTCGATAGGTTCCAACCCCAACAGGCCCCAAAGCCACATCACCAGAAAGTTCAAGTCCGACGGAAACGACAAAAATGCTCGAACCTGTCCTCCCTACCCCGTCCGCTCGCAAATCCAAGGAATTTCTTTAACGATAGTCTATTGCAATGTTGGTTAGTTTCTAAGTTTTTTATACTAAAAATGGGCCGCAACGCAATATTGCCCTATCAAAACTGTTACTTCGTACTCTATGCCTTTTAAAATATTCTAAATCTATGATTTACTCTAGGATCTATTCACTATGCATTAAAAATCATTTTAAGGTAACTAGACAAGCTTTCAAAACGGTGCTGATATTTTTTAATTTTACTTTTATGCTGGAAGGTGGTTACGTTTCTAGTTGTTGTCAGCAAAAAAATCACCTTGTGCAACTTTAATGCCCCTTAAACAACATTCCCTTGCTTGTTGTTGTCGACTGTCAAAACAGAAGTGAGTGGCGAAAGTTGTCAGCCGGAAAAAAAAACAAGCTCTAATTTCGCCAGCGATAAGGAAAACCAGTCTCCGGAAAAATCACTTAACTCGGGTAAAGTTGGAAAGGATAAAATAGGAAATCGGTTCACTACCCTCCTCCCTGTACAGACGAAACAGAGTTTTGCAGGTTGACTGGTCAGCTGACAACTTTCGCCACTTATCCTATGCAGCTAACACATTTTTCTCGTACTCATATATAAATTCAATTCTACTGAAATCACCTACCTCCCGGACTATAACTCTTATTCCACCATTTTTGATGCCATAATATTTTGCTAAAACAATTACAAATGTAACCATCTTCCAATGTATACTTAAGGTGCTTCGTATTTCTGCGATTATCCCAAATTGGGAATCTACTGAGGTGCAAATGTCACCTCAACCTTCAATGAAGCCCTCTTGTTGAACAAAAAGGAATATTACTGTAGATCTTAGCTTTAAGGGTACAGGATGGTCCAAACTTGGCCACAGTACGGTTTAATTTAACTTCACTGTAGCTTTTTCATAAACATAATACTATACAGAGTAACGAGAAACTAAAAGCAATTTTAGACGCCATTTAAAGCTGTCAATTAAAATACAATTATGACAGTTGTTTTTTGTTGATGTATGCCTCGAAAGTGTTATTAGCCTTAAGTCTATTTAGCTTCACCTTTGACCAGATAAACGACACAATAGATTCTATCTATACATTATGTAAATTTTATATTGGGATTAGGATGTAATGTATCTATAGTGAGATTTTGAGGCATATTTTTAGAGCGCTTCTGTTAACTACGTCTATTAATTTTATTTCAAATTATACGTTGTAGTTGAACGAAAAAACGTTTGTAAAAATGAGCAGGAATAAAATGCCCTTTGAAATAGTTTGGTTGCTTATTTTCCTCCTCCAAAATAACAAGAATTGTTGTTCCTTTGTGATTTCTTGAAGGCCATATTACAGGGATACCGGGCAGCACTCTGAACTAAGTAATAGTAATAGGCAACTATTAACGAGGTCAGAGAAAGTTGTCGGCCAACAATTTTGCAAACGCAAGCATTAGCACTTTTAGCAGTTGAACATACGTCAGACAGCGGTGCAGTACCACAGGCCAGGACTTAGGAAAACTTGACGAATGGATGGCAGGACCGGAGCAAGGGATTTTAACCCTGAAATGTGTAGACAGTTTTTTTTTGTCAAAAGGAATGAAGCATGCTCTCTTCTGGCAGTGGGGCCAATGCTCACGAGGGGAGGGCATATGTCATATCAGTATTGGAGGCAAATTCACTCGGTGTAAATGCACCCAATTTGTCACTACTGGAATCACTGAGCAAGCAGTTTTGTTGCTATGGATAGACACATCTAGCAAGATGAGCGTTGGTGGTTGGTATAGCCAACTACTCAACATTGTGAGTAATGTAACCCCTCAGCCTCAAAGAACATGCTGTAGAGATCGACTGTACCATAGAAGATAATAAACTGGAGTTCTCATTACCAAGTTTCGCTACTATTCAACCCAGCTATGGTAACAATGGTAAGACCTAGAGGTTTGGGAAAATGATCCTTGTATGCTATGAAGAAACGCATCTTACAAATATTTACAGTCACACGACACCATACCTAAATGGGTTGATTCGATGCGGACACCATAGGCAATCATTCTTAGCGATTATCAACAGATTCACAACTGTCAGAGCCGTCTAAATTCTGTAACTGCCCATGACTGTTGTTCACCTAAATAGGCTCGTTTAGCATTTTTTTCATTACATATTCAGAAAAAGTATGATGCATAAACCATGCACTTGGAACTCTCCGGGCACGACCAATGACGTCACTGCACTCGTCGCGTCTAACCGATGTTGAGTAAAAACTGAACAGTGTTGCCAGCCGATACAAACTGTCAGTTTGATATATTTATCTGTCCGCATCACACTTTTTTTATCACAAATCAATGGCAGAACTGCAAACTATAATATAGAATTATGACCAAAACAATGAACTATCCAATAAAACAATTTCAAACCTACGCGTGCCATTGCTCAACCGGTAGCCGGTACTGAGGCGAGAGATGCAGTGACTTCACAGCGACGCTAAAAATATTTTGATAATTGAAGGACCAAGGACCGTAAGTTTTTTAATTCACATGCAATGCAAAACTTTGGTTTTTTGGTTACTTAAAGATGACAGTCAAACAACCCATAACAACCGCTTGGTCGTAGACGTACAGGGTGATCCACTATATTTTGACCCCCCCTCTAACATATTCTATACAAAGTGTACAAAAAAAAATTATAGACAAAAGTTGTTTGGTTTATACTAAATTTTGTTAATTTGGCAGTATCATTTATACAGGGTCTCCCCAAAGCTGTCCGCAGCACCCAACTTTAATATTTCAAATGTGACCCTGTATTTTATTTAATTTTTAAATTCTACGTTAAATTCTAAGTCAAATGCGTATGAGGTATATTTATCTTATCTCTTGTGGCTTTCGAGACAAAGGCTGTTAAATTTTGTGGAAAATCCAATATTTTGACCCACTCTAACTCATTTTACACAAGGTGTAGAAAAAAAAGTGTGATACAAAAGTTGTTTGGTTTGTGATGATTTTTTAAATCGGGCTATATCATTAATACAGGGTGTCACAAAAGCTGTTAACAACACCCAACTTTAAAATTTTAGAAAAGACACCCTGTATTTTATTTTATTTTCAGATCATACGTTAAATTCTAAGTCAAATCGATATAAAATAAATCTATCGTAACTTTTGCCACTTTCTAGATAAATGCTGTTCAATTTTGTGAAAAATTCTAAATTCTGGATTTGTATCTTGACAACTATATTGAATAAAGATTGCTTTGAAGCTTAAGTCTGCCTCATGAAAGATAAAAAACAATTCTAGATTAGTTCTAAAACAGCTGCTTTTCATTTTTAAAGGATCACGCTTTATTATGAATTGTAGCTCTAAAAATAAGGCAAAATCCAACAGCATTTATCTAAAAAACGGCCAAAGATAGAATAGATATATCTTTTACAGATTTAACTTAGAATTTATCGTAGAATCTAAAAATGAAAAATAATACAGGATGTTCCATATAAAATTTTAAAGTTGGATGCTGTGGTCAGCTTTTGAGACACCCCAGCTAGCAAAATAGTCCTATAGATTTGGAGTTATAGGATATTTATGTTCTGTTAATGTTCTATAGTTGCGTATAGTACAGTAAATTGTTGTATAGTGGACGAATATGACACTATTTTGCTCTCAGCAACTAATTTGTTATTTTAACCTATCGTAAGAACTTTTTGCAGCATAATTATAGAGCAGTTACAGAATATGTTCCAATATAGTTCTATTAGTGCTGCATGATAACACTTTTTTGCAACCACTGTGCTTACACAATCAAATTGCTCTAAAAGCGATGCACAATAAGATCTTATTGGAACTATATTATGTCCAGTGAAACTCTTATACAACTGTTCTGTAATGTCTCATGTAGTTTTCTTATAGAATTATTGTACAAAGGGTTCCTACTGATACAATTCTGCTGCGGAGAGCAAATAACAGACATGGAAGCAGTTATCGAATAAGGTAAACTGGCGCTTCTTTAAGGCAGTCACAAACTATTCCAATTCAGGTGTTATGAAACCTTTATAGAATAAATAGGCATAAATACAAATATTTTGTTCTATGAAAACCACTATAGAACTACTATAACAACGACGCCATGCCATATGTTTTAGATTATTAAACTTTTATGGAGTTTGTGACTTTATCTTGCTTTAAAATGTCTTATTCATTTTTATTTTAATGGAGAATGGTGAAAAAGTGGAGCGTTTTCGAAAAGTAACAACATTTACGAAAACCTTTAGCATTTTATTAGATAAAAGAACCTCTCTGACAAATGGTTTTTGAAATGATTTCATTAGAGTCACCAGGATAATGCGGAAAAGTAAAAAATAATTTGATAGATCCTTGTTAACTAAAAAAAAATAAACATAATACACACAATAAACGGGGGCACTAATACATAGTTCCCAAAACTCTAGTATTTTCCATACATTTTAAGTCAAAACATCTTTTGTGACTCGTAACAGAGACGTCTTTTAGTTTAAATAATTTTTTTTTCGTAAAATTGATTAAAGATTCTAAATAAGCCAGTCTCATTGTTCATGAAATATTTTAAGATATGACAACACTGAATGAAATGGCATTGCTCTATATTCATTGCAAAAGACACAAACATGTCGTATTAGTTGGAATCCATATTGGATAGTATTAATAATACAAAGATTCCATTCTTTTCTGCGGCCATATTGTCTAGAAATAAAATAAAACAAATTTGAAAGCATAAGCAATAATACCAAATGGAATAATCTGAATAATATCGACCACGATAGTGTGTCTGATTATTTCATATAAAATTTAGGGGTAAATTCACGAATTTTTGGAAAACATTTTTTTCATAAACTTTTAGTCATAGTGGAAATTTAGGCCAAACGGAGGGAGCATCAAAAAATTCCCATAATGTAATATATGTTTCACAATAAATCTTCTTCCGCAAGTTAATCTACGGCTTAAGTGACTGCAAATAACCAACTCAGTAAATTATTAAGTATATACCCATATTCCTATTTCTACAGAGTAGGTTAATTATCATGAAGTCAGCATCTTTCATCGTCATGTTTTGTTACGGAATCAATTT
This sequence comes from Orchestes rusci, assembly GCA_958502075.1. Lineage (NCBI taxonomy): Eukaryota > Metazoa > Arthropoda > Insecta > Coleoptera > Curculionidae > Orchestes > Orchestes rusci. The sequence continues at coordinate 17,742,462 of OY293314.1, forward strand.
GCTTCTAAAATACAACACTAAACAGTTTAAAAGTTCTTTAAATATCACACAATGCATTAAAATTGTTGCATAAGGAGACATTTTGCGATTCTATGCCATAATTGTATTAGAGTTCTTTAGTAGTTGTATTCTACAAGAGCTTTTGCTCTGTTACGGTAATACAAATGTTCTTTAAAAGCTCTAAGAACGTTTATGCAACAATTCTATAATTGTTTTGCGGAGGCTTTACACAACATTTTATAGAAGTAAAAAGCTGTATAGTATGGTGCCCATTTTGATTGTTTAAGAGTTGTAAGAACGTTTTAAAAATGTTCTTAGAAAAATATTGCTCTATAAAAATTAGTTCTAAAAACGTTCTCACGACATTTATAGAACAAGAAATTGTTAGCCTGTATAAACGATACTACGAGATTTAAAAGATTTAGTATAAATCAAGTATCTTTTTTTTGTACACCTTGTATAAAATGTGTTAGGGGAATTTTGTATTTTTCAAAAAAATTTACAACCTTTATCTCGAAAACGGCAAAAGATAAGATATAATATACCTCACACAGATTTGACTTAGAATTCAATGAGGAATCCAAAAACAAAATAAAATAAAGGGCGTCTCATTTGAAATTTCAAAGCTGGGTGCTGTGCTTCTGAGACACCCTGTATAAATGATACTGCCAGATCCAAAAAATTTAGTATAATCCCAACAACTTTTGCATCAAACTTTTTTCTGTAGCCTTTGTTAAAAATGAGTTAGAGGGGGGGTCAATATAAAGTGAATCACCCTGTACCTAGGCGCAAAAATCCAATTATTGAATCGACTGGTTTTTTTGTGTTTCCAGCTTCCACTCTTCCCCTTCATACGTTGTCAAGGTCATTTTGTTGTCGGGCTGTACCTAATCGTTCGATTTTTTCCCCATCTACCACAGAATGATCAAAATATAGTTCGTTGTGGGAAGTCGAAGAAGAGAAAAACCTTCCCGAAAGACAATAATGCAAAATAAGTAATACCTATTGTTATTTTGCAGAACGTAAAAGTAAGTTTGCATGCACAGAAATAAATTTATCTTTTATGATTATTATTGAATCGGCATAGTGAGCTAGCTGTTATTAATACATTGATGATTTGCTGGTTGCCTATTATGGCGCCTATTATAGGTATTTGCAGGCGATTTAATCAATAGGAGAGACCGATTTTGGTATGGTACCGTAGGACTGTAAGAAATCGCAAATTGCTTAACGCCAAACTGAAATTCTGTGAACTATCTTGTTGGGTTGGTCCAAGGAAAAAATTATTCACCTCCGTGCAATTCCGAGATTCTTTCGCCAAAATAACAAGAATCTATTTTGAAAATCTCTTCCTAGGTGGCACAAGCTATATCGAATTTTGCTAATCTTTTGTGAATCAATTCATTTTTGTGATTGTTTAGTACCTATAAAATGTTCTCAAATTATTTTTCGTATCTTGTAGATACACAATAACTATACACAATTGGTGAATGCGCAAGCTTTTATGTATTTCCTTATTTCTCCAATGCTAATGTATACTATTTATTGATTCTATTTCTTGTTTGTTGTTAATTCTCTTTAAAACATTATCTATCTCCGGCTGGCGTATTGACTATAATAACTTTCTCTCTCTCTCGAGAGAGAGAGAGAGAGAGAGAGAGAGAGAGAGAGGGAGAGAGAGAGAGAGAGAGAGGGTGATTCAGCTTTCGATTATACAGTCAAATTTGTATTTTTTTTTTATTTATCAAGTATATTTTTGGGTATTTCGAAAATATTTTTTCGCTGGAGAATTTCAAATATTGTCTAGAATACGTATACAGGGTGTCCCAGCAAGGGTGGCCACCGGCCATATCTCAGAAACTACTGGACCTAAAAGTTCAGGAAAAAAAAAATTATCACTAAAGTGGCCACGAGAAAATGCTGGGAAATATTTATAACTTCGAAATTTTTCCGCTAGGGGGCGCAATCAGAGCTTAAATATTAAAATTCGAAATTTCTCCGGAAATTCTCAGATTGAGGTATATCTTTATCAACATGGTTAGAAAACCTAGACAATTTCACGTCTTTTTGGTACAGGGCTCATTGGCGTACCGATCTTCGTGTGAGTAGGGGAAGGTAGTGAAAGTGTAATTGTTCAAGTGGCTGTAACTTATAAACGACTTGTCCGATTTTCTTGCGTATAGGCTTGTTTGGAAGATAAATGTGAGTACTTTCGTATATCGTATCCAGTGATGCGTGATTGTCTCCAGAAAAGTTGCTATAAGGCGTAATTTGAATTAAAAACTGTTATTTTCGTTTCACCGCAAAAATTTAAATGGTACGGTATAATTCTGATAACAGAATCGAAATGAAGATTAAATTTACAAGAAAACACCTTGAAAAAAAAAAAAAAAAAAAAAAATAATAAAAAAAAAACCTTAAAAACCTTAAAACATTTAATTTTACATAATTTGGACTAGTTATTATTATCAGAATTATACCATACCATTTGAATTTTTGCGGTAAAATGAAAAACACTGTTTTTAATTCAAATTACGCCTTCTAGCAACTTTTCTGGAGACAATCACGCATCACTGGATACGATATACGAAAGTACTCACATTTGTCTTCCAAACAAGCCTATACGCAACAAAATCGGACAAGTCGTTTATAAGTTACAGCCACTTGAACAATTACACTTTCACTACCTTCCCCTACTCACACGAAGATCGGTACGCCAATGAGCCCTGTACCAAAAAGACGTAAAATTGTCTAGGTTTTCTAACCATGTTGATAAAGATATACCTCAATCTGAGAATTTCCGGAGAAATTTCGAATTTTAATATTTAAGCTTTGATTGCGCCCCCTAGCGGCAAAATTTCGAAGTTAAAAATATTTTCCAGCATTTTCCCGTGGCCACTTTAGTGATCAAATTTTTTTTCCTGAACTTTTAGGTCCAGTAGTTTCCGAGATATGGCCGGTGGCCACCCTTGCTGGGACACCCTGTATAAAATTTCAAGTCATTTGAAAATGTATGCAAATTGTCCATTGTTTCAATAAACGTTTGTCTTGGCCAACAATTATTACCTACATGACAGCCTCCAAATCCACTTTCTAACCTAACTTTTGTATTGTTGTCGACATTTGAGAAGTTTTGTGTTTCTAAGTTTCTGTGTCTTTTTATAAATTAAGTTCTTTTCAGAAATTAACAAGTGTTGTCGTTGTATCTTTGCTCACTTAACAATCCTCAAGTGCTCCAAAATGTGTCCAATCCTGTAAGAAAAAGGGTTTTATAATGTATTGAAGAAGGGAGTGGGCATGTCCAACATCTTTTGTAGCAAGATACATTAATTCACCTACTATTTTATAATTTTGAGTTTAAAACAGTCACGTGGCAAGCCACATTCGAAAAACCGTCCAAAAATGCACAGTTTCCACCAAGATAACGCTTGCAGATTAGATTGTTCTTTGTGTGGTTGCCACCAAACCATATATACGAACTCAACCACGACCTACAACCGTATTTTTTTTCAACACCCTTTACCAGGTAATAGGTATCCCGTCATTGATGTTACTTCTCAAATTTGCATCAACTTATGAAATGAGAAATCAGACTGCAATATTGAATTATTTATGCTTCATTTGTATTCGAATTGGCAGGTTTGGAATTCAATATCGGCTTAAGAGGGCTTTTTTATGTAGTAGTCCCGTTTGGCAAAAAGAAATCTGTCACTTCCACTTGGAAGTGAATTCGAATGTAAATGAGGCTTCAAGGTACAAAAATTGTAATATTTTGTATATACAGTGCAACGGAACCGTATATTTCATTGACGTAAACGTTAAAACGTTGCAATGCCAGGTTAAAGTAAACTCCATGCCGCATCGTATTCCTAGAGCGTGTTTTTGAGGTTAAATTTCACGAATCGATTTTCGTGAAATTGTCTACGAACGACACGAAAGCAAAGTTTACTAATTAGTAAACTTTGACGAAAGCCATGATCGGCTAATTCCGGCTCAATACGTCCTGTGAAAGACGCTGCGTTACGGCAGACGTAATTCGATACGTCTCGTTATTGATCATTGCGCAGGCGCAGAAGTCGTTCGGAAAAGATACGGTTTACGTTCTTGGTGCTCAACTCTTGTCCGCGAACGCGTTCATTCATCAACTTCATATTTTTGTTATTTGTGCTAAAGAAAATGCTGTTGATCGAGAGTAATCATGCGGACAATGATGACAATTGGGCTCTTGTAAACATTATAGGCATCCACGAATTTTGTACTTTTTGAAAGCGAATTTGGTAATCCTTCGTTTAACTATTCTAAAGAGAAAAAATGCTGGATGAATCACTTTTTTGTAGAAAAAAAAATATTATAGGCATATATTGTTTCATCAGAACATTTTCCAAAAATTTTGATTTGTTCCAGTTGTGGGTCATTGAAATGGACAATTTCTGTTGTTCTCATGTACTACAGCTCTTCACGTAACCACTGAAGAAGTTAAAACAAATAGTCAAGGGGATACATCCGCTTCAAAAAGCACTGCTTGAAAAATAAGTTTTCATCACGTCCGCCCGCGGGCTTACGTGATGAAAACAGACAGTATGTATTCATCACGCCGGCAACCAAACTAAGTAAACATTACGCCTTAAAAGAGATGGGTATAGATTTGGTGGCAATTCATTGTGAAATACATGAGATTTTGTGGAAGGTATTACAGATTTCTGTTTAATTATATCAAACGGAGATTGTCAGAAATGATCTCAGAAAGGTTCAATTTAGTTTAGTTTTTTGATTTAACGGATTATACGTCTCTCACAAGAGGGCGGAATATGTAGATTTTTTGTATCTTTCGACCATCAAGATACCGTATTTGTAACCGTTGTTTTTCAAAAATAGATATTAGGTTGCCTAGTTTGAAATCTTACCCACCTAATAAAACTTGAATTGTTCCAAAAGGTGATGTAATAAAAAAATGGCGCATTCCAGAAAATATGCTGGTATTGAGTAAAATTTCTGTCCGGATGAATCCCCTTAAGCAGGAAAAATGAATTTTAAAAATTCGATTTAAATGATCGCCGCGAAGTCGATATCTTCAATAACTGTCAATATGTCAAGATTGTCAAGTCACTTCTAACGACCAAGAGTGAGAAACACGCGCTTTGTTGCCAAGTGGATGCAGTGAGAAATGTTTTCCATATTTTTGTCTGTAGCGGTTCGTATCGGTTAGATTGGGTTAGTCTTGCTGAGATTGGGTTAGTTTTGGTTAGGTTTGGTCAGTTTTGGTTTGTTCTGGTTAGTTTGAGTGAGTTTTGGTTATGAATATCTGGTAAGTTTTAGTCAAATTGGGTCACTTTGAGTTTGATTTGGTTAGATTGGGTTAGTCCTGGTAGTATTGGGTTGGTTCTGGTTATTTTGGGTGAGTTTTGGTTGTATTGGGCCAGTCTTGATTAGATCGGGTTAGTTTTGGTTAGATTGGGCTAGTTTTCGTGAGTTTTGGTTAGATTGACTGACTCAATCTAACCACCTTGGTCAATTAGTTCTTGTTAGATTAGGTTAATTTTAGTGAGATTGGGTTCGTCTTGATCAGATTGGGTCACTTTGATTTGCATGGAATAGTTTTGATTGGACTGGGTTAGTATTGGTTAGTTTGAGTTGGTTTTGGTTGGGATTGGGTTTTTTGGTTAGTTCTGGTTAGTTTGGGTGAGTTCTAGTTAGATTGGGTTAGTTTTGGTTTGACTTGTGCTAGTTCTGTTTGGTTTAGGTCAGATTGGGTTAGTTTGGGTCACCGTCCGAGAAATTCAGAAACTTGATTGATCAGATAAGCCAGGACAGTTTTTGAAACTTTGACATTTTCATAGTTCTCAGTGTTATAGTGTTTTTCATTTGTCATAGTCTAAGTCTATTAAAATAAACAGGCAAAAACTATTGCAGTCATGGTTTTCAAGAAGTTTGGGTAAGTTTGGCAACATTGCATGTTGGTTCTATAATATAATATTATGTAGCTTCGTAGCTTGGAATAGTGTGCTGAAGCTGACATTTTAAAAGGAGTTGTTTCATTGAAATCTCATAAAAATTTAGTTAAAATTGCTCCATAAACCCAAAACTATGCTTAAAAATTGGAAAAATGCATCAATGTATGGATGCCTGATGGCCCAATCTATACAAGACCCGACAATTGAATAATTATAAAAACAATGATGAATCAATGCCCAGAGTTACTTCTACTGATTCACTGTAATCATCACTGAACCACTACAGACAGCCCAAATTTATTGCAAAAATGTCCTCAAGAATCTGCCCATTATAAATGACAAACAAATAGTCAAGGGGATATATCCGCTCCAAAAAGCACTGCTAGCAAAATAAGTTTCCATCACGTCCGCCCGCGGGCTTACGTGATGAAAACAGACAGTAGGTATTCATCACGCCGGCAACCAAACTAAGTAGACATTACCCCTTAAAAGAGATGGGTATAGATTTTGTTCGAAGACCATGGCAATTTATTGTGAATTACTCGAGATTTTGTGGAAGGTCTGTTTAATTATATCAAACGGAGATTGTCAGAAATGATCTCAGAAAGGTTCAATTTAGTTAATACACTATCGATTTTTTTAATTTAACGGATTATACGTCTCTCACAAGAGGGCGGAATATGTAGATTTTTTGTATTTTTTGACCATTGAGATACCGTTTTTGTAACCGTTGTTTTTCAAAAATAGATATTGGGTTGCCTAGTTTTATATCTTACCTACTTAATAAAACTTGAATTGTTCCAAAAGGTGATGTACTAAAAAAATGGCGCATTCCAGAAAATATGCTGGTATTGAGTAAAATTTCTGTCCGGATGAATCCCCTTAAGCAGGAAAAATGAATTTTAAAAATTCGATTTAAATGATCGCCGCGAAGTCGATATCTTCAATAACTGTCAATATGTCAAGATTGTCAAGTCACTTCTAACGACCAAGAGTGAGAAACACGCGCTTTGTTGCCAAGTGGATGCTGTGAGAAATGTTTTCCATATTTTTGTCTGTAGCGGTTCGTATCGGTTAGATTGGGTTAGTCTTGCTGAGATTGGGTTAGTTTTGGTTAGGTTTGGTCAGTTTTGGTTTGTTCTGGTTAGTTTGAGTGAGTTTTGGTTATGAATATCTGGTAAGTTTTAGTCAAATTGGGTCACTTTGAGTTTGATTTGGTTGGATTGGGTTGGTCCTGGTATAGTATTGGGTTGGTTCTGGTTAGTTTGGGTGAGTTTTGGTTGTATTGGGCTAGTCTTCATTAGATCGGGTTAGTTTTGGTTAGATTGGGCTAGTTCTGCCTAGTTTTCGTGAGTTTTGGTTAGATTGGGTCAGTCTTGGTCAGTTAGTTCTTGTTAGATTAGGTTAATTCTAGTAAGATAATGTTCGTCTTGGTCAGATTGGGTCACTTCGAGTTTGATTTGGAATAGTTTTGATTGGACGGCGGGTTTTTTGGTTAGTTCTGGTTAGTTTGGGTGAGTTCTGGTTAGATTGAGTTAGTTTTGGAAAATATGCTTGCATTGAGTGAAATTTCTGACCGGATAAATCCCCTTAAGCCTTAAGCAGGAAAAAAGAATTTTAAAAATTTGATTTAAATGATCGCCGCGAAGTCGATATCTTCAATAACTGTCAATATGTCAAGATTGTCAAGTCACTTCTAACGACCAAGAGTGAGAAACACGCGCTTTGTTGCCAAGTGGATGCTGTGAGAAATGTTTTCCATATTTTTGTCTGCAGTGGTTCGTATCGGTTAGATTGGGTTAGTCTTGCTGGGATTGGGTTAGTTTTGGTTAGGTTTGGTCAGTTTTGGTTTGTTCTGGTTCGTTTGAGTGAGTTTTGGTTATAAATATTTGGTAAGTTTTAGTCAAATTGAGTCACTTTGAGTTTGATTTGGTTGGATTGGGTTGGTCCTGGTATAGTATTGGGTTGGTTCTGGTTAGTTTGGGTGAGTTTTGGTTGTAATGGGCTAGTCTTCATTAGATCGGGTTAGTTTTGGTTAGATTGGGCTAGTTCTGCCTAGTTTTCGTGAGTTTTGGTTAGATTGGGTCAGTCTTGGTCAGTTAGTTCTTGTTAGATTAGGTTAATTTTAGTGAGATTGGGTTAGTCTTGCTGAGATTGGGTTAGTTTTGGTTAGGTTTGGTCAGTTTTGGTTTGTTCTGGTTAGTTTGAGTGAGTTTTGGTTATAAATATTTGGTAAGTTTTAGTCAAATTAGGTCACTTTGAGTTTGATTTGGTTAGACTGGGTTAGTCCTGGTAGTATTGGGTTGTTTCTGGTTAGTTTGGGTGAGTTTTGGTTGTATTGGGCTAGTCTTGATTAAATCGGGTTAGTTTTGGTTAGATTCGTCTACTTCTGACTAGTTTTTGTAAGTTTTGGTTAGGTTGGGTCAGTCTTGGTCAGTTAGTTCTTGTTAGATTAGGTTAATTTTAGTAAGATTGGGTTAGTCTTGCTGAGATTGGGTTAGGTTTGGTCAGTTTTGGTTTGTTCTGGTTAGTTTGAGTGAGTTTTGGTTATAAATATTTGGTAAGTTTTAGTCAAATTGGGTCACTTTGAGTTTGATTTGGTTAGATTGGGTTAGTCCTGGTAGTATTGGGTTGGTTCTGGTTAGTTTCGGTGAGTTTTGGTTAGATTGGGCTAGTTCTGCCTGGTTTTCGTGGATTTTGGTTAGATTGGGTCAGTCTTGGTCAGTTAGTTCTTGTTAGATTAGGTTAATTTTAGTAAGTTCGGGTTCGTCTTGGTCAGATTGGATCACTTTGAGTTTGATATGGAATAGTTTTGATTGGATTGGGTTAGTATTGGTTAGTTTGGATTGGTTTTGGTTGGGATTGGGTTTTTTGGTTAGTTCTGTTTAGTTTGGGTCAGATTGGGTTAGTTTGGGTCACCGTCCGAGAAATTCAGAAACTTGATTGATCAGATAAGCCAGGACAGTTTTTGAAACTTTGACATTTTCATAGTTCTCAGTGTTATAGTGGTTTTCATTTGTCATAGTCTAAGTCTATTAAAATAAACAGGCAAAAACTATTGCAGTCATGGTTTTCAAGAAGTTTGGGTAAGTTTGGCAACATTGCATGCTGGTTCTATAATATAATATTATGTAGCTTCGTAGCTTGGATTAGTGTGCTGAAGCTGACATTTTAAAGGGAGTTGTTACATTGAAATCCGATAAAAATTTAGTTGATTCTTTTTTTTTGGTTAAAAGTTGTCCATCCAGCATTTTTTTCAGTTAAAATTGTTCTATAAACCCAAAACTATGCTTAAAAATTGGAAAAATGCATCAATGTATGGATGGCCTTATCTTTACAAGACCCGACAATCGAATTATTATCAAAACAAATGATGAATCAATACCCAGAGTTACTTCTACTGATTCACTGTAATCATCACTGAACCACTACAGACAGCCCAAATTTATTGCAAAAATGTCCTCAAGAATCTGCCCATAATAAATGACTGTCTGCTAAAACCACTCGAATTATACAAGAAAGCCGTCAAACTATCCCCGAACAAAAGCCCTTTTTGCTCTCAATTCACATACAGGATATTTACCGAAAACTTCCTCTTGCAAACATCAAAACCGACCTTGTAACATTCAATCCTAATCTGGGGCCAATTGTCGTTCGGAATGTTACAAAACGACTGATAATTGTGAAGTCATCATCTGCCATTCGGTACAATAACGCACCCACAAAAGAGTGGTACTGTTTGCGTCACATCTGCTTCTTTTTCGTTGGAAATCGGCACGAGTATGACAAGTTAGTTATTAGAGCGGATTTTTGTCGTTTTTGTTGAAACCACATGTTAGCTTGTATTAGGATGTCAGGGCAACTGTCGGTGTCAGTGGCGTAAAATAGGGATCACGCAGTACTAAAAATACTGAAAATTTGTGTTTGCATATTTTATGTCTAGCAAAATATTGATATGAATTTTTCACAAAATACTCTTTAAGAAAGCAGATACTGGATACTGGTTCTTGTAAACATCAGGCATCCACGTATTTTTCACTTTTCAAAGGCGAATTTGGAAAATTATCCTTCGTTTAAATATTCTAAAGAGAAAAAATGCTGGATGAATCACTTTTTTATAGAAAAAACACTATTTTAGGCACATTGTTTCATACAAACTTTTTCCAAAACTCTCGATTATTTTCAGTTGTGGGTCATTGAAATGGACAATTTCTGTTGTTCTCATGTACTACAGTTCCTCACGTAACCACTAAATAAGTTAAAACATATAGTTAAGCAGGAAAAATAAATTTTAAAAATTTGATTCACAGAACATCCCGGCGAACTCGATATTATCAATAACTCAATAACTGTCAAGATTGTCAAAACACTACTCACTAAATAACGACCGAGAGTAAAAAAATACGCGCGGTGTTGCCAAGTTTTCCTTTTTCATTTATTTTGCTTTTTCGTTTTGGCGCCATTTTATTGACGGTCGGCTTGAGAATCGCGAAAGCTACCAAGGGGAGGTTGCGCATTAGATTGTGATTTTTTCTATGCACATAGCGACGCATCCGTTTGATGTTGTTAATTCGCGGGTTTCATTCTGTTGTGTTTTTAAAGAAATCATTCAGTTTTAGTGGCCGGTTCAAAATGGATGCTGTGGGAAATGTTTTCCATCTGATGACCTTCTTGTCTGTAGTGGATGAAGTTTTGCTCGGATGTTTGCAGGACTGTGGTTTGGTGCGTGGGAGATTGAGATGTCCCAAAGTTCGGTGTCGTCGGCAATGTACACTCCAGAGAAGGGAAACTTCATTAATGGGGTGTATAATATCGTTTAAAAAGTAACGCTCCTGCCCATATGGCTGCTCCTGCCCGAGTAAAAAGGTACGCTCCTGCCAAGCGTAGCCGGTGGATGTTCTCTTAAATATCGTTTAAAAAGTAACGCTCCTGCCCATATGGCTGCTCCTGCACGAGTAAAAAGGTACGCTCCGGCCCAGCGTAGCCGGTGGATGTTCTCTTGAATATCGTTTAAAAAGTAACGCTCCTGCCCATATGGTTGTTTTTTTTACTGTTTTATTATGTTTGTCATACTATATTAAAATATACAGACAAAAACTATTGCATTCATTGTTTTTAAGAAGTTTGGGTAAGTTTGGCAACATTGCCTGTTTGTTCTATAATATGTATAGCTTGTATTGTAACAATGTGACAAAGCTGTCATTCAAGGGAGTTTTTCTCACTGAATCCTGATAAAATTTTAATTTGTTATGGGATTATTTTTTTTGTTAAAAGCTGTTCATCCAGCATTTTTTTTAGTTGAAATTGTTCTATAAACCCAAAACTATGCTCAAAAATTGAAAAAAATCATTATTGTGTGGATGCCTAATCTTTACAAGACCCCAGATACTTACATACAAACCAATATACCGCAGAACTAAAGGGAGAAGAGAGTTGAATTTTGTCACACCATGCTGGAAAATTAACCTAAATAATAATTAAAAACGATATTTTGGACGTATATATTAAATTTGCATTAAAGAAAACAAGGTCCGTGTTGAGCAATTATTATTGTAAACCATTATGTTTTCTTATTTGTAATTTTTTTTCGAAAAGGGTTCAATTTAGACATGTGGTGGTATATACAAATCATACCAAGAAATGTTCGTAGAACCATTTTATAATAAGACTAAGAACACAATGATGCAAAAATATACAGGGTATTCCATTGAAGATAATGCAACATTGATCTGCCATAATTTTATGCAACACCCTATATCTACAAAAATACTACGACTTCTGTATTTAACATTTTTCTCTACAGGGTGCATGACAAAAAAAAGTTGAGGAGTCACATTATAAACGAGCACCCTGTGAAGTCTATCAAAAAAGTCTCCATAAACCTAAAATGCTATGATAATTTTGACACTGCAATAATTCTCAAAGGACCAATGATGCATTAAGAAACTTGGTCCTGGTGATTTTTTTTTAATTGTTTAGTGACTTTTGGCCACGTTTAAAAATTATAGTTCTCTTTGTTAAAAATTCATTGATTGCTATAATATCCTTTGTTCAATCGTTTTCAAGAAGTACACAAATTTTGTTTCTCTTTCGAATGATACTAGCCATTTTTATTAAAAGTTACACAGGAGAAAGTTTTATTTTTAATCTTTTTTTAAACTGGCCAAAAGAAAGGAACAAAACTGAAAATGTTATTAAAATCGGTTGATATGCTTCGAATCTACTGACAAAAAATCGATATTATTATTATTACTGTTTATTTTGAGCTAATTCGATGATTATCAAGTTTCGCATTATAGGTAGATTATTACAAGATTATATCCCCAAAGTTTCAAGCTGCTACTATTTATTATTATTTCTTATTATTTATCATTTTTTAATATTCATTATTTTTGGTGGATGACCCCCGCTTGGGGTTTAACAGGTGGGAGGTGAAAATACGACAAAAAGTGTCTCCCAAAAAACAAAAATTGACGTGTCTGAGCGATTTTTTCACCCCACCCGGTACATAACAAAATTTTACCATAACTCTTTTCAGCAGGACAATCAACAAAACACCGACTTGTTTTCAGTACCTTTCTATTTAACTATTTTACTTATTTTCATTTTATTATATCCTTGGCACTTTTTGTATTTTTTATCAATACATTTTATTTTTATACCGTCCTACCTATATAAATATGTAGTTTCATATCGTATTTCGATATTATTTGAAATAATTATCATTGTTTGGTCTTGGTCTGTCGTGTATTGAATATTATAAACTATTAAATAACACAAAAAAAACGTAAAACTGCCTATACTTTCTACCAACAAAAAGTGAAAAAAAGTCTATTTAAAAAAAAACTTTTACGAGAAATTTGAGAATCTAAGACTTATTAATTTAGAAAATTAAAAAAAAAACAGAAGAAATTAAATTCAATAAGTTTCTTTGTTCAGATAAGACTTTCTCGCTGGTCTTAGAAGAGTTTGTAATCATCCAAAAAACAATGGATAATTATCAATCAATTTATTTTGAGAATACATTTTGTATGAGACTTTGGAAAATCAAATCTCGGATAAATTGAAATATATAGGGTCGGGCATTTGGTCGTAGTAGATCAACGTTGCATTTTTTTTTAATGTTTATACAGAGTGACCCATTTGAAAGCGGGCCACCCCCATCTCATCTTTATTTATGGAGCGATTTTGACGTTTTTTTTTAAATGTGGAGAGTGGAAAGATTGATTTTGAGGCCATACATCGCCCAGTTTTTTCCAAAAACTAAGGCCTAATAGAGCATATTTATAGGCTTAAAAATCCAGAAAACATATAAGCGAGTTTTGTAGAAAAAATCTGTCTACGTCACTGGATTAGTCATACCCTGAAATGGATCTGTACCAGATTTCATGAAAAAAAAAAAAAATGGAAAATCAAGGATTAATTTTTTTATGCACCAAGAAGTATTCTACCTCGACACTCCAAAAAAAATTGAATACAAACAATTAGTAAATATTGTCATGTCAAAATACAATGAGAACAAACAAACAAGACTGACAAAAAAAAATTACATACAGAAATAATATTTTAGAACTAAATAACTTTTCATGAAATTTGGTACAGACACATTTCAGGGGATGAAAAATCCAGTGGCGTAGGCAGATTATCTCTAAAAAAATCGCTAATATGTTTTCTGAATTTTCTCAAAACTGGGCGACGTATGTCCTCAAAATACACCTTTCCCCTCTCTGCATTTAAAAAAAAAAATCGACAAAATCGATCAATAAATTGAAAAGTTATGCGGGTGGCCCGCTTTCAAATGGGTCACTCTGTATACAGTGTCTTTCAAAAGTCCTGTAAATCAGTACTTGGTGGTTTTAGGACATGCCTGATCCGATGGTGATATCGGCAATGTTGCCACGTTCACATTTTTTGAAACCTGTCTGGGACTTTTGAAAGACACTGTATATTGATGTATATTAATTCTTTCTTCAATTTTGAGCAATAATTGTGATACAGACAATGTTCCTGAATTCAGCAGTTTTCGAGTGACATCTTTTCATCTTCGACATGCTATAAAACTCAAATGGTTAAAAAGATAGAGAAAACCGGTCTGCACTTTCTAGTCTTAACTTTTCGAGAGTTGAGGACAAAATGTCATTATGTGTCGAACAAAGTTGACAGTTGACAGTGAGAAGGTGCTCTAACTTGAACCGTTTGAATTTTATAGCCAGTCAAAGATGCAAAAATGTCATTTTTAAAACGCGATATCTCGATAATGGTTGAATTTGGGATCATTAGTTGTATAACAATTCTCTCTAAATTAAAGGAATAATTGAAATATCACTAAATATACCAGGGGTTTCTATTAAAAAAATGCAACTTTGATCTGTCATGACTCATGACTTTATGACTGACCCTGTATATTGTTATCTATCAAAGATTTATAGATTTTTCAAAGTCTCAAAACTGTCATGAAAGTCATGTTTTTGAAACCAACCAAACCTGTTTTTTTTTTAATTTTAGACTTTTCGTATATTTTTTTGCTACTTGCTACGTTTGAAAATGTACATTGATTTCGATGGATTCTTCTTTTGTTCTTTTTTTTTAATAAGTAAAATAAATAGATATATCTTTGTTTACCTTCAGCAATTTTTTGAAAGTCTGTACAGTAGTGTAGGTATAAGTTAAGTAAACTTGAAAAACAAAGAAATAAAATATAATATTATATCTATAAAAGTGCAAACATATTTTATAAACTGAAATTAAGACATCATACATAAAACAAAATTATAAAAGGTACCTACAATAAACTAAAAAGTGACGAACATTTTTGACTTCATAATTTTCATTTTCGAATATAGTTTTGAAAAATCAAGAAAAATAATTATTATGAATAAAAAAAAACAAATAAACTGCAAACCTTCTGCAATTCGAGATACGAATTTAAAAAAAAAATATTTTCATTTTCATTTATCTCAAAAGTTTACAAGTAATCTAATGCGTTTTTGACGAAAAATAGATTGAAAAGATAAAAATGATTGAAAAAATAAAAAAAATCCAATAGACTATGGACAACCAACTTATTTTCGAAAAAATAATTAACGAATTCATCAATTCAATAAAAAACAAAATCAAAATTTCGCATTTCCGTTATGCTATTGGAAAAGAAATATGTTCTTCACGCCACTGGCTTCAACAAAGTGACATAATAATAATCAGAGTATTCTTCTTGATGACTTGGAAAACGACCAAACAAGATACGGGGGGATAAGGAATAATATAATTTTTTTTCATTATGAAAAAAAATACAAAATATTCAAATTTAGTTCTCTGCTAACACAAAAATATTCTCGTTAACCCGTTTAAAAAGTAAGCCCATGAAATATCATACTTCTTACCCCGGGAAAAATGTAAGCCATACATTTCTATGCCAAAAATGAACGTTATCGTTAAAGAAACAACCAAGATATTGTGACTTGTATCCATCTTAAGTGGTAAACTGAATACATGGTGGACCAGAAGTAATGGGACATACGGTTACAAAAATAATTGCGATCGCCCCAAACTTGCCTATCCCGAAAGTTGATATTAACAGAGATACAGGGTGTCAAAGTTGAATTCTTATTTTTGATTTATTTGGATTACTTTCGAAATAGCCAAGTATTATTGATAAAATCTGGTATATGGGGGTTACGTTTGACATGCAAAATTCAAATCTGAGCACGGAATTGCTCTTATTTGTAGGGGGCGCCACTTACACACCTTTTCACTCATTCAAATGGTCATAACTTTTTTGACAGCACTTGTACATTTTTTTTAAATTGAAAAACTGCTTTTTCCATCATATTAACATTAAAAAGGTATACTTTGTAGAAGTGGCTGGGAGAGACCTATCTCAAGATTTGTGCTTGAAGTAATCTCTCTCTAATAAAATTAGAGAGATTTGAAAACGGCATCATCATGGTAATTTTGACATGGGCTTGAATGCTCAATGTTTTTTGATTGAAAAAATAATGATCTAATTTGATATTTTTTGTTTAAATTTTTCTTTGTTTTTTAGATTTTTTTTTTTATAAGAAACAACGGCGTTTTTGATATGTTAATTTTCAAGTTTTTTCGTTTTTTCATCCAAAACCACTTGTGTGGATTACTTTAAGTGCAAATATCAAAATGGTTACTCCTATCCAGTTTTACATACCTTTTTTACGTCAAAATAAAAGAAAAATCAATTTTTCAATAAAAAAAAATGTTCGAGTGCATACAAAAAATTGTTGACTGTTTAAGAACAAATCAAAAATTAGAATTCAACCTTGGCACCCTGTATGTCTGTTAATATCAGTTGGCTGTTATCGTATGGCCCATTCTTTCTGTATATGATTATGCCTTTTTTTTTTCAAATTTGAGTTCGAAATTTTTATAAAAACTCAAAACAAGATTGCATAATTTTCTCGTTATCATATTCAATGTAAAATTGATTAGCTATGACAAAATAAACTGCAAGTGCAAATCTTATACAGGGTGGTCCCTGCACGAAAACTTGACAGCCCGCTTTTCCGGTCTTCAATGTTTTTTTTTGGAAAACCCTCGGACCAGTCGATTTTCGATTTAAAAGAGAACAATTTATGTGATTTTTTCATCCCCGTGACTACGCAGGGGTTAACACCAACCCCAAAATTTTAAATGGGAAGGGGGTCGAGTGATACCTTATTTTGAAGGCCGTTAGATCCTGATTATAACTGCCAAGTTTCCTGTTGATATGACAGGTTGTCATTTTTTTTTTTTTTTTTAAATAAATAATCACACGCAAGAGTCAACTTTTCCAAACTAAGAGGATATGATGAGGAATAGAGGATCTTCAAAATGAGCTATTAACCCAACATAGTGAAATACATCCTCGTCAAAATGATTGGGTAATAGCTCATTAAATAATTTATACATTTCAATAATCCACTAATATACTTTTTTTTCTTGATAGAAGTAGTAGTAGTAGCCATAATAAAATTAAAACATTGTATCAATTATTCTTAGAGAAAATAAAATTAGGTGCCCAAAAACCACATAAATTATGATGCAAGATCTATGGAAGAACGAATCAACTTTCTCTCCGTATTGCACAATATTTTTAACAAGTTTAAAAATAAGTGTTGATGTTTGTAAATGTCCAATTTGACGACATGGTATGGATACACATGTCACTTAATCCCGCTGGATTATCCAGCTCGTTACACACAACATCCCACACCTGGGCTGTCCAATTACAGAAAATAGGGACATCCAATTTTTTACGTTCATCCACGAAGCCCAGCTTTATGACCCAATAAATGTATTCGTCAAGCCAGAAGAATTATTAGAAAACCAAAATGTGGCAGTCAATGCATTTTACACGGATCGTAAAGAAATAAAACTAGGCCAGTATCATTAGGAAATGGGTCAGTGGCTTTCTCTTGGATAGCTGGAATTTATGCTTCATTATAAAGATCAAATTGAAATGCCATCATTTTTATTCTATTTTCAAAAGAAAACATCTTGACATTCTGTTATGTCATTAGGCTATTTGGAAAACCACACATCACAGGAAACACGGCTTATCCCGTCTATAAATTTCAAAGTAAAATATTGTTCCTCCCGGATTAGATTTTAATCCTGTGCTTTCACTTTGACTAATTTCGATCTGCTTGATGACAGCTCTAATCCTTATTAGGTCCATATGGAGATAATTCCGGAATCAAGTTTCCGAGATCAGTGGCATTGGAATTAATACCTACTTCTCAAATAACCATGCAAAGGTCTCAAACCCTCACGACTTTCTGGTTATGAATCAACGATTAAGCGGAATAGTTTTATGCCCAAAATAATTCAAAATACAGGGTGTCCCTGAAATGACTGTACAACGCTTTACCACAAATTCCTTAATCAAAAATAAGGCGATCTAGGCAAACTCACCCTACAGAGGGCGTGAAAAATTTAAAAAAAATGGTTTTTCGTACATTTTCCAAAAACGTGCAAATCGATTTTGATAGTTTTTGGTACAAAACTTTCAAGCAGAAATTTCAAACCGTTTGAAAATAAATGTCATTCGTGGAATTTTGACTTTCATGTTCGCTGATGTTCAAATGCTTGACGAATTTTTCATAAACAGTGCGCGGAGTTGAGGTCAATTTGAAAAAAAAAATGATTCAAACTCTTTGAGACAAAAATTTCAAGCCAAAATTTCGAACCGTTTGACACATTCCTTCGTTAAATTTTGACTTTCATGTTCGGTGATTTACAAAATTTTGCCAAAATTTTCAAAAACAATGCGCGGTTTTGAGGTCAATTTTTTTCAAAAAAAAGGTTCAAACTCCTTCTGACAAAAATTTCAAGCTAAAATCTCAAACCATTCAAAAATAACAGTTTTACAAATTCATTCGTGAAATTTTGACAATCATGTTCGATGATTTTAAAAAATTTGCCAAAATTTTCAAAAACAATGCGCGGAGTTGAAGAGAACATGTTCATATGAAGAAACTTAAAACTCCCTGTGACAACAATTTTGAGCAAGAATTTCAAACCGTTCGAAAAAGACAGCTTGACAAAGTTATAGTTGGGGAATTTTGACCTTCTTCATGATCGATGTTTTTCAAAAATTTGCCAAAATTTTCAAAAACAATGCGCATGGTTGAAGTTAACATGTTTCTATAAAGAAAGGTTTGAACCTCTTGGGGCAAATATTTCAAGCAAAAATCTCAAACCGTTTGAAAAAGAAGGCTCCACAAAGTTACTCGAGGAATTTCGACTTTCTTCATGTTCGAGGATTTGCCAAAATTTTCAAAAACAATGCACGGAGTTGAAGTGAACATGTTTCTATGAAGAAAGCTTCAAACTCCCTGAGACAAAAATTTTGAGCAAAATTTTCATACCATTAGAAAAATACAGCTTTACAAAGTTAGTAGTGATATTTTTTCTTTCTTCATGTACGATGATTTTAAAAAAATTGACAATTTCAAAAATAATGCGCAAAAATTCTAAACCGTTTGGAAAAGACAACTCGTCAAAGTTACTCGTGGAGTTTTGACTTTCTTTATGTTCGATGATTTTCAAAAATTTGCCAAAATTTGCAAAAACAATGCGCGGAGATGAAGTCAACATGTTTCTACGAAGAAAGCTAGAAACTCCCTGTGACAAAAATTTTGAACAAAAATTTCAAACCGTTTAAAAAAGACAGGAAATGATGGGCAAAAAAATCTTGGGAGCATTCTGGACCAAAAATAAATGCTACCTTTTTCTATAAGATTTTTCCGAAAACTGATTATCAACGGAGTTACAGGGTGTTAAACTTACATTTTATTTGCAGTTTTTTGGCCATGCCTTCTGCCGCGCTCATGATATTTTGATGAAATCTCGTATTTGGGGCTTTTTCGAGATGAGGAATTCGAATTTGTCCACCGTTTTTTCGCATTTTCTAGAGGGCGCCACATACAAACCTATACTTTGATTTGAATGGTCCTAACTTTTTTGTGCTAGGCTGTATGCGACATTTGAGTAAATATTTTTATTCTCCCAGCATTTTGACACAAGAAAGGTAAAACACTTTTGTTTTGATAAATCTAACCGTTTTCGAGAAATACGCTAGAATAACTTTGCTTGCATTTGATAAATACGAAATTATTTTAACTTATTTACAACTTTTAACATAGCATGCTTTGGAATCATGCGCTTTAAGTTGTCGTAGAAACAAATTTGATTAGAATTAGTTTTAACTGTTGGTAATTTTTCACATTTTTTTTTCTTTTCAGTATTCTTGTCATTGACCACCATCATCAGCGTAACAACAAATTTTCAAAAAACCACCAAATTTCAAAACACATGTTTCCGAAGCATGCTATTTTCAAGGTTGAAAATAAATAAAAATGATTTCGTTTCCATTACATGCAGACAAAGTTATTTTGGCGTTTTTCTCGAAAACGGTTAGATTTATCGCAACAAAAGAAATATCGCTTTCTTATGTCAAAAGGTCGAGAGAATAAAAATATTTGGTGAAAAGTCACATACAGTGTAGCACAAAAAAGTTAAGAACATTCAAATCAAAGTATAGGTTCGTATGTGGCGCCCTCTACAAAATGCAAAAAAACGGGGGGCAAATTAAAACTCCTCATCCCGATAAAGTCCCAGATACGAGATTACGTCAAAATATTATCAGCGTGGCAAAAGGTATTGCAAAAAACCGCAAATAAAATACAACTTTAACACCCTGTAACGCCGTCAATTATCAATTTTCGAAAAAATATCATAGGAAGAGGTAGCATTCATTTTTTGTCTAGAAATCTCAACTGAATTTCTTGCTCATCATTTCCGGACACCCTGTATACAGGGTGTTACTTAATGGTATGTCATAATTTCAAGGGGATTTCCTGGATAAATTTTAAGTCGAAAAGGTCAAATAAACTTGGGTCTTAAAATGCTTGGTTTTTAAGATACAGGGTGTTAAAGATCTATTTTATTTTCAACTCAAGAAGTTTAGAATATTCTTGTGTGCACTACATACTTGGGTTGTTTGATTATTTTCCCCATATACAGGAATATCCGTATACATGTTGGGGACACCAGAAAACGTGAGATCGTGTTTTCCACTTATTGAATCAATTACGGGTCCAGTGCAACTGTTATTTTGCTCCTCCGGCTTTGGGGCCGACTTGGAAAAAGGCGGAAAGCTGGGGAAAAACAAAACGACTTTTCTATACGTGTGTTTAACGATCCAAACGACAAGCCGGGGGCTTACAATTACCAACCGGAAACAGTGAAGGAGCAGTAGTGGTTATTTAAAATATTTGGGATATTACATTTTAACATTTTGCTCATTTTGATATCTTCCTTGTCAAAATGCTTGGTCAACTTTAAACGTTCCCTGTAGAAAATTCAGGAAATAAGTGGCAACAGTGTAAGTTGTCCATCAAAATATAGTCACTCCATGACACTTTCGTGAGAAGATCATCCTGCTCCTGGGCCTCTCTCATGCTTGGAGCCATCAGTAAACCACCACGACCCTTCTCGTGTTTGAGCTGGTCTGTTCTGATCTGTCCAATACTCCGGTCTAGGAATAATCAGCTCAGGCGAGCTACCAGTAAAGAAGATTGGAGTCATATAGTCGGAGTGCATTAGCAGCACTTCATCCTTTAGCTGGGGTTCAATCATGATGGCTGAGTGCAACAATCTCTACAAACAGGTGCAGTGGGGGTAAGTGCAGGATTACCTCCAACGCTATCGTTGGTGTGGTCCACCAATCCAATCCTTTGGACGTTATCCAGGTGCCGCTGGATGTACCTATGCTTTCTTAGTTGCGGGCAACCACACTATGGCTCCGTAGGTGATCAGAGGTGATCCAAGATCCAGTATACTATTCTGGGTTCCAGTCCCCATGTTGTCCTCATAGCTCTTTTGAATGCCCATAAAGAGCAAATGGCTTTTCTAGAGCGCTCTTCGATGTGCTTTTTCCACGACAGTTTCTGATGAAGGGTTACTTCTAGGTATTTGACCATTTTTCAGTATTCTAGGACTCTTCTCGAGAGAGATATCTCCAGTTTGATTTGTATTTCCTGGTTGATCCTAAGTTTTTCAAGGGAGCACCACTCTTCCATAATTCTCAGAGCTCGCATTGTTGAGGCCCTGAGCTCCTGAATGTGGCGTTCGGATCACCAGATCATCAGCATAGGTCTGTGTAAACAATCCCGAATCTTTCAGCTGCTCCGGCAGGTTGTACACCACAAGACTCCAAAGGAGAGGGGATTAGACTTCTACCTGGGGACAGCCTCTGAAGGCCATAGTCCTGACATTTTGGTCATTTAGTCCTTTGTGGTAGCATATTTGCTATCCACTGGGTTAATTTGGGTTGGTGTAGTCCGATTTCCCTGGTTTCGGGATAAATATCACCTTCACTTCCCTCCAGCTAGAGGAAATATAGCCAATGGCCAGGCATGAACGGAAGAGCTCCACCAGGAATGCGATTATACAATGCCTTTGTAGCAAGGGCGGGGAACCCCGTCCATCACTGGACCTTTGTACGGAGAGAAGGACTCGAGAGCCCATTCTACCTTTTCAAAGTTGACTATCCTCTTTGCAGTTTCAAAGTCGGCAGGTGTGCGGGTTCTTACTTGGTGTGGGTGTACGGCGACTTGCCCCGATCCAGGGAAGTGCACTTCCAGCAGCCAGTTAAGAGTCTCAACCTCGGACATGGTCAATTTGTATTCCCGCTTCAACTAGGCATCCTATTTTGGCTCCAGGGTCCTTTGCTTAGTTCTTGCATAGACGGAGCGTGGACGGAAGCTCATTCAACTCTTCGCGAAAGCTTTGCCAGCTTTGTCTCTGCACTGATCTTATGACCTTCTTTGGGCTGTCTTATAGTCTTCTCAGCTCTCCGGAGTACGCAGTTCTTTAGCTCTTCGACGGTGAGTCTTCGTTTATTTATTTCACCCGACCGTCTTGGAGTTGTTTGACTTTTTCCTTGTAAGGTATATCCTTTCTCAAATGAATTAGTGAGACATTCTTGGAGCTGATTTGCAGCCAGCTCAATGTCCTCTTCTATTTTTAGTTTGGTAAGATTGTTGTCGACTTGAGGAGATCCCGGTTGGTGATCTTCTCATACCCTCCACCCTTTTACCTTGCCTCCTCCTCTTCCCCTCCTCCTTCTCTGGGTAGTCTTATAGTCATCTCAGCTCTCCGGAGTACGCAGTTCTTCAGCTCTTCGACGGTGAGTTTGTTTGTTTATTTCACACGACCGTCTTGGAGTTGTTTGGCTTTTTCCTCAAGGTATATCGTTTCTCAAATGAATAAGTGAAACATTCTTGGAGCTGATTTGCAGCCAGCTCAATGCCCTCTTCTATTTTTAGTTTGGTAAGAATGTTATCGACTGGAGGAGATCCCGGTTGATGATCTTCGCATACCCTCCACCCTTTTACCTTGCCTCCTCCTCTTCCCCTCCTTCTTCTCTGGGCTGTCTGATAGTCATCTCAGCTCTCCGGAGACCGCAGTTCTTTGGCTCTTCGACGGTAAGTCTTTGTTTGTTTATTTCACCCGACCGTCTTGGAGTTGTTTGGCTTTTTCCTCAAGGTATATCCTTTCTCAAATGAATTAGTGAGACATTCTTGGAGCTGATTTGCAGCCAGCTCAATGTCCTCTTCTATTTTTAGTTTGGTAAGATTGTTGTCGACTTGAGGAGATCCCGGTTGGTGATCTTCTCATACCCTCCACCCTTTTACCTTGCCTCCTCCTCTTCCCCTCCTCCTTCTCTGGGTAGTCTTATAGTCATCTCAGCTCTCCGGAGTACGCAGTTCTTCAGCTCTTCGATGGTGAGCTTGTTTGTTTATTTCACACGACCGTCTTGGAGTTGTTTGGCTTTTTCCTCAAGGTATATCGTTTCTCAAATGAATAAGTGAAACATTCTTGGAGCTGATTTGCAGCCAGCTCAATGTCCTCTTCTATTTTTAGTTTGGTAAGAATGTTATCGACTGGAGGAGATCCCGGTTGATGATCTTCGCATACCCTCCACCCTTTTACCTTGCCTCCTCCTCTTCCCCTCCTTCTTCTCTGGGCTGTCTGATAGTCATCTCAGCTCTCCGGAGACCGCAGTTCTTTGGCTCTTCGACGGTAAGTCTTTGTTTGTTTATTTCACCCGACCGTCTTGGAGTTGTTTGGCTTTTTCCTCAAGGTATATCCTTTCTCAAATGAATTAGTGAGACATTCTTGGAGCTGATTTGCAGCCAGCTCAATGTCCTCTTCTATTTTTAGTTTGGTAAGATTGTTGTCGACTTGAGGAGATCCCGGTTGGTGATCTTCTCATACCCTCCACCCTTTTACCTTGCCTCCTCCTCTTCCCCTCCTCCTTCTCTGGGTAGTCTTATAGTCATCTCAGCTCTCCGGAGTACGCAGTTCTTCAGCTCTTCGACGGTGAGCTTGTTTGTTTATTTCACACGACCGTCTTGAAGTTGTTTGGCTTTTTCCTCAAGGTATATCGTTTCTCAAATGAATAAGTGAAACATTCTTGGAGCTGATTTGCAGCCAGCTCAATGTCCTCTTCTATTTTTAGTTTGGTAAGAATGTTATCGACTGGAGGAGATCCCGGTTGATGATCTTCGCATACCCTTCACCCTTTTACCTTGCCTCCTCCTCTTCCCCTCCTTCTTCTCTGGGCTGTCTGATAGTCATCTCAGCTCTCCGGAGACCGCAGTTCTTTGGCTCTTCGACGGTAAGTCTTTGTTTGTTTATTTCACCCGACCGTCTTGGAGTTGTTTGGCTTTTTCCTCAAGGTATATCCTTTCTCAAATGAATTAGTGAGACATTCTTGGAGCTGATTTGCAGCCAGCTCAATGTCCTCTTTTATTTTTAGTTTGGTAAGAATGTTATCGACTGTAGGAGATCCCGGTTGGTGATCTTCTCATACCCTCCACCCTTTTACCTTGCCTCCTCGTCTTCCCCTCTTCCTTCTCTGGGCTGTCTAATAGTCATCTCAGCTCTCCGGAGTACAAAGTTCTTTAGTTCTTCGACGATGAGTCTTCGTTTATTTATTTCACCCGACCGTCTTGGAGTTGTTTGACTTTCCTTATAAGGTATATATCCTTTCTCAAATGAATTAGTGAGACATTCTTGGATCTGATTTGCAGCCAGAATTAGTGAGACATTCTTGAAGCTGATTTGCAGCCAGCTCAATGTCCTCTTCTATTTTTAGTTTGGTAAGAATGTTATCGACTTTTACCTTGCATCCTCCTCTTCCCCTCCTCCTTCTCTGGGCTGTCTTATAGTCATCTCAGCTCTCCGGAGTACGCAGTTCTTTAGCTCTTCGACGGTGAGTTTGTTTGTTTATTTTACACGACGGTCTTGAAGTTGTTTGGCTTTTTCCTCAAGGTATATCTTTTCTCTAATGAATTAGTGAGACATTCTTGGAGCTGATTTACAGCCAGCTCAATGTCCTCTTCTATTTTTAGTTTGATAAGAATGTTATCGACTGGAGGAGATCCCGGTTGGTGATCTTCTCATACCCTCCACTCTTTTACCTTGCCTCATCCTCTTCCTGTCCTCGTTGAGCATATCGCTAGATCTGATGGACTCACTACTAACATTGGAGAATGTAGGAGCAGCACCCCTCTCTACCTCGTGGGTTAATATCTCTACTACCCCATATAAGAGAGGAATGATTCCTTTCACAAGATTGATCAACTCGGTTGAAGGGCTTTCCCTTTAATATGGGAGGTGAGCTGATTTAAAAATGAGGATCTCATGATCTTTGAAACAGTAGACGGGCTAGGCTTATACACATCAATATTCGACAGCAACATACCAATGTTGGCATATTTGGTTTTGATAGATGGCGCAATGTTAGCAGAGGATAATCAGAAAAAAATAATTCTTCAAAGCACATGTGAAAGTAAAATCAACGTTGTCGGCGATTAAAATCCCACATGTTGTTTCCACCTCAAAAAGAAATTGCTCAAAACACACGCCTAATTGATTACAAATTTTCCCTCCTCTTGGGCGTATTATTGAACTCAATATTAATCCGGTACAAACAATGGGCGGATTGTTTCGTAGCACTAGACTAGAACAGTTGATCGAAAAAAAGAATAATGAATGTGAGTTGGTGGTTAATCAGATAGAAATGCCCACAAGAGGGTGAATTTATGAGTTTACTTGATGGGAAAATTTTTCTGTTAGGCTGACTTTCGATTGTGGTAATAACCTTTTTTAGATCGAGACCACAGAAAGAGCTAGAGAGAGTTTATGTTTTTCAAATGTCATTTCTGTCACTAAGTCAAAAAAAAAATGTGACGACAGCTATTCAAAACGATAATGTATATAGGTATATGTATGTAGTCAGTACATTTGTTTCATTTTCTTATTCATGACATTTGGTAACATTGCACTGACAGTGCTATTTGATCATGGAGTTAGGAACATATAGTTCTATTTTCCATTTTTATTTAAAACTATCAATTACAGCAAATTTGTTGTAGACCTCGTTGACAGAAAGCCGTACGACCTCCAAACGACAAACAACCTCGGTTAGGCGAACGAGCGAAGTTTCAGTGAACTACATATACCTACTCATATGGTCCAAACAATAAAAAACTATATGGTTCCAACTTTCATAGGCGAAAACACAATATACATAATATGTGTGAAATTTTCGTTTTATTTATAGGGTATCTGAGTATCTTGAGCCTCTATACAAAAACAAAACGCGCAAACATTTTTTTGTGGAAAAGAACCTGTTTCTGAGGTATAAAATTGATTTTGATTATTCTATAGTCGGGAAAATAATTATGCATGTTGAAACCCAATAAGTGAAAATTGATTCCAACAATCAAAATCGTGAGAATACTCATTAACATATTTTGTTATATGTACATAAGTGAACAAAAATAATCCGAATGTCTAATTTTCTAGAAAATCCATCGTAAATACTGTAAATAGAAACTAAACTTTGAGCACACATGACTTCAGAACACATGCATATAATATATGCAAGTGTACACGCGATTTTGAGCACTTTTCGTTATTTTGTCGAAATATGCAATGACTCAATGAGTTCAGAGTTGCGTTTGAAGATGAGATGATAGCCTCAAAAAAAGAAGCGATTTTTGATTGATCACCGAACACATAAGAAATCCTGGGTGGAAAGTTTTTTGTGCCCCATCCTGTATTTGACGGCTTCATTATAACTTTTTAAAATTCGATAGTTTCAAAAATCTTATAAAAACGAGAAAATGAAAAATATGTTAGGTGTGTACCCAGCTTGACGCGAATGCTGAAATGGTCAAATAAACCCTCGTAGATTCAAATAAAGCGTTAGGAACAAAAAACTGACCCAGAATAAAAATAAACAAACCCAATAAGCCCAAAGCAAAGAGTACAGTGCATTTTGTGATTTTTTCAATGCAGGGTACATCATTTTTGCAGAGCAGGCTTCAACATGTTTCTTGTTTGAATAGTTGTAGGTATCTCCTCTAAGTATATCTTTAAATATTTAAATCTGCACCTTTTCAAAAATCCAGGTCCGTATTTGAAAAAATGAACTTGATGATGGCCGCTCAAAGACGAAACGTCAGATTTTCAATTTGATACCGCCATCTTGTGGAGGAGAAAAAGTGGCAATGAGAAAGTGTAATTCATTTTACAAAATCTTCTCAAATAAACTCAGGAAATAATAATAACGTCTCTGGGAAATTTCGATTTTTTCCGAATATCTTCGGAAGTAGTCGGAATTTTTCAAATTTCAAAACGTCATTTTGTTGAGCATGAAAATGCGCAACTTTGCAATCATTCAACCGACCTTGTATCTCTTATAATAACTGAGACCCCCATGCATGCACTCGAATCTGTTGCACCCTGTATAGCAATTCGCTTTAACCATTCAAAAATCAAAAGTTATAATTTTTTTACTAAAAAAAATGGAAACGTTTGCAGACACCTATTATACTCCCTGAAAAAGTTATTGACAAATAAAGTTGTTCATTGAATAAATAAATTAGGTAGTAGTCTACCCTACCTCGCAGTAATTGCTATATTATTCCCTCCGTGGAAATCATAAACTAGTGGTATAATCTCCTATCAACGATAATATTATCAATGTTGTTCATCTCTTTCAATATTTATAGAACATGCATACAAATAATAATATGTTGTCACAGATTTATCTGATACAAAATCACTATTCTACTCCGTTTTCATTTACATTCATCTCACAACGCTAATATTTATTCAATGTGAACACGGCTTGATGTTTTGTACATCATGATTGAAAGGAAATGGCAAATGCTGATAAATGATGATAATCTAAAAATTTGAATATAAATCTTGATTTCTCAAAATCAGCTATGAGTTGACGAATTCCCTGAATAAACTGTCGGTTCTGGAATTATTAGAACATAAACGCAGGGTTAATTCTATTTTTATATATTATATTATATTTATTTTTGCAATGATTTTCACCGTTATTAAAGGAATCATGTGTTACTTTAGCTATACATATATGCTATATTTACATCTATCTCGACTGTACCCACCGCCTGGAATCTGCAGCAATCAGGTACACCCTTCCGATTTATTAGTTTTGGTCTGACGACTTCATAATTAAGTATTCAAACCCATCTTGAGAAAGTGAATTCTTCAACCATGTTCTCACCTTTTCTCAATTACCTCCCTTTGAAAAACCTGTACCAAAATTATGCCGCACACTTTATTCAAACCAAACCCGAATACACGAAACACCTTTCCCTTTATTTCTACTGACAATAGCTGAACTGAAAAGTCAATTTAAAAGTGACAAAAGGGCCGGAGCGATTTTCGGATTTGGTTCCATTTCGACTTGTCATCGCGTCGCCTTAATCCATTCAAAAACAAGCTATATGTGTAAAATCTTAAAATCGGGTTAAGCGGATCAGATCGGTGTACTTTGTCGGTCAAACGTCAATTTGGACATGTCTTTTTGCTGTTTGGGAAAATAAACAAGGTTGGATGGTTCTATGGGGTACTGTAACTCCATAGCTACTTCGAACCTTAGATCATAATACATACAGGGTGACCCAGTCTCATCTGGCAATATTTAAAACTTTCTTATTCTACCTGTTATTTTTTTCAACTCTCTGTCAGTTTCGAGATATACGTACAATTTCAAAGATTTTCCAACATTTGATTTGAAACAGTTAAATTACAATTCTTTATGCACCAAATTTAGTTGAGACGTATATTTCGTTTTATTCTGAAGGACGACGAAATCATGAAAAAAAAATTGAGGTTATGTCTATTTTTAGAAGCTTGTAAACTTGAAATTGTAATTTTTCAAATTTCTATTTTTCGAATGGCTGTAGACGGAGACAAACACTGAAAAAATTCACAAATTTGTCCGTTTCTGTAGAACTTGCTTCTCATAATATCAATCTTCAAGCTGCTTATTGAACCGCCAAAAAGCAAACCGTTCAGAAACACGCGTGGAACGAACATTTCGAAATTTGTTAGCACTCTGACGGAAATGATAGAGAAAGGAATCCCCCTACAAACTCTGATTTGTACGGAGGAGGTAGAGGAGAGTCTAAACTTTCTATACGATAGCCTGACGAAAGCTATCGAGCACTCCTGTCCTCTCACTGCCCATATCGATAAAACCAACTTTCCTGGATAGACAGAGAGATGGAAAAACTAGGGAAAGATACTAAGAAGGCTTTCTTCCTGGCGAAAACAAGCCGCCAATGGCAAGAATATGAGGAGCAGCTGAAAATCTTTAAGAAGAATCCTAGAGAAAAGAAAAGAACGGCATGGAGGAACTTCGGCAAAGAGGTCTCTGATACGTCGTCAGCCTCGTGGCTTAAGAAGGTCCTTTCGAAAGACCCCTTCAGCTGTCTCAAGAGGAGTGATGGAACATATACCAACACCTCTGAAGACATGGCAAAACAATTACTGGAAACTTACTTTCCAGAATGTGAAATCGTCAACACCAATGACGACCACGCATGGCCAGACGATCAACCGTACGCCATCGGAGTAGACGGGAAGATCATTGACACAGTGGTAACAAAAAAAATATAGCCTGGGCAATAAAGACCTTCAAACCATTCAAGTCCGCAGGAACCGACGGCGTGTTCCCGGCGATGCTTCAATGGAGTCTGGAGATTGTTATCCTTAGAACTTTTGTTCAAGACATGTCTAGCCCTAAGCAATATTCCGTTTAAATGGATAGAGGTAAGAGTCGCGTTTATACCCAAACCTGGTAAGGACGACGACTATATTCACCCAAAAGCATACAGGACAGTTAGTTAAACTTCTTTTCTGATGAAGACTCTGGAAAGGCACTGTGACAGACAGATTAGGGACGTTTACCTGCCTCTGCGCCCAATCAACAACAACTGATGGAAACCATGCAGGCTGCTTTAAAACTAATAGAAATATGGTCCAACGAAAACGCACTCACTGTAAACCCAACAAAAACCGAGCTCGTACTTTTTACCAGGAAAAGGAAGTTGGCCCACCTAAGACCACCTCTCCTGTGTGGTGTGCAACTCGGCATTTCTGCAGAAGCTAAATACCTAGGATTCATTCTAGATAGAACCCCCAATTGGAACAAGCACCTGAGTGAAAAATCTAAGAAGGTCACAAGACCATTCTGGAAATGTAGAGGTGCGATTGGCAAGGTCACCCAGAATTGTCCACTGGATCTACACGGCCGTAATTAGACCAATGTTTGTGTACGGAGCTTTTGTGTGAAGGACTAAAACCTAACAAGTGACAGCTCAGAACAGAATGCAGCAACTCCAAAGATTAGCATGCCGTCTATCACAGGTGCATAGAGATCTACATCAACGATGGCAATGCAGGTGCTGCTGTGCCTGCCGCCTCTTGAGGCTTTCTTGAGAGGCTATCCAGAAAGAACAGCAACTAGGCTGCATGCCATCCATCTCTGGTGCGGAAGGAAGTGGGGCCCACGACACGCTCGAATATTTCTGGAGGCTGTCTTCCAAACAGAACTTCTTGGCATAATGCAAGGGGCCACACAAATAGTTAAGAAAAAGATAATGGGCAAAAACATTATCTTTCTTACCGATAGCAAACAAGTTTTGCAATCCTTGAACAAAAATAAAATAACATCCAAACTGATTCTATAGAGTGTCATCAGAATATGCAGTCAGTCTCCGACGAGAACTCGGTCACAGTATCCTGGATTAAGGGGCATAGTGGAATCAGGGGAAATGAAAAAGCGGACAGTTTGTCGCGAAAGGGAGCACAGGGAAAACCGTGTGGCCCAGCGCCCTTCGTTCCACTGTTCTCAAAAACCATCAATCGCATCATCGGGACTTATCTGTCTTAGAGAATTCTTCATACATTCTTTCTGAGGTAGCCCTTGGCGCTCTTGTAGCTATAGATTTTTGTGCCATGGGTGTTTTGAAAGCTGGTGATATCCCAGAGGTCAGATGAGACCTAGCAAGCTTGCCCCAGTCTCAGAGTCCTACATATCGACGGAGCTACCCTTTGATGACATCATCTTCGGTTGTTGGGTCAATCCGGAGGCCAAGTTGTTGTCTTTACCACGATCTTCAGGTTGACTGTGCCCCTCTACTGTCAAACCCTTGCAACCTCACCTGACCTTAAGATAATTTTCCATAAGAATACATAGGAAAACATACCTAGTGATTTGGAAACATTTTGAGAAAAATGATCTTGAAAAACGAGTTGAGATTTTGACATGCATAAAAAATCATAACTCCTAAACTGCAAGAGATAGGATCCTAATTTTTGAACCAGTGGATTTTCAAACCATTTTCCGTAAAAATTCATCGGAAAACATGTCAAGTGATTCATTGAACGTTGCTAGCTATGGCGGCTATTCAGGTGAAGTGCCACTTCACTAAAAATAAATGATGTAGCAAAATCTTCACTTTTGAATACTCAAATGGCTGAATTATTGCAATTTTTGGTAAATATAGAAGAATAAGAAAAATATCAAAAAAGTTTGCTTTTTTTATCAGTCTAGACAGCAAACCACTTTTCACTTTAAAAAATTATGGTGGAAACCCAATTGGAAAGTTTGATTCGCATGAATAGAGTAGAATGCATGAACATGTTCATGGAAAAAAGTCAAAGAAAAACTTTTTTTGGTCAGTCTGGAAATCACTTTATCTTGTCAAAATTTAAAATTTGGTTTTCATGAATAGAGACAAACGAACAGGTTCCTGGGAAAAAAATAAAAAAAATGCTGCTTTGTGATTGGTCTTAGGAGCAATCCAGAGTCTGGAAATCACTTTTCTCTTTTAAAATGGTGAAGGAAACCCAATTGGACAATTCAAAATAATGTAGAATCACCCCTTAAATAATTCGAACGTTATTTCCAAACACCCTGTATAGTTGCTACTATGTTTTACTGATGGATAAAAATTGATCAAAACCTGTGAGTTGACTTATTGAGTCCTAAGTCGGAACGACATCGAATTTTTTTTTGGTACCCACGTCCTTATCGATCTTATTGCGCTACTGGAACCCTTTATTTCCGAGAAGCAAATAGAATGATGGATCTCTCAATCCCACTTATTTGCAACACACGTTTAACGAATTGACATCTTTGTCCGAGTGTGTACGGACAAAACTGTCAAAACGTGAATGATCGAGATGGTACATTGCGTACCCCGCAGGGATTTGGTGGCTGATCTTTTTCGAGTCTACGGGGAGTTCGAGTGACTATTGATTTGCTTTTTGAGTGAATGGAATTGTCGATGTTTTTCGCACTGAAGGTGACTGATTGGGGAGTTCTTTGAATGTGACGATTTTGGGTCGGTGATGGGTGAACTATTTTGAATAATATTCATTAAAAATATTTACGTGAGATTCTGCATGGTACCTAACTTGTTTGTTATCGTCTGTTCGTCCTCGACTTTGATGAAAATTGATTGATCAAAAAATGAGGTATTCAGTGATATGAAATGTTGATTCGGACGTGCGCGTGGGGGCTTTATGTTTCTGGTCATAAAGAAACCCTTTTTAAAAATGATTTTTATTTTCACAACTTTGAAAATTAATTGAAAAAAATACAATTGGAACTTAACTCTAACGTGTCTATGCCGTTTCTCCCCGAGCGGACCGTTTCCTAGCCGTAAGTATCCAAGGAACTGCTGACGGCTGCACAGTCATGATGCTGCTTACTAAGGACTTATTAGACACATAACTCCTCCCTTCTTAAAGGAAACTCAAGGGGGTAGCACTTGAGTTTCATCAATGGTACTCGTACGCTGGGGCTTGATTATGGCTGGCTTCCTTTTCATGACAAGGTAAATTGCCATCGGGATCGGGATCAGAAGAATCAGGATCCAGAAGGACCAGTGTTGATAAGGGCTATGCTCTTTTACATAGTCCAGAGGCTTGATATGTGACTCTTGTAGTTGCAATTGGTGTAGTTGATCCAGAGGTAAATTTTGAAGGTGGATTTTTTCTACTTGGGCAACGGGAACATGGATTTCTTTGACGCCATCTAAAGTGACTGGATGGCCATGGAATGCTTCTTGATCGTTCTTGTAGACGGACCGTGATGTTTGAATGGAACATCTTGGTGGAACTATGAATAAGTAAGTTCCATGAAGCTGAGCGATTTCGTCTTCTTCACAGTGAGTCTGGATTTTCTGACTTTTCGGAAATATTCCGATGTAGTGGGCTTCATCGATTTCTTCCATGATTGGCTTGTTGATATGGATTGGTATTTGTCGACATGTGTCCGACTGATTTTTGAGGGACAAAAGGGACGTAACGCAATCAGGATTTTCATGTGTTGGTAGAACGTTGTTGTTCTTGCAGTAGTATATCTTCTTCAGGGCCATGCATTCTTCGTTTTGGTATTGGTACTTGTCGTTGCTCAGGATAAGGTAAGTAGAAGGAGGGATGATGATGGAATTGTTTTTATTTGGGATGGAAAAGAGATGGAAAATCTCGAAATCATCCTGATTCACTAGCGGAAAATTTAAAGAGAAAACTATTTTGTTTTCAATTGCAAAAACATTTGTTTCAACTACACGGTAATACATTTCGAAATTATCGCTTAGAAATAGAAGTTGGAAAACATTGTGTTGTTTCTGGAGTTCATTCACTATTTCTTTGAGATCTCGTGGAGTTATTATACTCCTATGCAAGGTTTTGAGCGAGGCGAAGGTGATAGCATTTTCTAATTCGCTGATGAAGTTCAACAATGCGTCGAGATTTACCTTGATTTGATCAATGGTCTCGTGAATTTCAAGGTAGTGCAAATAGCTGAACTGTGTCTTTTTGATATCATCAATAATACCATTTATTCGGTTTTCAATTGCTTTCTGATTATTACTCACAATTGTCATGGTGTGATTGATGTTTTTCATTAAATTGGTTGTTAAAGACACTTGTTGATTGACTGTTTGAATTACATTATTTTGACTATTTTCAAGCGTTTTTATATGATCATGAATTTCTTTAGCGTCTTCTTGGTCAAGATTGCCAGTTATAAATTTGACAAGAGTAAGAAAGAATCGATTTTCTGATTTACCAAATTTACTTCATACTTGAGATGTTGATAAGCTTCAAGCAATAGATATTTGGATTCGATTGAAGAGTTGTTAATTGTGGTTTCTAGTTTGATATAATGACTTGTTATGTCGGTTATTTGATTTTTTAGTGAAATGAGGTCAATGTAGTGTAGGAATGTATGTGTTGCAATTTTGATTTTGGCAGTGCCTAATTTGAATGGAAGGATGCCGGGGTTGGATTCAAGATTCTGAATCTGTACCTTCTGTGCCTTCGTCAGGTGAAGTAAGGTCATCAACCTGCAAAGGGTTTTCTGTCATTTTTCGGGGATTTTTGAAAATTTGTTTATGATAGTTATTTTGGGCAGTTGTTACTGTCAAGTCATTAGTTTTTAAAATATGTTCTGGTTTATAGAGTGGATTGGTTTTGGATTGTCTGTCGCCTAATTTTCGATAACCGATTGATCCAGGTTGGATATCGGGTGGATCATTCCGTTTTTCGTTCGCTTTTTCAATTACTTTACTTTTGTTAGCGGACAGATTCTCGTGAATATTTTTGTAGATTTCTCCCATTGATTCTTTATGTTGATTTAATTGATTGTTTATTAGTTGGGCGTTACTATCAATATCGATAGGATCTTTAAGTTCTAAATGACCAAATACTAAATCAATTGGTTTTTTCTTTGTTGCCGAATGAATTGAATTATTATATCCAATTATTGAGAGGTTTAGTTTTTCGTGCGGGCTTAAATTTGGTTTTGTCAAAGCTAAAGTTCTCATGTGTTCCAGAAGTGTTGAGTGAAATCTTTCTACTATAGAATTACTATTTGGGTTCAAAGGTAAGGTGTAATGCCAATTTATATTATACAACTTTGAGAATTCTTTCAATAGATGTTGATTGAACTCTGTACCATTATCTGAAACTATATTTTCGGGTATTTTGTAATTTGACACAAATTGAACAAGTGATTGGTAAATGTGGAGGGCTGAAAGGCTTGGCAAAATGAAAGCCTGACTGAATTTTGAAAAACTGTCGCAAATTGTTAATGCAACATTTTTGTCAAACTTGAATGTGTCTACATGTAGTGTTTCAAATGGTTTCTTAGGTGTAGGTGTAAGTTGTAATTTGATTAAGGGTGGATGGCGCTCGTACTTTACTTGTTGACAAATCGAACAGTTATTGATGAATTTTCGTACATCATCATTCATTTTTGGCCAATAAAATTTTAATCGAAGTTGATCGATAGTTTCATGTACACCTCTGTGATTGGTAATACCTTCGTGTTGCTTTTTGATCGTTTCGCGTTGTTTGTCGGACTTTGTGATGTCAGCTAATAATTTATTTGATTTAAGTAACTTGTAAGTTGAGTGTTTGAAGGTCTGGGGGATAAAATTACACATTTTCTTATAAAGTTCGTCATTGTTGTCGTTTTGAAAATAGAAAACGTATTGTCTCTTGGGTTCGCCGTATTCTTTTAAAAATTGAATAACTTGATTTTCAAAAGTATCGTCATTTACGTAAATATACCATCGAGTTCTGTTAACGGGATCTGTGAAAATTTTCTTGATTTCTTTTCGAGGCAGTGTATTTCTATCAACTTTAATTATGAAAATTTGACAGAGAAAATAATTAATTGGTTTTTCAGTGATATGAATGGTGAGAATTGGATCCTCTGCACTCGTATGCACTGTTTCGTTGTCATCATTTTCGTCTGGGTCAGCCTGTGCTATAATAGACTGATTATCTAATATGGGATTCTCGTTATAAGATTGCATGAAACGTAATACAGGCGGTGTTTGCGACCTTATTCTAGTTTCGCTACTTTGGTTTTCCTCGGAATTAGACGGTTGGATATTTGTTTCGTTCACATGAATTTCTACTCGTGATAAAGCGTCGGCATTGGTGTTTTTCTTGCCTTTCTTATAAATAATTTGATAATCAAATTCTTCTAATTTTAGACGCCACCTAACGAGTCGAGAGTTTGGTTCTTTAAGGTTCATTAACCATTGAAGGGGTTGATGATCTGTTACAATTTTGAATTTCCTTCCGAAAAGATAAGGTCTAAAATAACGTGTTCCCCATATAATTGCGAAAAGTTCTTTTTCAATAGTACTATAGTTTTGTTCTGAAGAATTTAATGTTCTCGATGCGTAGGAAATCGGTTTATCTTGACCTATAGGCCCTTGTGAAAGGACACAACCAATGGCAACATTGCTTGCGTCAGTTGTTAAATTAAATTCTTTAGAAAAGTCCGGATATTGCAATATTGGGTCATTTGTTAAAAGTAGTTTACAGTCTTGGAAGGTTTTCTGATATTCGGGGTCATTGATGTTTATGGTTGAATTTTTCTTTAAACAATTTGTGAATGGCTTGGTTATTTTGGCAAAATTTGGAATAAATTTCCGATAATAACCAAGAAGTCCGAGAAAGCTTTTAATTTCCTTGGTTGATTTTGGGATTGGATATTTCAGAATAGCATTGACCTTATCAGGATTTGGTTTTATTCCTTCGGTTGTTATTATATGTCCAAGAAATGCAACTTGCTTATGTAAAAATTCAGATTTATCAAGCTGGATTTTCAAGTTACTTTCACGTAGTCTCTGAAAAATATGTTTGAGATTGACGATATGTTCTTGTAGTGAGGTGGAAAACACTATTATATCGTCCATATAGACGAAACATATTTTATTTTGTAGTCCTTTTAAAACATTATCCATGACCCTTTGAAAGGTTGCGGGCGCATTTTTTAGGCCAAAGGGCATTCTGATATATTCATAATGCCCATTTTCAACGCTGAAGGCTGTTTTTTTTATGTCGTCGGGGTGCATTTCAATCTGGTGAAATCCACTAGCCAAGTCGAGAGTAGTAAAATATTGGCTACGGCCTAATTTATCAAGAATGTCAGTGATATTTGGAATTGGATAACGGTCATCAATAGTTTTGGAATTAATTCCCCTAAAATCTACGACAATTCGCCACTTTTTCTTCCCAGAAGCGTCCGGTTTTTTTGGTACGATCCAAATTGGTGAAGACCATGGTGAATCGCTTGGTCTAATAATGTTTTGATTCAGCATTTCGTGAATTTGCCGCTCAACTTCCGGTTTATGTATAAATGGGTATCGATATGATTTTGAATGGACGGGTAGTTCGTCAGTTGTTTTTATTTGGTGTTTGACTTGGTTGGTAAATGTCAACGGTTGATTGTCTTTATGAAAAATATCAAAATATTTATCACACAATTTTGTAATATAATATTTTTCTTCTTCGTTCATATGTTCCGTGCGGATCAAATCTGCAATCTCATTTCTATAAAATTGATTAGGTGTTTGCTGAATGGTAAAATTAAAAATTTGGAAATTGTTTTGATCAAAATTTTGAACTTTGATTGGATTGTATAAAGAAATTTCTTGAGCTTCATCTGTATTGTTTGAAATTTCTACAGAAGCGTAACCTTGACTTGCGTCTGTTAAACATTCAGGAATGATGCAATTTGAAATTTTATACTGGGGAATGGTTACATAACCATTCTCTACATCAACAGGAATTTTTAATTTTTCTGTCATATGAGGTTCAATACGAGTGAAAAATAATAGTTTTGATTTTGCTTCATAGTGGCTCAAAGGAATTTTTGATTCTGGTGTTTTCAAGAGATAGTTTTGCAGATCAATTTCGACATTAAGATCTTTTAAGGTTTCGTATCCAAGTAAACCATCAAAGAAGTGATGAAACTTGAATAAATAGAGTTTGATTGATTTCCCTGAATTAAATTCATTGAAAGCTGGAATTTCAACACAAAAATCTCTAGTTGTTGTTTGGAAAACTGAAGAAATTGAAAATGGTTCTTTGTTGATGAAATTTGGAAAATACTTTTCGGCTATTTCGGGATTTAAAAATGATTTTGTCGCACCTGTATCAATCAGTAATTTTAACGGTGGATTGGCGATTTTTATATAAGGGAGATCTTTCTTGTCGTAAATTGAGTGAATTTCTAGGTTATTGACTCTGGAGGCAAGGTTTCCTGAAAATTTTGGGCGTTTTCTTCAACTATTTCTACAGAACTATTTTCTTTTATTTGCTGAACATTTTGATTGTCATTATAAGGGTAGTCATCATGGGGTTGGTCACAGTATGGTTCCATTGATAATGATCTTTGATCCAAACTTTGATCATCATAATAATATGGATATTCGTACTCCAGATATGAATGATTATTATACATTGGGCTTGAATTGACATTATGCATTTGGAAGTTGTTTGATCTGTGATTATTACTATTGTTATTACTTCTATTTGAACTATAAGAAATTCCACTCATTGGTGTTGGTCTGGGCAAATTTCTAACGTTTTGTTGGTTTGGTCTAAAAACATTTGTTTGAGGCCTTGGAGGTCCAAAAACTTGTCTATTGGTGAAAAAATTTGGTTGATTGAATCTAGGTTGTGGCATGTTAACTGGCCCACGAGGAAATGAATTTCC
This sequence comes from Orchestes rusci, assembly GCA_958502075.1. Taxonomy (NCBI): domain Eukaryota; kingdom Metazoa; phylum Arthropoda; class Insecta; order Coleoptera; family Curculionidae; genus Orchestes; species Orchestes rusci. The sequence continues at coordinate 17,780,862 of OY293314.1, forward strand.
TTGGTTAAAATTTGGAACATTTTGAAAGGAGTTTGAAAAATTTGGAAAATTGTTTCTGTTATTGAAGCCAAAATTTTGCCATTGAACAATTTGATTGTTCGATTGATTTCTATTGTTATTTTCAAGATGAAATGGTTTTTGCAAGTGTCTGATATTTGTTTCAGAAATTATGTAAGTTCTAGCTTCCGCAAGATTGACAGGTTTCATTGCTCTGATAGTTGAGCCCAAAGGTTCTTTCAAACCAGCTAAAAATATTTTTAAACCATGGATGTTATAAAAGTTCTTCTTAACATTAGCAGTATTCTCATCGTCATTATGAGTATCTAAGTAATTATGAAGAGCACTCAAATTACCCATTACTCTAGTATGAAATTGTAAAGGCAGTTCATTTGCATTTTGACGCAATTGATCCAAATCAAAGAGTAACCCGTTTTCATCTCGTTGATCACCAAAATGTGCAACAAGCGCGGCTTTAACGGTACACCAATCTTTAGTAACGCAAATGCTATAAACTTCCCTTGCTTTACCGATAAGTTTTGCATAGATTCCATAGATAATAGTGATATTTTGGACACAATCTAACGTCGCATTGTTCCAATAAGTAGTTATAAGCTTATTACTAGTCTCTAAAAATGCGGATAATTCAAGAGGATTTCCGTCAAATTTTGGAACAATATCTAATAGTTTATTATCAAAATTTGGAGGAGGCATATTTGATGCTTGATTTGAATTATTTGCTTGATTTGAAAGTGAAAGGCGTGAAAAAAGATTATCTAAATTTAAAAGATTATTTTCCGAACTTTTACTTTGGTCAGTTAAGTTGGTAACTTCTAAATCTAACTCGAATTCAATGTTTTCTGCTTGAGAATCAGAAGAATGCGAGGGGAAAGACATAGACGGACAACAATAGGAAAAAGGTGACTTACAGGAGGAAAATCTTCATTTTTCTCTGCTGCACTGCTGGATTTCTTCTTTCTACCAAACACACTACGATCCGATTAACGAAACGTTTTCGATCTGTGAATCCTTATGAAGCACTGGTTCGATTTTTGAATCAACGGTTGAAACCGACGAGTTTTTCACTGTGAAATGCTCGTTCAAAATCCGCCACGACTGCGCCACTTTATGTTTCTGGTCATAAAGAAACCCTTTTTAAAAAATGATTTTTATTTTCACAACTTTGAAAATTAATTGAAAAAAATACAATTGGAACTTAACTCTAACGTGTCTATGCCGTTTCTCCCCGAGCGGACCGTTTCCTAGCCGTAAGTATCCAAGGAACTGCTGACGGCTGCACAGTCATGATGCTGCTTACTAAGGACTTATTAGACACATAACTGGGGTGATATATACAGGGTGATTAACGTAGGGGGTCTCTTACAAGTATATCTCAAGTACGGCTTTCCCAAATCTTCTAAGTTTTGGTATGAGTCGGAATGCAAGGGTAATGCATCTTTTAAAAATATCTTGTTGATTGCAACGCTGCCAGATGCATTAGTTTTCCTAGTAGCTCACTTTTTTCCAAATAGGAAATATACAGGGTGTCCGGAAATTACGCGTCAGGATTTTGGTGGGCGATTCTACATGAAAAATTAATGCAACAAACTTCTATACAATTTTTTCAAAAACTCAAAATTAAGGAAGATACAGGGTGTTAAAAAATATTTTTTTTTTCTTTTTTTTTTTTAATAACTTTTTTTCTAGTCTAATGATTTTCGCCAAATTTTGCATGCATGTCACTAGTGTTTCTTTGTATTCACCCTATTAATTTGACGCTAGTCGTCAATGACAAAAGGCTGAAGCTGTCCTCCACCTTAGGAAAATTACTTAGAACTTTTTTGTTTTAATCTTTTTATAAATTTCGATGTCAAATTAGTAAAGAGCATCAAAATATTTTTTAAAAAGGTGCTTGTGTTGCATCATCGTAGAATTACCGGTTTCCGAGAAAAACGACTTTAAACATTAACCGTACCTTAAATAATAAAAAATTCGTACTTTGAAAAAATTTTTGAAGTTTTTGAAAAAATTGTATAGAAGTTTGTTCCATTAATTTTTCATGTAGAATCGCCCACCAAAATCCGGACACCCTGTATATATTATTTGGATGTATGAATTCTATATGAAAATCTTAATAAATTTTAACAATGTTTTTCTCTTGTTGATAGACTTTTTCATCACTCAACGGTTTATTTTCTTCGTTATTGTGCTTCATCAGCACTCTCCAGCGACTTTGTGGACGCAACCCTACCGACTCATACTAACCCAATTTTTTGTTAAGAGATTTTCGTTGCAATTCGCATCGACAGACTTCTAGGTGATTTTTATGCACAGTTGAAGGGTTTCCTATCCTATCATGGATATTTAAAACATGTTTTATTCTGATTGATTGTAGTTGTAAGAAAATTTTATCTTTTTACAGTTTTATTGTCTTTTGTTCACTTTCAGGAGTCATTTTTGCCACTCCTTTTTTACTTTGAAGGCAACATTTTCTATGATGCGGAAGACTTTTTATACATTTTGTAGAGGTTTATCTCACAATGGGTGATATTTTGAACAGTTTTCTCTTAATTCGAATAATTCTTACACTTTTTAGGATTTTTTTTAGGCTTAATTTTGATTTGTTCACGTTTTACAGGCATTTTTATCTGGATTTGTATTGATTTTTTAACTTTAGAAGTCTCGGACGACTTTTTAGTGATTTTTATTCACTTTTTAAGAGTTTCTCTGGCTATGTGTGATATTTTAGACAATGTTTCTCCTAGTTCGATTGATTCTTGCACTTTTCAGGAATTTATGACAGCTTAATTATATTTTGTTCACTTTTCCTAGGCATTTTTTACCGTGTTTTTATTGATTTCTTAATTCAGCAACGACTTTTTAGTGATTTTCATACACTTTTTAAGGATATATTGTTGATGTTTTAAACAATGTTTTTCCTAATTCAGTTAATTCTTACGCTTTTAAATGTCAGCTTAGTTATGTTTTGTTCACTTTTTACAGCATCTTTTACTGATTTTAACCGACTTTTTATTGATTTTACAACACTAAAGGCAACAATTAAATGTTGCGGAAGACTCTTTAGTGATTTTTGTTCTTTAGATTGTTCTTTTGTTCACTTTCAAGAGACACTTTTGACACTTTTCAAGCGACTTTTTATACAAAAATTTCATTCTTAAAACTTTGTATTCACCTTTCAGGAGTTTCTCTTGTTATGGGTGATATCTCAGACAATTTTTCCTTAATTCAGCTATAGTTCTTCAACTCTTCAGAATTTTTTGTCAGCTTAATTGTGTTTTGTTTTCTTTATACAAGTATTTTCAACCGGCTTTTCATTGATTTTTTTTACTCTGATGACAACTACTTAATTTGTCTATTAAGAAATTTCGGAAGTTTTTCATGTACCTACTTTTAAGGAGTTTATTTTCTACAAGTGATATTTCAAACCATTTTTTTCGTAATTCGTTAATTCTAACATTTTTTAGTGATTTTTGTCAGCTTAATTGTGTTTTGTTCACTTTTCATAGGCATTTTTTACCGCGTTTTTATTGATTTCTTAATTCAGCAACGACTTTTTAGTGATTTTTATACACTTTTTAAGGATATATCTGGCATATGTTGATGTTTTAAACAATGTTTCTCTCAATTCAGTTAATTCTTACGCTTTTAAATGTCAGCTTAATTATGTTTTGTTCACTTTTTACAGCATCTTTTACTGATTTTAACCGACTTTTTATTGATTTTACAACACCAAAGGCAACAATTAAATGTTGCGGAAGACTCTTTAGTGATTTTTGTTCTTTAGATTGTTCTTTTGTTCACTTTCAAAAGACACTTTTGACACTTTTCAAGCGACTTTTTATACAAAAATTTCATTCTTAAGACTTTGTATTCACCTTTCAGGAGTTTCTCTTGTTATGGGTGATATCTCAAACAATTTTTCCCTAATTCAGCTATAGTTCTTCAACTCTTCAGAATTTTTTGTCAGCTTAATTGTGATTTGTTTTCTTTATACAAGTATTTTCAACCGGCTTTTCATTGAATTTTTTTACTCTAATGACAACTACTTAATTTGTCTATTAAGAAATTTCGGAAGTTTTTCATGTACCTACTTTCAAGGAGTTTATTTTCTACAAGTGATATTTCAAACCATTTTTTTCGTAATTCGTTAATTCTAACATTTTTTAGTGATTTTTGTCAGCTTAATTGTGTTTTGTTCACTTTTCATAGGCATTTTTTACCGCGTTTTTATTGATTTCTTAATTCAGCAACGACTTTTTAGTGATTTTTATACACTTTTTAAGGATATATCTGGCATATGTTGATGTTTTAAACAATGTTTCTCTCAATTCAGTTAATTCTTACGCTTTTAAATGTCAGCTTAATTATGTTTTGTTCACTTTTTACAGCATCTTTTACTGATTTTAACCGACTTTTTATTGATTTTACAACACTAAAGGCAACAATTAAATGTTGCGGAAGACTCTTTAGTGATTTTTGTTCTTTAGATTGTTCTTTTGTTCACTTTCAAGAGACACTTTTGACACTTTTCAAGCGACTTTTTATACAAAAATTTAATTCTTAAAACTTTGTATTCATCTTTCATGAGTTTCTCTTGTTATGGGTGATATCTCAAACAATTTTTCCCTAATTCAGCTATAGTTCTTCAACTCTTTAGAATTTTTTGTCAGCTTAGTTGTGTTTTGTTTTCTTTATACACGTATTTTCAACCGGCTTTTCATTGATTTTTTTTACTCTGATGACAACTACTTAATTTGTCTATTAAGAAATTTCGGAAGTTTTTCATGTACCTACTTTTAAGGAGTTTATTTTCTACAAGTGATATTTCAAACCATTTTTTTCGTAATTCGTTAATTCTAACATTTTTTAGTGATTTTTGTCAGCTTAATTGTGTTTTGTTCAATTTTCATAGGCATTTTTTACCGCGTTTTTATTGATTTCTTAATTCAGCAACGACTTTTTAGTGATTTTTATACACTTTTTAAGGATATATCTGGCATATGTTGATGTTTTAAACAATGTTTCTCTCAATTCAGTTAATTCTTACGCTTTTAAATGTCAGCTTAATTATGTTTTGTTCACTTTTTACAGCATCTTTTACTGATTTTAACCGACTTTTTATTGATTTTACAACACTAAAGGCAACAATTAAATGTTGCGGAAGACTCTTTAGTGATTTTTGTTCTTTAGATTGTTCTTTTGTTCACTTTCAAGAGACACTTTTGACACTTTTCAAGCGACTTTTTATACAAAAATTTAATTCTTAAAACTTTGTATTCATCTTTCATGAGTTTCTCTTGTTATGGGTGATATCTCAAACAATTTTTCCCTAATTCAGCTATAGTTCTTCAACTCTTTAGAATTTTTTGTCAGCTTAGTTGTGTTTTGTTTTCTTTATACACGTATTTTCAACCGGCTTTTCATTGATTTTTTTTACTCTGATGACAACTACTTAATTTGTCTATTAAGAAATTTCGGAAGTTTTTCATGTACCTACTTTTAAGGAGTTTATTTTCTACAAGTGATATTTCAAACCATTTTTTTCGTAATTCGTTAATTCTAACATTTTTTAGTGATTTTTGTCAGCTTAATTGTGTTTTGTTCAATTTTCATAGGCATTTTTTACCGCGTTTTTATTGATTTCTTAATTCAGCAACGACTTTTTAGTGATTTTTATACACTTTTTAAGGATATATCTGGCATATGTTGATGTTTTAAACAATGTTTCTCTCAATTCAGTTAATTCTTACGCTTTTAAATGTCAGCTTAATTATGTTTTGTTCACTTTTTACAGCATCTTTTACTGATTTTAACCGACTTTTTATTGATTTTACAACACTAAAGGCAACAATTAAATGTTGCGGAAGACTCTTTAGTGATTTTTGTTCTTTAGATTGTTCTTTTGTTCACTTTCAAGAGACACTTTTGACACTTTTCAAGCGACTTTTTATACAAAAATTTCATTCTTAAAACTTTGTATTCATCTTTCATGAGTTTCTCTTGTTATGGGTGATATCTCAAACAATTTTTCCCTAATTCAGCTATAGTTCTTCAACTCTTTAGAATTTTTTGTCAGCTTAGTTGTGTTTTGTTTTCTTTATACACGTATTTTCAACCGGCTTTTCATTGTTTTTTTTTTAATAATTATAGGATTTTATTTACTAAGAAGTTGACGACGGCTTTTTGGTGATCTTTATAAACTTTTTAAGGGTTGGTGGTTGGAGTTGACTGAAAACCTTTTTTTTCTGACTTTTGTTCACTTACTTTCACATTTTTTAACTTTTTAAGCGGCTTTTTTTCATTTTTGAAACAAGTACTGATTTTTTCCTACTAAGAAATTGCGTAAGTTTTTATGAACTTTTAAGGGTCGACTCGATTGAGTTTTGTTTACTTTTTGTCAAAATTTGTAATCTGCTTTTTATTGATTTTTATAGGAAGAAGTATTGAACAACTGTTTAGTGATTCCTATAGACTTTCTAAGGGCTCTGCTCTGGGAGATGTTTTAAACAGGCTTGAACTTAATTCGGCTTTTGTTAGTATATTGTTTGATTTTTGGGCGCCATTTTATTGATTTTTCAACTCTAAAAATCGATTTTTGTGAAGAATTTGCTCAAGTTTTTGAGTGATTTTTGTATACTTCTCAGGGGCTTATCTTCAACTACGATTTTTTTGTGATTCTGTGGATTTTTTACACTTTTTAGTCAAGTATTTTTTCTCTTTACCAGTTTTTATTACTTTTGTAAGTGTTTTTATACTTTTTAGGAATCTTTTTCACCTTGATTGTGTTTTGTTCACGTTTTAAATAATCTTTTTAAGTCTTTTTCAACTTATTTAAGGATGTATTTATGTTTTCTTGTTGTGATCTAGTGCATATTACCAACTTTTTGTCTCAGTTTGTCTTTATCTTGACTGTTTTCGGAATGTTTTCAATTTGGGTTAAGCTTTAATCACTTTATAAATAATTCTAAATCTTAGGTTTCTAAATTAATCAAATTTCGAAAACTTGACCATAAACGTTATTTTTTAATATAGTGTCAGCGAAGTCCAAACATCCATTAACAAACCTTCCAGAATTAATCAAAATAAATTAAACATCACCACACGAAAATAATTAAACAAAGTAGTGCATCAAAATGCACCCGCATCCCGGCACTTCCTCATTTCGCACCCCTTGTTTGTTAATCAATGATATTTCCACAACACCCCTATTTAGTCAATTATAGCTGGACACCAGACAGACCCGATGTGAGGCCGCTAGACATGAATTATTGAATTTCTTTGACCAGCATGTCTGCGTTAATGATTTTTGTATAAGATTGAATTCATATACTGGTAGACGATTTCGAGAAATGCTCGTAAAACTTTCTAATGCCAGAAGTCAACCTGAATTGCCCTTATAAATTGTTGTCACAATGGTTTAATGGTTTGTTTTGGTCTACCCCAGTATTATTCTTGTATTGTGCCTTTTGGCCACTGTTTTATGGCATTTTCACCTCTATAAGTCTTTTGTCTAATGGAATTTGAATCTTATAAACCTTTTTAAAATAGAATAATTGACAAATATTAATCCCAACTTCAGAGCAAACTCAAAATTTTCAACGGGCCAGTTGATTCATAATATATTTTTTTTTTGTAATTGTTCACGCTCTAGATACTAGAGAGAACGTCTAGAGTCACAAGTCACACTTTTATGATTATTTATGACACCTCCTAATATCTGGGTTACCACAGGAGGTCCCAACCATTATTTCTGGTGGTACTCCACCAATTTCTCGAAAAACACAAAACTGGGTTGCTCAGTGAGTGGTAGCAATGACCCATTTTTGAATTTTTCTAGTTCACTTTTATTGGCCGTATATAATGGAGTTTATATTCTCCTATAAAATACCACATTTTGGTTTTGACATAATAGACGACTTGAGTGAAGTTGTAAAAAATTATTTATAGTCGCTGTAAATCAGGTTTTTACCCCCCTATGATGAGGAATCAGATCGGGGCTAATAAAAATACACACAAGTATCGGGTGTCAATTAGATGTTGAACCAGAGACGCGAAACATCTGCCAATAAAAGAAAACAACCCCTGTTTGAGTGGCCCCCAATCGCTATAAATATTTCGCAAATTGAAACTGGAAACTTGTGGATTAGTTATTGGTTGTTTTTAGGGCTTTGGGGCGGGTTTTGATGGGAAAATACTCCCAAATGTTCGCAGGAATCAGTTTTCAACAAAAAAATATTAGTCACAAATAATTTGACCTACATGTAGCCATGTGGGTCCTCATCTATACAATACATAAAGATCATCTAAAATAACTGAACAAAACTTGTTGAACGTCCACATTCACATCATTTGACAACTCAAGTCAAAATCATGTGACTGACGTCCCCCCTGTCATCTGTCATCTGTCACAAGTCATGTCAGACTGGTGGGAGGAGGGTTTGTGGAGAGTAAATTAGCTTGTGCGTTTGGGTTAGTCGGTGGGGTCGAGCAAATTCCAGTTCGAAAAATCAAAATTCTATAATGCAGTAACTGTGAAATAGTTTAAAACTTCTCTGGCATTTCAAGAATTTTTGAATCTAGAAGATCAATTTCCCCAGTTGGTCTATAAAATCCTGTGTTCCAAAATACTAAAGCCTTGTAATTCCTAAAAATCCCATACTGCCGTAATTCCGAAAATACCAGATTTCAATCCTTCGTAATTTTTAAGGTCAAAATTGCGTAATGCTGTATGCCAAAATAGAATATTCAAAAAATCACTCAACATAAGTAGTTATAATTTTCCAAAATTCTGAAATGTAATTTGAAAAAATATATTAAAAAACCCCTCACTACGAAATTAAAAAAGTGGGTAATTCCAAAAGTATACCGTATATAATGTCCAAAATACTCATAATGCCGTAATTCCGAAAGTCAAAAATTCGTAATGCCAAAAATTCAATATTCAATAATGTCAAAGTTGGAATTAATGTGAATTTTATAATGTCATTATTCCCAAAATTTAATGCCACGAATTATAATGTCTGAAATTCCCATAACGCTGTAATTCCGAAAATCTCATACCCTAATTTTTGCTAATTCTCAAAAACAAAGTTTCGTAATGCTAACATTCAATATTCAGAAATACTAAGGCCATGTAATTCCAAAGTTTTGGAAATAATGAGAATTTCATAATGCCGTTATTCAAAAAATCTAATGCCAGGAAATTCTTTCATTCCGTTATTCTAAAATTGCTCAAAATTCTAAAATTCAGTGTTTCTATAATGTTCCAGAATTTTGAAGGAATGTAATTTCAAAATAAATTATCCAACTGAGTGATTCCAAAAGAATACATAATGTCTAGAATTACCATACGGCCCTAATTCCAAAAACCCCATACCCATCAGTTTTCTTTGATAATTCTAAAATAAAAAATTTCGTAATGCCAAAATGGAATATCCAAAAATATTTAAGCTCTTTAATTCCAAAGTTGACAATAATGAGAATTTCATAATGACGTTATTCCAGAAGTCTAATGGCACGAGATTTAAAAAAACCTGTGATTCCAAAAGTCCAAAAATCCTAGGTATACCAGACATAATTATTCAACAATAATATTAATGTTATAATTAAAAAGACAACATTTTGTAATGCCTTGATTGCAATAATACGATGCTAAAAGATTTATAAACTGGTAATTCCAAAATATCTCAAATGCCAAATATTTAACACGTTTAATTAGTGAATAATATGTAAGTAGTGATTCCAGAAATTAAAAAAAACACATAAAATACATACAAAAAGTTATAAAAGTTGAAAAACAACATTTTAAAGTTCAAATAATAAACAGAAAATTTGTTGCCCAAATTTGTGCTCATAACATACAACATAAAAAAATAACAAAATAATACGGTTCGGCACCATCAGATAATCGTAAAATAGTCTCTTCATAACAAAATAGTCAAATTACCAACAATCCAAATAAACAGGAGAAAATACTCGAAAATTTGCATTTATGATGGATAAATTAAATGATACAACAATTACTACAAGGTGAAAACAAAGATTTTTAAATTTATAAAAAATATTCCAAGAATCAAACTACGCTGCAGAAGTATTTAAAATATAGGAAAGTATTTTAAATCTTATCCAAAAAAGTTGATGAATATTTAAAAAACCTAAAAGAATCACATGCAGTGTAGAAAAATACCTAAGCAGTCACTAAAACGAAAAAAATAAGAACATCATCAAATTAGTTGCAAATAAACATGCCAAAATATGCGAGAGTGTTTATCAATCACGAGATTATTTAAAAAAAACATCTCAAACTAAAGGTAAAGACAATCAAGATATACTAAAAGCTACACAAGACCGCAAACATTTTACAAAATAAGTTTATGTAAGAGGAAAAATCGCTTAGAAACCAGGAAAATGGTTTTCAGTTCCATAAAAAACAAATAAAACAGGAAAAAAAGTGTTGATAAAAATACCTGAGCAGTTACTAAAACTAAAAAAAAATGTAAACAAAACTAGTAGAATTTAAAATAAACAAGATAAAAGACAAGAATATTTAAAATCATAAAAAATATTCTAAAAACTAAACTAGACCCAAAGTTCCTCTTCGAAATTGTGTCACATGCTTTTGAGTTCCACATAAATAATAAAACGAAGTAAAATTGTAAAAAATCACTGAGCAGATTCCAAAACGAAATGAAGAATAAAAACACGATAAAATGGAGAAATTTTAAATAAAAAAAGTATTGAGTTAAATTGAAATGATGAACAATCCATAACAAGGTAAAAACAAAGCATGAAAATATTCAAAACATCATTATATTATCTATTAAATTTGAGCCAAAAAAGTTGATAAAATATCCTATAAAAGTATAAAAAAAGGTTGGGTTTTACAAAATATAACAAGATACAGTAGTAGAACTGTGTGTTAATAAAATTATTTCCAATTTTCTATTGAAAAAAATGGCGAATGCGCTAAGGAGAATGATCAAGTCCATTGACGACCAGAGGACCACAATTTGCACCTATACGAAGTAGGTATACACAGATCCTGGTCGTGTCGACGTCGCCAACTGACTTCTCAAATCCAAGCCTTTATAAAATAACGTCGCACAAGCGACTTAGATCGTGTTCCAGAAGTCGGATAACACACGTATTATTACCGAATGGTTCACTGATTTATTGAAACTTGTGATAACTCGCAAAAATCATCACATAAATCATTTATGTGATCACGACTCAAGTTATACCAAATATACACCAATTTGGACAAGGAAACCGATTTATTATACCTAATATGACTAATTTCTACTTGAGGTCGTTAAGTTCACCTAATTATTCACTTAATCTGTGGCAAATTGGAAGTTAGTTGCAGTGACTCCAGTCCATTAAACGGACGGGTAGTTTCCACAATTTCTTATGTCTCCGTTGAATAGAATGATTCATTTTAGTTCAAAACATTGTTCGATAATGTAGTGATATATAAAGATTAACAGCTAATAGTTTTGCAAGGTGTTGACTGGTGTTTTTATGTATTGTTCATGTTAATACATACAGTGTACATGAACAGGCTCATCATAAACAAAAAAGTGAGGTTATCCCGGGTACACCAACCAATTTTAACGTTGGAGTTAAGTAAAGAGTTCGGTTGGTGGGTCGTCAACTTATTCCACTAAATTTTACTTTAACCTGTGGAGAAAAAAAACCGACGTCGGCTGATCGTCGAAGTTTGACCTGAATTGACGTTCAATTGCAAGGTGAAGAAATGTTGCTTTGGAAGAATGTTTTTCTTAAATATTTTAAATACGCAACCAGAACGATATAATAAAGCAAAATCAAAATGAACTATTTACACTACACACCCCAAATCATGAAACTCTCATGCGGGTATTATTTGCAAAAACACCACCCGCATTCAATTTTCTCACGCCAAATTGTTGTGACTGCAAGTCACACCTTCCCAACATGTGGGCCTGTTACCCGAGACAGTCCAGACTGGAAAGTCAAGAACGTGTCCAGTAACAAACGTCCAATTACCGGACACAAATTGTGCGCTAACGAAGTGATTTTGTTTCAAAACTGAAGAAATCGGACCATGTTGTTTTCCTCTAAGCCAGGTCAAGTAAAATCGGAAATTCAAGAAAGTACTCACTGAGGATTAAATCACTGCACAATTACCTGTACCGGATAATATAAATGGGACTTTCTAAATCTGAATGGATTATCATTTGGATTTTGTCCAGATAAAGGGGTTTAAATGGACATTTTTGGGAAACAGTATCTATTTTGAATAAGTCGGATCAAATCTCAGTTTAAGTGAATGAGAGTTTTCGGCTTTGCCACCACAAAGTAGGGTAAATATAAATATTGTAAATTATATGGTTTTGAAATGTTTGAAAGACCAGCTTGGGTGGTGGGATTTGGATGGTGAATACAAGGTGGTGCTGGATTTGAAACCTCTAGACCAATTAGGATTATGAATTAATTGAACGTTTCATGAAAAAAAAACGTTATGACCTTAAATTGATATTGCAGTCATTAATTATTGAAAATTGAGTAAAAACGAAATCGTATTTCACATTCTCTTGTTGTTCGCCTCCCTGTATAATATTTTCAAATTTATGCATGGCAATAATCTTTTCAAAACAAGTAGAACTTTGAGTGACATTGTCGGAAAATTGAATTTTGAACAGATTTGTCCTCTTGGGACCACTATCCGTGGACATACTGTATAAAATTTCAAATCAATCGGAAATACATGGTGATTGTCCATAACATGCATGGAGAAATTGCTCAATACGGCAACGCCGCTAACAAATATCATATGACAAACCGCTCTGTGTCCATCAAGGTGCATCGGGACGTTGGGTAAAAACGCACCTTCGTGTACAACACGCATGCATTCTACACTCAGCGTTGCCAGTTTGCTTTTAATATTTCTACAAACTGAAACATTAATGCTGGAATGTTATGCATGCATCATTCTAGAAAAGTTTTTTGTTATTAAAATGTATTAAGATTAAGTCTACAGCCCTGATCGTTAGTTTTGGTGCGAGACGGAACTAAGAAAGTTTCCATAAATGTAAATGCATTGTTTCGGAAATACAAGGTGTTAAATTCGGAATTTTATTTTCGTTTTAAATAACTTTTGAAAAACATCAAAATTCGAATAAAATCTGGTAACCGGGGGTTTTGTGGGATGGTAAATTATAATCTGGTTTATTTTTATATAGAGGGCGCTTCGTACGCTATTATTATTTAATTTAAATCGCCCTGATTTTTTTGTCAGTGAGCTTCTGGGATCTCTTATGGCTTAATCTTATTCGTACATCTTTTCAAATAACGGTTGAGGTAACTGTTTTCGAGATAATCGCTATACCTATAGATAAAAAGGCATTTCCGGACCAATCCGGACCTATCCCAAGTGATATACATATAGTTCCCACCAAACATAGTTCCTGGGTACACTCTGGTACCCAATTTGTCACAATATCAGAAAATGCCACTTCAAAGTATTTTTAGATAGTATCTATTACCACTCTGGTACTGTTCATTTGGAATTTGAATACCCAAAATTAATACGAAAAGTTTGCCAGCTTATGCACTAAAATGGGTGTATCAAGTATTTGTTACTACCTTATGTATAAAGTCCCATCTCTACATAGTCACAGAACAGTCACAGTACTTTATTTTGGGCCTTGAAGTAACGAAGCATTGCGGTAATATTGTTGGTCCCGAAATAGTAGCTGCGATCATAATCTGTTACTATGAAGTATACTCTTTTGATATTTTGTCTCTTTGAAGGTCTAGAAACTGAAAAATGTTTCTATATAGTGGCAGTTGTTACTTTATGTTCCGTTACATTTTTACAGGGCATATACACTGCGTTGCTTATATTAGTAGACACTTTAAGCACGTCCTAAATTTCAAACGTATCCGTACCCGCATCAATCTGCGCTTGCTCAGAATTCATGCGGGGGTTCCGATTCGTTCCGTTGCACGTATCGTTGCGGGCCTTTCATCGTATCCGTATCTGAGAACGCATCTCAACCTTGATCTCAACTAATCGAAGAATTATAACAAAAGCTCTCCAAAACCGATAAACGAAAAATTCACAAACATTCAAACCAAACCAAAAATATAAACAATAATCAATATCTAGGTTACAAAACGCGAAGTTTGACAACTTTGACGTTTCACCAATCCGTTTCGTATACGTAGAACCGATCGCTGCTTAATAAGCGGGTTTTTATGTGATTAACGTATGTCGATTCGTTTAGGGATCCGGATGCGGATACGTAAAAAAATGTTGAGTTTGCCTAAAGTGTCTAGTGAGTGAAGTGAGGTGCGTTTTAATTCCTGGAAGTGCCCGAACTATACGCAATCAGACATCATCATTTTCATAACTTGGAAATGGATGATACGCCATTATTTATTTGAAAACTTTTTTTCAAAGTAGAGGTGACTAGAGAAACGCTTAGCTTAGTTGCAGTAACCAGGTGGCCACCAGGGGGTTACTAGGCTGCTACGTAGCTGGTGTATTGCTTGGATAGGAACTTTCTTTTCCTTTCAAAATCTAGTTGCTGTCAAAATTTGTATGTCTGGAACACCCCTGTGGATTTAATTTTTGTAGAAACACATTGTAAGATCTGCTTGCACCTCCAAGGTTTTTTGGAAAATCAGTTTTCACAATATTTTTGAGAAATTTACAGGGTATTTCTTGAGTAAACTAAAATATCCAAGAAGGCGAGTCTAATGGTAATTTTCAAGACAATATTCTTTATGAGCCCATGACAAAAGTGTCTTAACTCTCGAGATAGGTAGGTTACCAAAGTTTAAAGAAAAAATGTTTTTTTGATAATATTTTTGATATTTCTATATGCTTCGATGGGCTGTTTGTGATGAGAAGAAAAGAAAATAGTTTTCTACAAATTTCATCCATCTTCATCACAAGCTATATAGTAAAATATCCCAATGTTTCCATTCTCTTTGGATCCTCAGGCAAAGTTGTCATTATCACGACTTACTGATTGTTGAATAAAAACAATAAGTAGGTACAAGCAAATTTCCAAAATACCATCAAACCAGTCATCAAGATTTCAAAATCTCCATGTTGGGCGCCACAAAATCACAGCAAAATTCCCCGAATTGCAAATCATATTTCACAGTGTTTACTACATTTTATTACACTCCCAAATTAATCCTGATAAATCCGCATTATTACTTTACTAATCTATCGACTTAGCAGTGATTTCTCTGTACCTGAATCGAAAAAATCCACTACATACTTCACTCCTATACAAGATGCACAAGGCGGAGCCTACAATAAAACCACCTTCCATTGGCCGGGTTTCTATTGGTGGGGGTATCAACCCAGTCCTCGTCAAATGCCAGTGACGTGTGCGTCTACATTCAGTTCTCAGCGACTAGTCGAGTTGATAGCATCGTTCAGTGAATAAAATTGTGAAAGTGACAAGATGATGGTGAAAGAAGATCATTTCGTCAATCCGGTTTCGACCCCTTTTAATTTCTCCATTGAGGCCATTCTGGCTAGCAAAAGCGAGCTTCCGCCATCGCCCGAGCCTACCAGTGATGACGACGACGTTGATGTAGTGAACACCGAACCTTTGGACTGTTCCAAGACAGATAAGAAGTCCAGTGAAAAGCCCACGTTCAGTTACAACGCCCTTATCATGATGGCCATCAGATCTTCTCCAGAAAAGCGCCTAACTCTCAATGGCATCTACGAGTACATCATGACGAACTTCCCGTACTACCGAGAAAACAAGCAAGGTTGGCAAAACTCTATCAGACATAACCTGAGCTTGAACAAGTGTTTCGTCAAAGTGCCAAGAAGTTATGATGATCCCGGCAAAGGTAACTACTGGGTTTTGGACCCTTCGTCTGATGATGTCTTCATTGGTGGTACCACTGGTAAACTTCGCCGGCGATCTACAGCTGCCAGCAAAGCTAGGCTGGCTGCCTTTAGACGTAGCCTCACCATGTACAATCCCATGATGATGCCCCAACAACTATATCCGGTTGGTGGAGGATATTGGCCCTATTTGGGGGCACAACCTACAGTAATCAGACCCATGCCGCATTACAACATGGAGCAGGCAAGGTTCCCCGTGGACTACTCCATGATGTACTCCGTTCCACACCCCAGTCTGAGTCCGTCGGGCAGCAGTACCGTCAGTTCTGATCCCAGGACGAGTCCAATATTGATGCCTCGGATGTAATTTTGTTGTGTAAAAAGTGTACATATTTATATGGTATTTAAACCTTCAATAATTGTGATATTAGTCATAAAAGTAGTTAAGTTGATTGTGATACTTAGTATTAGGGTTTGGTTGTATTGTGGGCAGATATTTATCGATGATTTGATTAAAAGCTCAAATCCTATCCAACGTCTTTTATTTTTAATTTTAAGAATCCAGTCGTAAATTGTTCTGAGTAGAAACATTTTACAATCCAATGTTTGCCTTCACGCTATTAGTGGACAAAGGTTATATGGTCCGTTGTAAAAATCTGGTTCTATTGAATTATTTCCGAGGTTAACCCACGGTTTATGGGGTAAGGTTGACTTTTGGGTTGTAAAACTAAAACTAGTTCGCCCACCTATAAAGGGTCCAGATTTGAACGAAAACATTCATCATAGAACACACGTTTAATTGAAGCCGGACCTAAATTGTCCACTTAAATTTTTATTGGGTGTAGGTAGTCATTAAAGCTACTATGAGAATGTGTGATCAGTCAGAGAGGTCAATATTTGTACACAATGATCTTCCGTGGGACAAATCGCCCACGGTCTCTGATTAGCTTCAATTAGTTTTGATTATTTTATTTTTTTGAATATATCACCGTGTAAGGTAGGAATGTTTAATGAGCCCAACACTAAAGGAACAGAGTGTTTTGTTTTTAATTTGTTTACTGTTTTTGATCATTGCTGCCACGATAGACAGGGTGCTTAAAATCATTTTTCATATTACAAAACCAAAAGCAAAAAATATTACTATATATACGGTACTTCAGAAAAAAGAGCAGAACAGTGGTAAAAAATCTTTGAAAATGAAATTTTTATCTATAAGCTCTATTTATTATTTTTTTATTTTTTAGCAAATTTAAAATTTGAACTAGAACAAAAACAGAATTCTTGTGAAAAAAATCAATTGCCAGTTTCATGACGTGTTATTTTGAAATAATTCATACCCATTTCCTGTTTGTTTTGGGATAACCTTTGGGATAAGAATCACTATACTGGACGTATGGCTAAGTTAATTTAAAGAAAGCAAAAATTTTCTAAAATCAGTAAAACTTGATAAAAATAATCAGATAAGATGATTAAAAATGAAATAAATATATAAGAACGTTGTGAAAAAACAAGAAATCAAATCTTTGTTTGTTTTGGGACAACCAGACCTGTGAGATAAGAATCACCGAGTATAGCAAAGTCAATTTAAAGAAACGCAAAATGTTCTAAAACAAAAAAAACTTAAACATAATCAGTGAAGATGACTAAAAATAAATGAAAAAGAACGTTGTTTAGGAAAAGGAAATTTAATTTTTGGGTGTTTTGAGACAACAAGAATAAGGGTCAGTAGGTATAGCAAAGTTAATTTAGACAAACAAAAAATGTTCTAAAATAAATAAAACTTGATACACATAGTCAGTAAAGCTGACTAAAAAATAAAAAAAAAAGTTGTTTAGGAAAAAAAAGTTTATTTTTGATTGTTTTGAGACAACATGTGAGATATCAATCACTATAGTAGACAGAGTAAGTATAGCAAAGTTAATTTGGAATAACAAAAAATGTTCCTGAATAAATAAAACTTGATAAACATGATCAGTAAAGATGACTAAGAAAGAAAAAATATAAGAACGTTGTGTAGGAAAAGGAAAATTGATTTTAGTTTGTTTTGAGACAACTTGTGAGATAAGAATCATTATAGTAGACATAGTATAGCAAAATCAATTGAAAGAAACGAAAAATGTTCTAAAATAAATATAACTTGATAAACATAGTCAGTAAAGATGACTAAAGAATAAAAAAAAGAACGTTGTGTAGGAAAAGTGTTTTGAGACAACTTGTTAAATAAGTCACTATAGTGGACATAGTAAGGCAAAATCAATTCAAAGAAAAGAAAAATGTTCTAAAATAAATAAAACTTGATAAACATAGTCAGTGAAGATGATTAAAAAATAAAAAAAGAACGTTGTGCAAGGAAAGGAAATTTAATTTTTAGTTGTTTTGAGACAACATGTGAGATAAGAATCACTATAGTAGACAAAAAAAGTATGGCAAAGTTAATTTAAAAAAAAAAAATGTTCCTAAATAGATAAAACTTAATAAACATAGTCGGTAAAGATGACTAAAGAAGAAAAAGTTATAAGAACGTTGTGCAGGAAAAGGCAATTTGATTTTAGTTTGTTTTGAGACAGCTTGTGAGATAAGAATCATTATAGTAGACAGAGTATTTATATCAAAGTCAATTTCGAGAATCGAAAAATGTTTTAAGATAAATTAAGCTTGATAAACATAATCAGTAAGGATGACTAACAAATATACATATATATAAGAACGTCCAATTATTATTATTTTTTTCAATTCTTTACTACGCTTAACATTGCTAACACAAATATATCAGTATAGCTGAATCTCTTAAATTAATTTTCCTTAAAACAACCTAGAAGAAATTCCCCTTGAAGAAAATAATACTTAAAAATAAAAAATAAATTTTCAGAAGAACAAAACCTTCATAGAATCATGATAATAATTATTACAGTAGAGTTTATCATGGAATGTGAAAAAAATAATTGGATATAACAAATGTACAAGAAAAAAAAAACTTATACAAAACATAATTTGAAAAAAAAGTAAACAGTCCAATTAATCAGTTTTGCAAATACCACGGTTGGTTGGGTGTCACAAAATCACAGCAGAGTTCTTCGAATTCCAAATCACATTTTATTATAGGTATACCTCCAAATGAATCCTGATAAATCCGCTTTGTTAGTTTATGATCATATCTATGGACTTTGCAGTGATTTTTCTATACCTGAACCTCATTGAGAATAATTTGAATTGACTGCTATAAAAGAGAAGCTAGACAGAAGTTAAGTGAGACAATTGAAAATGGAGATTGTCATAAAAATTGGACTAAGAAAAGTTTCAAAAAAAATTAAACTGAACGTAGAAAACAGTCAAATCTACTACTTACTATAAAAGACAAGCTGAGAAGAAAAATAAATAATATAGGATTTTTTTTATTCAATAATAAAATTCTGAATACAGAAATGAGCATCATTCTTCTATAGTATTGTCCCAAAGTTGGACCTTAAAAATTTAATCTAAACTCTATTAAAATAAAAAAGGATCTTAGAAAGTCGAACTAGACAATATAAACTTATTCATGATTATTTTTACACGCTTTAATTTAGCTTCACTTGTATGTAAATTAGTAACGAGATCTTGGAACCCACTTCAAATGCCCATATTGATTAAAAAATGTGCACACTTGACAAGAACGAGTATAATTTGAGAAGACAAATCGGCATACCGCTGTATCTTATGTGTATCGTGGTTCCATCGTGGCCGTGATTTTTAAACAGAAAGAAGTACATAATTTTTTAACTTTTTTTCGGTTTTCGACTTTTTTGTCAGACTAGTAGTACAAACTACGTGTTGATTATGACTTGGGCTGTTCGTGCTTCAGAGTCAGGTGCTTGTGGAAGTGAAAATTCGGGACTTGATTCGGTGCAAAACATAATCTCAAACTTTTCCTCCTAAAATTTGAATGAAAAAATATAAATAAGAACATTTTTAATGCATGGTATGTAATAGTAATAATTGATTTTTTGTTTTTATGAAACGATATTTTACTTGTTTTTTGCGATAGATACAGCGATTATCTAAATTGGTGTATTTCTATCTTGTTTAAATCTCATTTTAGTTTAGTTAGTAGTTAACAAACCGAGTTTCTACAGACAGAGCCTCTGTTTTTTGCTGGTTTTCTTGAAGTAAGAGCTTCTTTTGAGTAAACCCCCTAAATAGCACATCAAGCTTTTTATCCTTCAAACTGTTCTCAGTTCCTTTCAACTTTTCTGAAGTTTTTTTCTTGAGTTGCTGAATTTGTGTAGTGTTAGAAGTCAAGTTTAAGTTTTCAGCTTCATGGTGGTATTTATCGTATTCCAGCTGCGCCAATGAAATCAAAGCTTTTTTCAACAGTTTATAGCTTAAATGTAGCAGATCATCTTTCATCTTTCATAAGACGAATAATTCAATTGAAGGCTGCTTGTTCTACATTGATGTCTTCAATTTGCTTTTGGATTGTGATGAATGAAACTGAGTTTTTGTTTGCTTCCAGAAGTATTCAGCTTCAACTATTTCGAATTAAGATTGTTTTTTTTTCAAAAAATTTGAACGTTTCTTGAAGTTTTTTTTCAAGTTATTTCGTCAACTTCGAGCTGTTTTCTACTTTTTCGACTGCGTTGAAAAGTTCTCAGTTTCTGGCAATTTTTTTTGAAGTTTCCTCTTTGTTTTGCTGGTTTTTTTCCACAAAAAGTAGTGATTGCATGCTTTCATAACCTCTTAAACCAATATCAGTATCAGGACGTTGAGTTGACATATTGTGTCAACTTTCTTTGTTACACACGTTATCCACAGTATCTGTAAAGTCGTAGAAGAATCAGGCACATTTTTTCATTAAACATTTGGCAACATCGGTCGAG
The DNA here is from genome assembly GCA_958502075.1 of Orchestes rusci. Classification (NCBI taxonomy): domain Eukaryota; kingdom Metazoa; phylum Arthropoda; class Insecta; order Coleoptera; family Curculionidae; genus Orchestes; species Orchestes rusci. Next base: position 17,801,601 of record OY293314.1, read on the forward strand.
CGGGGGAGCCTGCGAGGTGCTTTTGTTTTCTTTTTGAAGTGAAAACTTCTTTAGGCGCGCTGAGCACTTTTTTTAGTGGGGGAACCGTCACGCGTCACGTGCGGTTATGTTTATGTAACGCTTCTTCGGGTAAAGTCGGCTCGAGTCGAGTAAGTTATGACCGCATTCAGAACATTTTGAAGGAGCGGAACACAAGTGTTCGTTTGTATGTTAGTTTGCAGTGTTGATATAACATCATATTTCTTTGGTTTTTTGGTTCTCTGGTTCTTGTTTAGAAAAAAATGACTAAATGAAGTTATGTTTGCGTGATTTGGTTATTTTCCAAAGAATTCTGTACAAATTAGGTATGTAGGTTCTGATTTGGAATGTGATCAATACATTTCAAAAAAAATACACAGTGAGGTTATGTTAACATAGTTTTGTTATTTTCTAAAGGATTTTGTTCAAATTGGGTATTTATGTTCGAATTTGGAATTTGATCCAGAAATAGAAAAAAAATACATAGTTAGGTTATGTTTGCATGATTTGTTATTTTCCAAAAATTCTAGTTTGGAATTTGATCGAGAAATTTAGAAAAAAAATCATAGTAAGGTTATATTTGCAGAGTTTTGTTATTTTCCAAAAGATTTTGTTCAAATTAGGTATGTAGGTTCCAATTTGGAATTTGATCAAAATGACATAGTGAGGTTATGTGTGCATAGTTTTGTTATTTTCAAAAGATTTTGTTCAAATTAGGTGGATAATGTAGGTTCTATTTGAAATTTGAAAATTTAAAAAAACAAATGACTTGGTGATGTTATGTCTGCATAGTTCTGTTATTTGAAATATTGTTCATTTTAAATCACTATCTATACCCATAAAAACATGTATCAGAAAATGCAACCATCAACAAGAACAAACTCGAGAAGGCATGACATACGACAATCATGGGTGAAAGGATCAAAGCTTTGATCCTCGACAATATTAACATTAAAATAGAGTAAAATTCACAGATCAAGTTCAAGATGTCTGCGCCCATGCCGTTCCACAAAAATTGGATGCGCAGTGGTCGAACACAAAAAAAAAATGTATCTTGTGTTATTTATCTCGCCTTGATGAAGTTTTCACTTCAGTTTTGTGGTTATAAGCACACCAGATAGTTTTTTTGCATAAGTATATATGGTTTTCATTCCTTTGTTGCTTTTTGTAGATACTCAATGGGAATTATGTTAATTAGTAGATATACAGAAATCAATTTATATTCCTATCATGTCCAAACGGTTTTTGTAATCCGGTGTTTGCCTGCAGTTAAGTTGAATTTATTGTAAGGTGCTCGAAAATTAAATCAAAAACATATCACAAAGTGAGGTTATGTGCAGCTCGTTTGACAGACTTTAACTGGCAACTGGGCTAACAAAAGTAGAAACCTATACGTTTATAATAGCCCTCTATTGGCAATCGGTGGAAATAACCACCCATAACGTCAAAGATGACATTATTCTAAATTTAAATGTTTTCATTTATTTGTTTTTAAAGTTGGAATGGAACTGGAGTGAAAGGAAAAAATACGGGTATCGTGAAATTTGATCAAATTTAATAAGTATACCCGAGGGTATATCACAATAAAAAAAATTATTTAGGGTGTTGAAGGTTAGAGGTATATCCTGATGATGGTTTTGAAAACAAATTTCCGAAACGGTAGATCAAGAAATGAAATTTTATTCACAAACTTGACATTTTATGCCCGATAATACGGTTTTACAATAATTGTTATAACATAAACTAGTAATACAAAATCAAATTTTCCTATCTTTCACCGTTTTGAAGATTTCCTGGAAACTCATCATCAGACTTTGTATGAAGGTTTCTTCTGATTTTTGGACGTATAGAATATACCCAATTGAAATGTTTTAAATGATAGCTTCAAGCAGTTATTTGAACCGACATTAGGCGGAATATGATTCAATAAAATGTTTATTGAAATCCGATTTACAAACGAATATATAAATACATACTTATTCAATAAACTGAAAATAATTGGACTTTTCCTTAATTAACATCGAAATCGTTCTGTCTCTTTGAATGAATAGTATAAATTCTCTGTCGTCTCGCTACTTAATAGTGTTCAAACTTACAACCTACACTCAGTACTCAATTGACCAAAGTTACATCTCACCAATTCTTGTGTATTTTTTCAATTGAACCCAATTGAGCCGGTGAATCAGTCTCGCGGTGGCCCGCTATTAAAGAAGCACGTCAACATTAATTTAATACTCAATTGACCTGCAGGGCAACACGATACACCTACGTTAATCTAGACGAACTTTCTTACCATTTTGTACACCCTATGTTTGAAAGTCATCTTTGCGACATGACCGAAAACGGGGCGTGGCTGGAAGTATCCTCGTATGACGTCATCCCGCTTGCTATTATGAATGAACACTTACTAACAAAACCAACTGTATAAATAGCAACATCAGACTTTCAGTAACATAAAAGCGGTACGACGGAGAATGCCCGACGACATTTTTTTTTTTTTTTTTTTGGTGGCTGGTCCAACTTTCTCCCAAATGTCATTAAAATAGTTCAATAAGACTTTATGGTTCTTGTAAACATTAGGTATCCACGTATTTTGTAGTTTTGGAATTTGCAATATTACTAAAGAAGTTAGTTAATACAAAATAAATATTTAAACGGGATTTTTTTTTTTTAAATTTTTTTTTTTTTTTTTTAAACTGACCGCGAATTCGTATTGTCAATAATGTAAATGTCGAGTTATGTTAATTTGGGTAAGTTTTGGTTCATTTGTTTTTGTTTCGGTTAGTTTGAGTTAGTTTGGCATAGTGTTGGTTAGATTTGATTAGTTAAGGATGGTTTTGGTTAGTTAGGATGAGTTTTTGTGAGATTTGGTTGGTTTGTGTTGGTTTTGATCAGTTTGGGTTAGATTTGGTTTTGGTTGGTTTTGGATAGTCTAGGTTAGTTTTTGTTAGTTTGGCTTGGTTTTGGTCAGTTTTGGTTAGTTTGAGTTGATTTTGGTTAGTTTTGAAGAGTTTAGATTAGTTTTTGTTACTTTGAATTGGTTGAGGCTAGTTTGTGTTAGTTTTTGTTGGTTTGAGTTAGTTTTGATTAGTTTGGATGAAATGATTAGTTTGGATTCGGTTGGTTTGTGTTAGTTTTGGTTTGATGTGTGTCGGTTTGGGTTGGTTTTGGTTAGTTTGGTTTACTTTTGAGTGATTTGGGTTGGATTCGTCTCGATTTGGTCAGTTTGAGTTGATTTTGGTTAGTTTGAGTTGATTTTGTTTAGTTTTTTTTTTGTTGATTTAGATTGATTACGGTTAGTTTTGGTGAGTAAGGATGAGTCTTTGTGAGATTCGGTTGGTAATGTTGGTTTTGTTTAGTTTGGGTAAGTTTTGGTTTGATATGTGTTAGTCAGGGTTGGCTTTTGTAAGTTTGGATGATTTAGGTTAGATTTGATTAGTTTCAATTGGTTTTGGTTAGTTTCGGATAGTTTTTGTTAGTTTGGATTGGTTGAGGTTAGTTTTGGTTTGATAAGTGTCGGTTTGGGTTGGTTTTGTTTAGTTTGGTTTACTTTTGATTGATTTGGGTTGGATTCGGTTCGATTTGGTTAGTTTGTGTTAGTTTTGATTATTTTTTGATAGTTCAGGTTAGTTTTTGTTGGCTTGGATTGGTTTTGGTTAGTTTGAGATAGTTTTGATTGGTTTGAGTTGATTTTGGTTAGTTTAGGTTAGTTTTTGTTAGTTTGGATTGATTTGGGTTAGTTTTGGTAAGTTAGGATGAGTTTTTGTGAGATTCGGTTCGTTTTGTGTTAGTTTTGGTTTGATATGTGTTGGTTTTGGTTATTTTGGATGATTTGGGTTAGATTTGGTTCGATTTGGTTAGTTTGAATTGGTTTTGGTTAGTTTTGGATAGTTTTGGTTAGTTTTTGTTAGTTGTTGGTCTGGGTTGATTGGTTAGTTTGGTTTAGGTTGGATTGGGTTGAATTCGGTTCTATTTCGTTAGTTTGAGTTAATTTTGGTTTGCTTGAGTTGATATTGGTTAGCTTCAGATAGTTTAGGTTAGTTTTTGTTAGTTTGAATTGGTCTTGCGGTTAGTTTGACTAAGTTTTGGTTAGTTTTGGCTTGATATGTCGATAGTTTTCGAGAAATGTGTCACAAGTCAGACAACGAGTTTTTTCAGTGGAAAAGAAAATGACATAAAATAACACATATTTGTGTCTGGAAGAACGTCATAAGTGAACCCGTTACGGTTGTTAAGAGATGGGGCAAGTGTCATTTCGTCATTCGAAGAAATACTCTCGGACCGTCTCTGGAAAAATGTCATGATTGAATTGTATGTACTTTGAACTGGATCAGGTAAATTTCGAACATTTTAATTAAAAACGTCACATCTAAGAAAGTGTCGTTGTAAATACGTGTGATTTTTCCAGATAAACGTCTTATTTTTAATTGTGTCGTTTTTGATGAGAAGATTTGTTTTCAAGAAAAGTGACACATCTAGGAAAAATACGTATTTTTCATACTAAAGATGACTACAATTTATCTTGATGTGTGTTAACTATTGCTCAGTAATGTTAAATCTGATTATTTCCCATAAATATTGTCACGAACGTGAATATTCAACGAGAACAAACTTCAATTCGCATTTCTGCAAATCTACTTTTTTAAGTTATGACACTTTTTCCGAAAACCATCGATGTGTTGGTCTGGGTCAGTTTTAGAGAGATTCGGTTAGTTTGAACTTGTTTTTTTTTTAGTTTGGGTCAGTTTAAGTCGATAATACAATACAATTTTTTAAACTCTCATCCAGACATATCATTTATTTCTAGTACTTGGCATTTTGTATCTTATAGTGTTCTTTTTTCAAAATCAAAGTGAAGTATTAACAAAAATGATTGCTGTCAGGGTAATTGAGAAGTTTGAGTAAGTTTGACAACATTGCATGTGCAATGTGACAAAGCTGTCATCCAAAGGAGTTTTTGCACTGAATTCTGGATTTGGAATTATTTTTTGTGTTAAAAGTGGTTGATCCAACATTTTGTTGATGGTGGTAAATTTTTTTCAAAAATGACATTCCAACTCCCTAATGTTGATATTTTTTTTATTTTCAAAAGAAGTACAAATTGTCCATCCCCTACATCTGCCAACAACATCTTATTTATGACTGTCGAAAAAATCGCCCTAGTTTACCGGTTAAATTTAACTATGGTTACAAAATCTGTCCACAGAACACAATGGGGCTTAAATATGATTTATGAAATAGTTTTATTTAGGGGCAACAGCTCGTAGCTACCCTAAACAAGAGAAAACATGTATGGGGTGCACCCCTATATGCGGGTTTGTGTTGCGATTGAGTTGTATCTTAATGGTGGATTTGGACACGTCTCGGACTGTAACAACGTCCTCGATTACTAATCCCCATATAAAAAACTAACAAACTAAAACGCCATGGGGGTCTAACAAGCATCGTTGCCCATTGCGCGCGGATAAACAACCCAAACTCAGTCACATGAGTAACAAATAAGTAACAAAACACCGTCCACGTGACTGTGAGAATGGGACGACGTCGCGACGGCCGTCGCCCTTTGTGCGTCGCGGCAGGAAGCAAAATAAACGGTCTTTAATGAGATGAGAGATAACTGAAAAGAGTTGGGGCTTTTTGTTTTGAGAGGGTGGTGCGATGTAGAGATAAATATACAAGGACAATGCTGATTTATCCAGACACATCGATTGGCTCGTGCTACTACAGCTGCTCCAACATCAATAAGACAATTCATTCATTAATCAGCAGTTGAACTTGACTTTTGACATTGTGACACCAAGTTCATTGATGGAAACAGATGAATGAATGCGTAAGGCGGATGTGATTCATCGTAATCTACAAACATTCCCACCACATCCACATCTGCCCTGAACTGATTTATACCTCCCAAAATATCAATCAGTTGATTATTTTTGCAGAAACCCCGAAAAGTGCATCGATATTATTACAAATGTTTTGCGGTATTGTGTCACAACAATGCACGGAACAGTCGACCAAATCGGTGTTTGTTACGATACTTGAATCAAATAGGGGGAGCACATGGTTGGTCCATTGTGGGGTTAACTACCCTTCTTCAGTTTGGCACAGCTGCCAAATCCGGGCTATTTATTAAACATACGTGTTAATCTGGGGCCTATTGAAGTTTTCATGGTTCTTGTTGTGGGGGATTCTCTGGAAAGTTATCGTGATGTTCTAATCCATTGATGGTCAACAGGTGGTATTACCTACCCAACAAAAATTGGTACAGTTAGGCGAATTTCCCGGATTTTTGAAGTAGTGTGTCCAATCAAGTTTAGGAACGTTTATACGGAAGACCGGAAAAAGAAGATTACATATCAAAATACATCACGATTTCTCAGGAGAGAAAATTGTTTTTTTTTGTCAATTGTTATTGGTGATTCTAGCTGAAAGACAGCATATTGAGCTGACAGTTTTCATACTTGAGTGATCAATAGACGTCTCTGAAGATTTGGTATATTATTATTTTTTTTAAATTATATAGTTTGTTTATCTTAGTATATAAAAATGAGTGCCAATTTCTTCTGGAAGATCCATAACTTGAGAACAGCTGGGGCAATTTGAGTCATTTTTTTTTGAATTGTTCCTTAAAGTCTTGGGAGTGTTTTTATGGCAAGAAAAGCTGGAAAATCCGCCGAAAAAACCTGAAAACACAACTTTTTATTCGGGATGTCACATGTCACCTTTCCGTGACAAAACAAACTAATGTCAATGTCAATGAGTTCAATAGGCGTGTTCGAGCTCGAACTCACCTAATGATATTGGTCATAGACCTGAGAAATGAAAGAGACTCTTAACTCTATAGCATAGCTGTGGCGACCATTTTCAATATCAAGACAAAAATGACATTATGAGAGAAGAGTATTTCTATTTTTTTCCCTACCCGTTAATGCGAGTTACAGACAAAGTCCAGATTCATTTCCAGAGTTTATTCTACGTCCATACAAAAATTAAAACTAAAACAGAACCATTGGTCAGGACTGATAAAGCAACGTTGCCATTATGTTAAAATAGGTGCATTCAGTGAACGTAAACATAAAACTAAAACAGTGCAGATGCTATCCAGGCTTTTATCTTCTCTAATATATAAATTTGAATCCCGTTTTCTTGGTCACTCCATCACTTGAGAACGGCTGAAGCAATTTAGATGATTTGTTTTTAATGATCTTTGAAATATGAGTGATGTTATGAAAAGAAAAAATGGAAAATTTCCCTTAAGAACCCGAAAACACAACTTCCCTTTCTTTGACATAGTGAGGTTATGTTTGTATAGTTTTATCATTTGCCAATGGATTTTGTTCAAAAAATCATGTAGGTTCTAATTTGGTGTTTGATCAAAAATTGACCAAGTGCGGTTATGTTTGCTTAATTTTGTCATTTTCCAAAATATTTTGTTCAAATTAGATAATACAATCGTAGGTTTTATTTGGGATTTGATCAAAACATTTAAAAAAAAATGACATGGTGAGGTTATGTTTGCATATAGTTTTGTTATTTTCCAAACGATTTTTTTCAAGTCTGATATGTAGGTTCTATTTGGGATTTGATCAAAAATTTTTTTTGAAACATTACATAGGTACATAGTGAGGTTATGTTTGCATAGTTTCGTAATTTGCCAAAAGATCTTGTTCAAATAATCATGTAGGCTCTAATTTAGGGTTTGGTCAAGAAATTTAACAAAATTTGATCAAGTGAGGTTATGTTTGCCTAATTTTGTTATTTTCCAAAGGATTTTGTTCAAATTAGATAATATTTGAGATTTCATGAAAACATTTTTTTTTAAATGACATAGTGAGGTTATGTTCGAAAAGTTTTGTTATTTTCCTAAGGATTTTGTCCAAATATGATATGAAGATTTTAATTTGAGGTTTGGTTTTAGAAATTTACCAAAAATCGTCCAAGTGAGGTTGTGTTTGCATAATTTTGTAATTCTCCAAAGGATTTTGTTCCAATAAGTTTCTATTTGGGATTTGATCAATTTTTTTTTCAATAAAGTAAGGTTATGTTTGCTTAATTTTGTTATTTTTCAAATGATTTTGTCCAAATTGGATATGTAGGTTCTATATACAGGGTGTTTCCTAAAGATTGGTAAAAAATTCGTTGTGTGATTCCTGGGGTATTTTCATGAAAAAAAGTTCCTATAAACATTTGCCGAAAAATGCTTCCTAAGGGAGCTACGCCCCTTTAAATAGGGCACCCCGAAGACGGTTTTTCCTCAATATTTCCGAAACCTTACATACAAAAATCATGAAATTTGGTACATCATACAAACTTTTAATGCTGAATGAGAATTTGAGCTCAGAATTTCAAAATTTTAATCAGGGGCGTACCATACTGGCGGGGTTAAAGATTAAAAGAATCCAATTTTTTAAATGGTATGGTACGCCAGTATGGTACGCCCCTGATTAAAATTTTGAAATTCTGAGCTCAAATTCTCATTCAGCATTGAAAGTTTGTATGATGTACCAAATTTCATGATTTTTGTATGTAAGGTTTCGGAAATATTGAGGAAAAACCGTCTTCGGGGTGCCCTATTTAAAGGGGCGTAGCTCCCTTAGGAAGCATTTTTCGGCAAATGTTTATAGGAACTTTTTTTCATGAAAATACCCCAGGAATCACACAACGAATTTTTTACCAATCTTTAGGAAACACCCTGTATAGTGTCCGGGAAAATGTGTGAGATCTCTCGGATTCAGATAGAACATTAAAAGATAAGATGACAAGTTCCCATAAATTTTTTTCCTAGCGGCCCTCCCTACGGAGATACGGCCCCCTGAAGGACCTCACTGGAAATCGGTTTTTCTTGAATAACTTTTAAACGACTCAATATAATTCAATGAAAATTTAATATGATAAACAGTAGTAAGGACCTCTCAAAATACTTCCCTTAAAACATAATTAGCTTGTTTAGTTTACCAGGGACGGACTAGATTGTACATTTTAACGCTCAAATTTTTAACACCCTGTATGATAAGGAGTTAAAAAAAATAAATTTGGATACCTTGAACATTAAGCTAAAGAAAAGGTACTCTTGTTCATTGTCGATAAAATGAACCATTTTCGAGAAAAAACAATTTTTATTAAACAAAACCTCGAAAAAAGCCATGACGAAGTGGTGCTCTTGACGAAATTGTGAACAGGGTGTCCGGGAGATCGTGGGAGATCTCTCGGATTCTGATAGAATATTAAAAAATAAGATGACAAGTTCCCATAAAATTTTTTCCTAGCGTTAGTTTCACAATTTCATCAAGATCACCACTTCGTCATGGCTTTTTTCTAGGTTTTGTTTAATAAAAATTGTTTTTTCTCGAAAATGGTTCATTTTATCGACAATGAACAAGAGTACCTTTTCTTTAGCTTAATGTTCAAGGTATCCAAATTTATTTTTTTTAACTCCTTATCATACAGGGTGTTAAAAATTTGAGCGTTAAAATGTACAATCTAGTCCGTCCCTGGTAAACTAAACAAGCTAATTATGTTTTAAGGAAAGTATTTTGAGAGGTCCTTACTACTGTTTATCATATTAAATTTTCATTGAATTATATTGAGTCGTTTAAAAGTTATTCAAGAAAAACCGATTTCCAGTGGGGTCCTTTAGGGGGCCGTATCTCCGTAGGGAGGGCCGCTAGGAAAAAAATTTATGGGAACTTGTCATCTTATTTTTTAATGTTCTATCTGAATCCAAGAGATCTCCCACATTTTCCCGGACACCCTGTATATTTGGGATTTGAAGTGTTTCAACAATAGATACGTTTTCAGTTTAAACATTTTAAAAAAAGTACGCTAGTAATGTTGTCAGATATTCAACATATCATCCTAACTGGAAAATCGCTGGGAAGATTCTTATTATTTTTTATATGTTTGTTATGTCTGCGCCCCGAATAACAGAATAATTATTGAAACATCGGAAAAACGTAAAAAAAAAAAAATTGTGAAACAAATTATTCTTCTAGCACAGCATTCATTATTGATTATGAGGCAGTATGAAATGTGCGGGGTCAGCTAGTTTTTTATAAAATATAACATTATTTTCTGTGTAACATTACTTAAGTGTTACATTGCAAAGAATACCCTTATCTGAGAAATAAAAATATGTTTTGGGTTAGTTTGAGTCTTTTTGGATAATTTTGGGCTAGTCGATCTCACCTTGACCATGGGCAAAATAGGCTCGAGGATTGCCAATTGGAGAGTTCCTCAATCAGGAGACAATACATCTACTTCGAGGTCTCTAGTGACACCAAAAGTAATCCACCAACCAAACTGTAAAAGCACTGGAACCTCATGAAACTGAATCTGAAGAAGATGGAAAACTTTGTCGCGGGGATATCTGACAGCCGCAGACCAAACACCGCAGAGCAACTAAATTTTTTCTTCAATAAGTTATGTGATGCATCAATGCCCCACCATACTAAAAGCCCTAACAGAAGACCAGTCTATTGGTGGACACAGGATATCGCTAACTTGAGAGAAACTTGCCTTGAAGCTAAAAGGAACATGAATAGGAATAATCGCAGACCAGAGGAATTGCTGGAGGATTCTGTGTGAAGAAATTAATGAAAACTGCTGGGGAGATGGCTACAAAATCTTCACAAGACTGAAGATCTCAACAAATCGCGTCTTGACCATGGAGTGTGCTATAGAGAAAACAAGGGAGCTGTTTCCAACAAGACCTCAAACGACATGGACCGAACCAGACTACAGAGCACAAGAGATTCCAGAGCACACGGAGGAGGAAATTGTGAAGGCGAGCCTGACGCTAAAACTGCACAAAGCTCCTGTTCTAGATGGCGTTCCAGTGGACATCCTGAAAGCGGTATCAGTAAAGCGCCCAGAACTTTTTATCGGGTTGTTTGACCGTATCCTCAAAAGTGGTCTGGAAAAAGGCCAAACTGGTCCTTATAGAAAAACCCATGAAGTCCACACAGGAAAATCCAAAATACAGACCGCTGTGCCTCTTGGATACACCAGGCAAGCTTCTAGAGCACATAATACTAACCAGACTGTCAGAAGACCTAAATCTCACACCCACTTTCTCAGAAAGTCAATTCGGCTCCAGACAAGGCAACGACTATGGCTATACAAAGCTCGATAGACATAGACAAGAGTAGCCATAGACACAGAAAAACAGGAGCCATCGTAGCCCTAGACATAAAAACGCTTTCAAGTCCGCCCCCTGAATGGAAATCGTGGAGGAGCTGAAAATGAGGGGAGCTGCCCCATACTTGATCGAGCTCATCCAAAGTTACCTGTCAAGAAGGGAAATTATCATCGAAGCAGAGAACAGAAGAGAAGAAGAGCCGCAAGGTTCGATCCTGGGCCCGACATTATGAAACATCCTGTATGATGGTTTGCTCAACCTTATGTAGCCAGAGGGGGTAACTTTAACGGGATACGCTGACGACGTAGCAGTAGTGGTGCTGGCAAGAATATGGAGGAACTTATTTTGAGGCTGGATAGGGCAATGAATAAAATCGAGGGTTGGCTACGCAGCAGACACTTATCCCTGGCAGTAGAAAAAACAGAGGCAGCCATTATCACCTCCAAACGACATGTCCTACAAACGTCGTTCAACGTCCAGGGCATGGATGTTACTCCAAGGCCGGCAATCAAATACCTCGCTGTATGGATAGACTCAAAACTAAATTCTCGGACACATCTCCAGAACACGACCACACGGGCCGGCAATACAATGACGGCACTGAGAAGACTAATGCCAAATATTGGAAGACCGCGTGTCAGTAAACGCAAACTGATCTGCTCAGTGGTTATATTTATCCTCCTGTACGCTGCCCCAGTCTGGGGCAATTCATCAAATCAGAAATACAACCGAGACATATACGAGAAGATCCAAAGACAGGCTGCCTGCGGCTACCGTATACTGCCTCCACGGATGCTCTACTGATCATCGCGGGACTCCCCCTATAGATCTCCTCGTGGAAGAGGCAATCCAAGTGTCGAAGGTTTCTGCAATAGAAAGATACAACACTCGCAGGATCGCCAGACAATCTCTCATTCAAAAATGGCAAGAAAGGTGGCAAGATTGTAAAAAACGAAGATGGACGGCTATAGGCTAATCCCAGACATTGACACATGGATGAACAGAAACCATGAAAAACCATGACTCTACCCTGCATGCTGGTGGACTGAAGGAATTCAGGATCTAATAAAAAAGACTAAGAAAACGAGAAGGACCTACCAGATAGCCCGAACAACAGAGGACCGAGATACAAAGTGAGAACAATACAGGGAACTATAGAACGGGACATCAGATCCCTTATTACAAGAAAAATGCTGTAGAAACTCTGCGACGATCTAGAGAACGATATCTATGGCCTATCAGATTGTTAGGAACAAAATGAAGGTGAAATATCCCAGAGGAACCCTGACCTATGAACAGAAGCCAGAGCAATTCCAAAAACTATTTATGACTGAGACATCAAACTGTGATACTTACATAAACTGTGATGCATCCTTTGATATATTCACTCAAGCAGAATTGATGGAGGCTACAGCAAAAATAATGGTAGGAAAATCACCAGGACCTGACGGTATTCCACCCACAGTAGTTAGGACGGCGGATACATGGGAACATGGAATTCTTTATTAACTTCTTCAATGGCCTGTTAAGAGAGAATGCCTTCCCTGAAAAATGGAAAATTGCTATGCTAGTATTAATAGAAAAGTCGAAGAAAAAGGACCTCTATACTTAATTGACGTGGTGCATGGTGAGAGCCTAATCAATATCAGGAAACTTGGAGGTCTCAACCCCAACCAGTTCGGTTTTGTCAAGAGAAAGTCACCCATCCACGCAATCTCGCACATCGCTACAAATACAGGAATGCAGGAAGATGGAATGCCTTTCTATAAGTGGATGTGAAGAACGCTTTCAAAACAGCCAACTGGGACACAATACCAATGAAGTTTCAACGGAAAGGAGTTAGTACTTAGCTACAGAACATTGTGAAAGATACCTGAATAACCATTGGATTCGGTTGGACAGAGAACACAAAGGGAAGATTACTGACAGGGTCCCCCAGGCATCGGTTCTTGGCACAACCCTGTTTAGCATACTCTATGACGATCTAATGCTCATTGAGGCGAACGAAGGAGTGGAGTTGATCTCCCTGCCGTTACTGGCGCAGAAAAGGGAAAATCTGTTTATCATGAAAGATCAACCCATAACATTTCGAAAAACGGTCGCAAGGGAAAATACTTTGAAAGAATGGCAGAAGTTATGGGACCAAAGTAGCAAGGGCCGATGGACTAGAAGATTGATAAAATCGGTGAAGGACTGGTCAACGGGGAGATTCGGCAGCGTAAGCTAACGAGTCGCACAATCATTTATGGGGTATCTTCAAAGGTTTGGAAAGGACAGGGGGGATTGCCTACTATGCGGCGAGTATGAAGTATGACAGCCCAGAACAAGCTATCTTCACCTGTCAACCACAGGCGGACCTAAGGAGAGACACCCAGACTAAACTGGGAAAAAACTCAGACCCTGATAACATGGTTGAGTGCATGCTGTCTAGCGAGCAAAACTGGAGCATCTTATGCCAGCTTCTGGAAAACATTATAAGGACAAAGGAGGAGGCTGAAAGATAAGGAAAGGAACGTGTTGGGGACATAAACTAGACCAAACCACCCGTAAGACCATACCGACATTTCACTCTGAGGAGATGCTCCACTGGGGCGGGTCCAGACGAAAGACATAGTTCATCTTTGTTATTCTGGAGCTAGAATCCAAGCTCTAGTCACATCTTGAGCCGAACCTTTGCAAAGGGACATAAGAAAATGTTTTGTGTGATCACACACGCGCAAGAACCGCCATCGAGGCACCCACACTATCTACAAAAATTTAAAAAAAAAAACGCTAGCTTAGTGCTAGACATGCCTTGAATAAAAGTCTTAGGTGTCCGATAATAACCTCCAGACTCCATTGAAGCATCGCCGGGAACACGCCATAGGTTCCTGCGGACTTGAAAGTCTTCATTGCTCAGGCTATTCTTTTGTTACCACGATTTCACATCCTGGAAAGTGAGTTTCCAGTAAAAGTTTTGCCGTGTCTTCAGATGCGTTGGTATATGTTCCATCACTCCTCTTGAGACAGCTTGGCTGCATGAAGGGGTCTCTCGAAAGGACCTTCTTAAGCCTCGAGGCTGTCGACGTATCAAAGACCTCACTGCAGATGTTCCTCCATGTCGTTCTTTTCTTTTCTCTAAGTTTCTTCTTAAAGATCTTCAGATGCTCCTTATATTCTTGCTATTTGCGGGTTGTTTTCGCCAGGAAGAGGAACTTCTTAGTATATTTCCTTAGTTTTTCCATCTCTCTGTTGGTTTTATTCCTGAGGGCAGTGAGAGGTGAGAGGACAGTAATTACATCATTAATGTTCAAGAAAGTTAACCCACGGCCTTAAATAAGGAGATGATGATTTGATTAAAACGCTATTTTTGAAAAAATAGTTGATACAGTTTGCCAGTAAAAAAAGACCTTTTCGTAGACGGAGACAGGTTTGGAAGAGGCAACCTTGGCTTTTATTTTTACATTATTTTTGTATTACCATTTCTGTCCAGAAATAGTTGCCTGGACCACTCCTCCCATTCCACCTTTTGGAGAAAAAACTAATCAATAATTCCGTCACGTGGGCTGTACGGATAATGAACCAGAAGTCCCAAGTAACGGTAACTATTTTGACATAATCAAAGATTGCGTGATAACGACACATTTTATGGCGTGTGTTGTATAATGGCAAAGTTGCAGGGTTTTGAGTGATTGATAAAACTAGTTAACAACACACAGGGTGAAAAAAAATGAGTTTTTTCGTCGCTAGATCCACCAAGTTGGGCTTGCTGTAGAGAACACCCTGTATGCATTACGAAAAATATTTTTTCAAAAATCATTGACCTTGCCGTGAACATTGAAAAATAAGCAGATTTGCAAGATTCAATTTTAGATTCTTTGTTTTTTGTAGCTAATTCACCAACATAATGCTTTTTCCCGAAATTTCAGTAAATTCTGAATAGCTTGACAGCACCGCTCGTTCTGGCAAATAAAACCACTGTATATACCATATACGTAGAACCTTCCCCGGAATTTAGATCTCTAATCAAAAGTTGCTATTCATAAAAGGTGTATTTTTTGATGCCACGGTTTCCTAGAACACTTCGTATAAACAGTAATATTTTTATATTGTTTGTTTCCTTATCTGTTTTGACAGGAGAGAAAATGGACTTCCACACACTCACGAATGAGCCACCCGGTGTATTTTGAAATAAATTCAGGAAATGATGAAGACCATTGAAAACGTTTCTGGGATTTTTTTTTTTTGGTATATCTTCGGAAGTTGTTGGAATCTTTAAAATGTTTAGGAGTAGCATGCCCAGTATTTGTAGAAGCTTTTTTGTCTCCAGGCTATGTTTAAATAAATTCAGTATCTAAATCTTTTTCAGATATGACGTCATCGACTAAAACAAAAAAAAATATTTTAATAAAAATTTGAAAATGGGCACGGATGTGTAACTTGATTTCCCCTTGAAAAATAGTCACAAAAAATTCAATGTTGCCATTTAATAGAAACGAAGAGGACTCGCAACTCAAACATAAACGTCTTTATACAGGGTGGAACTTCTGAAAGTGATAATTCGTCCAGAAATATGAGAATCAGTTTCTCTCAACTCCCCCTTTAAAATGCACCATTTTCGAGATACAGGGTGTTGAAATTGAGAAAAAAATCGTTTTTTGTGATATATTTGGAACCGTTTATCGTACAGGAAACAGTTTTCGTAAGCATTTTCTGCTCTTGATAAGCTACATGTTTTGTGCGGAATATAGATTTCTTCAAAGTCATAATTGGTGAAGGTTTTGAAGGGATAGTGGGTATTTTTCTCCCCAACTTCTACTCTACTATGTTGAAAAACTGGGGATATACATTTTTTGAAAAAAATTTTTTTACTAATTTTACAAAATTTATTTTAACGTCAGAACATGTAACAAAATCAAACGTCAACTTCATAATCTTAATATATAAAAATGAACAGCGATTTCTTCTGAAAGATCCATAACTTGAGAAAGGCTGGGGCAATTTGAGTCATTTTTTTTTAAATTGTTCCTTACAGTTTTGGGATTGTTTTTATGGCGAAAAAAGCTGGAAAATTCCCCGAAAAAACCTGAAAACACAACTTTTCTTTCGGGATTTCACATCTCCGTGACAAAACAAACTAATTTCAAAAATGTATCAAGTGAGGTGATGTTTGCATAATTTTGTTATTTTTCAAAGGATTTCGATCAAATTAGATGTAGGTTCTAATTACGAGTCAAGAAGGTTTGAGGGCTTATCAAGAAATTTGACAAAAATTTACCATGTGAGGTTATGTTTGCATAATTTTGTTATTTACCAAAAGATTTTGTTGAAATCAGATATATAGGTAGGTTCTAATTTGGCGTTTGATCAAAAAAATTCAACAAAAAATCACCAATAAGAAGACATTGTTTTACGGTTATCCGATGTTAAACGGAAAGGTTGGTACAGAACCGCAATAATAGATGGCATTGGTTGTCTAAAAACAACCACTGCACATTTACCCAGATTAGGGTTGTGGCTAGAGTTGCATCGGTGTGAGTGGTGCCAGCTGCCTTACTGATGAGTCCAATTTCGGGACGGAACTGGTATAAGGAGGGCACTTCTCACATGGATGTAACTCTAGACATTTATTGCGGTTCTGTACCAACCTTTCCGTTTAAAAAATCACCAAGTTAGCTTATGTTCGCAAAGTTTTGTTATTTTCCAAAGGATTTTGTTCAAATTAGATATGCAGGTTCTAATTTGGGGTTTAATCAAGAAATTTAACATCAATTGACCAAGTGAGGTTATGTTTGCATAATTTTGTTATTTTCCAAAGGATTTTGTTCAAATTAAATATTGTAGGTTCTGATTTGGGGTTTGCTCAAAAATGTTAACAAAAATTGACCAAATGAGGTTATGTTAGCATAATTTTGCTATTTTCCAAAGGATTTTGTTCACCGTAGATGTAGATTCAATATGGGATTTGTTCAAGAAAATAAAAAAGAAAAGAGGTTCTAGGTTTATACACTGAAAAAAATACACCAAAAATATTGTCAGATATTCAACACATCACATTTGAAGACCCGCTGGGACGATTTTTTTGATTTTTGATTTGTCTGTGCCCCGAATAACAGATTATTTATTCTATTTGATTACGAGGCAGTATAAAATTTGCCGGGTCAGCTAGTTGCAAATAAAATAAATGGATCATCAATTCAAAAATTAAATTTAACAAATTTTATCACCCCGTATCTCGAAAATTGTGCATTTTGGAGAGTGAGTTAATAAAAACTTGTTTTCATATTTTTAAACGAGCTATCACATCCTGAAGTCCTGCGCATATATCATGAAACACCCTGTATAGTTCAATTTCCCCATGCGATGCCAACTTTTCAGAACCTGTCCAATTGATCGTGGTTATCCAGTTAATATCAGTGGGTAGAGTACGTATATATGATATTCAAAGTAATTTGAGAAAATGGGAAAGTTGCGGACAATTCAACAAGATTTTCCGAAAGATATGATCAGATGGGGACAAGAAATATCATTTTCTGTTTTTTGAAAAAATAGGTACTTCCAAAGTCAGGCTGAGTAGGCAAAATTATTGGAGAATCACCCATCAAATATACATGTTACGCAAAGGGGCCCCTTGAATGTTCGCCGAAGTGATTTGTACCCGATTGTTAACACTAACATCTCCATTATATTGAACGCCAAACCGCTTTTCGGCATTTGATCGAGCACACTCGCATTATGTCGAGGGGTGGCGAAAAATATTTGTTTCTTTTATTTGCGATTTCTATTGCTTGTGTCCAATCACGGTTTCTACATGGGCTGGCAATAAAACCGATGAGAATATCCAAACTTGCTGCTTAACCACATTACCCAATTTATTATGATTGTATAATTACATGGCATGAATACAATTAGTCTCGTGCCATGGGTTCAAAAGGGGAGCAGCTGTGATAGTTTTATGCAATTACTTGTAATTATCAAAACGAATATTGTTCTCTATTTCTGGACAAGTGTCTCAGCTTGACTTAGCCGTCAGTGTCCGTTCACTTAACCAATTAAAGGCACAGGAAGTGGGGTCACAATATTTATGACAACTCGTGCTTAGTCCATTACAAAAGTCCAACAAAAGTGAATTAAATAATTGAGACTGTTGTCTTTCATTTTCATTCCATGTGTTAGTTACAGTTATATTAATCCGACCTAAAATACAATCTACAACATATCACAGGTGTCAACACAACCCAAAACATCTAATCTCGCCAGAACATGATTATTAGTATTTTTAATGAACTTGATTATGTTAAGCTATAATTAAAAAGTTCGAGGTCGCATCGGCTCTTCCACGTGACTGGACTCGACCGCAATGTTTCCCAAGAAAAAGAGCAACCACATTGAATAGATTCTTTCACCGTCTTTCAGTACACCTCAAACAAAAGGGGGGCTTTTAAGATAGTCTTTTAGTGATTCTTCGATAGTTACATGAACATGTTGTATTCGATCGATAGCCGATATTAAAAGCGCAGGTTAAAATCCCCATTGAAAGCGGCGCGATTCAAAGATGTCGGCTGTCAGCTCTGATGTAGAAAACACTTGATGCGATAGAAAGAAAATAGCCGAACGGTTTTTTATGCTTCTGAAATTTCAGTTCAGGCTAAAGGGTTTTGGATTACGTGCGCCGCACAAAAGGTTCTTTTCGCAATCAGTGCCCGCCCCGCCGCATCACACTTATAAAGCAACAATAAAGATGTCCGCCGATCTCGTATAAATAAATATATAAAATCGCAGTGGATGACAATAAGAAATGGTCCGATGACGTTAATGGTGATGAGATATGCTAATCCGACGATGTTCGAATCAGCGGCATACTGAGGTGTTTTATGTCTGATATGTGGCTTAATTTAATCCCGGTTTGATCCAGCGGCCGTAAATCGGGCCTGCGGGCCGGGTGGGTGTTGGTGCTGTGGTAGCGCAAGGCCAGGTGATGTTTGCTAATAAATCTTTGCTTTCGTTTTAATTAGTGGCCACAATCAATTAACACGCTCACATCTATAAATCATTTTTTGGTAAACACATTGATGAAAAAAATATTGACGATCTCTACAAAATGAAATATTCAGCACAAATAATATCGAATATGCGGGTTCAAGATCACCTCATTGCTTATAATAAGTAATTTAATCAATGTTTAATGGTCTTTTGTTTATTTTGACAGCTGGTTTCTGAGGATTGATTATTTATGGGTGATTTTATGCAATTTACGGTTGTTATCTTAGATATTCACCAATTAAAGTGTCGAGTCATTCAAATTCTAAATTCTGGTATCTATCATTCATTTTCAATGGGTGATTTGGATTGAAATTTTTGGTTCTTGTAAACATCAGGCATCCACGTATTTTGTACTTTTTAAAGGCGAATTTGGTAAATTATCCTTCGTTTAACTTTTCTAAAAAGAAAAAATGCTGGATGAATCACTTTTTTGTGGAAAAAAACACTATTTTAGGCACATTGTTTCATTCGAACATTTTCCAAAAATCTCGATTTGTTCCAGTTGTGCATGGGTCATTGAAATGGACAATTTCTGTTGTTCTCATGTACTACAGTTCCTCACGTAACCACTAAAGAAGTTAAAACATATAGTCATATAGTTAAGCAGGAGTCGATATTTTCAATACTGTCAATATGTCAAGATTTTCAAGTCACTACTCACTAATTGAAGACTAAGAATGATAAACACGCGCAGTGTTACCAAGTGGATGCTGTGAAAAATGTTTTCCATGTAGCAGATGAAGGATTAGTTTTGATTAGATTGGGTTAGTTTTTGTTAGTTCGGGTGAGTTTTAGTTAGATTGGGTCAGTCTTGGTTAGATTGGTCTAGTTTTGGTTAGTTCGGGTGAGTTTTGGATATGAATATTGAAATAGTTTTGGTCAGATTGTGTCAGTTTGAGTTTGATTTGCTCAGATTGGGTAAATCTTGGTTGGATTGGGTTAGTTTGGGTTAGTTCTGGTTAGATTGGGTAAGTGTTGGTTAGATTGGGCTGGTTTGGGTTGATTTTAGTCAAAATGGGTTGGTTTTGGTTAGTTCTGTCTAGTTTGTGTGTGTTTTGGTTAGATTGGGTCAGTCCTGGTCAGAATGGTTTAGTTTTGGTTGATTTGAGTTAGTTTCGGTGAGTTTTGATTAGATTGGGTTAATTTTGGTCAGATTGGGTTAGTTTGATTAGGGGTAGTCTTGGTTAGATTGGGTTAGTTTTGGTTAGATTGGGTTTGTTTGATTTGGGTTAGTTTTGGTGAGGATTGGGTAAGTTCTGGTTTGTTTGGGTCACCGTCTGAGAGATTCAGAAAGTGGATTGATCAGATTAGCCAGGGATATAATTTTTGAAACTTTGACATTTTTATAGTTCTCGTTCTCCGTGTCTTATGTTTTTTTTGTCATAGTCTATCAAAATATAGAGGCAAAATTATTGCAGTCATGGTTTTCAAGAAGTTTGGATACGTTTGGCAACATTGCATGTTGGTTCTTATTATGTGGCTTGTAACAATGTGACGAAGCGGTCATTTTAGAGAGTTGTTGCATTGAAATCTGAAAAAAAAATCTGGATTTTTTTTTTCTTGTTAAAAGTTGTTCATCCAGCATTTTTTTTAATTGAAATTATTCTAAACTAACCCAAACTAACCCAAAACTATGCTTAAAAATTGGAAAAATGCTTCAATGTATGGATGCCTAATCTTTACAAGACCCAAATTTTTTAATTGAATTATTTTCAAATCAATTATTCACATACCCGTACAACCATATATACAGGTTGTTTCATAATGAGATGCTGATCTTCACGGATGAGAACTCTTTTATATTTTTTTTGTAAAAGTGAGACGACCCTGTTTTTTTCTATATAAACTTTATTGAATTGGCAATGACGAAGTCTTGATATTTTTTCGTGAAACAAACGGTTTCCAATTGGAAAAATAACACTCATTTTATTTCAATCAAGATGATTACTATGTGTAAAAGTAGGTAACCATCTACATATTATCTTCAATTTAATATAAAATTCACCTCTTAATCTTCAATGAAATGTTGGTGAATTAATTTTTTCAAATACATATGCCAAAAAAAAAGATTCTGGTGACTCCAAGATCCAGAAAAGATAAATTTCGAAAACTGCATCTTTATAAGAGTTTAGTACGCATTCAAGTAACCAATTATCTTCAATTTAATGCAAAATTCAACCCTCAATCTTCAATGAAGAAATGTTGGTGAATTTATTTCAAATATTTGACGATTATGGTAACTTCAAAAATTTGAAAACAACCTTTGAAAACTCCACTTCTAAGATGATTATGTACATACCTATGTGTAAAAGTAAATTTACATTATCAAAATTCAACCCTCAATCTTCGATAAATATATATGCACTTTCTTTCAGTTTACGTCTTCTAGAACATGGCTCTTTTGCTAAGATTGTTGAATCATCCCAATTTATTTTATGATTATTATCAAATGCATGTTGACAAATTCCCGATCTATGAAATTCCCTTTTTTTTATGGATGATTTATGTTCTTCAATTCTCTTTTTTAAAGGTCGTGAGGTCTCTCCAATATAGAATTTATCACATTCACAAGGAATTTTATAAATTACATTTTTAGTGGACTCATTAATATTATTAGGTCTAGTATTTGTTACAGTTACGCACAAAAAAGTTAGTGCTTTATTAGTAGGTAAAGTGGTCGGCAGATGGCGCCCCCTCAGGTGTAACAAAATAGACACTAGGATCCTATTTTCCACCCCAAAAAAACCCAACTTATCTATTTTAGTAAGATCAGTCAGATACTTATGAATATATTAATTAAAATAAGAAACAATATTGTAACTTTGACACCCTGTATCTCAGTTATTATCGATTTAGGTAAATGTAGCAAAATCGCAATATTTTAGCGTCTAGAATCTACCGTTATGATATGACGCATTCATTACGGACCACCCTGTATAATTATGAAACAACTTGTGTACATAAGTATAACAAATGAGCACGTGTAAAAATTTGTTTTTATTCAAGTTTTTTGATGATTTTAGATGCGACTGGGTCACAGGGAATACTGGGATAAATTTAACTTGATTTATCTTTTGTTGCATAAAATATCAAGACTCAAGATTTTTTCAACAAAATCCAATTTGAAGGTCAGTGTAGCCAGAGTTAATAAAACAGCCGTTTACTCTGCTGTAGCTGATGCAAAATAAAATACGATGCACGTCATTGATGCCGCAAGTAAATTGGAATATTTCTCTATTAGGTTGGACAGTGATGCCAGATTTTCTGGTGAAAATACTCTACTGTTGTTCTTATCATTTAAATAACGAACGTATGATGTTGATTTTGATTTCAATGGAAAAAAAACAATAAAATCTTCAAGAACCAAAAAAATGGACTAAAAATACGAAAATATCAAAACACTTTTAAAGGTGTAAATTTGTATTGAGGTTCACGTTTTGTGTTGAAAATTGGCAACATCTGGCCGTAAACTTGCGGCCAGTTTATCTGATGCTATTATTTACAAAATACCGTTTTGTGAGGTTGGGAAGTTACCACTGAGTTTATTCTTAAATTTCTATCAGGACAAAGCCTTGCTCTGTGAATTATTTTCTATTCAAAAATACGCTATTTAGTGTTTTATTAATAAAACAATGCCTAGGACCAGAAAGTAAAATCAGGTAGAAATTCTGTTATTTCACCGGTAAGTGAACAAAAACAAAATTGGCCTATGGTCTGAATTGTTATACATGGTGGACACAATTTTGCATTGATTTAATGGGCGTTCTTTGAAAATTAAGGTAGGTATAGTTAACGCCAAACAAATTTGGATCTAACGTCATCGTTGCCACCAAGCTCGTTGTTGTGAAGTTTGCTGGTGACCAGATTTGGTCACCAGCAAATCACATTATAACTCACTTGGTGGCAATTATTATACGTGAATCGAAAGTTGTTTGGCATTTGCTGTATATACGTGCCCAAGATAAGGAGGGCTAGTACACGGATCTCCGTAACCATGAGAGAAGAGATTGAAAGTCGGTTAAATGAGAAGAGTGTAGCGGCTTTTGGTGCTCGATAATATGCCGCTTTGAAATCTAAAAAGTTCCCATGCAGTAGTCTTGGGCTCCATAGACTTAATATCACAAGACAAGTAACAAAACAAATATTCTTGACCCCAACATCCCTCATGTAAATATTTACCCTTTTTCCAGCTTTGTTGTCATGTGCACTGAATGTCCTTAAGCTTTATGCAAAAAAACCCGGCGGGAAAATGAATAATTCAATTGGTAATCTTCCAAACAACCATAATTCCATTTATCTCCACTTTTTAGTCACAAAGTGACTTGTGTCATCAAAAAAATATTTTTGAAGTGTGAATATGTATTGAGGTCTACGTCTTGTGATGAAACTTGGCAACATCTGACCCTAAAGTTAAGGCCAGCCAGTTTCTCTGACGCTATTGTATATTGTGAGGTTAGGAAGTTATAAGTGAAATCATTCATCAATCTCCCAGGAACAAACCTAGCTCTGTGAATGACAGCAGTTGACTTTGAATAGTTGCAGAGTCTTCTATAGCGTATATATGGAACTGAATCTGGTCCACACGCGGTGTTGCCTTTTTTTTACTTCAGGGCTTATATTACAATATAGACGGCTCTGGTCATACTCATAGTTGTCTGTAAACAGTGTGCATGAAGTCGTTGTTTCTGCCCAAATGTATCCCGATCGCATCGGTTGCAAAATCACGAATACGCGAAAAGACAAGAACACCTGTGCATTATTTACAATTTTGTTGGTATGGATACAAAGTTTGAAACAACCAACTGATGGTAGGTATTTGAGTAGACATTTGAGTGCCAGAAAATTAGAAAAAAAATTCTCGCACCAAAGTTTATTGATATACAATAAGTCAAGTCGCTTGTCGTCGGCTGTTTTGAAAAACCCGTATCACAAGTGGCCGCGCGTCAAAACATTCCGTTCAAAGAAGCCCGTCCAGCGAAAATTGTTCGAAGCGCCTGACAAACGTTCCGAACTAATGGGTCCTGGGCTAACGCTTTTATTGGAATCTGGCAATAGTGGCAAATAAATGCTGCCTTTTATTTTATATCGGTTATACTCACTTGAAAGAAAACTAAAAAAAAAAAAGAATTCTTATAAACATAAAATGTAGAAAAGTAGTTTGTTTGGAAGAATTATGGAACTTTTGATGATTGAAGATAACATAATAATTGAAAGTCCACAAATGTTTGAACGATAATAATATAATTCAATACAAGGCATTGGTACTGAAGTAAAACAGTTCTGGATCTTTGTGGTGAATTTCATGAAGTTGGAGCTCAGAAAAATTCAGAATAACAATAAGGAAAAGCTCTCTGGATTTCAAGAGAAATTTTATCGAATTGACACCGCTCTGGAGGCATGTTCTTTTGGAAGAATTATCGTTTATTGCCGTTAGTAGTTTTCCGATGTTCCACGCCAATGGAAACCAAAATGAATGCACCTTAGATATGTTCGAATTCCGTGTCAGTTGCGTATTAATACCGAGGCGAACGTGTCCGCGGCTACGCCCCCTGCTGAGCTGCTGGACACCTGATGAATTCGTCAGAAGAGTGCGGATGATTAAAAAAGAGACGGACAATATTTATTGTAATAAAGAAAACGACGAGGGGGACCCAAGAATGCAAAACTCGCGGATGAATTATGAAAATTGGAATTGCTCCTTCGATGCGAACTTGTATAGTTTATTGAAATTGGCAGCATGAAATATACACAGTGTGAAAGTAGTTTCTGGCTGTAACAGTAGCAGTTATCCACTTGATGTAACAAAAGCCTTATCTCAAGGATCCCTCATTGCTTTGTTGATACACTAACTCAGTAATAACCAGACAATATGATATACTTGACAACATAATAGCAGCAATAACACAAGTTGTTTTCTATCTTTAAATTTAACTACGAAATAATGCATCTTGCTTTGTTTGCTCTACATTTCCGGCATCATTCAGCTGATTGAGGCAAATTGCAGGCTTATAAGTCTAGGTATACAAAACGGGCTAACGGTAAGATGCGTAAAAAGCGCAAAAGATCTAAAGGTCCTAATGCCCTTATTGTATCAACGATATTTTAATCCCATATTTAGGTAAACAGTTGAAGAAAAACATACCAGCATCCTTCCGGCTGGCTAAATTCGGCTTTCGGCAACTTAAAGAGTGTTTGCTTAATTTGAGGTTTTAATTTCGAGATGAGGCGGTCGCTTTTGAACGTGCAACCATGCGAGTGGGTATTTAGGGTAGCGTAGTCAAAATACTGGTTGTTGGTGGTCATGGTTACGACCACCAGTGGTGAGTATTAAAAATAACTGATTATTACTTTTGCTGGTGGTCAAAATATTTCACTATCTGTTTTATTCAGAATCTTTTGAGATCTTTCAACTGATTTACACAGCAACAAAATAATCCAGTATTTTATTTTAGAATATTTAAATCTATCAAAATACAGCTGGTTTAATTGCAACCAATCCAGATGTTTTGATTGGACCAGTATAAAACTAATCAAGACGTGACTGTAGAAAAAGCCGCACATTATAGGCTAATTTACAGCTTAAATAGCGTCACTCCGGTTATTTAAACATGCAAACTACTAATTACCTATGCCCGATGCGGACCTTATTTGAAATAAAATCGTTATACACTCGAAGAAATTTATTAGAACCACGTTACATCTGCTTGCTTGATACTTCAGGGTTGTACCATGGATTACTTGGAACCAACTTTTTGTACTTTGTTTACTTACTTGGTTGAGGCGACGCCAAAAAGAAAAGTAAAATCATTCAGAATACATAATATTCAAATTGGGTCCTCAAGATACGTGTCGTTTTGATCGAGCGAAAACGACCCATTCGCTACATGACCTAGAACGGGTCTTGAGCATTCCTGTGTGACGTCATACCGCTTGCTGTTAGTACATAGTTGACAGCTGCAATGTGCTGATTTTTCAATTCCAGTCGAATGAACTGGATTGACGATGACGGTGCGTTTTTTGATGCTGTTTCATGTGAGCTTAGAGATGTTGGAACATAATCTTTCATTGTAGATTTTTTAGAAACATAACACAAAATTATCTTCTTTGCATGAAGACCTTATTGCTTTTCTGTTTCATTTTTTATTATCTTGATTGATGATTTCTCTATTCAGCTTTCACAATGTATGGAATTTTTTCTATACTTTATTGTTCACTTTGATCAATTTTTGTGATGTTTTATCCGGATAGTGATTTACATTAAATTAATTCAGTCCAAACAATGTTAATATTTATTGTTTTTCTAAATCAAATTTTCCCCCATTTTTGATCTGCCACGAATTTGTCTCGTTTTATAACGTTTTCCGATTCAATAATATTTTTTTCACATCTTGACAAAAAGTTGTTTCATGTATTTTTTTTGTTTTTCCCTTCTATTTTGAGAAGATGTTAGGTACTATTTTTGTAATGTATTTTGTACCTGATATATTTTTTTATTATTAATAACAACAGATATATAATAAAACCATAGAGAAGAAGAGTTATGAATTCCAATTTTATTCCAATTTAAAACAATATAAGTACAGAGTACGCATAAAAAGTATTACATTAAAAATATAAAATATACTTTTTTTGGAAAATATAAGCTTTTTTCAAAACATCACAAAAACAAAAAACAATTGAAATATGATTCAAACATACTCTAATGTTTTCAAAACAAACTTGAACAAATATTTTATGCAACGATTACAATACCATAATGAAAAATTCCAGTTTAAAACTGCAAAAAAATTGAAAACCCCCTAAAATTATTCATGTAGTGATTAAAAAATCTAAAAATTTTTAGAGGAATTCACTCGATCTGTTTCTTTTGCCATTTTTGCTTTCAAGAACATCCAAAAATTTTGAAAAGAAAACTTTTGTTGAGTGTTTTTGAGTTTTTCTGCAAACTAATAAGAGTGATATTTGATTAGACGAGAGTGATATTGACTGGAATCATATAAGTTTTTGATAAGGTGAGGGGATTTCATTGTTAAAATAATGATAGAAAATATTTTGAGGTTATGTTGTTAGCAATATACTTGTATTGATCGACTTTTTTCTGACTATTCGAATAAAAATTACTTTAAACTGTTTTTATTATAGTTAAAAAAAACTAAAAACACGCTTTCGAACTAGAAAGTAAAAGATAATTTATAACTTTAGAATAAAATGATTGACAAAAAAATGAATGTCATAGTGGTAAAAGCGTGGGATGCTTAGTAAGTACATTAATACCAACTCTGCGTGTTGAAATAAAAACTAGTTAGAAATTATAACAATATTTGATATAGAAGCACCTCACGCTTTTATCGTTAATCATTTTATCTTTCAATTGAATGAGTATTTTTTAGATTTTTTTTTAATATAATTTTTCTAGCCTCTTGACAAAAAAAACATCTTGGCAACGTTGTATATCAGACGGACAGTTTAAGAATTACCGCCCCGTTAACCAATCATTCATTCACCACCGGTCAAACAAGCCAAACGTCGGACAATTTAACAAAACAACAATATGTATTTTTGGATTAAGCATTTTTGTTTACTTTTTATCTCTTTTTTAATTGAAATTATTATATGTCATCGGTTCTTGACAATTGTGCAAAGTTCCTAATCAATCTGGGCATTTATATATATATATATATACTGTCCTTCAGCTATATATATATATATATATATATATATATATATATATATATAATCGATTTCCAAGATTCCATACAAGTGAAGCTAATATAGAGCGTGAAAAAATCAAATCATTTAAGTTGTCACCATTAACTGAGCTTGAATACGTCCCTGTACAAATCCACCCAAACCACACTCATAAGTTGTTTTCACCAGTGTACATATTAAATATTTTTAATAAACTAATACTCAACATTTGAATATGTTAACGCAACGTGTATATTAAACAACCAGCGTTTTGTTGGACATTAACGTCCAGGGACGCTATTAAACGTTTCAATTTACTACCGACATGTTAATATAGTTTTGTGTTTATAGCTATTAAGGCAGATTAGCCGTCGCCGGGTTGTCTTTTACGGCTCGGCTGCCATGTATGGACATTTTGGTGCTTTCAACGGATGGGCAATAGACAGGTGTCACGTGACTTTTGGATTTTAGCAAACAAACTGTCATTTTAATGTTCAGTAAGCTTCCTGCACTATTGGATGAGGCATTGCTTTACTATTGGACGGACTGCAGCTACATGTCACATGGTTCTAAGTCCTGATAGTAAAGAGGACTTGCCAATCAAAATCGAGGTGTGGCTCAGCGTGTAATCAAGACAAAGGAGGTAGCCGATTTTTTTTTCTCTTTCTGAGACCTTTTTGGGAACAAACTTCGCACTATGTCCTCTCTGCCACAGAAACGCAGTGCTCCACATTCAAAGACGATGTGATTGGCCGTTTCCTCCTCTTCATTGCAGAGCCTACATGGGTTCATCGTTGAAGCGGTCCATGGAATCCAAAATATGTTTCCGTGAGGTGCAGTGCTCATCCCTCTTATTTTCTAGAGCTGACTACAACCGTTCTAGTAGACTTCCAGTGAATGATTGTTGTTTCCCCTCAGCCATCATTGGTGTCTCACACCTGGTAATTGGTACCCTCTTGCTTTCTGTTGTTTTCCGGGACAACAGTCAGGCTCTTTTAGGGGATCTAGTGACACCAATTACAGGTTCTGGAACTATAAATGGTGTAGGTACATCCTTGCGCGCCAGTTGGCTATCACTCAGGATAAGGATTTTTCTTCTTCATAGCCTCTCCTGTGATTTTCATGCACGAAGATGTTCATTGCATATATTTTCGCTTGGAAAACAGTATACATTTAGAGTTTGAGTGGCACCAGTTTTTTGTGTTGTCGAGTCTGTGTGCTCCCATTCTTGATAATCTAGAGAAGGAAGGTTTAGCCTCCACTTTTGACAATTCTGTAACTGCCTGTTGTTGCTCGATTGGCCACCAAACCAGTGTTTGTCTTACCACAGTATGTAAAGCCAGTGCAGTGAATTTATACCCCAGGTTTTGCCTACTGCTCTTTTTGTTGCTATTATTGTCCTCCATCAACTGTCTTCGAGAGATGTGAGTTCCATGAGAGCTTGTCGTCTAAGATGATGTACCTAGACATCATGACCTCCCTACCATCAGCAGTTCTTGTCCAAAGAATACAGGTTTGACTTGACCCCACTATAATGTCGTGGAGCTGACTAGGAAGGTTTTCTCAGGTTCCACCTTCAGGTTCCTCCTTCCTACACCAGTCTTCTACGATATTAAGGGCTGTCTGCATTGGTTCTGATAGTATTGCTACATCATCGGCATAGCCTTGGGCATAGAAAAGAAGATAAGATTCCTTCCTGCTGCCGTAGCTACCTCTATAGTTACAGTTTTTTCAAGCATAGTTGCTTGGATCATCCCATGCACCTTCAGCATGTTTTTATCCACCTCTGGGCGGTGTTTTTAATTCCACGCCGGTTAATTGTGGTAGTCAATGAAATAAAGAAGGTATGAACAGATACTCCTCCTATGTCAAGAAATGCATGGACATTTTTTTTTCATGGTTATTCAGTGGTTGTTCTATTTTGTGCGCTTATTCATGCAGACCGCTCTCACACAACCTTTCCATGTTTTTTTTTATTGACGCTGATCTCACATTCCAGGACCATATTATTTTCGCGCTCTGTAGACAGTTTTCAAGGCAGGCACAAGAATCTCAAAGAAGAACAATTCGACAAGCACGCCACCTACTTCTACCCATTCCAACTAGAAAATATACTAGGCGCTCATTTGTACACGAAGGAGAAAAAATACAACCATATCCCACCAGATTTCAAGGATGTGCCCTCATTGAGGGTTCTTAACAAACTCCCAAAAGAACTCTGTTGGAAAAGAGATTCTACTCCTTGGAAGAGTTTTATGGCTGAAGACTGTGGTACATGGATGAGCCTCGCTCTTTTTGCCTCCATCCATGTAGTTGCAACAGAGTTTCTCCAAGTGTTGGGATTGTGGAGTTGCTTCAAATTCCTGTGGATGACTGTCTTACGCACAAACCATGGTGCTTGCGATGATCCTGGATCACATGATTCTCGAATCTCTGAGGTAATTAGCTGTGCTGTGTGTCACGGTTGTCCAAAAAAGGTTGCGTAGAACAGGATTGGCCTTATGTGGGTTTCATTAAACCTGACAGAAACAATGTCGGCGATCTCAGTAGCGGGTGCAGCCTTTTTAGTTGGCCTTTCCAGTAAGAGCTCGGTCGCAGTTAACCCCAAAGTATTTTGCCTCGCTACTCCAAGAATGTCTTTCTTTTTAGAGGGTTGATCTGGTTACCGCCGTATTGTCTTATCGTCAGCGAACTGGTTCTGGGGGAGTGAAGATTGAGAACAGGGTGGATCCTTGAGGCACACCAGTCTTGATCCGGAGAGTTGAGGAGGCGGGTTGTCGGCCCAAATGGAAGAGGATTCTTGTCCTGATAGTTCAGATGAGGTAATCCGGGAAGCCCTTGTACCACACACGATTAAAGGCCTTGGATACTATACTATTTCCATCCTCCGCAGAATAAAGCGTAGATGTCCGATCTTCCGCTTTGTCGAGATAATGGGAGCTTTCGTTTTTTCTAGTTCGAGCTTCAACATTTGCTGTTCCATCCACCGCGATACTATTTCCAAGCTAGTGTTTGCTTTGTGCATGACCGTTTGTTCGTTCAATCAACCACCATCGCTACGTCAGTTGATCAGCGTCATCCCATCCCATTTGAAAAGATCGTCGTGAAGGATGTTTCAGAGAGATGGACCCAGAACGGATCCCTGAGGTACTCCGCTACTAAGCGCAACGACCCGAGGAGACTCATCATCCTCTATAAGTAAGATTATCTCGGATAAGTAGGAAGCTTCTTCTATTTATCCCTTGTCCAATATCAACAGCCATGAGGCGATATTAAATGCGTTCTCTACACCCAGTAGTATCACAACAAAGGGCCTTTGGCTTGCATATGAGAGCATCCAAAGAGCCAAACTGACAAGTCTACAACGTCAAGCCAGCCTGGCCATCTGTGGAGCGTCCACGGCGCTTGCTGAATCTCCCTCCCCTACACATTGTGCTAGAGAAGGAGGCGAGAAGAGCAACTTACAGAATCATGTCTAACCACGGAGGTAGCAGGGTAGACACGGTAACATCCAACAGACTGATAACAGAATTAGAGAGCTATTGCACTCTAGGTGGTCATCAATGCAATGTCATAGCTATACTTCTTCGGGAAGAGTGGACACAGAACCCTTTCAGCCTAACAAGAGCTGACACCTGCTGGTACACGGATGGATCAACGACGCCTTCTGGCGCAGGCCTATTGTAGCCAGAAGAAAGTTGAGATACCATACAGCGTAGGCAAATTGACTACAATATTCCAAGCTGAACTATCAGCAATTGAACATGGCGCCCAATGTATGCTTGACCATGAATGTACTGTCACGACAATGAGAGTATCCCCATAAGAACTTTTGGAGAACTGTGAAGAGCTGCCAGAATGCACTGAACAAACTCGTCATGTCTAATGATGTAAAACTGGTATGAATACCTAGCCACTCAGGACATGAAGAAAATGGGGTCGTAAACCGACTGGGACGCGAAGGAAGCGGCGACCAGGGACTTCATAAGGAATGATGATATTGCGGCCGCTGAGATATCCACATGGATGGATAACCAATGTCTAAAATACTGGAGAAACCTGCCAGACGTGCGATACTTAAAAGAATGTATCATTGAACCACGAAAGAAACGCGTCAGAGAAATTCTGGAACTCAACAGACAGGAAATCCGACTAGTGTACACTGGTCACTGCCTGTTGAGGGTCCCATGTACAGAATGGGCTTACCGAGGACACTGAATGCAGACTGTGTCTGGAGGAAAAGGAGGCATATTTTCTGTCAATGCCCGACGATTGCTCGCCTCCGACAAATTGGGAGCCCTCGAATTATTGCAAAGGATCTGATCAATGCTTCATCCAGGGTAGATAATCTGGCAATCTTGTGACCCACAATAAACCCACTATTGGTAGCGGTCGAAATGAAGAATCATCTTGTCATCTATGTCTGGGGAAAGGATGGTGGTAGTCTAGATATTCTTTTTATCACAGCTCTGTTACTCTGTATCCATCTTCCTATAAATAGTTTCGCTCCATAAGAATATGATTTGGTCCACAGCCTCGTTCACTTTTAGCTTGACTTGTCAGCTCTTATGTCTTATTCTCTTGGCATGTTCATTGACTTCGAAGAAGATGAGATTGTGAACGCTCGAGGACTCATCATCGACAACATGCCATCAGTTATGGACTATTACGTATCTAGTGACAAAGATCAGGTTAGGTATGGATGCGCTATTGTGTCTTAGTCATCCACTCAGTTAACTCAAGTTTTTCCATTTTATACGCGAGTTTTCACAAGTTGTTGTACAATACTTGTTAAATTCTATATATCACTTCAAAAATTATGAAATTTCGTATAAAAAAAATCGAAAGTAGTGACTCATACATCAACTGTTAGGCAACATCCCGTTGCAATAGGCCATCAATCACTGATGCGTTGAGAACAGTTTGCGTCGGATCAAAAACTAAAAAGCATTTTGTACCGCCAAGGAGGAAAGATATCCCGCTTTTAGCGACAGGAAACGCGTACCATTTGCTTATCTATTTGCCGTTTCAAAGGATTTCAAATATTTATTGATAGTAGCTCAATCTTTGATGGTTTCTAGTTCTGCCAAGTGTTTACCTCTCGTCAAAATAATCGGACTGGGCCGCTCTTCGCCGTTTATTTACCGAAGATAAAAGACTCAATCGGTGCTTTAAAGTAATCAAACATATCATCCTTCATCGGGAAAAAAGTTATTTGCCCGCCCGCCCGCTACAGCCTCTGTTTACGATGCCTAAGCTAAACAGATACGTGGGAGTCTACTTTGATTTCCAACACTTATTCCGGTTTAATTATGCTTTGATAACGTGCCGCTAAATTTGTTTTTATTTTATTTATCCGAGTGGGTGTCCTACAAAATATTATCGCATTCGCAACACACGCTTAATTAACTGATAAAATTTGCATGTTGGTTGGTGACAAATGCCACAAGAATCAATAAAGCATAACCCACAGGCTTGGATTTCAACAAAGGTTTAACTTCACAAAGAGATGTCTCCATTATCCCTGCCCATGGGCTTAGATAAATTATCAACAAATAAACACAGTCGGAACAACGTTTGAAGATTAGCAAATATGACCACCCAAGAACGTCATCAAGCCCTTGACATCAATGCACAGAACCGTCCAAATCAGCATAAAGCGCATCCCTGCTTCCTTCTCTAATTGGTCCAATTGCGAAAATCGCGCATTTCTGCCACGTAAGCAAAATTCAAACAGCGTGCGGTCTCACTTGCCAACTGTATCAATAATTATACCGAGTTTGTCGTCGAGTTTTCTCCATTCGGTGTCAGTTTCCGGGATGGGTTCGTGCTCGAACTGACAAATTCCGTAACGAGATTCGTTGCGTGCCACTCCAAAGATGGCTATCAACAAATTTCGAATTAGTCTCGTTTCTAGGATCAGCTTTTAATTCGTAAACGATTGGGATCAGAGGGTATAGTTTTTCAGAGGACGCCGTTTTCCGCTGCTCGATTTGTCTTTGTTCGGTCACGTCCGCGCCTCGAGTGCCGCACGTGCCGTCTTTTAAATAAACATTGATGTGCGCACTTTATTCTATCTTGTTAATGTATCTTTGAGGGTTGCTTTTTGCTTCCCCTATAAAAAACTACTTGGTTAAGTTAAGGTGCATTTATTGCTTCTTTCTTGCAGGGATTTTGTAATATACTTTCCAAATCCTTTTTAATTAATTATTGGCTGATGATCTCAATGACTCACGACAACAAAAAGATATTCAATTATTCATTTTGGCTTCATCGTAAGAGACAAAGAAACCAGTTGTAGGTTTCGCTTTACAAAAAACCTGGGAGATGTACCAAGCTAGGTCGTTCGAAATTAAGCAACAAAAACGCACCAAGCGCTAGTATGTAAGTTAGGACAAAATTCGTCACGCAAGCGATTCACTGCTGGAAGAGGCTCCAGTTTGTTCGTATTTTTATTTCTTTAATTTTCGTAGCCTTCAGAGATCAGACTGAGCTGGTAGCCGGTACCAAAGAGGTCAAATTAAGTGAGAAGATTGGGACACTAAAGAGCTTATCCGTGACGTCCTAATGCGGAGGAGAGGTTTAGTGGGTATAACCCCACACTACTCTATGGTTTCGGTCTGGTTTCAGATTCCTTTCCTTGGAGACGGAACCCCTGAAAAAAAAAAAAAAAAAAAAATGGTTTTAACTTTCATTACCGGGAGAAGTTGTCAAATTAAAATGCATTGAATGAAATTCCCTGTACTTATCACCTAGTATGTCCATAGTCACGTAATTTTGTTGTACGAATATATATTTCTTGCAATTTTTCACATTAATAATGCTGTGAGTTTGAGAAGGCAGTACCACATTGTTCCAATTGTTTATGATGGCCTGTGAGAATTCAATTATTGGAAAACTTGTTGGTGTCAAAATCAACAAACCGTAGTATGATTATATCAATTTAACTTGATCTATGGTCATCACCACTTTTCTATCTTATCAAAAGTGGGTAGTAATGACTGGAAGTTTATCAAGGTGCTTCGAAAACCCGTCTCACCTGCCGCTAAACTTGTGGGGCACATTTTTGCATTATCAAAATAGATTAGGTACGGTTAGAACTCTACGTCTAGCAATAAATCTTTGCCCTTCACATAGCCCCAAGCCGGCCTGTGGTGGTGAAGTGAACGATGATGCTTTATCACAGTCTTTACTTGCTGTCTGACTTGAACAATCTAGTACTGCCTTGTGATACTTTCATGTGTAAAGTCCTTTTTTTACCTTGCAATTTAACTTTGAACTTCAATGTCAGGCAACTATATCTTATTCACGACATAAATGAAGTTCTATAAGATAATTTTCCTGTAAGTTATTCAATATAGTTAAAGGTTACTGAAAATAAACATAAATGGTGACATATTAAGGTATACGAAGAAGTCTAAACTTACTTGAAAATAACCAAAAAAGTTAACTTCAAGGTCAAGGACAAGAATATATTTCCTCTGAATTTAGGTGAAATATTACTTAATTATGACCAACATTCTGTCTTTATCGCTACCTTTCTGTTGAGTTATAACAAAGGTCGTTCAACTTTATGAATAACCTCAAACGTTCCAATTGATGGGGTGGCCAAATTATTTGAAATATTGACCTGATGTCCCAACAAACAATCTAAGAACTCTAGACCAGAAGAAATGAAAAAAATAAACATGCATTGTCTCATGTACAATCATGACATATATAAGGTGTGAGAATAAGTCTAAAATAACTTGAAAACAACTAAAAAGTTACCTTCGAGGACAAGACTTTTATTTCTTCTGAATTTAGGTCGAATATTACTAAATTATCACCACAATTCTTTCTCTATCGCTACCTGTCTATTAGGTTATAACAAAGGTCGATATCTAGTCAATTTTGACCTTAATTGAAGAATAATGTCATTAAGGTCGAGAAATTAACTTATGGCTATTATAGTTATTTTGGATTCAAGGTTGTTTCAAAATTTCGCAAACTCTGGTAATAATGTATCGGAATGGACATATAGGTTCTTGTAAACATTAGGCATCCACGTATTTTGTACTTTTTGAAGCCGAATTTGGTAAATTATCCTTTGTTCAACTATTCTAAAGAGAAAAAATGCTGGATGAATCACTTTTTTTGTAGAAAAAACACTATTTCAGGCACATTGTTTCAAACGAACATTTTCCAAAAATCTCGATTTGTTCCAGTTGTGGGTCATTGAAATGGACAATTTCTGTTGTTCTCATGTACTACAGTTCCACTAAAGAAGTTAAAAAAAATTGTTAAGCAGGATAAATAAATTTTGAAAATTTGATCAGCCGCGAACTCGATATTTTCAATACTGTCAATATGTCAAGATTTTCAAGTCACCACTCACTAATTGAAGACCAAGAATGATAAACACACGCTGTGTTGCCAAGTGGATGCTGTGAGAAATGTTGCTTTTCATATTATTGTCTGTAGAGGATGTAGGGTTAGTTTTGATTAGATTGAGTGAGTTTTTGTTAGATTGGGTCAGTCTTGGTTAGACTGGTCTAGTTTTGGTTAGTTCGGGTGAGTTTTGGTTATGAATATTGGGATAGTTTTGGTCAGATTGAGTCAGTTTGAGTTTGATATGATCAGATTGGGTAAGTCTTGGTTGGATTGTGTTAGTTTGGGCTAGTTCTGGTTAGATTGGGTTAGTGTTGGTTAGATTGGGTTAGTTTGGGTTAGTTTGGGTTGATTTCGGTCAAACTGGGTTAGTTTATGTGGGTTTTGGTTATATTAGGTCAGTCCTGGTCAGAATGGTTTAGTTTTGGTTGATTTGAGTTAGTTTTGGTTAGATTGGGTTCGTTTTAGTCAGATTGGGTTAGTTTGGGTTAGTTTTTTGTCACATTGGGTCATCAGTTTGATTTGGGCTAGTCTTGATTAGATTGGGTTATTTTTTGTTAGATTGGCTTAGTTTTGGTCAGATTGGGTGAGTTCTGGTTAGTTTTCGTGAGTTCTGGTTGAATTCGGTTAGTTTTGGTCAGATTGGGTTTGTTTGATTTGGGTTAGTTTGGGTGAGGATTGGGTTAGTTCTGGTTAGTTTGGGTTTGTTTATGTGGGTTTTGGTTAGATTGGGTCAGTCCTGGTCAGAATGGTTTAGTTTTTGTTGATTTGAGTTAGTTTCGGTGAGTTTTTGTTAGATTGGGTTCGTTTTGGTCAGATTGGGTTAATTTGGGTTAGTTTTTTGTCACATTGGGTCAATTTGATTTGGGTTAGTCTTGTTTAGATTGGGTTATTTTTTGTAAGATTGGCTCAGTTTTGGTCAATTGGGTGAGTTCTGGTTGGTTTTCGTGAGTACTGGTTAAATTTGGTTAGTTTGGGTTATATTCGGTTAGTTTTGGTCAGATTGGGTTTGTTTAATTTGGGTTAGTTTGAGTGAGGTTTGGGTTAGTTCTGATTAGTTTGGGTTAGTTTATGTGGGTTTTGGTTAGATTGGGTCAGTCCTGGTCAGAATGTTTTAGTTTTTGTTGATTTGAGTTAGTTTCGGTGAGTTTTGGTTAGAATGGGTTCGTTTGGTCAGATTGGGTTAGTTAGGGTTATTTTTTTGCTGGATTGGGTCAGTTTGATTTTTGTTAGTTTGGGTTAGATTGGGTTATTTTTTATTAGATTGGCTTAGTTTTTGTCAATTTGGTGAGTTCTGGTTGGTTTTCGTGAGTACTGGTTAAATTTGGTTTGTTTGGGTTATATTCGGTTAGTTTTGGTCAGATTGGGTTTGTTTAATTTGGGTTAGTTTGAGTGAGGTTTGGGTTAGTTCTGATTAGTTTGGGTTAGTTTATGTGGGTTTTGGTTAGATTGGGTCAGTCCTGGTCAGAATGTTTTAGTTTTTGTTGATTTGAGTTAGTTTCGGTGAGTTTTGGTTAGAATGGGTTCGTTTGGTCAGATTGGGTTAGTTTGGGTTATTTTTTTGCTGGATTGGGTCATTGATTTTTGTTAGTTTGGGTTAGATTGGGTTATTTTTTTATTAGATTGACTTAGTTTTTGTCAGATTGGGTGAGTTCTGGTTAGTTTTCGTGAGTTCAGATTGGGTTTGTTTGATTTGAGTTAGTTTGGGTGAGCATTGGGTTAGTTCTGGTTAGTTTGGGTCACCGTCTGAGAGATTCAGAAACTTGATTGATCAGATAAGCCAAGGATATAATTTTTGAAACTTTGACATTTTTATAGTTCTCGTTCTCAGGGTCTTATGTTATATTGTTTTTTTTTGTCATGGTCTATCAAAATATACAGGCAGAACTATTGCAGTCATGGTTTTTAAGAAGTTTGGATACGTTTGGCAACATTGCATGTTGGTTCTAATATGTAGCTTGTTACAATGTGACGAAGCTGTCATTTTAGGGACTTGTTGCATTGAAATCTGAAAAAAAATTAGTTTATTCTGGATTTTTTTTTCTTGTTAAAAGTTCTTCATCCAGCATTTGTTTTAGTTGAAATGGTTCTATAAACCCAAAACTATGTTTAAAAATTGGAAAAATGTATTAATGTATGGATGCCTAATCTTTACAAGATCCGGACATATTTATAATCAGGGCGCATCAATTTTCTGCAAGTATTTTCCCAATATTATACAGAAAAGTTTCTTTCGCAGTTTCATTTCCTTCCAATTAGCAATAAACTATACTACGTAAATATTATACCAAGTAGGACGCCATAGTAATTCTTTCACTTCGACACGTGACAAAATCCATAGTCCATTATTTACACATGTACGCGAAGGTGCCATAGTTCTGTATCCTTGTCCATCTCACATTAATATCAGGTGTATTTTCCCAGTCATTGTCTTTTACCAACAGGTAAGAAATAGGTTACATTCAGGACCAACATACGGTCAGATTTCCCACATTTTGACGTAAACCAGGTTGACAGTTCCTTTATTCACCTTCAACCTAATGGTTGGCAAGGACCTATCGACCTCTTTATCACTTCCAAATTACTTTAGTTTCTTTACCCACATAGGGAAATATGTGGACAAATGTCGGTAATTTTGCCCTTTTCGTAATTTGACATTATTATTTCTCGACCAATTCCTAGCGGTAAATTTGATCTTCTATGTTTGTTGGGGTACAAACCAACTTCAGCTTTCGGTAGGATCATAAAAAGTATTTCTTGAAGATAAGCAAGCTTCAATAAGACTTTTACTAAATCTAGTCGGGATGATAAATCAGATTTTGCTTGTCCACAAGCAATGAGACAAATGATTCTTGCATCCGAAGAATACAGGTTGCAACAAAACAATTTTCAATGGGCTATCAAAAAAAATGGCAGAACTTGCGAAAAAGTGGTTTATTCTGCTTGTGTCAGTACCACACCTCATTTTTTCACTCCAAGTTATAAGGATCATGTCGGCAGGATGATGTCCTTCAGAAGCGTAGCATTGATGTAGGCGATTTCGGTAGTCTTTAGCAGCTGTGCTCTGGAACATATGAAATTCTTTTCCTTGATGTAGCTCCCTCCGTCTTGTTGGACCCAAATATCTTCAAGGTCTTTTTCTTCAGCCAACAACGTTCGCTGATGAGTGATGATGAAAGAACGACCTCTTTCAAACAACGTCTTACGGCAAAGCCGCGATGCTCTCCGCTCCAAACGCTACGTCTGAAAACAGGGTGAGTGATCGGGCATTATAAGCTGCATCCCCACCACAGCAGATGTAATAGCTATAGACTTTCAACTTTCAAATAATTTGAACAAAATGGAGGATAACGACGAGGAAACTGTGGCTATAGCTGAAGCTGTGGTAGTACTAGTAACGTTAGTGATGAAAACTGCAAAAAAGTGAGTTGTTGTTTGTATTTGCATCCACAACACTCTATCTTCAAATAAAATTATACATACATATAGGGAAATGTGAACATCAGTCATTTCGCTTGGAGTTTGGCAAATGTCCCACATATCGATACAAAGCAAAATTAGATTCAGTATTAATCGGTAGTTGGCGATCAAGGGTCCAATATTCGAGGTGTTGTGCGACGTTTGCCATGTTGTGTGGATCCGGCTTTATGGCTCCAGTATAATACATGTAGAGTCAACAAATTAGTGAACGCTGTTGAAACATTCCGCCAAATTCTTCTGATGCAACGACCAAGTGCGTCGAGTCGTTCTTTACATGTTGACCAAATGAACAAGGTAGATAACACACTTCCTCATTGAAGTAAAACAAAATAAGTTAGCTAGTATCTGAATCTGTGACTTATAGTCGACCAGGATGTCATCCATACCAGTTGGAATGGCTAGACCCGAGCATCCACTGAAAGGAATCTATGGAAAGTGGTCCTGTACGGAGCTGAAGTATAGGGCAAAGGTGCAAAAGACACCAGGATAGGAAAAAAATTGAGGATTACTAGCAGGGTGTTTGTGGATGCCAGTTTGAATTGATTGGTTCTCCGGAGACGACGAGCCAGCGGTTCAGGGCCATCTTCGGATACTGGTTTGGGTTAGTGAACGGGGGTGAACTGGAGGCTGCCATGGTGTAAAGGTAGTGTACAGTACTACGATTGTGTGGTGGAGCTCGTAGACAAGGTGTCAACGGGATTTCAATGAGATGCGGGAAGAGATGTGCTGTTAGGGTCAAGTGGAAGGACAGAGGTATGTGTAAGGTGGACCTCCTGGCTAATCTTGACAGGGAGGGCATTACGGGAAATTGGAAGAGAATGGAGGATAAAGAGTAGCAGAGAAGGTGGGAGGAATCTTGTGAGGAATAAGAGCTATATGGTGTGTGCAAGAGGGAGGGGAAGGATCACCTGCGGTTGAATTTTCACGGAGCATGGCAACCTCATTACCGACTTGCACCGTTTTAGGCTGGAAGGCGTGGTGAATCCAATGATCGAATATGTCTGTGGAAAGGGTTAAGACAAGAGAGAGCACGTGACGGATGGCTGTACTCTAACAAAAAAAGGCAAAAGACAGACAGAAGTATCGTTTAACTTAGGTCGGACGACAAACGAGTTGATATAGCAGTCAACAAGGTGAACAACTGGGTGAAGCACTGGCTCTGGAGGATAGAGGGCGCCCTACTACTACTACTATTTGATACAGGGTATATTTTTAGACGCGCTATTCAGTGTGTCCAGAGTAAAATGATGTACATGGGACTATATGGGGATATTGGAAACGGTAAAAGATACGACTTTGCTTAAATGGAAAAAAAGTTGCGTATTTGTATGCCCAAAAATATTCTCCCTTTGTTTTATTTTGAATCGATAGCGTAATGGTGAAAAAGGAGAAGGTTCATTTTTGAAAAAACACAATATTTTGCTTGTTATAAAACCTAACACCTTCAAATTTTCAGGATATGGGTAAGAGGATACGACGATTATAAAGACGACGTCAAAAAAATTATAGACCTACCATGTTGCGTCCAGACAAAGTCAAGTCTGTTTTTCTCATGCGAAAGCAAAATTTTGAAAAAGAATTTTTAATGTGGATTTTGAAAATGAAAAAATCCAAAATGGCTCCCATAAAAATAACAAAAGTTGACCTCGGCCAGACGCAACATAGTAGGTCTACAACTTTTTTGATGCTGTTTTTAGAATCTTCGTATCCTCTAACCCATATCTTGAAAATTTGGAAATGTTAGCTTTTATAATAAGCAAAATATTGTAGTCTTTTAATATGAGTCATCTAATGAAAATATCAGCAACATAAAAAAACACAAAGTTAATGCAAAATAAGAAACTTAATCTCCAATGTTTTGTAAAAACGATATAATCTAGTCTTCAGACAGAAACAAACATTTAGAAAAATACAAAACCCCTTTAGCGACATCATCTCGGTGATAAATCTTTGTCAAAAGCACAAATTCTCCTCAGTATTGTTTCTAAAAAAAAAATATCGCCCACCCAGGTACTTTATCAATAGCCGCCAAATCATTTGTTAGTTTTCTGGTCTCATACACTGAAGCCGTTTATTACTAGAACAGATTTCGACGGCAGTGTCAAATTTCCAAAGCTGCGGAAAGACTCAAAGTTCGATGATGTCACCAGTAACGCAATTTGCAATTTTTTGCAAAATTTGAGTTGGTACCACGACTGTTTTATGTTCCCCGAAAAAAGGAAAATTTAATTGTCGTGAAATTGGCTTCGACCGTCGATAATCATTTAATTAAAAATGTCTTGTTTCGCTGGATTACGAAAAAAAGCCGCAAGAATTTATTGATTTATACTAGGGTCATGTTTGTACCAATATTTTTTTGATAGCGCCTCCAAACTGCGCTTAAAGATTTGCCGCACCCCGCGTATAACATGTCAAAAATCAGATATGGAGAGTTGCGCGTATTTGTGGACTTGATGTTAATGAAGGTGAAAGCGTCCCTAAATGTGAGTGAAAAGTTAAAAATTCTGTTAAAGATCTCGACTATGCATTTTATATGAATACTAAGAAAAACGACAATTCAACTGTCCTAGTGCGGTGTGTATCCAACATAACGAAAAGTGAAGTGTTCAGATCAGAAAAAAATCTTAAAGGTTCCGGTATGGTGATATTTGAGGAACTACAAGTATGGACTGCTCCTATCTGCTAAAAAAAAGGATGTATGGACCACAGGAGGCAACATTTATGTATGGGACCATTGACGTGATAAAAAAGAGGACACGACGAAATTGTGGCCTGTTTGGAGTCAGTTTGGACCCAAAAAATGGCGATTCTGCCTTCGGAATTAGTATACAGGGTCAGGTCAAAAAGTTATCGGACCCAACTTTATTTTTTTCAATCGAACACCCTGTATATTTATAGTCCATAAGATTTGTCTTTTTTTTACCTTTTCAAAAATATATAACAGTATGCACTTTGAAGAAAAATAAATTTTTATCCAATAACTTTTTGACCTGGCCCTGTATACTAATTCCGAAGGCAAAATCAAAAACTATATAGTTTTTAGTATACGGGGGTCAGGTCAAAAAGTTATAAGATATAGCATACTGTTATATATTTTTGAAAAGGTAAAAAAAAAGACAAATCTAATGGACTATAAATTTACAGGGTGTTCCATTTAAAAAAATAAAGTCTATTGTCCACTTCACCAAACATACCCACTTATAATCCACATTTTTCAATTCAAAGACTCCATTTTCAAACAAAAACATACATTTTTATTATCTAACAACCGCTGGTGCTCGCGGTTTCCGTCCGTTAGCTACGAATATTGCTTCAAATGATCAGAAATAAACCACTGGTGCGACAACCTTTTTCCATATAGTATGCTTTCTCCCCATTTTATAAGACCATACACAATAATAGTGGGAGACGTGGAAAATTATGAATTAGCTGATGCTTTACTATGTCGGTTGTCATGGCGACGGCTGATGTTGTGAACGAGTTGCGCAGAGTCAATTCAGACATTGCGACATACGTGGATTTTGTGGGGACTGGTAAACCGTGTTATCTATGTTCGGTCCACGTACGGTCGGATGTCGAATCTTGTTACTCTTATAATATTAGACGGTTTGTTGCTGCGTTGCCAATGATGTAGATTTTACGGTGTTCATACGGATTTGTATAGCTTTTAATATGGAATTTTGCACATTGTCTAATAATTGCATCTGGGTCATTAGTTGCTCATACTTAAGAAAGATATGATAATTTTTTTCATGATCTAGTTTTATATAGGCATTGTTTCAGAACTCGAGCCTTTTTGCCATTTGGCCTTACAATAGTGTGAAATAGCTGAGTTTAGAATTTGACGTTTTTCATTTACACCATCTTAATTTATCCTGATAAAATATCAGCAACGTAGCTAAAATGGCGAACGCGCATTTTTTTTTTGTCTCTTCCACTTCACCTGACTTACAACCCGCGAGCCGCCACTGTTTTCTAGTATTGTTTGAGTGATACGATTAGGTTTTAGGTTAGGTAATCAAGTAATGTTTGAGAATTTGTAATAAATACTTATTTGTCTACTAGTGCGGGGTTCAGTGGAGTAGCCTCTCTGGCTAGACTGCGCCTGGCCTATAGTAGACTTATTGTACACCGTATATTTGTATTAATTTGTTTTAATTATGAAATAAAAGACATTCATTATTATTATTATTATTAAATGGTCAAAGCCATTAAAACTTTTGATACCAACACTAGGATCTCAACCAGTATCTCCTACTGAGCTTATTGTCAAACTAGTAACACTAGATCAACCAGATCTCACCACAAAGTTGAAACATGAGCCAGCATTTATTAGAAAATGATAGCTGGTGCCAAGAAGAAAGGATTCCTATACCAGAAGATGGTTCAAATTTCTTTAAAAAGGACTCTTTCTTTCTGTATCCAATGAATTTCATCGCCCAAACAAAACCTACTAATCCTTGTCAAATCAAAATTTTCCACCCATACAAGGGCAACCGTCTTGCACTTTCCACAAAAGTACTGATAGATTTATCGCTGTCCATAATGCATTTATGGCACTTCCCTTTACAAAATATTATCCATTTACTACTGAGGCCTGCGCTGTCAATTATGGGCATTACAATTAGGATTCTACGCCTGAAAGTCACTCGTTATGTCCATCTGAAAGGAATATATTACTTTATGGCCGGTTATAATTCATTGTTGTGGATTTTGCTGGAACTGGACATCGATGATCTGGTATCTCCTTTCTGTGCTGATATAATGTAAAAAAAATAACAGTAATTAATATTCTCAGCACATGGTCGATGGACCCAAACAACCACTGGTCGTGACACTGACAAATCCTACAATAATTAAACTGTATACGTTTCCTAGACCTAGAAAAACATGGTTTGCGGCATGGCCAGTCAAAGAAATAGAGACATTCAGGCAAATATTATGGTGT
Source organism: Orchestes rusci (assembly GCA_958502075.1). Taxonomy (NCBI): domain Eukaryota; kingdom Metazoa; phylum Arthropoda; class Insecta; order Coleoptera; family Curculionidae; genus Orchestes; species Orchestes rusci. The sequence goes on from OY293314.1 coordinate 17,846,264, forward strand.
TGCTCATAATGGCTATTTGGAGACACTTAGAGCACCCCTCTATTAATCATCGGGACAGCTAACAACGAAACGGGGGCGTTTGAGTAACAAAAGATTGCCAAAATCAAAGTCCGCCGGTAGCCGGTCATGATCGGACCGACTTTGAAGTAACTGAGCCTCCGCGCTGACAGATAATAGCCCTATTGACTTTGTGACTTAAACCGACCGGTTACGTGTAAACAGTTCGGAGAATGTACGTGCTTTGTCCTGGATTTTCTGTCTAATCGGCCGTTGTAATTGAGATCACTCGCAAAACTGCTCAAAAATAAAGTGTTCACTAATCACCATTCTTGCTTAAAAACCGAAAATAATATTTGTACAGGGTGAGAAACAGATTCGATTGTTAGAGTCAAGTATCGCATGTGGACCCCCTTTGTCGCCGTCATTATACAGCGGCCCCCTGGGGGGCGAATCACAACAAGGGAATAATGCGCAGAGGGGTGCAGCGTGATAAGGATTTTTAGTTATATATTCTCACGTCTCTCGAATTTGAGAGGTTTTCAGAGAAATTTGGCTTTGATGTTTCTCACGTCGGTTGTGTGGAAATAATCAAGAGCAAGGTTTTGCACACTTGGGAGTTCTCATTATGATCAAATTTTACTTAAAGTTGAAAAACTTTTAACTGTAGTAGCTCTCAACCATCAATTTTGGTTTTTGTGAAGGATACAGTATGTTAGCGACTAAGAGAGTTAGTTCAAAACAGATATCCGCTTTAGCTTTCCTTGTAGGAACTTAGGATCTCTCGGCCCTACAGTCACAGGGGACTAAATCTGGAGAATATGCTGGATGGGGTGGAAGTTCGCAGCTCATTTTATGGACTTTTGCTTGATCAATACTCGAAATCTACAAACAAGATGACGCAGCTTGCTTAAAATTTGACAGAAGCTAATTTATCGCAGAATACTGTAGCAGTGCTGCCTCTTTTTGACGTACTGATTAGTGATCACTGATTACAGGTGTTTGGAGTTTTCGGGTTATCAAATAGGTGCATTGAAGTGAATTCAAAAACTTACATTATAGCAAAATTTGTAGTTGCTATCTGGAAAAAAATGTCTTTTTTTTTTTTTTTTTTTTTTTAAGGAAGGATTCCATTAATCACCCTGATTAACCCAATTAAAGATAATTTTGGAAAGACACTTTGAAATGGATTCAAAAACTCATATTATAGCAGAATTTTTAACTGATATCTTGAAAAACATTACTTTTTTAACGGGAAAAAAAGACATGGACATATAAATCATCCTATATATAGGTAAACCAAATTATAATTGATTTTGAAAATCACTTTGAAATGGATTTGAAAACTTATTAGGTATATGGCAAAATTTTCGGCTGATATCTCCAAAAACATGACACTTGAGAATTTTTCAGTTTTTTCGAAAGAAAAATGACATGGTCGCATTAATCACCCTGTATAAACCAAACTAAAAATATTTTATACACTCCATAAAAAAAAACTAAATTGAAGGGGATTGCAAACTTTGCAGCTGATATCTTGAAAACTATGAAAGTAGTGAATGAGGAAAATGTTATAGTCATATAAGGTTACCCTGTATATACCAAATTTAAAACGATTTTGCAAATCCAATGAAGTACTTTGGGGTGAATTTAAAAACTCACATTATAGCAAAATTTGAAGTTGATTTCTTGAAATACATGACAATAACACATTTTTCAATTTTTTGAATAAGGACATGGTCATTGTACGTAAATCATCCTGTATAAACCAAATTAAAAATAGTTTAGAAAATATAAAAAAAGCACATAAAATGGATTTGAAAACTCATATAAGAGCTAAATTTGAAGATGATATCTTGAAAAACACGAAACTAGAGAATTTTCTAATTTTTAATGAGGTAGGTGACATGTTCATATAAATCTCCCTGTATGAACCTGATTAAAAATGTTTTTGGAAATTCAAAAAGGCACATCGTAATGGATTTAACAAATCATTTTGAGGCAAAATTTGAACCTGGACCATAACACTAGTTTTCAATTTTTAATGAGAAAAATGACATTTTCATTGTGAATGTTCCTGTATAAACGAATTTGGAAATTCAAAACAGACACATTGAAATGTATTTAAAGGTCCATTTTCACGAAAAATTTGAAGCTGATATCCTGAAAAACATGACAGTGAATTTTTCAACTTTTAACGAGGAACGTGAATCTTTCGTATAAACGTGGAAAATGACATGTTCACCCCTATACATAAAAACCAAATTGAAAATGATTTTGGAAATTCAAAAAAGGCACATGAAATGGATTCAAAAATTCATTTTAACGCAAAATTTGAAGCTGATTTCCTAGTTAATTTTCCATTTTTTTAAGAGGAGAATGACATATTTATTGTAAATGTATATAAACCAATTTGGAAATGATTTTGGAAATTCAAAAAAAGCACATTTAAATAGATTTAAAAATTCATTTTTACGCAAAATATTAAGCTCATATCTTGAAAAATAAGAGACTAGTGGATTTTTCAATTTTCAATGAGAAAACTGACATCTTCATTATCTCCCTGTATAAACCAAATTAAAAATGATTTTGGAAAAAATCACATCGTAATGGAATTGAAAATTAATTTTAACGCAAAATTTGAAGCTGATATCCTGAAAAACATGACTCTAGTTAATTTTTCAATTTTTAACGAGGAACGTGAATCTTTCGTATAAACGTGGAAAATGACATGTTCACCCCTATACATAAAAACCAAATTGAAAATGATTTTGGAAATTCAAAAAAGGCACATGAAATGGATTCAAAAATTCATTTTAACGCAAAATTTGAAGCTGATATTCTAGTTAATTTTCCATTTTTTCAAGAGGAGAATGACATGTTTATTGTGAATGTATATAAACCAATTTGGAAATGATTTTGGAAATTCAAAAAAAGCACATTTAAATAGATTTAAAAATTCATTTTTACGCAAAATTTTAAGCTCATATCTTGAAAAATAAGAGACTAGCGGATTTTTCGATTTTGAATGAGAAAACTGACATCTCCATTATCTCCTTGTATAAACCAAATTAAAAATGATTTTGGAAATTCGAAAAAAATCACATCGTAATGGATTTAAAAATTAATTTAACGCAAAATCTGAAGCTGATATCCTGAAAAACATGACACTAGTGAATTTTTCAATTTTTGACGAGGAAAATGACATGTTCATATAAATCTTCCTGTATAAATCAAATTGAAAATGATTTTGAAAATTTTAAAAAAGGACAGTGAAATGTATTTAAACATTAATTTAAACGCAAAATTTGAAGCTGATATCATGAAAAATTTGACACTAGCGAATTTATATATTCTTCAATGATTAAAAAGACATGGTCGCATAAATCACCCTGTACAACCAGAACTTAAAATAATTTCGAAAATTCAAAGATTGCACTGTGAAGGGGACTCAAAAACTCGACAATAGTGAATTTTTCAATGAAAATGACATATTTGAATTATTTATCACTGATTTATAAGAAAATTTGAACCTGATACATAGGTATATTGAAAAACGTAACACCAGTGAATTTTGATTTTTTTAAATGTCATAGCCGCATAAATTATATTGTATGAACCAAAATAATAACAATTTTTGAAATACAGAAAGGTCCATTGGAATGGATGCAAAAACTCATATTATAGCAAAATTTGAAGTTGATATCTTGAAAAACACGAGACAATAAAAAAATATTGAATCCGCAAGAAATATTAAAAACTTTTAAAACTATAAAAAAAAATAAAAAATTTTAATATTTTCAAGTAGAACTGAGAAAAGTTCACAATTTAGTAATATATTTTTGATTAAACTGCTTTAGAGAAACGGCTAGTTTTTAAACATCATAAAAAAAGTCTAGAAAAATTATTTATTTTTGTGTAACCAAATCATGGTTAAACGTTCGTACTCCATAATTTACAACATCTCCTAGAAAACCTCCTCTTCAGCAGAACTGAAGACAATAAACCTACCCCTAACTGTTATACAATGTTCCGGTTTAACTCGGCCCTAACTGCGGCTACCGGGTACCCCAGGGTGTGGCCTGAAAAGGCCCAAAGTCGTTAGTACTCACAAAAAAGTACTGTAAAATTTCACATAATCACTGTTCGAGGTTAAAGAACGAATTTTAAGGCCATATGCTGGTAATGGATTAACTCTGAAATAATTACCCTCATAGTTAAAGAATGCTATAAAAATAATCTTGATGGTTTGTTAGACCGAATTAGGCAGGAAAAATTGATCACACCTGTTGTGTATGCAACCACCACTAAATCCCCGCCTAATACAGAGATCATATTTTAATAGTGACAGTCACATAGCGCGACAGTACCCAAAGATAAATGGACACCGCCCGTTCGGGTACCGCGAGGAACCCGATCAAAAAACGCACCGACAAACAGGCCGAAAACATAAATAAAGATTTTACGGTGTCCACTGTCAAGTTAGAGTTTGATGTTATTGTAAATATCGCTTGATTGTGACACTGATTGTAATGACTCGCCTCGGAACCGGATTGGGGATTTTTGGTAATGTCTTTATCGAACCATCATCTCTTGAAAATCATGATTTTTCACGGCCTTCTGGCACTGACAATTGTAGCATACCCCCCTGTGGCTTAATGAGCGATGGGTCTGTCAGGATGTCCAGCAACACACTTTCTAAATGTCTTTTGACAGATTTCTTGGTAGTACAAGAATGTGGGCTTTTGTTCTTTTCACTAATTTGTACCATGTCCAAATAGACTACTGAGAGGGATCAATAGAAATCTTTGCATCAGTAGTCGATGCATGATTGATTGTACTTCTTCACACAAAATCAGAATCAGATGGAGGATAAAAGAAACGTTTACCATTGGTTTCATTTTCTTCACTAGTGTTCCATTTATTAGCGACGCTGAACCATGATATGAGTCAAAATTTCCACTTTGTCCTGATTAGTTCTGCTGTGTGTTTATCTGGTGCTTACAGACTTCAATGATAAGATCTGTGGAACTTTTGATCACCGTACTAATTCTAACAGAGGTTTGTTTAGATTTTTTCAGTTTCACCTTAAGGAAAGTCTAGGAAAAAAGCGGACACTAACAGTTAGAGTTCAGGAAGATGTCTGGTCGGAAGTACAAATCCTGCTGAAGAAAGCGGAAGAAGTCGGTCCACCACTTTAAATAGTTCTGAAGCAGGTACACTCTATCCAGAGATTCCAGGATGCCATATATCCATCAGAAGTCTCATCATACTCACATCAGAGCCAAGACATTTCTGTTTTTTTTTTTACTATCACTTCCTCCACTTTGGTATGGTTGGAAGAGAAGTTCCTTTAGCATCTCTGAATGAACAAAATCCCTTTTTAGAGAGAGTATCACTTCAAATATGCTTCTGGAGAAAGACTTAAGTTGGACGGTCCTTCTCCAGAGGTTCTTTTAGGAGCTAAGATGGTAGAAGATAATTGCAGGCTTTTTGGATTGACGATAACAGTTTCATAGTTCTCTAGGATAGTTCCAACATGAACAGAGTTCGCAATCCGAAGAAACTTTGCAAAACCTCTTCCTGAACCAGTTTTTCAAACTAATCAAACCTACAGGATTGAAGTTTTATCAGAACATGGACAATAATACAGAGTGGAAAGATGGTGGAGGACCTTGGAAATATGAAAACAAAATCGGAATCTTTTACTGGAATCTTCCAGGAATATCTTGAGGACAATGGAAATATTAAGGTGGTAATCCTGGAGAAATTGAATAATTGGAAAAGTTACTTGGTTATCTCCACTAGTCGGGAAAATGTACATTTTTGTGTTTTGTCAAGGGGTCAAGTGCGACTATTTTATTTTTCAATACTTCAGTCTTGATTTCCTGCATAACAATATTTTCTGGAGAAGTGAACATTTGTAGGTCGATGAACTCAAACTAACATAAACGTCTGGAAAAGTGAAAATTACGAGAGTTATTCCCTGAAGCTCCTTCTCTCCAGTACTTTCAATGCGAACCTCCAACACCTTCCGATTTAGCTCCCATAAATTTCTATTTTGAATTCTATGAGCGAAATTACAATACGTTATTCATGGCATTGAAGGAAGTGAATTCACACATCTGGATAAGTGAAAACCAGGAACGCCCCAAGTACCCTTTTTTCAGTGCGCACCTCCAAATCATCCCGATTTAGCTCCTATAAATTTCTAGTCGAGATTCTACGAAAGAAAAAATTGTAAGGTCTACACATTTTTATATTTGATATAATTTTGATGAGCTGATTCCAATTTTTTGATCCATTTTATGTATCATTAAATATTAAATTTAAATACAGTTATCCGATTTTCGAAAAAAAAAAGTCGAAAAGATAAGAGGATTAATGGTCGGACCCAAAATAATGTTAGTAATTAAATAAAGAATTTTGCTATTTGGCGCAACGTTTCGGGGTTCAATTGGAAATTTGTTCTCCGGAGGTGTTTTGAGGTGACAAAACATTTTTTGTATTAATATTTTTTCTATTTCAAGATCTTGGTTTTTGTGAAAAACTGCTATGTTATCTTTAAGATAAAACTAAGTCAGTTTTGGATTTGGGAGGTGAAAGATAATTAAAATAGAAAAATCAATTTTGCTTTAGACCTTTGTTATCTATGGCATCGTAGGAGGTGACAATTTGTGGGTTGGTGAAGCGTACTTTTTGGGATAATCCAGTGAAAAAATCACTTGGTTTTCTCAATTAGTTCAGAAGCTGCGAATTTTTTAATTTCGTCCGGGGTTCAAGCGACCATACTATTTTTTGGTACAAACTTTCATTAGATTTCAAATTCTTCAAAAAAAAAAATTTCTGGAAAAGTGAAAATCTCTGAGTCAAAAGAGCATACTTTTTGGAATAGTCCAGTGAAAAAATCTCTTGGTTATCTTGATTAGTTTGTGAGCTGTAATTTTTTGAATTTCCTAAAGCGACTATTTCAATCTTTTAGTACACGACCCCATTCAATACGAAATTTTCTTGAAAAGTGAAAATTTATGGGTCTTTGAAGGTTACTCTTTGACAAAATCCAGTGAAAAAATCACTTGGATGTCTCAATCAGTTTAGAAACTATGAATTTTTGAATTTCGTCAAGGGGTCGAGTGTCTATGTTACTCTTTTGATACACGACCCATTTCATCTTGATTTTCTCCTAAAAAAAATTTTATGGAAAAGTGAAAATTTCTGGGTCAATGGAGGTTGCTTTTCGGCATATTCCAGTGAAAATTTCCTACCAGTCAATTCTAACCAATCATAGGCTTTCATTTTCACATGTTGCTATGGCAACGACCTAATTTTATCGGAAATCACCCTACTCATAATCACGTGACTGAAAGAACAATAAGTGGAAATCTCCCTGGCTTTGCATCTGAATGTAGCTCCCATATGATTACAGTGTTGCCGTCCCCACTCTCCCTAACAATCCCACACTGTGGTTGGTGCATGGAAGCTACATCCAGCCGCTACTATTAAATCTTCTCAAATAGTTTTGGCATGAAATTTTCTTGCCGAATCTCCCGCGAGCTCGAATTAAAAATCCGGAAATAATTCGAGCTCTAGGGAGATTATAAGTGAAAAAATCACTTGGATATCTCAATTATTTTTGAAGCAATGTTATTCTTTTGATGAACGACCCATTCCATCTCAATTTTCTTCATAGCAAAAATTTTTTGGAAAAGTGAAAATTTAGTGGGTCAATGGAGGTTGCTTTTTGACATAATCCAGTGAAAAAATCACTTGGATCTCAATTAGTATGGAAGCTTTGAATTTTTGAATGTCGTCAATGGGTTAAGCGACCATATTACTCAATCAGTACACGGTACACGACCTCATTCAATACAATTTTCGTAAAAAATCAAATTTCATGGATCAAAAGTAAATAAATTTTGGAATAAATCAGCAAAAGAATCACTTGGTTATCTGGATTAGTTTCAGAGTTGTGAAATTTTGAATTTCGTCAAGGGGTAAGTTATTTCTCAGTAGACGATTCCATTATCTCAATTTTCTCCAAAACAAAAATTTCTGGAAAAGTGAAGAATTGTGGATCAATGAAGCATACTTTTTGGAATAAATCAGTAAAAAAACCACTTCATTATCTCAATTAGTTTAGAAGTTACGAATTTTTGAATTTCGTCAAGGACGACCCATTTCATCTTGACAAAATTTTCCGGAAAAGTGAAAATTTTTGAGTCAATGGAGGTTACTTTTTGACATAATCCAGTGAAAAAATCACTCTATCTTAATTATTTTAAAAACTATGCATTTTTGAATTTCGTCAAAGGGTCGAGTGTCTATGTTACTCTTTTGATACACGACCCATTCCATCTTGATTTTCTCCTAAGCGAAAATTTCTGGAAAAGTGAAAACTTGTGCGTCAATGGAGATTGATTTTGTACATAATCTTGTAAAAAAATCACTTGGATACCCCAATTAGTTGCGAGGTGTGAATTTTCTTAATTTCGACAAGGGGCAATTGATTAAGCTGTTTTTCAGTGGACGATTCCATTTAATCTCAATTTCCTCCAAAACAAAATTTTCTGGAAAAGTGAAAATTTGTGAATCAATGGAGCATACTTTTTGGAATAAATTTATGAAAAATTCACTTGGTTATCTCAATTAGTTTGAGAGTTGTGAAATTTTCAATTTCGACCAAGGGCAGGTGACTAAGTTAATTCTAGTAGACGATTCCATTTAATCTAAATTTCCTCCAAAACAGATTTTTCTGGAAAAGTGAAAATTTGTGAATTAATGAAGCATACTTTTTGAAATGAATCTATAAGAAAATCACTTGGTTATCTCAATTAGTTTGAGAGTTGTGAAATTTTCAATTTCGACCAAGGGCAGGTGACTTAAGTTAATTTTAGTAGACGATTCCATTTAATCTAAATTTCCTCCAAAACAGATTTTTCTGGAAAAGTGAAAATTTGTGAATCAATGGAGCATTCTCTTTGGAATAAATCTATAGAAAAATCACTTGGTTATCTCAATTAGTTGGAGAGTTGTGAAATTTTCAATTTCGAAAATGGGCACATGACTAAATTATTTTTTAGTAGACGATTCAATTTAATCTGCCTATGTAACTCTTCTCATAAACGACCCATTTAATCTTGATTTTCTCCTTAACAAAATTTTCCGGAAAAGTTAAAAATTTGTTGGTCGATGGAGGTTACTTTTTGACATAATCCAGTGGAAAAATCACGTTAATATCTCAACTTCAGAAACTATGCATTTTTGAATTTCGTCAAGGGGTCGAGTGTCTATGTATGTTACTCTTTTGATACACGACCCATTCCAACTTGATTTTCTCCTAAACGATTTTTTTTGGAATAGCGAAAGCTTGTGGGTCAATGGAGGTTGGTTCTGGACATAATCCAGTGAAAAATTTACTTGGATAGTCCAATCAGTTTCGGGGTTGTGATTTTTTTAATTTCGACAAGGGGATGTTGACTAAGCTGTTTTTTAATAGACGATTCCATCTAATCTCAATTTCCTCCAAAACAACATTTTCTGGAAAAGTGAAAATTTGTGAATCAATGGAGCATTGTTTTTTGAATAATTCACTGGGTAATCCCAATTAGTTTTTTAGTAATTTTTGAATTTCATCAAGGGGAAATTGACTTGGTAGACGATTCCATTTGAGCTCCATTTCCTCCAAAACAAAATTTTCTGGAAAATTTTAAATTTTGTGGATTAATGGAGCATTGTTTTTGAAATAATTCACTGAAAAAATCACTGGGTTATCTCAATTGGTTCAGGAGCTATGAATTTTTAATTACGTCAAGGAGTCAGGAGATTTTGATTCTCTTTTAGTAACTACCCCATTTAATCTTGATTTTCTCCAAAACAAAATTTTCTGGAAAATTGAAAAATTGTTGGTCAATGTAGCATACTTTTTGGCATAATCCTTTAAAAAAATCACTTGATCAAGTCAATTAATTTGGGAGCTGCAAATTTTTGAATTTCTTTCATCGACGAAAATTTGTGGGTCGGTGTAGTATACTACGTAGATGCTCATCTGGTCCACAATACCACAAGTATCATATCTAATTCCTGCATACTTTTATACCCACAATGCTGCAAATAAAAAACCATGGCAATTTCTCCATCACACCACATTCCCACGTTCGTTGCCAATGTCCAGCCGCCTAAAAAACAAAATTTATGCCCTCCACACGCCGCAGGAAGCCGATCTCGTGAATTATGCCCCTTGATTTCGGCAATTTGTTCCGTGTTGTTGAGCCGATAAGTGATCAAATGCTTTCTGCACGTCCAACAGCGCATTTTCGATATTTGAAAGTCCCCATTGCTGACTGATTAGCGGCAAACCGTTTTCGATCCGTACCACGGGTATGAACATGGAAGCCTACCAAACCACCCGACTCAGTATAATGTGACCGGATGGCTATACCCGGCTAATTGACATGATACCAGTCGCTGATGTTATCTGCAAGAGCTGCTCAACTAGTTTAACCGTAATACATAGATAAATAAATATGTGATGAGGATTTTGCATTGGCGTATAAGCTACTTTGTACTCACATACCGTTGCGTTGGTTTTTTTCAAAAAACGGCTTCAAACAGCAAAAACAGCCCCCAGAAAAGTGCAACTGTTTTTGAATAGTCTGTAACAAAATACGTCCAACCAAATACAAAGCTCAATACAAAAGTATTGAATTGCTATTTTGTAATTTCACGATCAACTAAATAAGATAACAGGGCTTTTTGTGTATGTATGCACGCTGTCAGATTGGCCCTCCCTATTTTCGACAAACAAATGATAAACTTGTTAGGCTATGTTCCCATTTTCAGGTTATAATGTTATCGGGTTTGATCTGATATTTTACTTCTAAATATACAACCCCATGGGCGATTATAGTAAATTTGGGCGACATTGTTGAGGAAATGAGTTATTTATATTCATTTTGCTTAAATAGTTCTCAAGATCTACAGTTTTGTTCAATTTATAGACCATATTACTTTCCATATTTGAATTTTTCACTAATCTTAGGACTTTTTTTATTTGTCTGGATTTTTGGTCGAAACGTTTTTAGTTTTGGAACATAATGCAATATTATACAAAGATATTTTTATTCAATGTTCTTTTTTTTGTCAGTCAGAGGGAACCTCTCATTACATTCAGGGCGGTTATTTTGGAAATTTTGTTTATTCCTCCTTCACTTTATTCGGAACACTTCTTGTTTGGTGTTATTCACTCTTTTACTATTCCAATTCAATTTTTTCTTTTCTTTTGGTATCGATTGTTTCAACTAAATAAAAAATGATCTCTGTGGGGTGAGAGCTTTGAAGATCGTAATACCCTTTTTCTCCTTTTTTTTTTATTTAATCTGTATTAGTTTCATTTCACTATAGTTAATAAAAACTATTTTCAATATTTACAATTTTTATAAGCTTTGAAGAGATTTTTAACATATTTCAAAGCTTTTTTCTATAGTAGTTTCATTTGTTTGTGATTTTACATTTTGAGATTGATAAAAGAAAAGTGGCTTCCTGAAGACAAACCTCAGCAGCAATCGAAGAAGATGATGGATTTCGTGAATTTTGAACACCCTTTTTTAAATTATTTAAAAAATCCCTGTCAAGAGTTTTTTTTTCCTTTTTTTCACTTTTGAACTGACTTTGCAAGTTTATTTTTATGATTTTTTTTGAGTTTCTTTTGCTTTTTATTATTGTTTCTTTATAACGATGTCTTCCACTAAAATTAATTATTCCTCTCTGGTTTTTTTGAAAGAATTTTTTTATATATTATGTTTATTGAATTTTTTTCATTACATACAACATAGCTAAAAATAATTTATTATGAGGTATGAAGTCAGGGCATTAAGAATTGCAAAAACTTTACTTTCGAAATTCTTTTTTTTATACCTTTTCATGATACCCCACATTTTAAATCATTTATCACCATCACTATCACTATTCAACCAATTATTGAATTTCATCATGGGCATGTTTCATTAATGATATCAATAACATTATTAATAATAATAATATTGTTTATGTAGCAGCAGCTACAAAAATTTAAAAAACTTTTTGCGTTGAACACTTTTGAAACATTTTCTATTCAATTAAATTAAATTTTTTGATCATCATGTATATTTTGACTATTTTGTATGAAACATGTATTTTTTATAGCTTTTTTTGCAAAAAATACGCTTTTTTCAATTATTAATACGTTAGGTGAATTGAAAGATTGAAATATAAAATAAAATATGTAAAACATGATGAGAGTATCTTATTCAAAAGTTTGTTCCACTTGTTGATTCATTTTTTTTGTTCAAAACATTTTTGATTTAAAAATTATTGATTAGCTAGTAAAAAAAAACCCGCGTAACGTAATCGAAGCTTATCGTTAGCTTTTGAAGAGGGTGGAGAATATCGTAAATTTTTTTTATTTTCAATTGTTTCTTAAAACAGTATTTCCTTGTTCGGGATTCTCATTCACCTTTTCAATTTCTCAACTCCTTTTAGTCCTTTTGCATTTCACGATTTTATTTTTGTCACTATTATTAAGGATTTGTTTATGACTTTTTTTGTGATTTATTGCAATTTCAGAGATATTTTCATTGCAGTAATTATTAGATATTAATTTTATTTTGATAAAGATTTTTTTCAATATTTCCATTATGAACAACCTGTTCTAAACAAATTTGTGTTTTTTTTTTGGTTTCACGATTATACACTTTGTATAAAACCACTAAACATTCTTTATGAGGTATAGAGTCAGAATTATTGGTTTTCATTCTTTTTTTGTTAATTATTAGTGACGTGTTTTGCTCCATTGGAAGACTTCGTTTTTTTTAAGATTTTGAAAATGTTTTGTTTTTTCCAATTTGGGATTGATAAGGCAATCAAAAATAAATGATAATAAAAAAATAAGATAAGCTTCACCATCAATCGAAGAAGACAATATTATAGTTATTTTTAATTTGGAATTGTTTTTTCTTGTTTTGTGTTATTATCAACTTTGAATTCTGCAATTTTATGTATTATCTTAATTTTTAAGGGGTCATCTTATTAGTTTATTTTGTGATTAATTGGCACTTTCCTATGTTTTCTTTTTATTAAATCACTCTTTTGATAACGATCTTTTTCCTTTTTGTAGGCAATTTTGTTTGATTTCTATTATGAACCAATTGTCGTCAACTCTGTGAATCTTTTTAGCTATATACAATCATTTTATAATAAACGCTACAATACACCTCATTTATTTTTAGGAAAATTTGTCTTAAAAGTAAAATTTTATGAAAATAGTTTGTTCAAAAGTAGAATTGAATTGTAAAAAAAAACTTTTTCTCTTTTTGCTGCTTTGATTAACTTTTTTACTTTTTTACTTTTTAACGTTTTTTGCAGTTTTATATTTTGGTTTTGCCCCTTTTTTTCATAGGATTTATTGCTTTTTTGACATTGTAGTTGATTGATATTCTTCTTTCGATTACGACTTTTCTATTTCTATTATTAATTTTTTTTTAATCATTGTCCGCTTTGTTCGTTTGTTTGACTTTCTGTTAATTTTCATCGAATCACGTCTACATTTTTCTACCCTGTAAAATAATATACAAATCTATTTCACAAAAATTTGAATTTTCATGAAAATAACTATTTAAAAAGTAGGTAGGTAGTAGAACAAGTTATAGTTCATTTTGAATAACTTTTTAAAGTACTTTTTCCTTGTTCACTGTTTTCGTTAACTTTTTTTTACATTGTTTGCACTTTAATATTTCATTTTTGAACCTACATAATATTTTTGACGTTTTTTCATTGCAGTTTATTAGCATTTTTTTCAATTTCTTCTCAATTTTTCTTTATCATTTTTGTTTTTTTTTTTATGCCTGTCCCCTTGGCTCATTTATTTGACGGTTTTGTTAATTTAGCGAATCATGACACTGTCTACATTGTTCTGTGTGACTTTTAGTTTATTGAAAAATTTCTTTTTCTCGGTTAATGGAGTTATTCGTTTTTTAAACACATCTCCATCATGATCCTATTTTCATCTAAAAAGGGTATTCTGCATATATCTCAATATACAGTGTGGCTCAAAAAGGTCCCCCCTTCCTAATTTTTGAACCGTTTGATTTATGCAAACGAAAGTGACGACGTTCCGCATTCACTGACATAGTAGTGATAGCTAAAAATGTCAAAATGACTCGGCAGTTGTAATCAGGGTCAAAGGGCCTTCAAAATAAGGTATCACTCGACCCCCCTTTCCATTTGATTTTTTCATTCAAAATGGCGCTCAGCTGTCATATTGACATTTTCAGCTGTCACTACTATGTCAAAAAATGCAGAACTGACATTATGGTGTCCAAATTTTGTTCTCATATATGAAACAGATCAGAAATTAGAAGTGGGAGACCTTTTTGAGCCGCAATGCACTTTAACAATTGACTGCATTTGTAAAAAACAAAACTAATTTGTTATGAGAGTGAGACCCTCATGAAAAATAACTGCAAAACCTTTTTTATTTTTTTTCTCTCATGATAGCTTCACTTGAAGGAATTTTATCAAGATTCAATACATTATTTTTAACGGATTTAACTTCTATTCCATGAAGTACTTTTTTAAATATTATTTTGAAGCACTTTTCCTTGCTAGTTTTTTTTTTATTTTTTATTGAGGTGTTTTAAGCATTTTTGCGTTAGGTGCCAAAGCACTCCCAAGTAAAAAAAAAACATTTCATAAATTTACCCAAAAAAAAAGAATTGATTTACTCCATTTTTTTTTGTTTTTTTATGTATGTAGTAAGTAAGTATCCAGAAATATTTGTATGTGTTCCCTCCAAAATTCAAACGGCTGATATTCTTTCTTCCAGATTCCGCACGACACAACCTGGAGCCACTTCAGAAATATTTTTTATACTACAAAACATGAAAGCATGCTTATAAAACTAATGATGGGTACTACAAAACACACACAAGACCACCCTGAATGGTACTCGAGCGAACCTTTTTCGGCATTATGACATCCTCGTTATTTTTTATTTACGACACCACTCTAGTTTATCAGTTTGTGGTACCCCCGATGATACTTGAAGACACTCACAGCTAATCCCATTTAGTTTTCTTTTGCACAATTTCAGGAACTGGCTGGTAAGAAGGAAGTGGTTTTTATGGGGTGTGAAAACTGAAAAGGGATTAAGATTTTTTAAGATAGGACCTAACAAACTTATGGTGTTAGCTATTGAGTGGACATTAAAGTATCGAGTGACCAAATTTGCTAAATAATCCGATTTGCACCTTATGTTCTGGTTCTGGGAACCCAAAAAAGCGTAGCATTTCAATTAGGCTAGTCTGCAATAAATAGATTATGTCCATCAATATATCCATCGCGTGCGATTGTGTTCACACAACCCTAGCATTATCTCTATAAAATTCGAATTAGTTATACGAACTTCTGGAATGGACTGTCTGTGGACCCCCCAGAGTCTTCCACATCAAAAGTCACTTTTGAAATTCTATCTTCTGACACGCCTTTAGTCCAATTAACATCTTTCTCATGCGTGGAGCCGCCACAACATTTGGCGTTTGGTTAATTTCACTTTTGATATCGTTTGAGGACCTCACAGACGAAAAGTGATAAAATTTGGGTGCATGGGTGAGGTCCAGGGGCGGCACAAATTTTCTACCATTTTCACCCAAACGAATTCAACCAATACAACATTTAGTGAAACCACAACACTGATACATAGGACATTATCATGTTGGCCAACCCATCAAGTGCAAACTCGAACAAGTAAACGCAGAGGTTCAATGTTTCCAGAATCAGATATTTTCCTGGATACGCCAATGTCAAGACAAATGTGTGGGGATTCAAGAAATAGTTTACGTAGTTTGTCACTATTTCGGTAAAGATAAAAGGCCGGCGCGGCTCGTAACAAAGAACACATGGCTGGCGTGTCAAAACATTCAGCAAGTCGTGTAGACACAGGGTTAGTTGTAAACAATTTTTTTCACTGGAACTGGTGGAATTGATACATGATTGGCAGTTCCGAAAAAAAAACCCTCCGGGAGATTCTTTGGATGTAGAGGAAAATTGTAAATCGATCCTCGACAAGTAGATTATCTATTTCATTCTACTTTTAATAAGAACTGAAGAAATGATAACCAAAAAAACTACTCCTGCTGTTACAATTTTTCGTGAACCAAATCCATAAATGTTAAAAAATCTTTGAAGGTGTATATCTCGAATATTACAAGGAGTTGAAAACATTTTCATAAAATAAAAACTTTTCATTTTGATCAGAAGAATCTAGATTTGAAATAATGGCACAGTGGTTAGTGCATCGACCACTCACGCTTCTGGTCCTAGGATCGAGTCCTGGGCCGACCAACGCCGACGTTAAAATTTGGAATTTGGTTTCAAGAGGTCTTTCGGAAGAAGGTCCCGTGTCATGGATGTTGGCACGTTGACGAACCCTATATACCCTCTACAGAGAAAGATTCGGCAGAACTACCAGATGGGGTGAGAAAAATGGCGTCGGTGATTAGCCTTCATGGTCATAGAAATAGACCGTCGAAAAAAATAAATTTTGAATTTCCGGATAAAACTGGGTCACTCTGTAGAAATTGTTTTACAGGGTAAGTCTTTTCAAAATGCATTTGGCCGGTTCACAGGTGATGAGTGGTTCCATTAACTTATCACTGGATTCCTATTAAAGTTGTCAAACCTGTCAGTCATCGTTTATTTAATTTTCTATCTCCTGAATGCAAATTCTCGGAGCACATCTGTGATAGTAAAAGTACTGAATATGGCTGATACAAAATAAAAAATATACACGTCATATAGCAGATAATTACATCTCATACGCCACCGTTGCCAGATTGTAATTAAAGTATCAAGTAGCTGTTAGGAAACATTGTATGTGTTGATACTCCCTATACAGGGTCTTTCAAAAGAATTGGTTAGTTTGGGTTGAGAGGTTTGATAAGACTAAAATGTTTTATGAAACATTTTCGCACTTCCCTTCCTTTCGAAATTATTCGTACTTTGAAGTAAGTCCTATTTTCGTCGATTTATCCCAAGATCAGTATACAATAGGTTGCCTCACTTCGACTAAGGTAAGAGTAGTCATCGGTGTCTAGCGTCTGCAGTAGACTGAATCCTGTCAATCGATTGCATCGGTCTGCATCGTATCGTGTCATGCAGTGGCGGCTCGTGGTTTATTATCTTCAGAGGTCAAAATCAAATTGGAAAATGAGCTTTTTTCCAGGGGTACCTGATTTTTTTTCAATTCCCGTCAGTTACTTTAGGAGAAGCTACTTGAAGGAAAATTTGTTTTTCCAATTCCAGGCAGTTACTCAAGGTAGGGTTACTTAAGGGGAAATTAACTGTTTCAATTACCTTTGGGGAGAGCCATTCCAGGCTTGAGGGGAAGTTGATTGAGGGGAGATTCCAGGCAGTTGTGAGGTTACTTAAGAAGAAATGAACTGTTTACAATTCCCGGCAGTTAATTTAGGGAAAGTTACTTGAAGGAAAATTCATTTTCAATTCCCGGCAGTTGCTTGAGTGGAAGATACTTAAGGGAAAGTTGTTTTTAATTCCAGGTAGTTGCTTTAGTGAAAGTTACTTAAGTCAATTAGGGGGAAATCTGTTTCCAATTCCAGGCAGTTACTCAAGGTGAGGGTACTTAAAGGGAAATTAACTGTTTTCAATTCCCGGCAGATTCTTTAGGAACAGTTACTCGATGGTCAGATTACTTGAGCGGAAATCAACTCTTTTTTTTTGCTTGAAGGAAAGTTACTTAAGGAGAAACTCATTTTCAATTCTTCGCAGTCACTAAAGAGGATCATTTTTTTCAATTCCCGGCAGTTACTTAAGGGGAAATTTGTTTTCAATTTCCGGCAGTTGCTTGAGAGGAAGTCACTCAAGGGAAAAATTGTTTTCAATTCCTGGCATTTTCTTTAGGGGAAGTTACTTGAGGGAAAACTTGTTTTCAATTCCCGGCAGTCATTTGGGTGAAAATTCTTGAATTCCCAGCATTTAGTTAGTATGAATTTTTCTGCAATTCCCCTAACCCAACATGACACGAACTAACTCAACTTGACACAGCCTCACCCAACTTTTATTATTTTCACTATCGACCAAATCCAGCGCCGCTAAAGTAATCTCACGAAACAAAAAAATATCGTTATAGCGGATACGTTCTGTCGAAACCCTGATCGATCATCGATGACGCCAATATGTATCAAACTTTAGCGGCGTCTGAAGACCCAATTTTCCAATTCGTCAGGCGTTCGGCTACGCTCGATAGCTGTGTATTATTCGGGTACTTTCGCCAAGCTTTATCGCCATAAGGGCAATTCCGGCCAGTAGCCCAAACGTACTTCTGAGTTGTTCAACTATGACTATTACCAGGGGATGTCAAAAAAATATGAGATGTATTATGAAATTAAAATTATTATTTACGAGTTGGGAGTTGGGCGGTCATTGACCAGATGACCTAATGGGGTAGCCGCCCTTGGTGTCATGTGTCATACGCAACGTTGCCAGAAGTAGTTTTTTAACAGGAGATCTACTGATTTCGCTCATGGGTTTCTGTTCTACTGTTTTTGATAGGGATCATCTGGCAACACCTGACACAGATGACGTCATGGCCGTAAAAGTGTTATATACTGATCATGGAATAAATTGAAGTATGTGTATATGTTTTGAATGAGCATTTCAATTAATTGGCGTTTTTCTCGAGAATGCTTCATTTTTTCGATGTGAATTAAGAGTACCAGAAAATAACTAAACAGTAAGGTTTTGGAAAAAGATCGATCACAAGATGATGTTCACAGAAACCATTAAAGTACAAGACTGGTAGACACTGATAAATCACAACCTGACAACTCCGGAAGAATATACAGGTTGCGGCAAAACAAACAGTGCAGACTCTGATTCTAGATTAGTATTAGGACAGTTATTCTGTGCTTTCATTCCTTTTTGCAACCTTTTTAGTGATTATCCAGTATCACCCGAGTTGCTATACCCTTAACAAGTTCTCGAAAGGAATGCGCTGAGGCTATGGACCCTGTAGGATGAGTTTTGCAGAGTTCTTCTACAGGAAGGTGGAAGTCCTTCATGTGCTAGGTTTCAGAAGCCTTTGTTTCTGGATTTTTTCTGGTGGTATTCGTTAGATATATTTGTTTCCATGTGAATTTCTCGTAGACTTGCATTATTTTGAGGCCACCTGATGTTTTTCTAAGAAGACATCTTTCAGCGAACCATACTGATGTATGCTACAATACGGACGTCTGGTGTAGGTATGCCGTATACACTCCATTTTGTATGGTGAGTCCGGTCCTTCTATGTAATGAAAAACTATTTCGAGAAACTTGGGTAGTATTTCTACCTTCTGCTTAAAAGTGCCATTTTTGCTCTCTTGAAATCTTGGCATCCTCCTTACACACTGATCATGATAAAGCACAAGCTTTTTCTGATTCTGTGGAAAGTGGGTTTGATTCTGATGAAGAAAAAGACTTAGTGGAAGGTAACGCGGAAGACTTCTGTTGAGTAAGTACAGAGTGATTTAAAGTAATTATTAGGATTAGGGACTTATGTATTCGGTATAGACCTGACTGTGAGGTTTTCCGAGTACGTCTCCAGAATAAAAACCCGACAGCCGCAGGCTGAACGTATTTTCCACGCCTCTCTCCCGCGTTATCCTCGTGAAAACAACCCGATCGCGTCGATTTTCCCGAAACACTTTCACTCTACTGATTTTAATAACCGCTTGGACTTTCTCCACTGTTTCAAAGCCACCCGATAGGCATTGTGGGTCCTCTACCACGTAAAACACAGAGGGTGGCGCCCGAGTTTTACTAGCATCCCGGAAAATCTCGGGAAGCGTCACAATACTATATGGGATGTATAAGTACATTAACCAGTCTCGAACTTTTTTGCCAGTCATCGCTGTCGCTCGGGCGCAAACTCGTCCAGGACTACTTACATCCCTTGTAGGATAAATAACTATTTTTATGGTAACGTTTATTAGCAAAATTGTCGTTATTGGAACACCGCATGTCTTTCAAGAGATGCATACTCAATATCTGCTAAATCTAAATGTTTGAGACGGGATATAAGAAGGCCCATATTGTTGGATCTCTATTTATCGAGTCAAATCTAATACTCCAGTAAACAAAGGAGAGTCAAGGCCGGGAAAACTTTCGATCTGGCCGCAACGCATGACGATCCTATGCTCAGAGCTCTGGTGGATTACGATCCAGCAGATCTCTGTACACAGGTTCGTAAGAGACCAAGAAACCAGTTGTAGGTTTCGCTTTACAAAAAAACTGGGAGATGTACCAAGCTAGGTCCTTCGAAACTAAGCGCATCAAGCGCTAGTATGTAAGTTAGGACAAAATCCGTCTCGCACGCGATTCGCTACTGGAAGCGGCTCCAGTTTGTTCGTATTTTTATTTCTTTTTCTTTAATTTTCGTAGCCTTTGGAGATCAGACTGCGCAGGTAGGAATCGGGTTTTTGGCATTCCTCCTGTATTTCTAGATGCCTTCCGGAAGATAACCCGGTACCAAAGAGGTCAAATTAAGTTAGAAGACTGGGACACTATAAAGGGATTATCCTTGACGTCCTAATGGGGAGGAGAGGTTTAGTGGGTAGAGCCCCACACAACCTTATGGTCTCGAACCATAGGGTTTCTGGTTTCAGATTTCTCTCCTTGGGGCCGGAACCCCTTAACAAAAAAAAAATTAAACAAAGGTTTCTTCCAGGAGAAAAATGTAAAAGTGTTTTGCTCACTGATTCTATATGTTTTTTGTTCTGCTGAATCCGAATAAGAGGTTTGCTACCTTGCCAGGCGTCGGCTTGACTACAATAATTGCAGAGAACCTCAAAGTTTGGCAATTTTCTCAGTTTTTTCAAGTATAACTAGAAGACTAAGCTTTTTTTGATGATAACTTTGAAATACCATATTAAAGTCAACAAAATTATCTACAAGATTTTTTTCAAGATACAAGGTTATCTTGAAAACTACGCGTTTCCGGACCATTGTTTATATAAAAAAAACCTTATTTTCTAATGTAGAATCACCCCTCGGATTATTCGAATGTTATAAAATGCCATCCCAATTTTAAAGACATTTCTAAAAATTTTCTGAGTAGAGAAGAATAATAAACCTGACATCAATCAATCTATCTATAAATTCCAGATTCTGCCAAATATCCTGTACACATTTTTTTCATCACCCGGTTCAAATTTATTAAGTGAAGATTTTTCATGATTTTTGTATAAAAACGCTATTTTTCATAAGGTCATTCATAAATAGATTACCACAAACACACACATATAGTTTATCAAACAAAATATTTTGCTTCACCCATAAGTCGCCCAAGCTAAAACCCAAAATCTGTAAAAATCGGGTCACTAATTGAAATGTTTTGGCGGCATTCTCAAAGTGTTTGCTAACAAATAAAGTCATTTATTCCCAGTTCCCAGTGACATTTCCCATTCGACACGCAGATAAACGATATTTTTGTGTGTGCGAGAGGGAACCTTCATCAAGCGGCCAGGTTCTTTTCGACCCATTGTCAGCCCATAATGGGCTTTTTTCGAAATGTGCTCCACGCATAATTTGTATAATTTCTGGTCTCTTAATCCCACCGAATGTGTTTATTAGTCAGATTGAAATGTTTGGAAAAATAGTTTACATCGTTTGTGACACCAGTGATGGATTCATAGACATGTTCCACACAATCGCCGTGATAAAATCGTTTTCCAAACTCATTCCTAAGTCATCACTCATACACAAGCATCGCAGACCTAAATATCGAGATCTGGGAAATTTATTCCCGATCTCCAGGCAAAGGAAATCAAAGGCGAGCCGCTCGTTTTATGTGTGATTAAACATAAAACATAAACAAACACCGTAAAAGCGATCCAAGTAGATTCGTTTACATGCAGTTTGTTGTTCGTCAGACCTGGTATCCTCGACTCAAAGACACCGCCAATTGAGTTAAAATAAATACGCTACCGATTCGTCTTTGATTGAAGTGTAATAAACACTCGTGCGTTGTGAAAATCGGGAAGAAAATTCTTTACAATGAATATTAAACGGCATCAAGATATTTTGAAAAAATAACTATTTTGGAAAATGTTGAAATTCATATTCCTCAATTATTCTTTTGAATAGATTTGGATATTATAAGTACACACTAAAACTTACTAACGACTAATTTTATAATAGAATCATACCTATTATGACTACAAGATTGATATCTATAGACGAAATTGGAGAGATCTTGGTTATGTTACGACGTTATCGTTCCGGTAATAAATAGTAATAAATGATATATGAAACAAGTTAGAATGTCCGACGTTAATTGTCCTAACCAATAATTGTATAGGCCGATTGAAGTCGTCCAGACCGACGTCGGACCACGGACCACCACCCAATAAGTACCTGATGGCACAACACGTCTCCTTTCATGTTGATAATTGAACGTGAACAAATACAAAAATGTTCTATATTAGTGATGGTAATGAATATCAATGAATAATATATGAAACAAGTAGGCCGACGTTATGTTTTCCTTTTTTTAACAACCAATAATTTAGGTTGATTGAAGTCGAAACACGACTTATTTAATATATATCACGTCGTCGGATAAGGTAGTTTCAGCCGACGTCGGTGTGTCTAACCTATTTTGACCTATTGATCAACCAAGTAGCCTGTCTTCTCGGTTGATACTCGAACGTGCACATATTGTATCCACTTCGTTTTATCACGATAAACCATAAACAAATACAAAATTTTAACTTCAACTTTGGTAATTACCCTTTTAATACAGTAAACAACAGAACTTATAGGTTAGTCGTAATAGGGATGTACATTCATACCTATTTTATTCGGTGAGTAATCAGAGGTGAATTTCTGTTTACCATGGTCATAGACTGTCTTCTGGTATATACATACAATATTTATTGGGTTAATGGTAAACAGTTCTGATAAACTCTATCAAACCAATTGCGACCACTGATATATAATATTGGCAAACAAATATATTCAATGTGTCCGAATGATATATTTACCTAAACCATTATTATTTTTGACAGGTGTCCAAGCTTGAAATAGATATTGGTCTTGGCGACGACGTCATCTTACTTCAACAAAAATTATGTTGGTGCAAATATAGGTTAATTTTTCATTTTTATTATTTTCACTACAATTATGAAATTTTCAGATGACATTTGTTTTTGAAGTTACCCGCTCTTATTTTTTCACTATGAATACTAAAAGATGAGCAAGAACGTGGAATTGTATTCAAAGTATATAATGATATGCTTTAATGTTTGTTGTTGACAGATATATACCATTTTGACACAATGCTTGTACTATAACATATTGTATCATGTACAATATTGATATAAACGGAATGCAAAGCTCGTTCTTGTCTATTTCATATATAAAACTCTACACATACCTGATAAATAAATCGGGGCGACCAAAATTTTCACCATTTCAGTCTTAATCTTGGTCGGTTTATACCACGACGCGCGGACGTCGGCTACCAACCTCAGGTTATATTACCGACGCCGGCTCGACCAGACTCTGCTGCTCAGGCACGCTTTCCGAACTACAATTATTCTGGTATTAACCATATTCGGACTTCATCCGTGACATATATATATGTATATATACATACGTACAATATGGAATATGAATTAGTCACTTTTTGGAAGCCACCTTGGATCTCTCAGGTGGGTCTATTGTGATTAATTCACTCATCAACATAACTAACAGCATGTGGCCAACGAATAAACCCCAAATGTGGTCATCTTTCCCTTTTAATGTACCCTCTCATATTAATGGACAGTTAACAGTGGCAAAGATTGAGTCAGCAACCCCCACAGTTTGATCGGTAAGATTGTCATTGTCCAAGGTGCAGGGGTTTATCTTGTTTACAATGAACCCTGGGAATGCTGATTAAGTCAAAATTGCTCTGGGAAAGTCCTAGGAGGCATTTGAATGTCTCAACTCCTCTCTCTCTCTCTGTAAAAATTTGATTGTCCCCTACTCTTCTGGATGATGTAACTAAGGTACGATTCCAGAAAAAATCTTGACATCGCCAGGACCACAGATTTTTAAATAAGAAAGCTCTGTTGCTCTCATTCTTTCTGTTACGTTTTACTGAGGATACTACTTAGAGTAGGACCCATAACATGGTCATACTAGAAGAGTTTCCCCTGAAAGCAGTGTTTCTGTTTTGCCCACTTCATTTGTCAAAATTTCCAAATTTTCAAATAACGGTTCAACAGCAACGAC
Source organism: Orchestes rusci (assembly GCA_958502075.1). Taxonomy (NCBI): domain Eukaryota; kingdom Metazoa; phylum Arthropoda; class Insecta; order Coleoptera; family Curculionidae; genus Orchestes; species Orchestes rusci. The sequence continues at coordinate 17,870,566 of OY293314.1, forward strand.
GGCACTCTTTGACTGTCATCTAACAGTACTTCTCAAGAGCACCCAGCTACCGGTTTCACCAACAACAATTTGAACAAAACAACCAAATATGACCCCAGAGACTCGGTTCATTAAAAGCAAAAGCAAATGATGCTGTTGACAGTCCAGCGAGAATTATAGTTTTTTTTCCATAGAATTGAAACGTCAATGTGTTGTGTGGCATCTGTCAAAAAGGTACCGCCGGCCGACGGGCACCGCCCCCAGGGCCCTTTGCGCCCGCCGTGCCGATTGATTAATAGACGATGTTTTGGTGGTCGGATATTTTTGGAAATAACAAAATTTTGCGGAACGAAAATCAATATTTTCAGGCGGCTTGCCTTTGATTTTTGACCGGGGTTGTTAATTGTTTTTGGGACTTATCAACTAATAATGGTAAATCATAATCGACAAAGTTATGGAACTAAACATCCTGAGTTTTACCTGAACATGAGGGGGAATTAGCCGAAATAAATCTACCCCTAACTATCACCTCACCCTAAAAAACGACAAAGGGCAAGAATAAAGAGAAACTGAACCCGTCATACCTCAGCCATATTACGGTGGGCTTTGCCGACAAAAAAATTAGATATGTATCTTTTAAAATATTCATACACATTTAATGGATGTTAAAAATGGAGGATAAATATTTTGTACCGGGGGTTTCATGGTCTAGTTTTGATGGGATTAAAATGTAACGTTTTTTTATGATTTACTGCACCCCTAGGCTGATGTGTTAAATCAACATTACTTCGTGTGATATAAATGCTTTGTTCCGCAACTTTACAAAGTACGAAAAAAAGAAAGTGGCAACTCCATTGTCTTGTCGTCTATCAAAACTGCTTTAAACCCTCTCGAATGCTGGGCTACAGGAAATATTGAACAAGCTCTTGCTATTCAGCGCAAAATGCTTCTAAATATTTCAGATGAGTGTTCGGCGGAAAATTCGAGTGGGGTTTTCTTTGTGTGTTTTTTTAAGGAAATTAGGGTGATGAGTGTTTGGGGAGGTTTGTGCTGACGTGACGGGGTGTAACCTTGATCTGTTTCGACTCATCCAGTCACATTATCTGGAAATATTGGACAGCCCTTCAATTCCTTGGACTCTTCTAGATGTAGATATTCAACCACGGTACTTTCCAAATATAAGTAGTTTCAGTGGCATAAGTCTGGTTTCCGGAAAGGCCAGCAACACCACTTTCAAAAGAACTTGTTTCAGAAAATGAAATGAGATTTGTCCTGAAATTTGATCTCACTTGTTGTGGGAAATGTAAGATCATTAGCTCTTCAATTGTGAAGATCCGATCCGACATCTGCCATCTATGAATTTTCTGATCTTATAGATATGTTCAGCTTAGGATGAATGGAAAGTTATGTTATCTGTTGAAGCTTGCCAATGACGCGCGATATCCATCAACCATCCCGAGTATCCGAAACTAGTAGTTTCAGTGGTTATCGGGAATGAAAGCACCTCCACTCTCAGTAGAACGTTTCAGAAAATGAAATGAGATTCATCCTGTTGTCCTGAAATGTGAACTCTCTTGTTGCGGGAAATGGAAAATCATTAGCTCTTCAATTGTGAAGATCTTGGCTTCCGATTGCTGAAGCAAATACATCTGCCGTCTATGAATTCCCTGATCTCATAGATATGTTCAGCTTACGATGAATAGGAAGTTATGTTATCTATTGAAGCTTGCCGTTGAGGATACCCATCAACCATCCACTAATCTGTAAAATTATAGATGGTTACCCTGTTGGGCGCCATCAATAATCCTTCCTCAATCAACCCAATCCAAACGTATCGATTCGAGCAAAAGGCTGCAAACGAGCAACACAATCACCTTTTTGTTTTATTATCAATACATAAAACGTAATAAAGCTGTTATCCGCCCATAGCCCAAGCTTATTACCGCACCGCAGACACATATATTTTGTTAACCACACCCCGGTTGTGGCCAAACAATCTCGGATTGGCTCGTTGAACGAAACAAGGCGTTCTCTGATAGGTTATATAAGCCCCTCGGATAGAATTAACCGGATGATTTTAACGGTCTGTTACGGGCACGGTTCTCAGTATGTTGCAATGATGGTCGTGTTGAAGTGCGCGATGGCCAGCAATACGAATACTCCTCTGAAGTCGTTCTCCATCAACTCGCTTTTGCCCGAAACTGTTCTGGATCGACGCAGTGTTACTCCCGAAATCGATGATGAGGTTGATGATGAACGAAACGTTGTGTCTGAGGGTGATGTGAGTGAGTGCGAATCGGATTTGGACGTTACGGGCACGGGGTCGCCGCCTTTGGATTGTTCTAGTCAGAGTAATGAGGGGGAGGAGAAAACTAGTGATTGTGGAGGTGAGTTCTCTTCTCAATTAGTTTCTCGCAAGTACACACAGCTCCGCTTACAAAACCAGGAACTCCCATTCTCCAATCATGTCCTATATAGATACATCAGACAAGCTCAATTTAAAATAGATCTTGCTAAGAGGTGATCATCCGTAATTTCCAAACTTCAAATTCTAAAATTCAATCGTCTCCTTACACGTACACAGTATTTGCGTTCTTTATTCTTGATCTATTGGAGTTTTTGCTTCCTCTGCTCAAGAACACAGTTGTTTCAAGTTCAAGTCGAAGTTCAGAGTGCACTTTCGACTTTCACTTCGTTGGTCGTATTCCATCAATTTCTTTCCGTTCCAGAAAAAGAAAAGAAACCCAACGACAAACCACCCTACAGCTACAATGCTCTTATAATGATGGCCATTCGAAATAGTCCAGAAAAACGCCTAACCCTGAACGGCATATACGAGTACATCATGAGAAACTTCCCGTACTACAGAGAAAACAAGCAGGGCTGGCAAAACTCCATCAGGCACAACTTGAGCTTGAACAAGTGCTTCGTCAAGGTACTCTATCCATTTCCAAAAACCAGTTTTTAATAGACCATTGTAGGTACCACGTCATTACGATGACCCCGGCAAAGGCAACTACTGGATGCTGGACCCGTCAGCCGAGGATGTTTTTATAGGAGGGACCACAGGAAAGTTGCGGAGGCGCTCCACAGCAGCCTCCCGTAGTAGACTGGCAGCTTTCAAGCGGACCTTGTCCCTCTACTCCCCGCTGCAAAGCTGCTACCCGCCGTTTTACCCCTCGTCACCACTTTTGGCAGCTTATTCAAGGTACAATCCGTACCTGTCGCTGCCCCGACCTACACTTCCAGGTGCCCCCCCTTTCTCCCTAGACAAGATGAGTACTTCTGCACCAGATTTGTCACCTATGGGTCCATTTTTCCGGCCTCCCACGTCGTTGCTGCAGATGTATCAGAATTTGCGGTTGAGCAACCCGTTGCAGTACCCATTGCAGCTGCCGCTAATGAATCTGGGAGGTATGGGGGTCAATATGTCTCCTCCTGAGGCGCAAGGCGAATCGGGGGGGCTGTTGAAGCCGGTTACAGTGATAACGAGGAATAATTGATTGTTGGAAGCCATTTTGTTGTTCATAGCGTGATATGGATGTGTTAAAAACAGATGTATATCAAGTATTGTAATTTATATATGAAATATGTAAATATGCTTTGTTAATTTATTAAACATGTAAATATTTAGGTTTAATTTAAAGCTGCAAGAATTTATTCAACGTGATTTTGTAAAATTCTGTAAATTCTGTGATGTAGATACTGTACAGTATGAATAAATTGTCTATTACTTAATGCGGGGTATTATTAATGATCAATTCATTGATGCGTGTAATCAGATTTGAGTTGTGGTTCAGTGGTACCCGGACTGGTTCTCTTTGTGCCGGTGCTTTTGGAGGTGTTAATTGTAATTTATCGAAAAAAAAGGATTGCCGGGTGTCAAAAACATGGACAAGTTTATTTCAAATTTGGGTTAATATAATTTAATGCATTTGACTTGAAAAAGACCAGTCTCATTATAAGAGATGAAGTTCGTTAATACGTACTGAGAGGACCAAAACTCAGTTATATAATTTATTGGAATTTTTCAAATGTTTGATATATTCTTGAATGTTATTGTTTTTCAACAAATCAAAACTCGCTTTTATCACAGAATATCTTTTATCTTTTGAAATATCGACTATGGATGGATCTGAGTTTTTTTTTTAATTATGGAAAATTGTTTTACGTTTTTAATTTTTTCTTTTTCTTGAATGATATTTGGTTTGTTCTAGTTTATTGTGATTGATTATCGATTAGTTTTATCGTAAAACGTTATTTTTAGTTTTTTCATGGATTTAAATATTTTATTTTCTGTTTTTTTCCTTCCAAACAAATGTTTTGTGTTTTTCACGTTTGAAGCTGTTTAGAGCTTCCGAATTACAATAACTCATCATCTACCCATCTGTCCATCAAAAAGTGCACCAATCAACTTCATATTTGGCCCACGCATAAAATACTCGGTAAGAAAAAAAAATCAGGAATTTTCTGGTCCACAACTGGACATGGTAGTGTTCCACTAAGACCATAATATGCGGGCAACTGAAAAACCCAGAATGTTTCTAGTTTTAGCACTACAGAATAAATTATAATAACGTCAACTCCTATTCTTTTAATTAATGAAAATTGCTTACGACGGAAGCAAACAATTAAAGAAAACCCTTTAACGCACATAATTTTAAGTCACTCCATTTAATCATTTCCATGAAAGAGCACAAAGTTTCCAGCTCAGTGCATTTTAATACAACTACATGACACAATTGGTACCACGTTTGTACGAAACAATCCATTCCATTCAATTCCACGTTAACCATTAGAAAATAATAATAATGTCATGATAACGTATTCAAGTTGTTTCAAAAGAACGCGGAGTTATTTGCCATTCCATTTTACGTATAATTGGATTGGCTACATGACATGCCTATTATTTTAATGTTCTTGTGAAATTGAATTGAATTTGAGGTGACATGGTAGTTTCACTATTGAAGAAGTGGGGATTTGCAATGTATTATTATAGTGTTTTTGTTGGGTTAGTCACACCTACTACTCTTTTTACCATTCACGTCTTCGCTGCTGGTCGCTGATGCAAACTTTTGGACGTCAGTCCACCAAAACTAAGAGAGATGGATTCTTATGGTTCCATCGTGTTTGACCTTTCTAATGTTGAAGTTTATTTTTAAAGATCATCTGTCAAGTTCACATGGTCAGGATTTATATTTCAAATATTTTTCTTCATGAATATCTGCTTTAACAGATTTTTGGTCTCTTACTCACGGATCCTTATCTTAGGAGATATATTGCTATTGGAATTCTTGTATTCTTTTAATCCTGCAACTGTAGCGATGGTTTTCTGTTTTCCGGTTGACGCATGACGTTTGGTCTGATTCCTCATGGCGGCTGGAAAACTCTGAAAGATGCGGAGCTTCAAGCAAGACGTCTTGATAGAATTCCAAGCAAAAGCTCCTATATAGTCTCCGTGCGCTCGTTGATTCTACTTTCACAAATTACAGAATATAGTTAATGTTTTCATTGATATCCTGTTTTCGTTTTTCAAGACTGACATCAGAAGAATCTTTTTCGAATTCCTCAAACGCTATGCCTTATGCCTAAGAAAGCGTAAATGAGAATGATCTTCATCTTTTCGATCCTTCGGCACTTTCACTTAAGCAGTTTCTCAACCCTTCTATTCTTATTTGATGCCACACTATTTTTTCTAAACCTTAACAGTATGTACTGTGCTTTGTCTTCCTCCAGCTTCTCCTCTATATCAGCAGTATGTTTTTGACTAATCTTGGGTAGATAGAAATTTAGTTCATAACAGAAGCGCAATGGACCTAGGGTTCGGAACTGCTAGTGTAGATGTAGATAATTTAGTTGGTGGCTTACGCTTTAAATCTCTCAAGGCCTTCTAGGCACGTTGCAACCCATAAGTAATTGAAGTGAATGCACTACTCCCAATCTCCTGGATTGTTATGATAACTTCTTCTTTAATGGTTTACGGCCTCTCTCTAGAATGTGGTTCTTATCGATGTACTCCAAGTGCTTGATGCCTGTATAGGTTTAATCAGAGAACTCAGTGTAAACGATGGAAACGTTCGAGAGGTTGGGCTCGATGGTGTAATTTCGAGGCCTAGAGCTCTCTGGTGCCGGAATGTCATACGACGCACGCAAGCATCTGACATCCGAGTGTACTCTTTGTCGTGAGGGTAAATTTTCTTACGGGGATTTAACCCTAGGGATACCCTATAGCTCTGGGCAACGGCCTTCTAGGGAGAACTTTACAGAAACTATAGTTATCGCCATAGAACTTTTTGTCAACAAGTGTAAAAAGCAGATGTGGACTGCCAGTGGTCGAGTCAAACTAGTACTGTGGGAAAGATGGAGGCCCTCACGAGACTGGGTTGTACTCGTTTGAGGTATCTTGGCCATTGCGCATGAGATCAAGTATCCGAGAGTAGTACTGCGCCCTCCTAGGCGGGACAATGCTTCTATGCATTGTCCCGCCTAGGAGGCAGTCTTGAGTACTGGACTTGAAAGATGATTGTTTACCAAATCGGTCGTCCAGAATTTGGAAGAAGTTTTCATTCCCCAACCTCACTAAAACTATCTATCAAACTTTGACTGCACTAATGGTGTCATTGAAAGCCGAATAGTAAACGGCAAAGGCTTTCAAAAATGAAAAATATGTAAAAGAAAGTTTTGCTTCAAACGTCAGTAAAACGGACATTGTTCAACTGAGTGTCGGCCGCAAAGTTTTCCTTTTCCTCAGTATACTGAGGACTGACTAACCTTTTCTTTTTTTTTGTGTTACACGACAAAGAATTCTTTTCACGCACTTTTTACTTGGGACGCACGCGGCACCCAGAACCTTGGTAAACACTAGGCATTCAAGGGTATGGGACTCGGATGTCGTCTACCCACTAAACTCCTCCGTGTTACCCTGGGATTGTGACTCGCACTATTCCCTTATTAATGACCTCAGCATGCGCATAACGCCCTCGTGACTTGCTTCCTCCGCCAAGAAGTTACCAATGCTCTTCATAGTCACCCTCTTCCCATATTTCTGTCTAGCTCGTTCGAACCTCTCACATATAAAGATCGTGTGCTTTTCTTTCGTAGAACCAGCAGCAGTGTGTTCCTGGTTTCCTTCAGGAAACAACTGTGTCACGTTATTGCCTGCGTGGTGTAATAGCCATCATCGTTCCATTGTTTGCTCAAACACGCTGTAGCACTTGTACAGAAGAGAGATCCTGCTTCTTTCTCCGTGGTAATTCACCTGCTCCCTCTCCTCCACTAACAAGTCTTGGGCGGATAACTTGCTTCGCGACTATAGGCAGACGTTACGCCTACGCCGTTTCATTCATCTCTGCCAGTATCTTTAGGTACTTTTTGTACTTCAAATCGGTGTACTGCGCGTGCTGAGCTTTATTTTCCAGTTCCGATCAAGCTTTCGCTACGATTTCTAGGTCGTCAGCGTATGCTATCACGGTTACAGCATCCTCCAGTTTCATATGGAGTATCTGTTCATAGATGATGTTCAACAGCGAAGGTCCGAATATGGATCCCTGAGGCAGGCGGCATGTGATTTTCAGGATATTAAGGATTACTCTCCTTTCCTATAAACACGAGCCTAAGATAGATTTGGGATATCCCGCCTCTCCCAAGCACCGTGCCGAGTGAAAAGCATTCTCTACATCCACCAAAACCCACGGCTTTCATGTTGATCTCCTCCACCTTACTCAATGCCAGGTTGAATCCGCTCTTCCAGAATCCAAACTGATTTTTGTGGATGAGGTTCTTCTCTCTAGCTTCCTGCATCAGTCTGTTTCTTTTATAAGAAGGATTCCTAAATCTTGCCAGGGATGTTTTGCAGGCAAATGGGTGGTTTCGGGGTCTTCTTTGGCTCCAGACTAATCGAGACGTTTTCCAGATAGATAGAGTTTCTGTGAGGAGACAGAAACCTAGACTAACCTAGAGTATCCCAAACATGCTGAGACGTCATTCACGCAACATCAGTTAATTGAAATATGGCATCAGATTAAATACAATCGGAAAAAGGCTTAATAAAGTGGATTTTTATGTGCAGTTACCAACCAATAAAAAAGTATCAAGACATCAAGTGTCACGACATTGTGTGTAAAGACCATGTTAGAAGTGTACCCATAAAAACCAAATAATTATTTTGAGATTATTTTTATACTTTTTCCCAAAATAGAATATGTTTAGTGGTTATAGACAGACTCATATAAAAGGAGTACTTCAATAGATTTGTTGTTGCAGGATATAATTTGTAGTACCCCTGCCATCGAAAGGCACTCAAGCCAAAATCGTGCATCTCTCTCCTGCCTGTCTAATTCTCACGATCTATCAAAATATTTTTCGCTTCCCGGCTCGGAATATGAATATATTCAAGAACCGCATGCCCGATCCTTTTTCTCGGCGGCACTAAACGATACATCAAATAGTGAAGCCGATTGACGTTTGAGCACTATATTCGAGATAACCTAATCGCCCGATCTCATCTGTACCTTCAAAACGACGCAATACCAGGGTAAGGAAAAAATTACGTCTGGTCCAAGTTTATATTACCAGAGAGACCTCGGACACAGAAAATGTTCACTCATCTCTTCTCCCTTCGTCCGAAGTAGAATTGTCTTCGATTTCCCTCTTTTCCCTCCTTACGTGCCTCCACAATGCCTCTTGGATACCATTGGGACTTTTTGGTCAACGGCGAGTGCAGCAATGAGGGCATCTTTGGCGGTCTGGTCACCCACAAATAGTAAACCACGAGTAAAATCAAAACTATAAGGGTTGAGGTGGGCGGTTGTAGTGATAGGAAGTATGCAGTTAGCGGGTTCATCACAGGAATTTTGACATTAAATGTCAAAATGATTTTTAACTGGCCCTCGTATCGGATGGGTTCCGCGATGGAAACAGATATGAGCGGACATCGATGTACTTTGATATCGGGGCCCCGGTATTTATATGGATCTTTTAGCAATTGACTGACAGTCAAAGGCACCGCCTTATGTTCGGCGCGGAGTACTTTTGACACTGACGGTACTAATCCATTTCGGATGTTGGAGCGGTTATTTTTTGCCCAGTGGTCGATTTCGAATTGGTACCAGTTCATTGGGCTGAAATCGCAACAGTTGGTCACAATGTTAATTCTGTAGATATTAAAGATTTGACACTGATGACAGTGCGCTTTAAAATAAACAATGGTACGGAAGGTTGACAAGTCGAAGGATACGAAATTTATATTTTTTCTTTTTTCAAAATAATTACTGACTTCGATGGTGAAAACATAAATTAAATAAAAAAAAACAAAAAATAACAAATATTAAACATGGAAAAATAACCTGTCGAGAATCTAAATAGCAATAAGAAAACGAATTCCAAATTATTAAGAATTCAAAAAATAGTATTGGAAACCAACAAAATAATAAAAAATGTCTGATACTGAGGAAAGTAGTCATAAAAATGAAAAATATGGAACGGAGATAAAATATCGTAGCAGTTTTTTGATGATGGGTTCTTTGTTTTTCTCGGATTTTCTATGTAGGAAGATCATTTTTGACTCTTTATTTTGATAGGCAAATAATTTTCCAGTTTTTATCATTTCTTAATCCGTTTAACCACATTATTTTGTGATTTTTAAACTACTTTTTGTATCAATGTTTACTACGTCTTTATAACTTTACTTGTACCAAATTTTTCGTAAATTACATAGGTATTATTCTCTACTTTTTGGGAATATTTATTTGTGGTTTTTCATGAATTTATCGTTAATTTTTTCCGTGGGAAAAAAAACAATCACCCTTTGAAAAATGGAAGTTTTTTCCCAAAACAAAAAATCATTCCAGCTGAAAAATACATACAAATTAGATAAATCTTGTAAGGTCAAAATCATGAGACATTGTAAAAAGAATCAGGAGGAAAGGTTGATCAAACAATAAAAAGTATAGTAAAAAAATAACAATGACTGGAACTGAGTACAATCCTATTCAATGTGCCATAATAAGTGGTGTAACAAAAACATTGTAAAGAAAAAATATGAAAGTATCCGTATATACACGATAAATTTGGGTACATATATGGTTTTTTTTTTATTATGAAGGTACTATAAATTCAAAAAATGATATTGAGAAAGGGAGAAGACAAAGGAAAAATAAATAGAGAATATGAAATGGATAAAATACATGAACACATAGATATGAATCTTAAAAATTAAATAAACACAAACAACTGTACAATAAAACATGGAAACAAAGAAGATATATTATCTAAAATAAAAAAAAAACGAAGAATGAAAGTAAGAATGTAACAACATAACAACATCAAGTCAAAATAAAAATGTTGTAAAACAAAATAATAAAACATAGTTAGATAGAGAAGGTACCTAGTGACTAAAAAATTTATACAAAGAACAAGAATAAATGACAATTAAACTTCTACGAAGATATCAGAACAAAAGATGACGGAAAAATAAATGAAAAAAAGTGGATAGAAATTAAACTTCAAGATATAAAACTCTAAAACCAAATAAACACAAGGAAATACATAATAAAATATAGATACAATAAATGAAACAAATGAGAAAATTCAGGGTGACTGATCCTCGAACTAAAAAATAAATTAGATGAAGAATAAAACTGAGAATGTTGGAAAATAGCTTGAACATAACCTTAAAATTGCTTTGGTTTGCTTTTTTAGATAGTTGAAATTTATTTAAACGTTTAACATAACTTCTTAAAAAAAATCACAAGAAATTGTCCAAAAAAATCAATAAAAAACCTTAAAATTGTTTTTTTTGCCTTTTAAACAATTCTTATTTTTCTCGCATATATTTTTAAAGGTTTTTAAAGTACAAACTCTCAAAAGAATGTTCATCTAACACTTGTCAATCAGTTGCCGCGGTTAAAATTGTTTTCCTTAATTTCTAAACTTTTTTGCAAACGTAAACACTTTTAGTCGCGTTAAAAATCATTTAAAATTCCTTTAAAACCTTTTTTTAAAGAAATTCACACTCCATAATGATCAATGATGAAGCTTAAAATTGATTTTGTTTGCCTGTTTCAATACCATTGTTTTTTTTACTCCTATTCGTTTATAATGTAAGTATAACAGGTACCTATGAAACGTACCTAAAAAACGCTGGATCACGTGTTGATTTATTTCTAATCAAAAACCCAAAACAAAGTTTTATGACTCTGTCTTCAAAAATGACGAACTTCCTCACAAACTTTTTCCGCCAATTTCATCTCTTTTTTCACAACCCTTAAGGGGGAAATTTTGAAAAATGCTGGAACATGTCTTTATTTATTTCTAATCCAAAGCCTAATAACAAAGTTTCAAGCTTCTTTCTGCAAAAATGACGAACTTCAACTTTCACCCCCTGTTTTACTCCCCCAAATATGAAATTTCGGAGAATACCGGGAACTCGTGTTGATTTATTTCAGATCAAAAGCCTAAAAACTCGCCTAAAAACAAGTTTTATGCTTCGGTCTTCAAAAATGATAAACTTCCTTAGAAACTTTCACCCCTTATTCCACTTGAGGGTGAAATTTTGAAAAACGCTGGAACACGTGTTCATTTATTTCTATTCAAAATCCTAAAAACAAAGCCTCATGCTTTTGTCTTCAAAAATGACGAATTTACCCAAAAACTTTCACCCCGAGTTTCATCTACTATTTTGCCCCCTCAATGATGAAATTTTGAAAAATGCTGGAACACGTGTCTATTTATTTCTAATCAAAAGTCTTGGGACAAAGTTTCAAGCTTCTTTCTTCAAAAATTCCGAACCTCAAATTTCACCCCTATTTCACTTTCTCAAGGGTGATATTTTGGAAAACGCTGGAACATGTGTTTATTTATTTCCAATCATGCTTCTGTCTTCAAAAATGAGGAACTTTGTGAGGACAAAGTTTTACCCCCTATTTCACCACCTTGAGAAAGAAATTTCAAAAAATGCTGGAATACTTGTTTTTATATTTCTTAGCAAATTCCTAAAAACAATGGGTTTTTATTAAGAGATTGTAAAAAAAGCGAGAATCAATTGTCATTTCCACAAATCTCCGCTAGATGTCACAAATTGTGATGTATTTCAAATCCAAATCGACAAATTTCTCTGCGGAACAAACTTAATCATACGAAAAAGCACGGCAAACAATGAACTGACATAAAAATTTCGAAAAGTTGACACGTTGACGTTGTGTAAATGAAATGGGGGCTTCTCCTTCGCATGATGGATGTCGGAGGAGCGCAAACCGACGTTTCGAATTCCTTAACGGAATCCTCAAATATTTGCATGATTAACGTAATGAAATTGTTCCTGATGTATGGACGTGAATAAATTAACCGGGTGTCTTTTATTTTGGTACTAATTTCGTATTCAGACATTCTTTGATCGAAACAAAGATACGCGTTTGCTATGAGTATGCCCGGTATGTATGTACACTTTCGAGCTACCTGTTTTTTGCATTGATACGTCATACCGATACCACATGACATGCACTAATCTAAATAAGTTTTTCACTTGATTGATTCGCCAAAATGGGCTTTCTGTAATCTGCTTAGTACCAACAACGTCTAAGCCTAATCTGCTTATTTTCGTTTAACTCGATTTGACCCTTTTGGTACCATTATGTGTTGCCATATGTCTGTGACATTTGCCAAGTTGAAAAGGAGGTTGTGCTTTGATTGGTGAGTGCAGGGCCTCTCGTTTGTTTAAAAACATCATCGGATCGTGTTACCGCCAAGCAAAGGAACTTTTCATTATGTAGATCCGGACTAATCCTTTTCAAAAACTTGATTGGCAATTCAAAAAGGTCAGATTGTTTTTTTCTTGTTTTCCTGCAACTTGTTTGTATTTCCTACGTCCGCGGTATGAAAGCTAATCCATCTTGGGTTGGGTTCGTTTTTTGTTTCGCTCTTGTTGTGGGTTTAATCTGGTGTTCTACTGTATAAAGTGGAATATATTGATTATGATTAATTGAACAAGCGCTCAAAACTTGTGACGTCATAATGGGTGCATAATTAACAGAGGACGCCACTAGAGAATAATGTTCTGAGCGTGCCACGTTAAAAATGTTATTATTTTTAATAGGTTAGGTTAGGTTACGAAGGGGTATGCCGTGGTCCACAGTTTCCTGCTTCTCAGTGCTTTCACTCGGAGGCCAGATGGCCCATTGTGGTTCCTTGTTTTTGAGGAGGTGTCCCCTCGGTCTTAACCTGCAAGCTTTTTTCTCTTAATCGTTCGTTAAGCATTCCATGGTTTTTACGAAGTTCAGAATTTAGCACGAGGATTAGCATGAGGGTATAGAGAGAGGAACGATTTTACATTCCTTGCAATGGGACCCACATTTTAAAGTGAAATCCGAACCACTGTGAGAATACCACTAAATGTCGAATAGAAAATAATCTCTGCCCACCTCAGGTCTCGAACCCGATCACCGGCCGGTTCCCACTTATATAAAAATAGGAACTGTAGTTCACTGTTGATCTTCAGTTCAACGTCATAATTTACATGGACTTTTTGACGTTGAACAACAGATCAACAATAAGCTACAGTTCAAAGTTTTTATGCAACCGGGCCTTTACTTAATAAATTCGTTGAAATATTGTTTTCCGATTTTGGACAAAACGCATTCTGATAAGTCACTTCTCAAATGTTGGGATAACTATTCCTGAAGTGATTTGATTAAACATTGATTGCAATCATTATATTTTGCAAAATATTTAAATTCAAGAGTCAATATTATTGAATATTTGAATAACGATAAAACTAAAGCATTTTAGAGGAGAAACTTCTTTTGCGGCGTTGTGATAATTTGACGACAATGTAACGATATAACGGTAACGATGTAAGATGTAACGGTAACGTAATGTAACGATTTCAGATTTCGTTACCGAGAGGATATTTCTATTATTTTCCGAATGATTTTGTTCAAATTAGGTATGTAAATTCTATTTGGGATTTGATCAAAAAATTCTTTGAAAAAATGATTCAGTGAGGCCATGTTTGCATAGTTTTGTTATTTTCCAAGGGACTTTGTTCAAATCAGGTATGTAGGTTCAATTTCGGATTTGATCAAATTTAAAACAAATATTCTAGAGTGAGGTAATGTTTGAGGTTTTACCAAGAAAGTTAACAAAAATTGACCAAGTGAGGCTATGTTAGCATAGTTTTGTGGTTTTCCAAAGGATTTTGTTCAAATTAGGTATGTAGGTTCAATTTGGGGTTTGATCAAAAATTCAAAAAAAAATGATTTGGTGATGTTATGTGAGGTTATATTTGCATAATTTTATTATTTTCCAAAAAATCTTGTTTAAATTAGGTATGTAGGTCCTGTTAGGGATTTGATAAGAAGATTTTTCAAAAAATGATGTTGTGATGTTATGTTTGCATAATTTTGTTATTTTCCAAAGAATTTTTTTCAAATTAGGTATGTAGGTTCCATTTGGGATCTGATCAAAAATTTAAAAAAAAATCATATAGTGAGGTTATGTTCGAGGTTTGACCAAAAAATATAACAAAAATTGACCAAGTGAGGTTATGTTTGCATAATTTTATTTTCCAAAGGATTTTGTACAAATTAGATATGAAGGTTCTATTTAGGATTTGATCAAAAGATTCTTCAATAAATGATATACTGAGGTTACGTAAGCATGGTTTTGTTATTTTCCAAAGGATTTGGTTCAAATTAGGTATGTAAGTTTTATTTGTAATTTGATCAATTCAAAAAAGAAAAATATATAGTGAGGTTATATTTGAGGTTTTATCAAGAAAGTTAACAAAAATTGACCAAGTTATGTTATGTTAGTTTTGTTATTTTCCAAAGGATTTTGTTCAAATTAGGTATGTAGGTTCTATTTGAGGTTTGATCAAGAAATTTAACAAAAATTGACCACGTGAGGTTATATTTGCATAATTTTGTAATTTTCCAAAGAATTTTGTTCAAATTAGGTTTGTAGGTTCTGTTAAGGATTCTATCAAAAAATTTTTGAAAAAATGATGTAGTGAGGTGATCGAGGTAATGTTTGCATAGTTTTGCTATTTTCCAAAGAATGTATGTAGGTTCCTGGGTAGGTTCTATTTGGGATCTGTTCAAAAACTTTGAAAAAATTATATAGTGAGGTTATGTTTGAGGTTTGATGAAGAAATTCAACAAAAATTGACCAAGTTAGGTTGTGTTTGCATAATTTTGTTATTTTCCAAACGATTTTGTTCAAATTAGGTATGAAGGTTCTATTTGGATTTTAATCAAAACATTCTTTAAAAAAGTTATATACTGAGGTTATATTTGCATAGTTTTGTTATTTTCCAAAGGATTTGGTTCATAATAGGTTCTATTTGAGATTTGATAAAAAAAAAATAGAAAAATGATATGTTCGCATACTTTTCTCGCCGTCAACTCAAATTTCTCTCATTCTCTGATTTGAAAGAAGTTTCACTTCTGCCACGTGTACGATGCAGTACATGATTTTCTATTTTTGGATTTTTTATCGAAAAATGTACAAACCTCTAATTAAATTGATTCTAATGAAGAAATGATGTTGACAAAACATGTTGAAAATCGATTCTTCAAAAAATTGACCTTGAAAAAGTGATCAGAGGTACAAATTTTGTATTGATAACAAATTATTAATAAATCGCCTTCAAAAATATTGAAGAAAAAACGAGATTTGAAATTTAGATAAAATTGGAGAAATGAACAAACAAACAAAGGAAATAAGTATCAGATAAATTGCAGAACAAACTTCATTCATTTAGACCATTACAAATAATACAAAAAATAAGCAAAAAAAAGTGAGAAATAATAAAATCCTCTAAAATAAAAAATAAATAATTGAGAAGCTCCACCGACAAAGAAGTTTCTACTGAATTATGAATATTATGGATCAATGCAGAAAAGAGAAAAACATAAAATT